>JAOXNO010000013.1:118525869-118535941 GCA_028565335.1 Limnodromus scolopaceus
CTTAAATATAGATTAAAACAATAACATCCTTCATCTGGAAAAAAGGAACTCTCTAAACAAGACTGGAATTGTGCTGGAAAGAACATTTTTTTAGAGTTAGTTCAAATATGTGAGTAGAACAGCTTCCACTTTTCTCACTTCCCATCTTCTGAGGACAAGGCTTCAGTAAAAAATGCAGTTTTTCACAAGAGCGAAGCTTGTTTTTCCAATCCAGAATTTAGTAATAATTTGTAGTGTAGTATATAAACCAAAGACTTTAAAGCTTGCCATAAAGCAGGAGCTGGCATGATGCATACTTCTGCCTTTGGGAAAAGCATGTGTGACACAGGAAAATCAAAGTATTCATTGCAATGCTGGGGAATGTACAGACACTATCATGTCAAGTGCAGTTTCATACCTTTGATATAACGGACAAATATTCACATAAAAGTTTTGGACTGAAGGAAATTTAAGGGTTTTTGTCAGTCTTTACTATCTTACTCAGGCATAGCAAATTCTAATTTTTGTAATAACTAGGGTAAAACTTAATGTAAAGTTTTTGTCTGTGTAATTTTTTTTTCACCTAAAATGATTGTTAGTGTTGCACTGTATAAATCCCAGAACATTAGATTTACTCTATTATGTCCTTATTTTGATGAATGAGAAATGCAAAGTGTATTTCCAGCTCCACTTTTAGGTAGACATAAGGTTTTTATTGAAGTAAGTCTTATCTATTAATAGGCGAAAATTTAGACAAACCAAAATACATTTTGTGGTTTAAGTTGTGACATTAAACTGTTGGCCTTTCTACCATGGCAAAATGTAAAGAAATAACACTCTGACCTTTTCATAGCAAGGGAGGGTGCCCACTAAGCCAGATGGCTTACCCATGTTCAGATAAATCACTCATCAGGTTTTTTTCAAAGCAGCGTGACACATAACAGCTTAGATGATGCATACTCTTTGCTTTCCAATTAGTCTTTCCAAAACCAACAGAAGCAAGATTGGAATGTTCATTAGCCTTTTTGTTTGAGCTGCTCAGGTATCAGCTTATAAAGGCCGGGACTGCAGTTATTTCAGCGAGAAAAGAGTATCAAATTGTTGTGAGAGTTGCCTGTGCACTGTTTAATAATGGTATTGAAATAACAACAAGGGCAGGGGAAAATCATTAACTGATTTATTCAGATTCAAACACAGATTTTGTGATCATGGGTTTGCCACTGGTCTCAAACTGAGCTCTGTGGTCCTTAATTTCCAACAGCTGTTATACAAACTCATAACTCATGACAAAGCCTATCTTTCATTTGCAGGGTTAAAGACTGTGAGTGAGTGTGTGTTAGATATCTAAGGCTCTTAATTGGTAATTTCGTGTGCTAAAATCCCCAGGCAATAAAACTCAAAACAAATGCTGCCGCCATTTGTACCTTAGTTTACTTACTGTGTGATTACGGATTACAAAGAATTTTAGAAAATATTATTTGGGCTTTTGGAAATGTCATTAAACAAGTTTCTTTCTCCTACACGCCAATGTCCATGTTAAAAATCTTTGTGTTCAAATCCTCTGTCGAGCGACAGCCGGTGGAAGGATGTCGATAGGTAACCCCGGTGGTAGTGGAGGTGAAGAATCTCTCCTCCTCCCATACCTGAGGTAGCTCTCGCCCTTTGGCTCTTTCTGTGGCCCTGACACTTTGACCCTCATCTCAAAGGTTTGCGCCAGAAAAGGACGTGTGAAAATGTGGTTCCACCTCTAGACTGCTACCTGGAAGTGGATGAACAAGTGAATGCCTTAAAGCAGAGCTCTCTGCTGTGCTGATGTGATTACTTCATTTTTTTTTCCTTCCCAGGTACTTTTTCCAATAAAATTGTAGCAGTTGGCCTGCCAAGAGCTTTTCTGTAGCCTAAGGGGTTAGAACCCTGACAACAGAGTTTGCTCTGCTGAAGTAGATATTTTGTATGTGAAATACATATTTTCAAATCTAAAGGTAGAAGGAAACAAGTAAAAGGAAAAACAATTCCCAGTACAAGAAAGACATGGATGCCCTCGAGTGATTCCAGCAAAGGGTCACTAAGTTGATTAAGGGATTGGGGCATGCAGAGAGAGGCTGAGAGAGCTGGGGCTGTTTAGCCTTGAGAAAAGTCAGGGGGGTGTTGTCAGCGTATATAAATAGCTGATGGGAGGGTGGTGAAGAAGAAGGAGCCAGACTCTTCTCAGTGGTATGTGGAGGCAGTGGCCACGAATTGACATACAGGAAATTCCACAGGAACATAAGAAAAAACTTATTTACTCTGAGGGTGGTGAAACACGGGCAGAGGTTGCTCAGATTGTGGTGTCCCATCCTTGGAAATATTCAAAAGCCGTATAGTGATGGTGTTGCATTTTGTTTGTTGTGTGGGTGTTTATTTTTGTCAGTTAGGTTGACGGTTGGACAAGATGATCTTGAAAGTCCCTTCCAACCTAGAAGATTCTATGATACACAGTTCCAGGCAACCTGCTCTGGCTAATCGTGTTCTGAGCAGGGGGCTGGACTAGGCAACCTCCTGAGGCACTTTCCAACATCAGCTACTCTGTGGTTCCAAGACAAATGCCTCACAAACTGTGGCTTCACACTTTGTTTACAATGATCTGAAGGGACACTAATATCTGCTTGTTTTGTGCTTCTCAAGAAGCACTTGTAACAAATAAATTAATGTTTGATGGGGCAGAAAATGTAGTCTGGGTATTAAAGACTAACTGGCCCTTGCTTTATTGTAAAAGAGGACAATAGTCTTTATTTCATATGTATAATTCAGTGCATTTGACTGAATCCTCTAACCTCATTTTTTATCTATTTTGGAGTAATGAAAGACTATAACTGCCTTTAAAATGCAAGAATTTGCATAGCATTCATCATAGTTGAGAAAGGTGTCTGCACTGAGACCTTGGGTGCTAGAGAACTGGAATATTTCTAGAAGCTTGTGGGATCTGTGTTTGTGCTATGATGTTCACGTGTAGAACCGTAAATATATTTGCAGCTTTACAATATGAGTTTCTAAAGTCTTCTTCTAAAGTTTAACTGCCAACTTAATCTGTGTACTTTTCTTCCTTTTCTGCCTGGCTCAAAAACCACTATACTCATTCATGTGAAGTAAGGAAATAGTTGCTTGCAGTTATATGTAGCAAAAGAATAATGTTACCGATCACTTCTGAAAATTGAGCTGCGGTTCTAGGTTTGTATCACCCAAGTATTAATTCTCTTGAAGCTAACATTCCTTTACAGATCGAGTCAGAATGAAAACCATATGAAAAATGTTGAAGTCTGCAAGTGAATACGCTGGGAAGTGATTTATCTCAGCAGGGAGGGAGCTAATCTTTTTCCAGTTTTTGTCCTGAAATCGATGGGTTCTTTTCATAGATAAGGCTCTGGCACCAAAGGCAAACTGAAATGAGGCGCTGCAAAGAGCTTATGGGTGGGACAAAATTAGTCTGTATTAGCACAGAAGCAAATTTTGTCATCAGTTATAAATATCTTACTTGATGAAGTTAAGAGATGTGAATAATTTTATATGACATTTCAGAAGTACCCCCTTACAGTTCTGTCAGTCTGATATTAAAAAGATGAGCAAATATAAAGTTGGAAATGACTGTGAAATAAGACTTACCAGATTTATTTGCCAGAGGTGGGGGCTGAGATAGAAAATATGCCTGAGCATCACACAACCTAGGACATTTTGCAATAGAATTTATCCCAGAAATACTACAGACTTAATGCTTTAACAAGTCAGTCTTGTTCTTATATGTTAACAGAGAGGAAGCACTGGGACAGATTCACCATTGGTATTATTTAGTTTTGTCAAATCTCTCCTTTATATAAAGAAACAGCAGAAGCTTGGAGGAGAAACCAAAATGGGCATCTTTTCCTTATACAGATTTTGCATCAGCATTTCTTTTTGCTGAAATGAATTCACTTCAGCTTTGCTGTTCTAGAATGGACAAGGCTGCTACCTCATGTCACAGACCTCTTAGGTGTCTTTTCTGTCCCTATGAGGCAGCTTGTTTTGATACAAACCTTTCTTTTGAGCATAAGTAGTTATGGTATAGGAGTTGCTGCTTTAGGTTACTACTAACGAGACAAAACCCCAGGAAATACAATGCTGCTACTTCATCATAAACATTGGTACAAAGATTTTTTTCTCAGTATTTGTTCATTGACCTCACACTAGGATTCTGATCCGAGTAGAATTTAATGTTCTTATTGCACATGTTCTCAAAGCAAATGTAGTGGCTAAATTTGATTCTTAGACGGATGCATACTTCTTATGCAGTGACTTCATGTGAAATTAAATTCAATTTTCTTTAAATAGAAAAAGTTACCTTCTAAATTGAAATGTATTGGCTAATTAATGACATTGTGAAGAGGACAAGATTGAAGCAGTGATTTGACAAGTAGTTTGTTTGCACCGAAGAGACTTTACTCTTTGTCAGCATAAAAATATTAATCTGTCTCAGCAACGTGCAGTGAGCACTTAGTAAAAGTACTTTTAATACTGAGTAATGTTTGTTGGCTTTCTTTTGAGCATCTCTGTTGCTCTAAGTATGTGCTTTCAAAGTCATATAAAGTTTTTCATGCGTCAGTAATACTGAAATGCTTGTAGACATTAATTGAATGGCATGGTTATAGTATCACAGAAAGATCCCCTTGATCTTCTGCTGGTGCAATTTGCCCCAAGTCCCCAGGCATTAGGATAGCAAACCTAACAGTAATAGTTCCTCAATTTTTATATTCTGGCTTTAGACATTATGAAAAACAGCATTTACTTTTTAAGATGTGATCATAGAATCATAATGCTGATTGTCCTGTTAAATTCTAAATGTGGCCTCTTCCCATCGTGCAAGCATTTTTGAGATTTCAGGGTTTTTTTTCCTCATTTTCAGTGAAGCCAGAGTTAAAATCTCAAAAGAGGGGAAAAAAGGCAATTGGGAACCAACCAAGAACAAAAAGGTCTGATCAGTCTGAAATATTACATTTAAATGATTTGATAATGTTATTTTGATTTGATCTTTTCTTATGTTACCGTTTTAAACATATGGTAAGCTTCTAGAAAAAAAAAAAAGTGTCTTCAAACCAAAGAACTGAAATTTCATTTGGAAAATATCAGAGTAAGATATTTGACAGCTTCATTTTTTTTTTTGGCTTGTTTTTGAGCGTTTCAGGTGCATTTCAGGACCTGAAATGCTCAAAAACAAACAGTGCATTTCCTCTGAATGGTTTCACTTTAGACAACCTTGAGCTTCAGTCGCGTGGCCTGAGGTCATAAACTCTTGGTCACACTATTAGTTCTATTTACTTTGAATGGGATTACTCAGCCAAAGGACACAGTTTGTGTCTGTTTGCAAACTGGTTTGCCTGAAATCCACCAGTATCAAGGGAAATATCGCTATGACTAAAGACTTACTATTATAAGAGTGAGGATTTTAGCTCTGAATCCTTTGAAGATAAACTAAGGCAAAAAGTATTTTCAGCCTCATTTGTCTCTTATCTACATCTGCTGCTACCAGGCATTGTGTTGAAAAAAAAAGGAATATTTATGAGGCAGTAATTCTCATGAAACACCTTGATTTTTGGCTAGATGCATTGCACTAGCGAGGAGCTGCAGTTTCTGAATTCAGGGATCTGTGTTTCTCCTGGGGAGCTGCAGTGGCCGATGGCCAAACGCCCACCCTGCTGCTCACCCACTCCCCGCCTCAGGGGGAGAAAATAGGATGAGAAAGCTCGTGGGTTGAGATAAAGTTAGAGAAATTGCACACCAATTACTGTTGTGGGTAAAACAGTCCTGACTTGGGGAAAATGAATTTAATTTGTTGCCAATGAAAATAGATTCAAGTAGTGAGAAACAAAGATAAACGGTAAATCAATACCTTTCCTTTCCCTCTTCCAGGCTCAACTTCACTCTTTCACTCCAGACTCCTCTATCCATCCCCAGAGTGGTGCAGTGAGGGATGGAGGGTATGGTCAGTCCATAACAGGCCCTCTCAGCCTCTCCTTCCATCTGATACTTTTCCCCTGCTCCATTGTGGGTCTTTCCACGAGCTGCAGTCCTACAGGAAGAGAAACTCCTCCAGTGTGAGTTCTCCCCAGGCCACAGTTCAGACTTCTGCTCCAGTGTGGGCTTTTTCAGGGCTGCAGGGGAGTCTTGGCTCTAGGACCTGGAGCTTCCTCGTCCTCGTCCTTGTCCTCGTCCTCCTCATCCTTCTTGTTTCTTCTTCTTCTTCTTCTTCTTCTTCTGCTCCTCCTCCTCCTCTTCTCACCTTGGTGCTCACACTGCTGTTTTAAACTTTTTTCTTTCTCTCCTCACTGTCCAACATCTTTGCCCTTTCTGAAATACGTTATCACGGATGTGCCTGATGGGCTCAGCGGTGTCCCGTGGGTCTGTTGGTGCTGGCTGGAATCAGCTGTCTCCTGCACTGGGCAGCCTCAGCCTCCTCCCTGTATCCCCCCTGCTACCAAAACCTTGACAGAGACACTCAATGCATGAGGTTGTCTGTCTGCAACCCTGACAACAGACCTTTAAAATATAAAACAGGACATATACCTTTGTTATAAGATAATGTAGTCTAAGACTGTTGTGGAAGTGACAAATCTTTGAACTTGACAGCATATAAAAGCCCTTCCATTATCTAATAATGTTTAATTAATTAATTAATTAATATTCTTTGTAAGAGCTGAAGATCAACTATGAGTCATCGTTATCCCTTCCACGATCCCATTCTCCAACTGTGAGACTTACACTTTTGTTCTCACTTAAAGTGATCGCTAAATTATTTATACCGTGACATGCCTTCCATATCTGCACAGTGTATGCAGTGTGACTGGGAGCACATGCAACACAGAATGAAACTGAATTACTGAGGATAGATAAAAGATAAATCAAAATGAACAATTTCAACAAAGCTCTTACATATTTAAAATTAAAAAAATGCACAGCTTCACTGGGAAGGGTAAATAAGAGTGGTTCAATTTCAAGCAGAGTGATAGGAATTAAGGGCCAGGGGGCAATGATAAAAAAGAAGACTAGAAAAATTTTAAAATTAAACCATGACTCTATGTGAAAAATGGGGGAAAATATCTCCCTTTTTTTCTTCCAAAGAGATATCCCAAATTCCTCATTTGATCTTCAAAGTTTAGAAATATTGATCCAAAAAAAGGCTGGCCTTGCAGACCCTCACTCTTTAGAAAGCATATGCTAAGTGAGAGGAATAAACCCTGCAATCTGGCTAGCGTGCAATATACCATTGCTGGAAGTATTTCTGACTACTACACGTAGCATGCAGATCTGAATTTGTGCAGACATTTATGCTAAACCCATGTGCAATTGTTCTTCTGAATAAGGAAGGACTTATGCATGTATTTAATTAATTTGTTAAACTGATAGTGTACTTAATGGCATCTTCATCTCCTTCATGTAAATTTCGCAGTGTTACAATACGATCTAAATTTAGTTATTGCTAGGATTTTCAGCAAAAATGAATATGTGACTATCTCTCTGAATATACTTCCCTCTTTCAATGGATATACTACTTCTCTCTCTCGATATATGTGTGTATATATTAATAAAAAAGAATTCAAATATATAAAGTAAAATAAACTTAAATAGTTCATGATATAGCAGATTGTGAGAATGCAGGAGAATGACTGTGAATTCTTTTAAAACCAGAATACAGATAACATTTGGAAAGGCAACAAAGAGAAACTTCCAGTGGTTGTTAGAAGGACTTTGCAGCTGAGCTGCACTCACAGCAGCTTGGTCTCCCAGAGGAGTCCGTCACGAGGTTCACTTGAAAACAGTCTGAACAAAATTATCTGGATTCTACTGTAAGGAGCAATCGTGATGTGACTAAAAGGTGCTTCAGTCTCAGGAATGGCTTCCCATTTTACCTTTTTATGCCAGGATGCGTGTGTGTACGTGTGCGGAGGGAGCTTGGGTACCGTTGTTGTTTAGTGCATGAGTTTGCCGAGCTGGTAGAAATGGTTGTCACAAATGAAAACCAGCCTATTTTGATTCAGGTCCATTTTTAGAGTACAAACAGGTTGCTGTTAATTAGTACACCCGTGTCTTATTTTCATGCCTCTGCAGCTATTTTAAATTACATCTTGATAATTAGCTTTTTTCTCAGTTGCAAACATGTTTGTTGTTGTTATTTATTGCAGTAAAAACCAATCCAGGTATGTTAGAAATTATGTCCCAATTTTTACTTTGAGAAAAGTCTATGAATATTTGTTAATTTAAGGAACACCAATGGCAATAACAAAGAAAGAAATATCTACATGTAAATTTGCTTTTAAGCCCTGAAATGGGGCCACACAAAAATGACTTTTCACCCACATCTCTATAGTTATTACCTTTCACCTCATCCCCTACAGTGTTTCTGAAGGGAGATAAACTCTCAGAAAACGTTCTGAATGAAGCCTATTACATTTTCTTTCTCTCTGTAGTTCAAAAAGGCGAAGGAGTAACTCAGTTCAGTTTGAGGTTGTATATCTTACAAAAGTGATGCCATGACTACAATATCTCTGATATCATCATAAGGGGATGTACGACGTGGCATAACACATACTGTGTTTTTCAAGGAGCGAGTCTAATTCCCAAAAGCAAAAATAAACCTAAAATAGCATTAAACCAATAAGACAGTCCAATTGCTTAGAGACAGTTTGCGTGACCAGATTAAAGTATGTCACTTCTTTTTAGATCAGTCTCTCCTAAGTAAACAGTTGTCCTTCAGCAGCTGAGTGTTTCCCTGTGGCTCTCTGCTAAGGAAAACAGGAGAGGAGATCTATCCGACATCACTCTTCCCGCTAGCTCTTCCCCGTGATTTATTTGAAGTCCCGAGGATTGCTTATCTGCCGAGATAGAGCGGCAGAGCCCGCGCCTGCCCGCTTGCTCCGTGCGGTGGGTCTATTGTTCTGTCGCGGCTCCTGAGACATTGCCGTGGATTGACCTTGGCTGCTGACCTTATCGGAGGTGATTTTGCAGATACTGGTTTATTTCAGTAGCGTTCAAACAACTTTTTGCAAGCTGACTTCTTTTTTTTTTTTTTTCACAGTAGAAAGCCACCGGGATTATGATTCCAAGTAGAGGTTGCTCCGGGGAGGGTTTTGTATTTCTGTGTAACTTTTTCATTGTCTAAGGCCTTGTGCTGTCTTCTGCATCTCTGAAGACAGAGATGGATTTGCCTGCAAAAAGGGGGAGTCGACTGCTGCTCTTCAGAAGAAAAGGGTAACTACATAAATGTGTCCTTAGAGCCGTATGGAAGCATGGCCAATAATGATTACAAAGCACACCCTCTTTGGCAGTATAATACAAACCTGTATGTCATCGTTGTCACAGGGTTCCAAGGCATGAACTGAATATATTTCTGCAATTTAGCATCCCTTCAGACAATATTAGATCTATATAAGAACACTGCTTTCCTTCGTTACAGTCCGAAAAATCTGAGCATTTTCTTTTAATGAATTTTCTGAGATTTTTACTGCCTGACAATATTTATAAAGGGAAAATGTTAAAAACTAGCAGTTGATGGGACAGAAAATGAGTTTTTTGTTTGTTTTACATGAATAATAGTAGTAGGAAGGGAAGAAACTAGAACATGCATCAACTTTCTGCTGTAATGCAGCAGCAGAAGCAGAAACATTATAAAACTCTTTCAACAGCCAGGCCTTTCCGTCAGTGACCTCTCCTTAGTTTTTAACGGTAGGTGATACGTTGTCTTCCAAGTTAACTCATCCGCTCTGCCTTGGCTTTGTGATGTTGTTTCACCGGAGAATGACCACAAGGATCACTCTGGGGATCAGTATGATCAAGTGCGGAAATGAACAGATCCTTTCCATTACAAGTGATCTGTACTGGATTGTTCCTGTGTCAAGCACAAAGTAAAGGATTTTTTTTTTTTTTCAAAAGAAGGCCAATGGCATCCTGGGGTGCATCAGGAAGTGTCACCAGCAGGTCGAGAGAGTTTATCCTGCCCCTCTATTCTGCCCTGATGAGACCCCATCTGGAGTACTGTGTCCAGTTCTGGGCTCCCCAGTTCAAGAAGGCTGCTGGAGAGGGTACAGCAGAG
>JAOXNO010000013.1:118539703-118565312 GCA_028565335.1 Limnodromus scolopaceus
TAAAACTGTTGCCCCTTGTCCTTTCACTACACTTCCTGACAAAGAGTCCCTCTCCAGCTCTCCTGTAGGCTCCCTTCGGATATTGAAAGGCTGCTATAGGGTCTCCCCGGAGCCTTCTCTTCTCAAGGCTGAACAACCCTAGCTCTCTCAGCCTGTCTTCATAGGAGAGGTGCTCCATCCCTCTGATCATCTTTGTGGCCCTCCTGTTGGGCCATGTGTCCTGGCTGGACCTGTTCCAGCAGGTCCATGTCCTTCCTGTGTTGAGGGCTCCAGAGCTGGACACAGTACTCCAGGTGGGGTCTCACGAGCGCAGAGTAGAGGGGCAGAATCACCTCCATTGACCTGCTGGTCACGCTGCTTTTGATGCAGCCCAGGATGCGCTTGGCTTTCTGGGCTGCCAGTGCACATTGCCGGGTCATGTTGAGCTTCTCAATCCTGGGCAGATGCAGGGCCTTTAGATCAGGGTCCGTATTTGATAACATTTCCATGTCTGTCAAACCCAGGCTTTAAAGTTAGGTGTGTCTTGCCACTGGGCGTTTGTAGCTGTGAAGTCTGTTGTGGAATTGGATGCTGTGCACAGATCAGTCTTTTCTTGATGATTCTATGATTCTATGATTCTTATACCAAACCTAGCCAGGAGGAGGAGCACTGAGCAGGCAGTGGACTGGAGTTCCAGAGCTGTGGGATAGCTCTTTGACTACTAGCCAGAGGAATGGAGGACAGCTTGCTGCCTGGGCTGTGAAAAGGACAGTCGGGTTTCAAGATGGGCAAAGCAGTGTCGAGCTGTGCATTGCAATGAAGCTAAGACATTAAGCAGCTTAGCGTTGTCAGAGCTGGGCTGGTTGTACACGTGCCCTGCAGCAAAGCTGTACCGTTGAAATTTAGGAGCCCTGGGGAGCCTGGGCACCTACAAGAGAAGGCAGCAGATCAGAGCAAGTGAATGAAGATGTAAATTTTGATCAAAGACTTTAAAGCGTTTATAGGAGGCAAAGCTGTATAAGTCGTCTAAGCCTTGTCCTTTTCCCTTCTTGTCCTCAATTTATGAACTCATTGTCTCTAAAAACAGCCTCTGAACTCCATCAAGGAAATAATATCAGACCCCAGCAAAGGATTTTATTATGTCCTTCAGAAGGAACCAAAAGATCTGTCCCTTATAGTTACTAATGCTGCCAGAGCTTCATGAAGTTTCTTTGGCTTATGCTTCATAATGTCTCTAAGAAATAGGAAATTTGGCAAGGTCATTGCACAGAATTTCAGCTGGACAAACTGAGGCACATGGGCTTAAACTTCAAGGTAAGCTGATAACAGCTTGGTCAGGGAACTCATGTGCTGCAGGCTTAATTCTCTGACCATACTCTCTGGAAGACACAAAGAATTATGGTTATAAATTAACAGATAGGTAAGAAATACAAGGAAATTAAATGAGTATAAAAAAAGAATGTATGAAAACCCTAGCTCTCTTAATGAGTGAAATTTTAAGTAAAACATTAGGGTCCACATAGGAGTACTCTAACCTGTACAGGAAGAAGTCAATCTTTAATAAGCTGACAGCACCAATTAGACCTGCAGTTAGTTGTAACATAACTGCTTTTTGTAAATCATTGTGTGTTAAGGTCAGCGCTGCGTTATTAATTTAGTGAAAGGGCTGGGAAGGTCACGAAGGCAAACATTCAAGGGAGAAAAGAGCTTTTTGAAATGCTGTAGGAGAAGGAAACTATGGATAGGGGAACAATTTCTAGTCACTCTTTCCAGTTTAAAGAATTTGAGGTGCTCTGTGAGCATTCACGTGTTACTGCAGTGAATCTGTAGATGTAACACAAACAATATATTCTAGGATGGCTCTTTTTTCAGATGCCCATACTCAGAAAAAAATGAAAATATGGTTGAGCTTTCCCCTTCAGCTAGTGTATCTTACAGAACAGAGGATAGGTGTAGGTGGTTAAATACACCTGAGGCAGGAAAATAAGGAAATCTAAGCTGAGAATCATTATGCATTTAACTCTGAGACAAGCTGTACGCTCCTGAATGAAATTCTAACCCACTTGAAGATGATGGGACAATCTGTACTTCTGCCAGGCCAGAAATTTCCCATCAGAAGCCGTCTTCTGAACATAAACAGGCATTCAGATTTGAATTAAATTTAGTGGTGGTCAAAACCCAAACCAGGTCAAGCAGGAGTTTTCAGACCACAAATGGCAGTCTATCTTACCATCCAGGCAGAGCTCTCTTAAAAGCAGGGCTCTGGTTTTTGATTTGCTTTGTTTTCCTCCCCAGAGGCATA
Organism: Limnodromus scolopaceus; assembly: GCA_028565335.1. Lineage (NCBI taxonomy): Eukaryota > Metazoa > Chordata > Aves > Charadriiformes > Scolopacidae > Limnodromus > Limnodromus scolopaceus. The sequence goes on from JAOXNO010000013.1 coordinate 118,541,985, forward strand.
CTTTTTCTTTTTTTCTCATTTTGCATCCCCAGCTCTTGGTTATCAAATCGATGTTGGAGAATTTAATGAATAAAAGTCTGTGGGGATTAACTTGATAAGAAGTTCGTGTGTATCAAACACCCAAATGCTGTTGCAATGCAATGGTGCAAAATCTTATCAGTAGTAACATATTAATAGTGGCACATTTTTTGGAATGCTTTACTGGAAAGGATGTAAACAGGCTGGGCACGCTGAAGGGAACTTGACCCAGGCCCCTGCTTCTAATGTGATAATTTCCTTTTTAGCTTGATAACAGTTTCCTAGTTCCATACCTTACTGAGCAGTCCAATTAAAAAAAAAAAAGCAGAGGTATAAGAGGTTGAAGGGACTCGGAAAGGCACATTATCAGCATTTTCTTGGGGCATGAGGTCAAGAGTAATAGTTTAACTGGTGTAGCAACTGCCCATTTTAAAGAAGTGACTCACGCTTGAATGATAAAAATACTCAAGTGTTAACTGCTGTTCCATATGGCTCCGGCTTAAACAAAGGGTGTCATTCAAGGACTGTAGGATTGCCAGGCCAGCAGGGCCACATCGCACAGCATTCTGACCCTGCTCTGACTCAGGATAATGCAGCAGAAAAGGCTGCTTCTGTTTCTCAACCTGGGATGCTGGTTATCTGCTAAAGGAAAAAGGAATATATCAGCAAACATGATAACGTAATCGCTAACGTATTTTTTTTTTCGATCTTGGCCATCAGTTTCCTGGATATGATGCTGATCTTGAGAAACGTTGAAGACTCATAGAATGAGGTGGAAAGTGTTGAGTTATATTTAGGTATCTGTGGCATTTAATCAGTTCAGTTACTAAAGTGAGGTCCTTGGAAAAGGAGGACTAATAAATCAAAATCAGAAAAGGTAATGATAAAAATATTTTTTACGATTATTTTGATGCTGTACTTTTCTGGGCTGATACAAGGAATTTTGATGTCAGTTGAAAACCTTCTCTTGACTTTAAAAATTTCCACTCAAGCTTTGGTCCAGCTCAGGGACTGCAGGCCAAGTATTTGCTTTGGGTGCTTGACCTAGACCTTCTGGTGTATAGAATGGCACTGCAGGCTGATTGCACCCACCGGACCTGCAACTGGCTCTCATCCCAGGGGACACCCTTTGGAATCGGGAAGAAAACTGCCACTGATGCCTGTGGTCATCAGATCCTTTGTACTTATTTGTCACTGCATTCACCAAGAGCCAAAAGAGCCATATGTGAGCTTTTCTCTTTTCTTTTCCATGAGAGACACTGGCTGAAGTTTGTGACTGCCTCGGTTACCGACCACACAATAACCCTGCCAAAAAAGTAAGAACAAGCAAGATACCGAGTACAGGTTAAATGTAAGGTTTAGTATCAGAACTGAGAGCTGAAGATGTTCTGGAGATGAGCAAGCATGTGATTTAAAAGTGAGAATTACAGCAACCCAGAAAATTGTAATCCTGCTTGCAATTACATTTTTAATCACTGATATGTTTTCTCCTGCAGCCTGATTTTGCCTTCTTAAGTTTTCTGGACTGATTTTGTATTCCCCAATTTTTCTTTGCAAATGGTTTATATAAAACCCACAACTGTTCTCCAAATATTAAGGTTAAATTCTTATCACATCATTTTACTAGTTCCATGGATGTCAGTCATGCTGCCCACATGAATGGGTGAAAAGTGTTTTTGTGTCGTTATTGATTGCTATAGGATTGTGATAATTTTTTGTGGCTTATTAGCTTTAAGTTGAATTAAACGTAATTCTCTCTGATGCTATTTTTACTATAAAGTTCATTATTTCTTCAGTCTTTTCAGAATATATGGAGTGTTTGTAGTGCAAGAAGAGGGTTGTAGTGCTTCTACTGAAGCTTTTAAGTTACATATGTCCGGACAGAAGCCTTTTGTAATCTTAGAGATTTAAGGGGCATTCACACCATCAAATGGTGACACTTGTTTATCATCTTCACCAGGTCCCAGGAGTATTATCTACTGGGTCCCAAATTCTAGTGGTACACAGAAGCTACTCATGGATTAGCTGCCTATTGAAAGTGGCTTTGCACGCACTGGAGAGCTAATGAGGGTAGCAATGATATTTTAAATCCTGCACCAACTCTACAGAAATTCCTGTATAAGTGTTTAAGTTATAAGGCATCAGAATAACACATAGAATTCACACTTCTTCATCTTCTGGACAAGTGTAGTCAACAGAATACTGACTGGAATAGAATCAATACATTATCTAAAACAGAATAAGGACCTAAATGATTATATTAATATAATATTTAAGAAAGCAATGCGTATAGCAAAATATCTGTACAAGTTTATAATTTGATGTTTGTGCCCATGCACTTATGAAAGTGGAACTGAGTCAGGACTTTAAAACTTCTGTAAATTTGAATTCTCTACTAAGGAAAATAGTTATTATGGTACGCAGTGGTAGTGTCTACTGAGCAGTGGTTTTGTTACTGTTCTACACAGCTAGTTTTGAGAGCTTGCTGTAATCCTGATTAAGCAAAGAAGCTCCAAATAGGATTATACATCTGGTAGCAATTAGACGGAGCAGTTACCATCAGGAGATAGAGTATTTCCACTGGAAAAAGAAAAAACCCACATTCCATGCTATAATTAAGCTACCGTAAGACATAATCCTCCTTTCTCTTCATAAACTATATTCACACACATTTATAATCATTGCATTGCCCTTTTCCCAATGTGTTGAAATGAAGAATGCCTCATAGATGACAAAACCCTTCAGACTGTCGTATTTTACTGAGTGTTGTGAAAGAAACTGTGGAACTATTTTCATTGTGATATAGTAATAGACAAAACGTGGGAGAATCTTTGGCACAAAGAGGATCATCTTGACCAAATGATTGAACAAAAGCAAGAATTAACGCCATGAGATAGATAATAAATAGTATCAGAAGGTGGGTGACAGGAGATCCATTTTAACATGTTAATATCACTAAACATTTTTTAAATATTATTTTATCACTATAGACATAATTTATATCACTAAAGAATCTATTTTGGAGGATAGCCTTACACTGGTAAAAAAATAGATTAGATGACCTACGTTCCCCACCCACATTTTTATTTTATGTGCTTCTGTGAGTCTCTTGAACAATCTAAGTAAATAGAAAATTATATACATGAAATATTTAAAAGGTACATAGAGTTTAAAAGTAATATAAGAAGACTTGCTAAACGAGATGCTAGACACTCTGCTCTGAACAACGGCTACCTGAGGTGAACCTGGTCTAGTGATTAACATTAGCTGAGATTAAGCAAATGGATTATGATGTTTTTTCTAGCTGAGTGCACTCAGAATAAGACTAAGGATGTTCATTTCATATGGCAAAGACAATCACATGTACAATTTATATATCTCTGAAAACAAGCTAACTGCTCTTTTATTTACATAGGATGTGACTGTGGGTGAGTATGATGAAATTATATGCAATACTTACCAGCTATATGACATTATACATATTCTTATGTATTTAGAACAGTGTTCTACTTGCTGTCTATATAAAATTTAGCAGTTTTGTGCATAAATTTTAAATGGGTGGTTTTGTTTACGAGAATGCAGGCAATGGGATTAAATTCTGAATTCTGTTTGATTTTCTTGCAGAATAAAATTCTTAACATTGTCATTGACAAAATATCTTAATACACATTCTGTATCATGTATCAATATCAGCTATTGCTTAATTTTAGAACAAAATAATTTAGGTAAGAAAATCAATACTACGTTTAAGAATAAATGAAGCTGTTACAGCGTGATCACCTATAGTAAGAAATAGTAACTTCTACAATATGTTGATTATTCATTTGTTGAAATGCTTGCTATTTGTAAGATGCAATTATAAGGTATCTGAAAGATGCATAAACAATTTCCACTATTAAAATTAATACAGGAAAGTATTCATACATGGTGTGCTATGCAGCCATCAGTTCTCTGCCAAAATTGTCTGTTTTATCATTCATTATTTGTTTTGCTAAGGAAAACTTCTTTTTCGTAGTCACTTTTGTGAATTCAAATCATTTCACGTTTATAATTAAAACTGTCTTTTTTCTTTATATGTGTATTCTCTTTGTTTGTTTTGGATTTTGTTACTTCCATAGTATCAAGATTCAGTCTAATAATTATCTTTATGTAAAATGCATTGTGTTTGTCTTCCAAATGGTGATTCTTACATAACTGAATGTTTTACTCAAGCACAAATTTCCAGAACAACTTCTGAGAGGCTAATTCAAAAGTAACTATTATCAGTAGTCTCATGAGAAAATCCACCTATTTTATGTGTTGTAAGAACGAATAATCATACGGTCAGATGAAATTCCACTCCATTTTTGTAAAGGGTGAGAAGTCGTAGTACAGAGTAGTTAAGGAGCTGTGTCTGTTCATTTGTGTCTCTGGCTGTTATCGATGATGACTGTTTTCTTCCCTTCCCCAGAGATCCTGGACTGGACTCTCTTAACGAGTTCAAGTCTTCTTGGCCAGTTAAATGGGGTAACATGACATTCAGCTCACTCAAGAGCTTTACTACTGTCATTGCTGCTTTCATTGCAGTACAACAATTGCTCTGCAAAGGGAGTAGGAAAGTTTGTGTTGCAGCCAGCAATAAAAATCCCCTTATGGGTCTCCTCTAGGAGTACCAGCAGAAACAGAATGACTCATGAGGCATAAAATGGCTGTTCCAAATAGTGTCTCTAGTCTTAACTCACCTGTCAACCCCTTGGTTTATAAGTATAATGAAAATTAGGCAGCTAATGAATAGATGTGTCAAAAAAGATGAGCAATTATGGGTCCCAATGCCTTCAGTAGCAGTGGAGCTCCTCCCTACCACAGGACGTAGGCTATTTATGTCACCAGCCGTCTTGGGCTGGGTTGTATAGTTGCTGCAGCCAAGCTTGAAAATTTTTTCCTGCACATTCCTTAATTAAATACAGGGTGGTTTTTTTGTTCTGTTTTTTTTTTTTGTTTGGTTTTTTTTTATTTTAAATGGAATTGTGATGACCTAAATCAATCTTTGTGGAGACCATTGTAGTGCAGACCTGTTTGGTTATTTTTCAGTTTTAGCACTTAGACTGAGTACAATTTAAGGTGTAATTAATGTACGAAAAGGAGACATTTCTTCCTGTGTTCTGATCATTGTTCAAAATAACAGGGTTTAAAAAAGTTATTAACTCTCAGTGAAGGTAAAACACCCAACCTGAAACCAGTGCATTTTTTGAAAAGCCGTAAGAACACAGTAAGATAAAATCTTGTCAAATCTGACTTTATTTGAACCTTGACTGTCTTGAAAAATAGCAACATTTTCTTATCAGTTTCAAAACTGTTGTATGTAGTAGTGAAATATGTCAAAATATTGTTTTCTCTAGCTTCATTAAGAAAAATATGTAGTAGCCAGAAGAGATTGTTCCATTAGTCATTATGGCAGCTACATCAAGGTGACATTGCCCAAGAATTTAATTTATATTATTTTATGGCAAACTTATTCCCTGAGACTGCTGTGCAGCTTTTCAGTAAAACTTTACTAAACCTGCTTCCCTGGAGCTGATGAGTTGACTCGCCATTTCTACCCTGTGTTCCAGTCAAAGCAAGCCAATCATTAAGATAAAGCTATTTTATTCATTTAAGGGCTTGTCAGTACAGTATCTGCATGTAGATTGGATTCAAATGGGAGGATTGTAGTGAGAGTGCTCTATTTTCAAGCATGAAGACTATCGATATAGTTGTCAGAAATAATCTGTTGTTTAAAAGACCAGTATTTAAATGTTTCAATTTAAAGGCTACTTCTGCTGAAGAGCACTCGAAAGTTGTGTGTCTTTCTAAAGGATTTAAAGACTTTTCTTTTACTAAAAATAGTCTTATTTGATCAGTACTTTTCCCCTCAGTATAAATGCAAATATTGTAGTGGTTTCTGTACCATGAAATATAAAACTTAGAATAGAAAAGCAAATGATCTGTCAATCTATGATGGAACTTAACTCTAAAACGTGTTTCGGGCCTTACTCTGGTATAGTTTACAGTGTAGTAAATCAGAAGCCTTTTCTCTGACTCCAGTGGATTTGCCCTGGTATAAAACTAGTATATGGGATCAGAATGAATTGTATTTCCTTTCAGTTTTGTTATTTTGGCCCATGTCTAGGCACAAATTTCTCCCTCCTCATAAAGATTTTGCTCCGATATTAAACGTGAAATGTTGTCATTAGCTTCATCCTCAAGAAAGAAAACATCTAATTATGGACTGACAAAGTACCTCCTTCTAAGGAAAGGTCTCTTGTAGCAAAATGATAAGAGATTTGAAATTACATTGGAGAGTTTGGGGCATATTTGCAAGTAGAACCACTCTAACTTAACCCAAGAGTACTGGAGTCTTTGTGGGATTTAGAGATAACAGCTTGGATCCATTTAAACCCAATGGGTTTTGGCACAACTTGCTGCTGTTGGTTTCTTGTAAATTCTCTTTCTGCATCTTTCAAAACGAAGACCGTATTATTACTAGTCGTAAGGAAGGTTTTACATCCATCTCCTCTTTCTTCCAGATTGCTGTCAAAATGAGTGAAACGCCTTCAACTAGTTACTCGGTGAATCAGCCAAACTCCTCCGAGAGCGAACAGAGTTTATCCACGCGCCACTTCAATGTCACTGAACCTGTTGTGGCAAAACGGATCTGTTTCTATAAAAGTGGAGATCCTCAGTTCAATGGGATCAAAATGGTCATTAATAACCGGTCTTATAAAACATTTGATGCCTTGCTGGATAGTTTATCCAAACGGGTCCCATTGCCTTTTGGAGTAAGGAATATTAGTACACCGAAAGGGAGACACAGCATTACCAATTTGGAGGATCTTGAAGATGGAAAATCTTATATTTGCTCTCACCAGAGGAAAATGAAGCCCATCAACCTAGAACGGGCTAGCAGAAAGCCACTGCCCTGGCAGATCAGTCGGCCTGTCAGCGCTCGCCGTCGAGCTGTGCAATTAGCAAGGGAGAATGAAGATGGATTTGGCCATCGAGAAAGCAAAATAACAACTCCCAAAAAGATGCTTGTTTACAAAAACGGAGACGTAAGACTCAGGCGCACCATAGTTCTGGGAAAGAAAAACACACAAACTTTTGAGGCCTTTCTGGATTATATGAGTGAGTTAATGCAATATCCAGTCGCGAAACTATATACCACTGATGGCAGAAAGGTGAGAATAGAGATGAGTACTGGCAATATTTCTATGATTGCTTCTAGATTATTTTTAATAAAAAAAGTGATTTTATCAATTAGAAGCTTGGGACACTGGCCTGGTGTAAGATCTGATGTACTGAATTTCAGCTGTTACCTTTCTATGCCTTTTCACCTTCAGAAAGGCTACTGGCTTGGAGGAGATAGACTGGAATCTTGCAATCAGAGAGAAGAAAGTGAGGACATTTTAGTTTAAGTCATGAAACAATCACTTTTTCTTACTCAGGTCTCTTTCAGGCATGGTCTCAATTCTATATTTTTACCCGTTTACACAGAAGCTTCCCTTAGTCTTAATACCGTTTATCTGCAACTTTTAATGTTTTAAAAATATGATAAGCAGCACCTCATAGCCAGACACACTTTGTCATTACACAGTGTTTTGCCATTAATGACTTGAAACAATGACACCTGACTATTATAATTTTCAAACCATGGACCAGGTTCTGTACCTCTAAATCCCTTTGATACAGCACTAAAAATCCTGATTTTCATCTCACATACTGTTCTATCTACTTTTGTTTCACTTAGTGTTTTATCTGTGTTTAACCACAGAAAAGCACTTGTGACTATATTTAACAGGTATCTAGAAAGAGAATTCCATGCAGAGCTCCAAGAGTTGAAGAGAAATCTTGTGTTTATCCTCCATTTAATGAAATTCTGTATTTGGTTGGGAAAGTATCCATATAACCTATAAGTCTGTGAAGTGCAAGTCTGTAAGCCTTATCTTGAAATATATTTTGGAACATAAATTGAAAACTGTTAGACAAGACTCTGAGCACCTTGATCCAGTCAGACTTGCTTTGAGCAGAAGGTTAGACTACGCGACCTCCAGAGGTATTTTCCAACATATATTGTTCTGTGATTCTGTCCTATTCCTCTGAGGCAGTACAGGTCAAGAACTTGTGGTTTATTCTGAAATTTCCCTTTCTTCTTCCAAAGACGGGTTTGTATGTATATTTACCTCCTAATGCACAGTCTTAGTTCATGCCTATGAACAGTCACTGTGCAACGATGAGACAAAATTACATATGCAAACACTTAAATTATAAGAGAATTTTGATCTGGATCCAAGTATTGCTTCTTGAAGTATTTTTCTAATGTATTTATATAACAAGACATACCCCCACAGAGATATGAATTGCCTTATAGGAATTGAAAAATTAATTCCGTGCTGTGATACATATTTAATAACCTGCTGCAAACTAATGTAGAGACTAAGAAGTGAAGATATTAAAGCATGCAAGGGATAAATCTCTTACATTATTTTTTGTGGTTACTAAGGCAGAGAATTTAATGTTACTTTTTTTTTTTTTTCCAGGTTGCTAATCTTCAGGCCCTGATATTGTGCTCTGGAGCTGTAGTCGCAGCAGGGAGAGAGCCTTTTAAACCAAGCAATTATGATTCTCTTGGGTATTCACAGCCTGCTAAATTGCTTGGTATTGCAAATCGTGTGTACCCAAAATCAAATGCCAAGTCAGAAAGTGAAAATAGTAAGTTCTTTGAATTAATTTGTATTTTATTAATTGTTTTATCTCTCTCAATATAAGATATAAACCCTGAAAATCTTACTAGGATCGAGCATATTCAAAATGGCCAGTTCAAATTGTTTATATCCACTCTGACTCCTCTACAGGTATAAGAAAGATAAAAGTGTTAATGTTTTTTTAAAAATATAAGTTTCTGCTAAATACTTAGCTGGTATTGGTGTTTTCTTTCAAATGGACTTATTTAGAACATGGATGCAGATCTATATTTCCTTTTAACGCACTTGATTGTCATTGTTATTATTTTTTGTGCATCACAGTTAATAACAGCAGTGGTAAAAGAAACACCACAGGTTAATTCAGGTTCTTAACTCACTGAATTTTTGAGCAAAACTTTTGTGCAGGTTTCAGAACTTCCCTTAGCGAGAGGAGGTTTGACTTGTTATTGTCCATTTCACTTTTCCCCACATCCCATACTCCACATAAACAGGGAAAACATTATAGCACCCATCAACTCACAAACTCATCACATTTGTGAAGCTGCTTTTGCCTAAACAGTGTCACCCTTTCCTATATCCTCATGGCTGTGATATATGTTTTTTGATTATGTTTGGGAAAAGATACACAAATATGTACTTTTCCTTTGACTAATGAACTGTGCCTCTGACAAAGTCAGTGAGAGTGTGAGGTGGCCAGTGGATGGTCAAGAACATGAGGAGCTGCTGGAGAGAAGCCAGGCGAGCTGAACAGCTTGAGGTTAAGGGAAACAAAATGGTGCAGTAGCAGAGCTTTAGGTTGTGTGGGGATCCTTTGCATCAGAACATCCCATAAGGCAGAGGTACTGGCTAAGGGGAAGCTTGTTTAATCCAGAGGTACCTTGTAGTTTTGATATATCTACATGTTGTACTGGAGAGCCCAGGGATCACTGTAATATTTTCTCTACTGAGATTTTCCATGGTAATCTTGACTATGTCACTGATACATAAGACGCTCAGCTTCCATTTACTTGAAGGACTTTCTTCCACATCCTTCACAGTTTATTATGTCCCCACCAAACTATTCATTTTAGTTTTTTCCAGCCTTCTTGTTCTTTGACTTATACAGCTCGAGAGCTGTTTGTAAAGCATAACTAATGCTCAAGAGAAAATGCATAGGAACATTTTGAGAATGAAAGTTCTGCAGAAGCAAAAAATCCTACCCAAATTTGCTTTGAGCCAAAGATTGAGCCTTGCAATGGTAGAAAATGTGAGTAGATGAGAATCTGAAAAGCTCTAATCCTTAGTTAACAGCAACTACAGAAAAAGAGAGAAAAAACTAACCTCTTTCTGTCTATAACCTGAGAAATTCAAAAGTATCCTGTGTAGGAGACAATATTGATGATGTGAGAGCCTGAAAAATAAAATTTCAGGCACTTTGTTCCAAATCCATTTCATGAAGACAGAAAAGGTGAGATTTTTACTTTGGGAAACATAAGGTCTGATCTGTGTAAGAGGAGTTAGTACTAACTTTTATTTCTGATTCGGTTCATTGGAAAACATATGCATGGGAAAGTTGCAAGGCACTCTGCCTCTAAATTACAGACATGTATCTGTAGTGGTAATATGTTAACTGTGAAAGTCTTGATATGAGACCATTCATGATTCACTTAAGCAAAAAAAAAAAAATGCTTAAATTCAAGCAATGTAGATAAGTGAATATCACGTGTTAAAATACCTTTCTGCAAGGGAAACCTTTCTATTAAATGGTGGCTTCTATATATTCAGGTATCAGTAGCAGTTGAGGATGTCTCTGTGTGGGTGTACATGAACTGTTCCACTCACACATGCAGAATTTCTTGGAAGACAGCAAAACTTTATTTTTATCTCATGTTCTTTTATCTCTCGCCTCTTCAATGACAACTACTAGAGAGAGAAGAAGTATAATTTTTTTAAACCCCAAGTTATTACAGAGTCATCAAATCATATTTTGAGAATATTCAATGTGTATGCAAACACATGTTGGGCCATACTCAAAATTCATTGAAGTCTTGATTTAAATTCAGATTTTAATTTAATGAGTCTAATTTAATTTAGTTCAAGTGCTTTAATTTTTACTTCTCTACAGAAGGTCAATTCAGGGGACTGGATCCGTACCATTTGTTTACGTGTGTCAGTGACACTACTCACAGTAATTACTCAAATGCTGCAAACAGTTGGATTAAGCCCAGGGAGATATATGTTCACCTTGACTGACACATTTTAGCACTAATTGTAAGGACTAATAGGAAATGATATATTAATGATTGCTAAGGCATGAAGGAGATGTAAAGTTGGTAGCTTGAAGCCCAAACGAGCAAAGGTCTTTGAACGTCTTGAAAGCTTCAAGGCAACCTCATCTCCCAACTAGGTATAAAATAACAACATTTAGTACTTTTTTAGGCCTTGGAGCTTCAAATAAGACTGTAGCTCTGGCATTAGAAAGAACATATTGCAAAATAATATTAAGTGGAAAAGTAGTGAAATGCTTTACTCTTTATTAAAAATTGATTATATTTCTCTCTCTACCAACTTCTTAAAATGAATAGCAAGATCAGCCATATTTTTTCTCTTTACTTTCTAATACTCTGATAAAATAAACAAACTTCATTACTTTATTTTGTACTAATTTTTCTCCTTTCTTCTCTTCTTTGCTGCCTGTCTGCTGTCTCACCATCTGGATCCTTACACATGATATTTGTCTGCTCTAATTTCTACCTACTAAATGAATTTGGATTCTTTCAATGTAATTATTGGTAGTGAGAGCTGAAATGGGCTCTAGCTCAAGATCTCAGATATTCTCAGTTTCTTCTGATAAAGGCTCCAGCAATGATAACAACTCAAATGATAACAACTCAGATTCTTCCTATGTTCCTGATGGTCATAACAGTATAGGAGGAAATCAGATAGCTACTGGTGAAAACTTATCTGTGGCACAGTATGAAGATGACATTGAGAAATCTGTTCACCTTAATCAAGATGGCAGTATCACAGTGGAAATGAAAGTTCGATTCAAAATTAAAGAGGAAGAAACCATTAAATGGACAACGACTGTAAGTCGTGCTGGCCTTTCTGATGACAAAAATGCCACCATTTGCAATTCTGCAATGTGTGCAGAAAACTGCTTATCCAACATAAATGCATCAGAACATATAAAACCAAAAGATGTTCCATTATTGGAGACCTACAATAAAGAAGAGGGACAATCATTACAGCAATTCAATGCAGAAGTGTCAGACAAGGAATCAGAGTCCGATTTAAAAAAAGCTAGTTGTAATTGTAAGAACAATTCTTCAGATCAAGATGTGAGCAATGTATCTGAGGATGATATCAGGCCTCGCTTTTATAGGCCTCCCACCCCTGGGCCAAGACGTGTCAGACAAAAGAAAGCAGTAGTTGAAAGTGTCACATTGGTATCTGAGAAAGAGGTTCAGGAGAAGACGATAGGACAGTTTTCCTACAGTGAGGAAATACAGAATGGAGAAAATAAATCTGAGTATTGCATGGTAGCTCATTCAAGTAGAAAAAAATCAAGTGTCAGTAATCCAAAGTTTAGTGATATAAATGATGATGATTTATTAAAACTTTCTTCAGAGAATATCAAAGAAGAGATGCTTTTTAAAGTAAGCCACAAAAGTCATGATTTAATAGAAACCACAAATAGGAAGACATTAGAAGTGTCTGATGAGGATGAATTGGTACAGAATATATTAGGGAAATCAGTTGTGGAACAAGGTACATATAATAGTTTAGTATCAACCTGCAAAGCAAACATCAGTGGTTTCTTACCTTCGTCAAAAATTTACCAGGCAGCTAGGCCAGGTTCGGCAGACCACATCCATGAGTCATGTGATATTAAACAAATAAAAAGATCAATGAGTTCTTTCATTAGATATTCAGAATTATGTCAGTCAAAAGGTGAAGAAAGAAAATGCAAAGCTGCTGATTTATTACCTGTTTCTCAAGATTCAGTGCAGTCAGCCTGTCCCGAACATAACCAGGTGATGATGGTACCTCCATGTAATAAAGCTCCTATTGAGAAAATAAATCCAAAAATTGTCACTGAGAGTGAGAACCAGATCAGTGTCAGGGCTGAACCTGTGATGCCAACACATGTCACTGATGACAGCCAATATGCATTTTCCCTCACCGAAAAGAAGAAGAGAAAATCGTCTAACTTTCTAGAGAAAGGTACATGTGAAAATCAAAAAGATAAAGACATTTCAGGGATGACTAAACGTGAAGAAATGCATATAATGTGCAAAACCACACAGGATTCCACAACACAGGCTATGGATAATTGTTCTGAAATTCCTCAGAAAGAAAGAATGGAGTTTATTGTAAAAAACAATGATGATTCTGTCAATTCAGACAAAAGCATACGTCCTGAAGATGAGTTCAGTCACCAGGATCCAGTGGAACAAAATAGATTACCATCTAATAAGAAAGCAAGAAGTAATAAAAACAAGTTGGCCAAGGTAAAATTGAAGTCAGGCAAAAGAAGTAGTTTAGTTTCATCTCCAAAGAGTGAAGATGGTCTAATGATGGTTGATTCAAACAATGAATCTGAACACAGTCAGGATACACTGAGTACTGAGAAAGGCGGCACGTATTTTACAGCCAGTTCTTCCGAACAGATACCTAACTTATCAATGATTTCAAAGCCATTGACAGAAGTGCCAAAGAATCTTAACTTTGAAAAAGAAAAGGAAAAGAATCTTTTGGAAAATCTGTCATCAAATAAAGAGAAAAAGCAAAAGAGGATGAAGAAAAATCTAAGTAAAACAAATAAGTTAAATAAGTCAGAGAGTGCCATTACTTTAGAGGCTCTAAAACAGGAGGGTTTTCAAGAGGAGGTTGTTGAGTATTCACTTGAAAACTATGTCCAAACTTGGCTGAAGAAAAACTTGTTACCAAATTCTGTCTTACCCCCTATAAAGAAAAAAGAAGGGAAGGTAGACAATAGCAATGTCGGTCATTTTCCTAAAGAAAATACTGATGCTTTTATAGATAAAGAAACAAGATTTATCACAAATAAAGTGCATGTGACTGGCAAAAACCATCTGGTTGAACATAGTCTAACCAAAAAAACATTAAAGCCTATTTGTGATGTGGGAACTTTAGAAGAATCAGCCAAAGATTCCGGTGAAAACCAAACTGACTCTTTGATTCATGCTAATACAAATATAGTGGAAGAAGCCAAGTATTCATTAAAGTCAGAATTTCATCATGATGGTAAGATGCACTTGCTTCATGAAATACATGACAATGATAAGCAGATGTCAGAAGTTAATATTCAAGATAACAATGTACGTCAAAGAAAATCTGAAGTTGCTGTTCAAGTTGATTGCACAATTGTCAATGAGAAAATGGGAATTGATGTTCAGAATAATTGCATGTCTAGCATGTTGCTGCATGAACTACAATCAACTTTGCTTGGTCTCCAGAAAGAACACAGTGGATGTATAGGAAAAGCTTGCAGCCTTTCAGACCTTTCTCCTACAGCTTTTGGTTCTTCCTCCAATGTCCTCCTAGCTTGGCTACTTGTACTGAATCTGAGAGAGGGCTTTATTGGGACAATCAAAGATGATATGCAAAAAACTTCTTGTAGCTGTTCTGAAATATTTACGCAGTTACAATTTCTGAAGCAAACTACAGTCATAGAAAAAGTTGATGAACTGAAGGCTGCCTTCTCACATTTTCAACAATCAACACAAAATAATTTATTACAATTTGGGAGGGAACTCAAAAAGCAGGACCCCACATGTTGCAATGAGAATATACCCACCGCTGAAATTCATAATGGTATACATTTGCATGAAAATGAAAAATCAGTTGAGCCTTGTATTCCAAAGGACAGTGTAAATTCTGAAGAAGCTCTAAAATTGACTGGTGAATTAAAAAGCTGTTTTGATGTACAGGTAGATACAGAGACTTTAGACTTTGGTGCTTCCAAAACACAGCTAGATCATCAACATACCAATTCAGATACTTGTAGCCTTGCAACAGATATAGAGCCACCTGAACAAAATGAAGAAATGCCTGACAACCTGTACAACAAATCTCAAGAAAAAAACACTGATACTTCAGTCACTAGTGAAGAGTCAGAAACTTCAGTAGAACCTGACTCGACAGTTCATAGTGTAACTTCTAATGACAAAAATGGTATTTTAGATCAGGATTCTTCTGACTTAGAAGGTGAAAAAGATATTATACATACTGATAAAAGTGAAGATGAGAAAGTTGATCCAAAGTCAGCAGGTAATGACAAAAAACCAAATAACCAACTTACACGAGCTGCTGAAACCTCTGTAGAATATAATAATGAGGATTGTTGTGTACAGAAAGACCAGGAAGATGCAGAAACTTGTGAGGAAACCTCTGAGAGGTTATCTACAGTCTCTCCATTATCATTTTGTTATGAATCAAAGCAAATTACAGAATGTGATACAAGTGAAGGAGAACAGAAGTTGCAAGTAGAAGAACTGGAGGATAAAGTATGTACAGACACTTCTCAATTAAAAAAATGCTTAAAAAGTCCTGCTACTTCAGACTGGTCAGATTACAGACCAGATACTGATGAGAGTGATTATAACTTTAGAGCATCCAGTGATTTGACCAATGGAAGTGTGGAGGAGGCGGTACTTGAAAAACATTATAATACTGGCTATGTAAAAAGAACTATTGAACGACTTTATGGCAAGGCAGAAGCTTCATTTAAGCCTGACTTTCACAAAGGATTTCCTTACATGTCAAAAGTACTTCAAAAGGATACTGAAGAATTCCACTCTGCAGAAGTGGAAAAAAACATTTATTTTCCTCAAGAACCTAAGTCTTGTTCTGCAGAGAAAGTGTCACAGTCTTCACTATCATCACAAGAATTTGCAGTAAACATAAACAAAGGTGACACTATATCAAGAAGAGAAAATACTCCTTCACCAACACCACAATCTACTCTTAACAGAGACGAGACAAGTTATACTAATGACCATACAGGGGAATCTCCAAAGCAACATTGTCAACCTACCATACAAGCTAATGAAGATGAAGGAATATTGATAGATAAAGGCAAATGGCTCCTCAAAGAAAATCATTTGATAAGAAGATCACCACCTGAACGGATTGGAATGTATGGCAATTTGGATACAACATCAACAGACACAGTCCTTGATACTAACAGTGATGATGTTCCATATTCACACTTTGGCAATCTGAATCAGTACCCAATCCTCAATGAAATCTCTTCTTCAGAACTTGAAGAGATGGCTAAACCCTCTGAAAATTTTTGCAACTACTTCAATATGCCTCATAATAGTGATTCAGACCCCTTTCAGGATGATTTAAGTACAAAAAGCAAACCTAGCCGCAATGGTAAGGTCACTTCCCTTCCTGCAGTGAACAAAGAAAAGATCAAACCATCAGCCACAGTAGGTTCTACTTCTGCAAATCTTTCCACACAGGCTGATACCAACTTTCCAGCCTTTACATCAGTAGAATTTAGATTGCCTGATAACAAGGTGCATCCATTGGAACAGCCTTTAAATGATGAACCCATACAGTCTCAACCGACTGATGTTAGTAATGCCAACAGAAGTGCTCTTCAGGAAGAAGATTCTCTGGATAAACTCCATGCGATATGTGGCCAACATTGTCCCATACTGATGGTCACAATAACACCAATTAATGAGGAACAGAGAGGATATGCCTACCAAAAGGCATCTGATATTGAGAACCAGCTAGGTCTATGTTCGTTGGCCAAAAAGAGTGAACATCTACAATGGTCAGGTGAAGATTTAATATCAGATGACAATAATAATAATGTGACTCTGAAGAATAACCGTATCAATAAGATTGCCAATAGTATTTTTAATAGGTTTTATGCTAATAACACCTTAGATTTTATTAGTAACTTTGAGATACTCACATCTTCAACTCTGAAAGACACAAACAGTTTAGGGAAGTTACAGGTTGTAAAGGATATGGATGTACAAACCGTGGAAGTCGGCAACTGTCAAAATAATGTATCCAAACACATACCCAGTGATCTTGTGATAGGCACAAATAGTGAGCTACCCAATAGAAAGCCAAAAATATGCCAAACACTAAGAATAAGCCTAATTCATGTTTTTGGAGAAAAAATCCCTTCCACATTGGCACATCCAGCAGGAACCTGGCATTCTGAAATATTTCTGAAGTGTGACACTTCTTTAAATAGCATTGAACATAATGCCTCTGAAAATCTGAAAAATGAAAATGCCTTTCCTACAGAAGAAGAGGAAGAAGAAGGAGAACAAGAAGAAGAAGAACAAGAAGTTTGCTTTTGTGCAATGGACAATGGAAACAGCAAAGATGAGAAACAATTGAAATAGAGATCATGGAATTTCTATGACATTAGATTAGTGAAAACATCTTCAGAAAAAAATAATCACAAGATAAATTGCTGAATGCCAGACCAAATAAAACTCGCGATGTGAATACAGCCCAGACCTAGATAAATATAAATCTCAATTGTATATAATTGCTGAAATATAGATAATTACTTAGATTTTTGTGGGAACTAATATAAGAAGAAAAGCTGTTCTTCTAAGACAGTGATTTCTTGGTTAAAAACCAGTTTTTCCCTGAAATCTGTTCAGAAATATTCGGTTATATACTAATCATCTTATTTGTAAAAAAACAACTACTGCTTGTTAGAGCAAAGAACTGAAATTTGAAACACGTGCCCAAGTTCTAAGATAAGATTCCTATATTTCATGGCATTTGAGAAAGGGTGTGAAAATTTTCTTTCAATAGGAATGCTTTATCCAAAACAAAATAAACTGATGGATTTAATTTGAAATGAAAAGTAGGAAATAATATTCAAATGCTGTAATACACTGAAAAGTAGGAAGCAGTAGTTATGTTAATTTTAGTTTATAAAATTAAATTTAATTATTTATTAATTATTATAAAATTAAATTTAAGTTTATAAAATTGCTATTTCACTTTTAAAAGGCCAACTTCAGAATAGTTATGTGAGTAAAGAGATATTTCAGTCTGTATATAGGATCATCCATATCCCAAATGAAGGTTTCCTCTTTTACCCAGAGGATACTAGAAAAAGAGTGTATTTATTACCACTGGGATTCCACAGGAACTGAGAAGGGAGACTGTGCGTCAACCGAATTGCTGACTGCCCTTGCCATATTACCTTCTAAGGCACCACCACTTTTAAAATTGTTTTACATGCACTACAAGCTTTACTTGTGTGTTCTTCTTTAACCTCTGTATTTTAAAGGTGGTCCATGTCTTTTTTGTTTGTTTGTTGTACATATGTTGTATTATGAGAATCCAAGGTGTATGTAATATGTTTCAGGACCTTTCAATCTGTCATTAGAATTATTTTGAATACCTGTTTACAGCATTTTTTGATACTATGCGTGTGTGTAGTAAGCACTTATATGTGGTTTACAATTTTCAGTAAATGATTTTAAGTGTGAAACTGGAAAATATTTGATGTATATTGTGATTAGGGAGAATATTTCAGGGTTTTGGGGGGTTAGATTTTAATCCCTAACTGCATAGAACCTTTCTTCAATGTCAATGAAGTCACAGATATACCTGAAGAAGGAAGGTGCTGTTTTTCAGTTAGAGAATGAGAATTTGGCCATTCTATACTCTCGGAGGCTGTGTCTAGACTAACTGGCGTGTACAGGCTGTGATAAGCCCTAGATCATGATCCTTTGGTTATCCAGACTGGGGACCTAATTAAAGGCTGACACAAATCGCTTTAGACTCAGAGGCTTTGATTGTCCCCCTGTGGGACAGAAGGCACATGGAGGGGAAGTAGGTGTTGAATCTGGAGCAAAGGGGTTTGCAGTACAGGCAGGAAATTTAGAAGCATTTGTCAATTTTTTTTAGGAGTCCAGTAGCAGATATATTTCCCCCAAAATAACCAGTTTGTTTCTGTTGTTTGAAGCTGTATATTCTATGTAATAAACTAACACTACGACTCTAAAGCAACATGTATCATCTAATATATTTCACACCAAATAGCTGTGTGTTATTTCCTGTGCTCTGTTTCCTTGTTTCTGATGTTCTTCCCTCTGTCTCCACGTTTTTTGGTGTCCTTCTTCGAATGTTTTAGAACTGCTCCAAGTGAAGATTCTCAATAGTATTTTGCGATCCTTTTACATGTCAATTTACATGTCAATGCAGAAATAAAACCCATGTTTGGAAAGCGAAGCTCAAAATTGCTAGAATCCAACTAAATGCCAAATAACATTCTGAGTACCAGGTTTCTATGCTGAAAATAATGTCTAAATGTTAGACAGGCAAATTAACAGGTATATATATATATATATCTCCATCACTTGCAGTCTTTCTTCTGGATTCACAGCACCTTGTGCTGCATACACAGCACCTTCATTTTTTCAGCTCAAGGTTCAAGAACCTTTAATCAGATGCTTATAATAGGGTTATTGAGCAAGCTAATCACTCAAAAGGTGAGATGTGAGGAACTGCCTGAGGTTACAATTAGGAGAGACCACAGCAAGTGGTGAAATGATTGTTATACTGACTGAAAGACTTGCTTCTAATTTCACTATATTAACTGAAAGAGAAGGAATAAAATGGTCACCTCAGAGCAGGGCAAAATGTCAACAGTGAGATGTACCATACTGTCATAGGGTTTATATATTCATTAATGGTTCAGGAAAGATAGAGAATATTGAGAGGCTGAGATATGCAGATAAAATAAAATTGCTTTCATTAGGTTAGATTGGAGAAGCATAGAAATTAGAAGAAAGAACCTTGCAATGCTGGTGATGAGTGCAATGCACTGATTGACAGAGGGAAAAACACCATGAAGAGCAATATGAGCTACTTTATATAGGTAGCTTAATTCTGAAAATTAACTGCAAAAGGCATAGAGTATTTTTTAATAAGTCAGGATAAAATATATTTTGAAGTGAGAAGCATATTAAATAATGTGTGAAGAACAGGGTAGAAAATCCGGCTGCCATTCAAGGGCTTTGTACA
Organism: Limnodromus scolopaceus; assembly: GCA_028565335.1. NCBI lineage: Eukaryota > Metazoa > Chordata > Aves > Charadriiformes > Scolopacidae > Limnodromus > Limnodromus scolopaceus. The sequence goes on from JAOXNO010000013.1 coordinate 118,561,757, forward strand.
GATTATGTCATTCTTCTAGAAGGAATTCAGTTTTTGTCTTGCCATTATTAAAAAAGAAACAGCCAACATAACATATAGACCACAGTCCCAGGAGGTTTCAGTTTATCTAGTTGAGCACCCTGCTAGAAAGAAATCACACAATTTGGTAAGTAATTCCATTTAGTTACTAAATCTCATTTTAATACTTGTTATCTATAGTCATTACAGCTTTCACTGGGGGGATGTCCTCGAGCTTGAGTTTTCTTCTGATGCCTGTCTTAACTATTTTCTAATTCCTATCCTAAGCCTAGTCATGGTTTCTTTATACATGTGTCACAAAGATATCATTGTCATTTACTTGGATAAGTCTTTTTCCTCCTTGCCATCTATCAACAAAATCAGACATTCTCTCAACTTTTTCTCCTACATAAAAATTTTCTCCATTTCCTCTAATCATCATGGTTGTCTTTCTCAGGACCTTTTCTGGTTTCAATAAATCTTTTTTTTTAATTTTTGTTTTTAATATGGTTACCAGAACTTTACACAGTATTATTTAAAAGTTTGTCTCTGGGACACTGACAGTAAAATTGCTCCACTTAGAAATCTCTCTTGTGGTGCATCTTACAGTCACATCATTGCCAGTACATGCCAGGTTTATATACAAAACAGTTACATAGTAGAGAATTTATATGATATCTTCACTATCCTCAAGCTGAAAAACAAAAAAAAAAAAGGTCAAACAAATCTTCTATTGCCTTTGCAGTGAACATTCACCTATGGGTAGAGGTGAAGACTGGAAACTATTAACTGGAAAGGATCCAAGAGACAGAAAACAATGTATTGGAGAAGCCGCCATGGTGCACAGTGATCTATAGCGATCATTATTATTTCTACTGTGATACATAGAAAGCTGGATGACATGGTTTTGCATATCTAAAAGTGTATAGAACATAAAAACTAATGAGAAATGACTGATTTCTCAAAAGTGTTAGGCTCCTCAATCTGAGGGCATAGAAGCAGTACTTCGGTACCATTTATTTGTTTTCATTTCTGAAATACATAAAATATATTTCTTTTAACTTCTAAGGATGTCAGAAGAAAGCAAGACCGTTTAATTGTCTAATTTATCACTACTAAACAAGTCACTTGACTTTCATAGCACTGATGTTATCAAATATCATTAGTCTAATTACCATGCTAACCCACTGTAAAAATTAGGGGGACTATTCAATGCAATTTACTTACCTTAATAAAATAAATTAGGACAAGAGGGTAGATACACCTACAGAGAGTGACTTAGATGTTGTATACATATGCTCGTTTCTCAGTTATAACATGGAATATAATATGGTCACCTGTCATCGGTCATGTCTCAGAGAAAGTTGGAGCTGATAGTGCTTTGGATAGTGTAAAGAACCCTGTGTAATAGAAAACAGCAAGATAACTCCAGGTGTGGAAAAAGCAGATTATGACAACTTTTGAGAAGGGTCACACAGAATGTGATCCTGGTGGTTACTTCTCTTCCTCAGGTCTTGCGGTTATTATTTTTTCCCCTATTCTTTGATTTTAATGTCTTCAGGCTCTGACAATTCTTGTAAAGTTGAAATTTAACCTGTTGGTAAGACTAGCTGTTTGGCAATTTATTATTTAATGATGACAATATAGTTACTTAGGAAGAATTGGTACTATAGCTGCACAGCCACAGTAATATCAGAAAAGTGCTGCTTTAATAGTATCTCTTTAAAATTGAGTAGTGGTATATACTCCACATCTCTCATTGTAATAATATATTTTAGATGCCTGCTTTTAAACAAAATAACTTCTCTCAGATTCTGTCTCTGTCTTTTAAATTTTTCACACTTTCTACTCAGGTCATGGATTTACAAGTACTTTCAAACAAATAAGTAAATCCCAGAACACTACTGTGGAATTTCAAGGTCTTGAGGTTTGTCCTCAAAGATGAACCAAGTGTTATGTTAATGTCTCCCTGCCTCCCCCCCTCAAAGGATGAGAGAGAATATCTATTTTAATAGTTAATGATTCTACAATGCTGCATTTCCCAAGAAATGTGTGTTTTACGCACAAAGCACAACAGCCACACAGAGTAAAAATTTCCTCAATAGGTAAAGCCCAATGGTTATAGCAAGACACAAGCAAGACTTACAGATTCTACCATCAGGTCTCATTAATAAGTTAGATTTTATAATGTGCCTTTAGTGTGCCTTGCTTTCTGCCTTTTATTAAAAGCAGTATTAATTATTTAAACTTAACTGCTAAGTGGCACAGAGGACATATATTATCAACTCATTTATTTCCTAGATACAAAGATAGCGACATGCACCATGTCTAGGTCAGCCTAATTGTCTATTTTTTAAATATCTTTTCTTTTTGGACATAGCTTAACGTGAGCAAGTAAAAATATTAATCCTAACTTATTTTTTTCAGAATGCCACAGAAAGCTAAACGCAAATTCCTCAAATCATTGGTTTCACTAGTCCTCAAATTATATTCCTCTGCAGCACAGTTCTGTGTATGTGTCATGACCTGTTTCCACTGAGTCCTTTAAGAAAATGCTCATGGCTAGCACTGAAAATACTGAGTGACATTCAAAACCAAAGTGGTTTCGCTGACCCTCACAACAGAACTGCAGGGTAGCTGGGGGTCTTAAACCCCAGGACTGACTGGGGTTTAAGACACACAGATCTATTTTAAGTATCTAAAATAGTCAATAAACACAAAATTCATCATACCATGATGAGTTCGCTCACTTTACTCATCATCGCTATATTATTTCGTTGTGTTTTAGGCAGAGCAGACAGGATCAAAGATACTGGTGGAGTGAAAAGTCAGTAATACAGGTGAAATGCATAGCAGAGAAAAGTCATCAGATCACAGGGGGCTTCTGTGGTCAGTAAGGTCCTTTATTACCGCTGCTGTACTTTAAAGGAAGTTTTAAGAAACAGTGACATTAATCAGTGGTGCAAAATTGTCTTAGCAAGCTTGGGAGGTGCTTAAATGTATACCATTTGCGATGGGCATCAGCTAATTAGAAACATTGGGAGTGAGTGTGTTTTCTTCATATTTCTTCCTGTTATCAGCCGTCCCTCAGTGATACCATTTCCCTTTTTTTCACACCATTGATACTCAGCTTCCACTAAACCAAAGCCCTTAAACCATATACTTGGGCTTGATAATTATGAAATTTAACCATGGAAAGAGTATTGATATCTCAGGGCATAATGCCAACATTGCGATGCAAGAACATATTGATAATCCTTCAATGGATTCCAAACAAGCTGTTACATCTGTGTAGCCCAGCACGACTTTGCAGAGATACAGATCCTTTCTTAGAGGGGTCTTTTTTAGCAGGGCTAATTTGCTTTGAGAGACCCTAATGTTTGAAATGATGAGTTTGTAATTCCAGAGCCAGCTTGCTGAGATTCTGCATGGGCAGAGCTGATATAATAGAATTGTAAAATCTTCTAGGTTGGAAGAAACTCGGGATCATCGAGTCCAACCATCTACCCTACTCTACAAAGTTCTCCCCTACACCATATCCCCCAACACCACATCTAAA
>JAOXNO010000013.1:118589905-118621941 GCA_028565335.1 Limnodromus scolopaceus
CAAGACCCGCCTGGATGCAGTCCTGAGTAACATGCTCTAGCTCTAGGCAATCCTGCTTCAGCAGGGGAGTTGGACTACATGATCTCTATGGTCCTATGGTCCCTTCCAACCCTAAAAATTCAGTGAAATTCAGTGAAACAACGAGCTTCTTCTTTAGCTACAGAAGTTGCAGAAATGGTCTGGGATAATGATTTCCCTAATTCAAAAACCTTAAAGGAGTATTCATTATCACAGTAACCAAATAAGGTGTGACACTAAGGAACTCAACAAAACAGGGAATGATACATCTTTTATGGAGTGGGGATGATCATGTTTGCTTCCTGCCTCTCTTTTATTTCAATGATGTACCCAAGGACGCTGTCTGCACAGCCTGAATTGTGTCGCATTGCCCTAAAAAGCAGATGGGATAAACGGAAACTACTGAGCTCTGCACAGCACATTGAGGCACATTCTTGTGGTCAAAAAATATCTGTTACCTTGAGTGAGCTTTAAATACAAGACTATATTAGAGCTTCCGCTTTTGGAGACATGCTTAGTCGGCTAGAGGGAGTCCCGAAGACATTCACATGGCAAATAATTCAGGTGGACCCCCACCTTGATGTTTAGCTTGGGCCTCAGACTGCTATTTCAAAGTGTACATGAAAAGTCTGGCAGTGAGAAAAAGACATTAAATATGGCACAGTTGTTTTTAGAGTATAATGTGACATATCAGGAAGGATTGTAAATAAATGCAGTTGAACCAAAGTATCCTGGTTAAATTCAAAGCATAGGTGTGGATTTTTATTAATTACTGTTAATTGTTTCTGGTAATGTTTTTTCCATTCTTAGCTCAAAACTAATCTATCAGACTTCATGTTGTGTCAATACGTCGCATAAGCCTTCCCAACATCTTGTGGGTTGACAGCAACTGGTGAGAAATGCTGTATTTGAAACCCACGGCAATAATACACAAGCCATCAAACCTGTTTCTAAAGAAACTGGATGTTTTTAGGGCTGGCTACAAAGGAACCTTTTATAGAAGCAATATCTGCCGTGAAATTGGTTACATAGAGTCTATAGCACTTTATAAGAAATATTTCTGACATTCATAAATGTGGACTCTGCTTATGCAAAATGAATAGAAATATCAAAGTTACTCTGCCCTTCAAAGAAAATGCTCATTTTTAGTAATATGTTTTCACTTAAAATACTTTAAAGGTAGCTGACTTTTCACATGTAGAGGTGAGCCTTAATTTTTTAACTGATATTCATTAAGTACTCATTTGTTTTATCCACTCCCAGTTGACGTCTGAAAAAGGGTGATGTTGGTATGGAGTGTAAAGTCCAGCAGCGCGCTTAGCATCCGCACTCGGAGCAGATCAACCCTTAGGCTGACCAGGCCATCTTTTTTATGTCTGTGTCTACTAACTGTTAGCTGTGTTTGGGTTGTTGTTTTCACAAATAATAATTGGTTTAGGATTAGTTAAGCTGAAAACTGTGCTACAGTAGCTGGGGCTTCTCCCGTTGCAGTGCGAGTTCTCTGTTCCTTGGGAAACTTCTTCCACTGTACAAGGACGATGGCAGGTCCCAGCTCCTACTTAAGAGCTCACAGGATGGAGATGTTAGAGTAAGTATCAGAGAGACAAGCCCACTAAAACGCATGCAAGACAACCATGCTATAGACTCAAGACTGATCAAATGTGCTGCCCAAAACAGAAGGAAAATAATATATTGTTAGACAGCCATAAAGTCTAGAGATAAAGGAGATGAAGTAGAAGACACTAAAAACTCAAACAAAAAATAGTGGGTTTTTTTTAAAAGCCCTGTTTACTTTTCTGTTACCTGTTTTACTGTTACCAAAAGCAAGCCCAAACCAACAGCCCTACTGAAAGTATAGATTTGTGTCATGTTATGTATCAACCAGTGAGTGTGCAAGAAACTTATGGGATTTCCCAAATGACTGGGTACTGGGGATTTCCTCTTTGCTTCTTCCTGTGTTTCTCAAATATAAATTTCAACGGTGAGAACATGCCTGTGTGTGCCAGTGAAAGCGAGGGGAGAGATGTCATTAGCTTCTGTGACACGAATGCAGTCTGCTGCATCTGCAGGGCGTTGAGAACATCTTTGTGGTTTGGTATTAACAAATTGTACCTCTGAGAAATAATTTCTTTACCTGCCTTTCCTGTATCTCTGGACTACTGGTAGTTACTATTAATTTTTAATATATTTTACTTACAAGAGAAAATAAAATACAAATAAAATCTGATCTCATTTCCATTTGGTTTACATTGGAAATGATGATACAAAAAGGTGTAATAAAAATGCATCAGCTTTATTGTCCAAGCTTCTGCTCTAGAGATTAATTTTTCTGATGGTTTATTTTAAAAGGGTCACTCACTCATATGATTTTCTGGGACAAGATAATTTTCTTTTTGCTTTAGATTTAGATAAGTAAATAAAAAAGCAAAGTTATTTTAATGAAACTGTGTGAAGGATTATGATGACTTCATCATTCTCATGCAGGCCTATCAGAATGAATTTTCGTTGCAATAAATTTACAGCATGGTGTCATGAAGTGTGTAAACTCCCATGACTAATGCAGGGTAACCATCAAATCCTCTTTTCAGACTGGAATATTTTTAGCCTGTAGCAAATCAATGCCACTGAGTTCCATTTGTAAGAAGAGCCAGTAAATTACAAGGCAAAAAACATTCCAAGCCTGTGAATTGTTTTCAAGAGGTAGTAGGTTGGGGTTGCAGTAACTGCTTTGGGTAACGAAAGCCCAAGTGCGGAATTCTTGTGCTAAGTGTATGGAGCAGCTTGCAATTCCTTATGCTTCTTGAATATTTTTGTCTCTTTGCTGTAAGAAAGATGTGGTTTTAGATAGCTAGAAGGAACTCTAGCTTTCAGAGTTACGGGTGAGGAGCTAGGTAACTACAGTTACAGAAAGTTATATAGTCAAGTTCTCAAAAATACTTATTATACCAAAGCAACTACTTTGCTATAGTTCTGTTATTTCTGTCACTGAAAGACAAGTGTAATTAAGTTTTATTCAAGCAAACATAAGATGTTTGCCCTTTGCTTTATTTCTGGTGCGTGGATTTTCTTTTTAATTTCAGAACAACTTGCTCTCAGTCATGATTAAAAATTCAATAAAACCAGCAATTATTATGACACTGTTGCCTATTTCTAAATTACTATAACCATTCCAAAGTCATACTACTGCTGTTAGAAGCACTTCTGAAAAAGTCATACTACTACAGTTCTGAATTTCTTAAAAATTGATTCACCAAATTTTAGAGTCTTTACCAGGGCTGAAGTTTCCTCTGATTCCAGAAGTTAGCCCTTATTTTTTTATAGAACTTTGTACTGGATCCCAACTCCTTTGCAATTTCTTGTGCAATTCTTTCACATCAGTTAAGAATTCAATGCTAGTGGACCATAATTCAGGTTCGGTGCTTTAGTTACCATTTTGATTTAACCTATAGGAAACCTGATGATCCAAGCAACTATTTAAGTGCTTTTGAGTACAACTTTTAAGAAAGAAAGCGTTTATTTAATATCATAAAAGTGACATCTGATGAAATCTAAAGTGATGATCAGGGTCAAGTCTTAGTATTGAATTGATCCTTCTTCACTTACCCAATTTGCTTCAGTGATGTTTCAGCAGGATGTGAAATTTGCTGCTCATAAAAGTTTACTAAGAAGTGAGTCTCAAGGATTCAAAACTGGTTTTCACTTTGCATTCAAACTTATATTTTAATGCTAGCAGCAAAGCATAGCCAGATAAATTTTGCAAATTGCTGTCATAGATATTGCTTTATTTTGTTTAGTATTTGTACTGGGCCTGGCTGGGATGAACTTAATTTTCTTCATAGCAGTCCATCCGGTGCTGCACTTGGTAACCAAAGGAGTGTTGATAACACAGCGATGTTTTAGCTGTTGCTGAGCTGTTGCTGAGCCCATCTCTGTTTCCCACTCTGCACTCCCAGCAAGTAGGTGGGGGGGGATGATGGCAAGAGAATGGGAGGGGACACAGCCAGGACAGCTGACCCCAACTGACCAAATATCATGTATTGTCAAGCTCAGCAGCAAAACCAGAGAGGAGTTTTTCCAAAGTAGTCATTCCTTGGAGATTAGCTGGGCATCATTCTGCTGGTGGTGAGTGATTGCTTTTGCATCACTTGTTTTCCTGTTTGTTTGTTGGTTTGGGATATTTTTTTTTAGGGTGTGGGTGTTCAGTTTGGTTTTTTACCTTCTTTGAGGAAAAGGCAGTTTAATAAGTGAAAGGAAAAACTCCACCTAAAAGAAACCTAGTAGAGTATTTTAATCAAGCAAATAAAAGAGCAGAGGGCTCTGATAGCAAGGTGTGCAGTGCAGCAGGAACATACTTAGAGATGCACTGGGAATTCTTCAACAAATCCATATCAGTGGCTATTTATGACTTCTGCAAAATTGTGAGTTAATTCCATTATGTGTTTGGAGCCTCTGGCCTGCAAAAGCTTGGTTCTTAGAAAGCTACTAAATGGATGAAGAGTGGTCTGGGGGATACAAAAGAAAATTAATCTGCAGCACAGATTATATTCATTATGATTAGCATATTAAAATGTCTCTTTGCAGTCGCATGAAAAGGCCTCATGAAGAGCAGTTTGGGAACTCCTTTAGGACACAGAATATAGACAACGTGTTGGTTCATCTTTTCAAATTTAGGGTTTATATTTGTCTCTTGTGTCTGATCAGATTATAAATTCTTGGGGGCAAAGAATCCCTCTTTTGGAGAGGACTTCATGGTCAGTGATCCCATTATTTCCAGATATCTGATGTTTGTAAACTCCACTTTGATTAGAATACTCCAAATTGTTTGATCCTAAGAGAGTCTCTTTTTTTCTTATCTCATGTGCAGAGGTGCTATTTGACACCTTTGCATATATAAATATTTTTCTCTTTAAGGGTAGATCACGGAATCACAGTGATTCAGATGAAATCAGATGAAAGATCACTGGGTGCTATTCTGAAGTGAAATATATATTTTCCAAAATTATATCTGCCGAGCTATTAAAGCTGTGAAATTTATTCATAAAGTGATACTGGGCTGCTATTGTTTCATTCGTGCAGAATGTGCCTTGGCCCAAATGCTGGCACTGTATGCGTAAGTATGGTTGGGCGGGGATATATTGTGCTCTTTTTTGAGTATTGTACAGTATTTAATTAATATTTAACTTGAAGAAAGTTAACTTCCTGAATAATTTTTTTCATTTGAAGTGAAAATTTCTCTCTTCTCAGACTTGTGATCCTGCTAACAGTGTCCCAACACAAGGCATTAAAGGAGTATTTACAAGTAATTCTACTGATCACAGAATCACATGGGGTTGGAAAGGACCTCTGGAGATCATCTAGTCCAACCCCCCTGCCAAAGCAGGTCCACCTAGAGCAGGTTGCACAGGAACTCTAAATATCTGGCTGAGGAACCAGAAATGCTGATTTAGCGGCCATAGTTCTGCATCATAGCATCCTTACTCTACACCAGAATATATATAAAGAATAATATGAAGGTAGTGCATGTGAGCAATACTTATTCTTTTTCCAATTTATTCTTGTAGCTCAACTAATCAGTACATTTTGGTCTAGACAAGAGACATAAATCAATCTTTTCAGACTATCTCACTTGCCATGAAAAAATACAATCCCTTCGCTGTTATGGTCTCCTTATGTGCTGAAGTTACAACAGCGACTGGCAGTTTCATGTCGATTTTCATCTCCCACTAATGCTCCGTATTTCACAGAGGAAATGAGAAATCCCCAAGGTGGCGAGTGTCCCCTTCCTTCAGATGATGAATGGAAAGTGTCAACGCTGACAGGAAATGCAGGAACTGAAGCAAATGTCGTTCTCTGGATATATGGAGACAGAGGAGTAGCTGGACCAATAACTCTTGGCAAGGACAACAGAAAGCAGCTGTTTCTTCCAAGGCAGGAGGATGAATTTCAGGTAGCTAATCAAGGCTAAGAACATTATTTTAATACACACCTTTCCAAATATTATTCTGTCATGTGAAAAGAAAAAATGTTTTTCTCCTATGTTCACTGCATAAAATAAATCTCTCTCTAATCTCTCTGAATTCTGCATTAAATCAGTCTTGTGCATATAGTTAGCAACAGAGGAAGTACTTTTTTTTTTAGCACCCTCTCCCTCATATAGTAGCTCAAATGGGACAACTGCAGGAATAATTGATTTCTTTAAGGCAATTGATTTTAAACCAGCTTTAGAAACTATCCACTCCTAAACAACTCATGTGTGATGTAAGACTTGTATACCATTTGGGGATTTTTAGTAACGAGATCTCGGTGCATTCAGTTTTAAAAGCATACTATTAAATGTATATTGTGGAACCTGTTCATTTAAGGAAGAAACCCCCTTTTTCAGCCTCCGTATTATAGACAGCTGAAATGCCAGAAGCTTTACCTGTGGAATTACTAAGAACCCAATACAAACTACATGTTATCATGTCATGAAAGCACAAAGAGTTCTGCCATTATTTAAGAATTACCCCACCTCTACTACAATAAGGAAAGTATATCTAGATAGGCTGAGAGGAAATTACCAATGAGGTTAAAACTTCTATTTTGTTTAATTTTTTCTGTCCAAGATGCACATAACATGTTGCTATCTTCAGCTGACTGAAGAAGTTACACTTTTCACATTTTGTGCAAATGTTTTTTCTGCACTTGTTGACTCTTCTAGTTCAATCTCAGCACAAACCAAGATTGTTACTGTCAATAATATTAATAATAACAGTTTCTATGAATAGGGTATAGACAGAATATAACCAACTGTAATGTTCATTTTCTAAGCATGTAGGCTATATATTATGATCCACAGGGAGTTCTGTTCTCCTAATTAGTGAATAATTTATAAGCAACGTTGGGTAATGGCGTGTTTGCAATGTTAATCCATATATTCTTAAGAGATGGACCAATTTCTCTTCTCTAAAATAGATATTGCCCATTATGGCTGTGTGCTGTGGATATTGATCTTGTGAGAGAGCAGAATCTTTCTCTCAGAACCTGGGGCTACTACTGTGATTCTGTACATCACCCTGACACTATTGCTTTCAGGCACGAAGCAGCAAATGTCACCAAAGTGCTTTTTACTATTTAGTCTGCAGTAGATAAATCCACAATGAAAAAAAAAGCCTATGTGTAAGAGCTCACTCTTCTTTTTTTTTCCTCTTAAAGTTTATCCTGTACTTGTTTAGCGAGGTAAGTCTTGAAATGAGAATAGGAATGCAAGACTTAACAAAATTACATCTTTTACATTTTTTTTTACCACTTGCAACTTCAAGTTTGATATGTTTTCACTGATATTTTCTAGAGCAGAAGATACCAACTTTTTTAAAGAATCAACTTAATCATAGCTCTGGCCAGAGTTGTAGGGAGAAAACAGCTTCTGAAAGCCTGTAATAATCAGGCAATTTGGAGTCAGTTCTCTTTAACCTTTCATTTTATCAGCAGTACTCCCAACTATGAAAAATTCACGTAGAACTATCTTGAGACTTGAAAACCATTCACATGTGGCCTTCCCTCTCTTACCTTACCTATATGAGTAGTCATTGCCTGTGTAATCCTTCCTAAAACTATGTATGAGAAAAGTCAAGGCTACCAGAGGGTTTCTTCCAGTTCTGCTTGGTTTAGGCAGAAGTCACTCTTAGAATTCTGACAAAGTCCAGTACATTTATGTTTTGTATTGATACATGCAATGAGGATGTAACTTTTTTTTTTTAAAACCAAAAGCCTAAAGATAGATTCATTAGAATAAGCAAACAACAAGACAGCACTGTATATTCAATGACCACCAGCTCTGTGAATGAGAAGACAGTATCTCACGTTCCTTGAGAAGTGGGTTTCTTTGTGAAATGCGGGAAATGAAAATAGTTGTTTTTTCAGTCAAGGTGTATATATGCCCTTACTTTACTACTGCTTTAATCCCAAAGTCTCCAGGTTACCTCTAGTAAGGCTACTTACAGGGAGAAATATTATGCAGCATAAGCAAGGATATCAGAATCCACCTCCACAAAACAAAGCTATTTTCTTAAGCCAATGGAAAAGACAGGAACCATATTGTGTTATCAGTGTTGCAACCCTGTAATTAACATTTATTTTGTTAATGAAATTCAGTCAATGTAGCAACTATATCAATACAAAGACAAGTGTTCCACAGATTCTTTCTCAAACAATCATTGTAATTTACTGAGTTCATTTCAATATTAGGGAATCAAGAGTAAAAGTTTTTTGCCTCTAGAAATCTTTGACTAAAGCATGGTAACTCTGTGACTATAATGTATAAGTTTATTATGACCTCTGAAAAGAGAAGAGGGCTTTTTATTAATGAAGGTGAACAATGAGTGGATAATATATTAGTAGGTGTTTCTAAGAGAATGAAAAGAAGATAATTTTTTTACAATGTAAATAGCTTTTTTAGATGTAAATGATGGAGAGGAACCAGCTGTTACCAACCTTTTATTAACACAATTGTTCTTTGAGAAATTACATGATAACACACTTTTCCTTTCCTAGCAGTACATTACAAATGATCTAAAATGATTTATATTCACTTTAAATAACGGTTAAACTTCAAATAAAGCCCAGATAAGTGGGGTAGGATAAGGTTGCATTGAGTAGATTTCATAACCAACTGAAATGATTCTATGATTCTATGTATAACACTTAAAAGAACAAAGAAAGTGCAAATGAATGCAAATCATAGTCAGAAAGTGAAGATGGCATCCGTGACTTCCAAAGTTTTGCAGATCTTTTGCCAGCTTTTGAGAACTTTTCTTTAAGGTCTTCGAAAATTTTATATTTTTATTTTGATATACTAAGGTATTTGAGTTTTTTCACATATAATGATTGAAAATACAGGTAGGGAAATGTTTAGGGGTTTTTTTTTGGCAATTATTTGCTGTTGAGATGCTACTTCTTCCGTATGTGTGGGAAACTGAGACTGATATGGCTTTTAATCGTGAATTGGATACAGGGTTAGTTTGCAAGGCATGACCTTTCTTAATCAACATCAACCTCTACCACACAAGTTTAAACTCATATAACTCATATAAGTTATATATATTTTTGCATGTAGTTATGTGTCGTATTGTTCTGGCTTTATTCAGGTTAAAATAAAAGGCATCGGGAATATCTACAAGATAAGAATTGAACTTGATGGGTTACTGAATGAACAATCTGAGTGGAATTTACAAAGGGTGAGATTTTTTTATGGTGATTTTTTTCCTGCTTTATTAATTTTTATATAAAACAAGACCTATCTTTTCATGAAACCACAGTTTCAAGAATCAAAAAATACTGATTGTGATACTTTCTTATTGCTTTGTGTTCTTAGGTTGCTTTAGAAATGACAAAGGCTCAAATATAGTCCATCTCCTGAGAGCTGGAAATATGTAGGATTATTTTGCAATTATTCCTAATTCGTGCAGTTTGTAGACACCAGTTTTAGTGTATTGATGAGTTCTACTAAGTTTTGCTTTCTGAAAGCTCACCTGTACTCTTCAGTGTGTGTGAGGGAGATTCTAGCTATAAATTCCAGCTAAAATGATGGAGCAACAATTATTCCATGACAACTGCATGCAGAGAAGGAACAAAGTTTGCTTAAGAGTAGACGAGTCCTAATTGGCACAAACATAGCTTGCAATTATGACCATTTTCATGGAAAAAGAAAATGCTGTTTTTTTTCAATTTGGTGAATTAATGCATCTTCTGTGCCTCTGTTTTAACTGTATTTTCCTCCTGATATTTAGCAATATTCACCAGATTAAGTTTATACTAAATTCTTGCTAACGCTGACCCCCATGTAAGATTTATTTCAGAATTGCAGATAAGATTTTGTCTTCCTTTTCTTATTTTGAATCTTTAAAAGACACAAGTTTTTCCTATGGCCTTTAATTCATCTTAAAAAGCCTGGTTTAGATGATCAGAATTAAATGGTAATAACAGATTTTTATGTTATCCAAAGACCTTAACTGTAACTATACCAAAACTGAATGTAAATGTAAGTATAAATATTTCTGTTGCTCAAATGGTTGCAGGAATCCTACTTTCCATCCTGGTGGTTACAAAATATTTCTTTAATATTTGGGTCCAAATTTCATAGGGTAACCCTGGGATTTCAAATATTTCTTTTCACAGAAAGAAACAAATCAGGTTGAAAGCTGTGTTTTTCTGACAAAGCAGTTGATATTTGCGATTGTTATGTATCAGCAGGGGGAGCTCTGCCAATAAACATTAGAGATCAAGAATCACTGCTGCAGAAGTATTTCACGTTAGAATAAATACATGCTTTGATGTTAAAAGAAGTGTTTATTTTAGTTAAAATAATGTTTTATTGGAGAAGTGAGATAAAGTTATATATTGTCTTGATTTCCTAAGTGTTAGAATTTGAATGTGAGCACTTGTTCTCATAATTTTGTTTGCAAAGCTTATGCACACTATATACACATTCAAAATACAACTGCAGAAAGACAAATTTTTGGCACTGATTTCCTTTTGCTAGTGAAGGCCTATGGAAAAAAATGTAGGTAAACATTGTTGTAATTCAAGACCAACAAAAACTGTTCCCATGAAAGAGACGAAAGACTGCATTAGTTATAGGAAACAAGACAACTATCGTAATTTACAGAGGCAAATAACTTGAGAATTTGAATTCTCCTGGACTTCAGAGGAATATGCTGAGGGTGCTGGTACCCAGGTTGTCTTTTGTTCTGTGGTAGAAGAGCCAAATATAATACAAATTAATTTAATATTTCAACATATCCTCTCCTTGCCAAAGTTCAGAAGGATTTAGATGACGAGTTTCATCCTTTTTTCATTTTAACATTAAAAATGTGTCAATCTTTCCACATCTTCCAAAAGCTCAGTCTCACCTAACCTCAAATACCAGGCAGTTTTCAGTCTCACAATGTTACATAGAGGCGGTTCACTGGCAGAAATTGGTGACATTTCTTATGGCCAAAAAGCAAATTTCGATTATAGACTCATTTGTTCCAAGGATAAAATAATTTTAAAGTCCAGGGCATTTTCAAAGAATAGAGGCTGGCAGTTTCAGCTGCAATACCACAGGTGTGAGTAAAGATCCTTCCTAGTGATGAGCCAAGTTGCAAAGTAGTAGCCAAAATAAAAATGTTTTCATACTGCTATTTTGTATGTCATCTTTACTGATCATGTTATTGTTTTCTGAGATAGAGGAAATATATACAAAAATACGTTTTGCTTTTGAGAAGCAAAGCACTGGAAAGAATGAACTGAGTCATAGTTGGAATTGCTTCTTCTCTAGGTGACACTGCAACATCTGAAGAGCAAGAAAACTCTGAATTTTCCAGCAAACACATGGTTATCAAAGAATTGTGATGACAGAGATTTTGTCTGTGAACTTCCAGTAGTGGAAGCGGGAAAACCCGTCTATCCAGGTATGTGCGTACTTGAGTTGCACAGTTACGTGTGTATCAGTTACCTGGTTTTCAGTATCAGTGTCATCTGCATTATATTACATTTGCTGTACACTCATAAATGTGGTCTTAGCAATCTTCAAAACAGATAGCTAGACTGATTTCTGGAGGATACTCCAGGAGATTGTTTGCAAATCAAACTTGCTGGGGTTGTTTCTATTAAGCTAGAATAGTGAGTAAAATGAATTATGATTGCACATAACTTGTATTTTCTTCTTCTGGTTGTTTTTGGAAGTTGTTTTATACCATGTTTATGTCTACACTGGTGATTTGGAGCAAGCTGACACAGATTCTGCAGTTTATCTCTGTATCTACGGAAAAAGAGGAGATTCTGGTCTAAGACTTCTGCATAAATCTGGTATACCAGTGACATTTCAGAGGGGAATGGTAAGTCTGAAGAACAGTTTGCTTAGCCACGTAAATATAAGTAACTTGTACAGCTTTTAACAAGTTCCTAATAAAAAAGATAACAGAAGTTTAGAAAAATAATTTTCAAGAACTAAGGAAAGTAATTTTCTACTAATCCGGTAATGACTAGAATGAATGAAAATGTAGGCAGGAAAAGGGGAAGAAAAATAATTTGAATAATCTCCCTATGATGAGAAGAGCTGCCTATGAATTGAAAACATTTTCTGTCGAGGTATGGCGAGTTACAGCTGGCTCCAAATAAGTGCGCAGAAATTGTTCCGTAATTTCAGATCTTAGTAGGACTGTTTGTTATGTATTTCTTTTAAGGTTTAATAGTATAGCATTGTGATTAATATGGGGCAGATTTACAGTCGTTTTTCTTTCAATTACCTCTGATCTCCTCCATAAGTAAAATATACACCGTCCTGATTTTCTGCAGTAGTTTATGGTTGAATTTCAGGAACTACTGAATTTAATCTTAGCTCTGCCACTAGCCTTCTTATCACCTTCTGTTAAGCATGTTTCTTTCTTTGTAAACCATTGAGAATGTATGTGTAACATACAATTTACGGTACTGTTATGGTATCAAGCTGTTAGTGGAACACTTAATTAGAAAATAAAAACTAGTACCTAAAATGCAAAGCATAACAACAATGACTCACTGGCAAACTTCAGAGGTATCTATACTATCTAAAATATATATATTTTATATCATTACTAATGTATTAGATATAAAGTTTCATTCCAAGTGAAATTCAGAATTTAAGAAGGGTTTCCTGGGTGGATTATTCTAGCCAGACTAATAGTAAATTCAGCATATTATTTATGCAGAGGCTGGGGGGCGGGTTAAAAGTGCGCTTTATTATGGAAATAGGTGAATGAGACAATGGATTGTACCGAGAAGCAGATCAGGGCCTGGGATATAATATTTTACGACAGAGGCAATTGAGAAATGACTTGAATAACTTGATTTTCATCTCTGCCACAGATATTCTACATGACACTGGGCAAACCACCTAAGTAAAGCTTCCCCAAGTGACCACTTTTTTGTATGCGTCTGTTTTGCTGTGTAACTACTTTAACTTTCCCGAGCAACTATAGCTGTAACTGAATTTTGTTCAAAGACAATTCTGCTCTAGACATAGTAAGCTCTTTGAAATGCTAAATATGCCAATAAAATAATTCCTCTGGTTTCCAGCTGAACACCCAAACTACTTTGCATCTTTGACAGCTTTTGGCAATAATCTCAGTTCTTTAACTGCATAGGTAAAATGAGACATTACGCAGATGGCCTTTCAAAAAATAGATTTCAGCATTTGCAGAAAGCTGGGGTACTCTCGAAAAAGTGCAAAAGTGAAGTCACTGGGGAAATCAGTTCGGCTTCACTGAACTGTTTGGGTGGTTGCAGTAAATAATGCATAGAGTCATAAAGATAACGAAGATAAAAAGGTGTGTTAAAAAGCTGCAGTCCTTCCTGTGCGCAATTTGAGGCAGGGATCCTTCAGAGAGAATCGCTTGTGATCATATATCACATATACACAGGGGAGAACTAAAGTTCCAGAGGCAGTCTCAATCCTGCCATTTGCTAAGGATTGAGAACTTTACCGATATGAATTTTCCAGTGTAGTTCTTCCTTTCTTTTTTCTTTTATTGAGAAGTGTGACCTGGACTGTTATGTTTAGAGAGAGAAAGCTATCTGCTTTTTACTGTGGCAGAAAATTACCAACCTGAACCTTTCACCTGATCGGCTTCATGCTCCTGTGAAAACAATCTTTGCCAACTGGAAGCTCAAGCCTAAATGAATAACAAGGGGAAAGTGGCATCTCAGATTGCAGTATCTTCCAGCAGAATAAAATGTAAATAGAAGAGGTGAAACCAAAAAGAGAAAAGGATGAGAAAGTCTGTATTTTAAATAAATATCGGCAAGGGCAATAGTAGCTTTAACTGGTTTTTAGCTAGAGAAGAACAATTGTGAATGGTGAGGTATTGAAACAATAGTGAAGTGTTGCGTGCAGCATTTTTGGACGAATTTATTTGGGATTATTACTGCGGTGTGATTTTTAGTTGTCTTTTCTCATTTACTCTGCCATGTAATCAAAAGACATTTAACTTTTCAGATCCAACCGCTCTGAATACAGTCCAGCTGTTGTTAAAAACAAAAGGAATCTTTGTGCATTGTGCGAGTTAATCAGGCGTTTAAAATACTTCAACTTTCAGACTTCCTTAGTGGTGGCAAATTGTGGAGTGCTGCCTTCTCTGTCTTCTAGATGAGTGCTTTTGAAGTGGAAGCCGTATCTCTCGGAGAACTGCAGAAGGTGCTGTTGCGCCGTGAGGCCAATGCCAGGTCCCAGTGTTGGTATTGTGATAAAGTCATTGTCAGAGAAGCTGAGAGCGACTCGGAATACGTCTTCAACTGTGAAAGGTAGCTTTTACAAGAATATTCCTAAATGTTCTTAAACATACATCACTAACAGTATTATGCCAGGAAACGTGCTAAATATTAATTTTCCAGGAGAGGGAAAATTTGGATTATTTTGCAATTTCATAAAATCCGCAATTTTTTTTGTTCCAGAAGAGATTGTTTGAGTTAATAAGCTGTATGGTCTGTATAAAAGGTTAAATGCTTATATTGTGGCTGTGTTACTAGGTTATACAGTGCAGCCTTATCATACAAGGATCAATGCTGTAAGTGTCACTGACCTATTCAAGAGGGAATTATAAAACACACATGAAGTTTCTAAGTTAACATGTATTTCTCAATGGGAAAGATAACAGATTTGCTGTTAAGAATTTTCATTCTTTTTATGAAAAACAGCATTGCTAGAGAGACAAATGTAATACCCAAAAGTCAGAATTATTTTGTGGTTGTTCCATTTAAGTTATTAAGCTAGCATCTTTAAAGTCAATTGTGAAGTATTGCACTTTGCATGTTCGGAAAAATATTACGGTAATCCCACATTTGGAGTTTCCACTTTTGTAGTGTATCATTTGGGCGTGTGCATCATTTGGGTGAAATGGAGGAAGTGTAGAGAAACAATGAGACCATGTGTCAAGCATTAGAATTAATAGTATTTAATTAATAATATTAAATTATTGAATGGTTATTTTTTTCTGGATTTTCATTAATTCTTTTCATAACCTTGAACAGCTTCTTGCCAGTCTTGGTATCACATCCTCAAAACCAGGAATAAAGATGCTCTCTCACCTTTATAAAACTCTCTAAAACGGAGATCTTTCTTCAATCAGTAACATGTTTTTAAATAGTAGGATAAGACTGAGGATTTCTCTGGTGTATATTTGGATGCAGATCAGCTGTTGTTGCTAGCTGAGGTTGCTACCTTTGTAAAAAAAAAATAAGTAAAATTTCCTAATTGGAAGTTCTACAGAGAAGTCAGGCCAGCTGCCTACCTCAGTCATGAAAAATCAACTGTGTCATAGCTGTCCCCCAGTGGATAACATGGCTGAGGGACAGTGCATGTCAGGGCACTTTGCTGTATTAGTTCTGTGATAATTAACACCAGATGTTAATCAGCAAAAATTATTCAGTGACAGACACTGTCAAGAAGAAACAGAGAGTGGGGTTTTTTTCATTCATAGCTTTTCTATAAGGAAACACTGCCACTGAAAAAGGGTTAAAATAGGTCAGTAGTGGGGGTCAGAGGTAGCTTCCATGTTGGCCAAAATGTAAAGCTGAAACACTGTGCTCTATTCAAGGAGAGGGGGAAGTTTTTGTTCTTCTGAATTCTTTCTAATTTATTAATCTTTAGCCGCACAGCTTTATTTTACATTGATATTTTATGAGCCAGGGTACAAAAAAAAATGCTGAATTTTTTTCTCCTTCAGCTAAGGAAACATCGTTGTTTTATCTGACTTTAAAATCTGATATTAGTTTCTGAACATCCAGCAGGTCTCACTGGATTTCAATTACACGGTATTTGTTAGCTACAGACTGAAACTTTTTAGCATTTAGGATTACAGAAGATCCTAAGACCACCTGTGTGGTCAGGTTTTAGCAGAAGTGTTATAAATAAGTAGTTGTCTAGTAAGACAAAATTTATTTCTTAGGGACTAGTTCTTACCTGAATTGGCCCATTACTGTTTTCAAGACAAAAAGTAAGGAACCTTCAAAAGCTATCTGGACTCATCCTGCCCATCTTATACTGGATTCCTGACAGGATTCATAGGAGACTGAATGGTTGAGGTCATTGCTGGAGTGGGCCGAGTAAACAAAAACCAACAGCCCAAAAGCTCAAAAACTTGCTGAACTTTTCTTTGTTTTGTTTTGTTTTGTTTTTCACTGTAGAAAACCAGCTGATTTTTTACCAAGCAGAAGGAAACTAAAAGAGCTGATAATCCTTGTTCTGAATGAAAAGGTTTCAAAATTATCCGTAGCTTAATGTGACTAAGAAACCTAACCAATATTTGCCTTCGTTTGTACTTCTTCAGACTCATCTATCTATCTATCTATCTATCTATCCTCAATATGTAGGAGGATAAAGAAGAGTAATATTTAGTTCCATCTTTGTTTTTATCACTGAATTTTGATTTTAAGAAATACTGCAATAGATACATATGAATTATACTTAGCACTGAATCCATAGTATTGAAAAAATGTTCTGTGCCATATCCTTCTGTTTAGCTATACAAATAAATATAATCATACCACTTGGGTCTCTTAAACTGATACAGCAATATTTTACACTTACACAGCTCTTACGTTTGCACAAAAACCAATTAATTTTGGGGTCACATAATTTCTACTTTCACATTTATCAAATAAAATATTAAAATTTTAGAGGTAGACAGCCTTTGCTGTTACATGTATTCAGTATGAAAATAAGATGTGGATCATTCAATATGGTGACATGGTAGAGAAAAAAAAATTGATTCTTACTTTCTTCCTTATTTTCTTTCTTATTCTTAGGTGGCTTCCATTTATGTCCCAAGGTGTAATTCATTCAGAAATTGAGCTGTACCCTCAAGGTAAGGTTTATTGTAACTATGGAAGTAAGACCAGTAAGTTGTAATTTTTTCCTCTGAAGGAATCTGAGCTGAATTTACACTTTAAATATCAGAGTTAACCATTTTGCAGCTTCCTTTGTGGTATTATTGAGAGAATACACTTTGTGTTTGCATTGTATAATGGGTATAGGTGATAGTGAGGAAGTAATGAGGGAATGAATGAGAAGGAAAGTTTTCTTGTATCGGCTAGAATCACAGAACATCTTTTTCATCTCTCCTTTCATACCTTTTCTTTAATGTTACAGGATAGATTGTTTATTAATGGCTTTTTTTTCTTTGGCAGAATTTCAAATAATTCAACAGCTGAAAATGCAGGAAGCAAATGGTAAATGCTGCTCTACTCTTCTCTCTTTAATGAAGACTGTTGCTGTTTCAGAACTAATTGCTTTATAAATTTGTTGCCGTTTGTGTTTATTTTAAAACATTGATTGTTGCACACTATTTGAATATTTTAGTAAACTCTGAACTTCACACTTTAATTTAAACAATAAATCACTTTGTTTATGCTTTCTTTTTATTCTGTTGGTTTTCTTTCCATAATGTTAATTTTCTCTCTGTTTGTTTGAAAACTCATGTTTTTCTAGTACTTATTGGTGATCTATCTTAATTTCAGTTTTTTTAGTTTACGTTTTAAACAATGATTCTTTCTCTTGGGTTACATATAGTTTTGTCCTCACTATTAGTTTCTAATTTTCTGTTTTACTTGTGATTCCACATTTGTTCAGCTTCACTTTTCTGTCCTTGCAACCAGCACAGATTAAATTACATTTCTTAATAACACATAGCATTTTCTCAGCTGTGAGAAGCGCTTCTTGCTGTGGGTTGAACAACAATTTAGAAGCTGTTAGGAGAAAGTTTGAAAATGTTTATTCATAATCCATTATATCAATCACGATATCCATGAAGACCCCATGTGAGAATACCTTGTCTTAAACAGTGTTCCTCTGGCAAATAGTTAATATAGTTATTTTACAAATTATATTCAAAACATCTTCTATTATAAGCATTATTTTGGATCACAAGGATATTTGTCCTTCTTCCTTTCTATGTCTTTTTCAGAAGGCGTTCTGTTCGTATCTGCTCATCACTCTGTGATTTTCCTTTACAGTCTGCTTAGTCCTTTCCACACCTACAACTGTATCTCTATGTTGTGTCATTTAGGCTGTGCTGGTCTGGTTATACAGTAAAAGTTACAAGAGATGAAAATTGCGCCATAAA
Organism: Limnodromus scolopaceus; assembly: GCA_028565335.1. Lineage (NCBI taxonomy): Eukaryota > Metazoa > Chordata > Aves > Charadriiformes > Scolopacidae > Limnodromus > Limnodromus scolopaceus. Next base: position 118,608,043 of record JAOXNO010000013.1, read on the forward strand.
CTTAAGAAAAGATGACAAAGAACAGGAGTCAACCGAGTGTATATCCAACTGGCTTATCTTCAGTGGAGATGGGCTTGGTTTTGCAGTGAACATTTTGTTCCCAGCACTCTCATCCTGATCCTGTGAGAGAAATGTCTTTTTGCTGTCCAGAAGAGCTGGTCAGCTTTGACATTGACAGAACTTACCCTCTGTCAATGACCTGTTTCATGGAAAGGCAAGGTGGATTTATTGCAAATGTCTCAGAGTTAGGTAGCCAAAAGCATATGCACCAAATAGCCTCTTGTTTGGTGCACTTGGTCCACCCGCTCTGCCATGGGTAGGGACATCTTCCAGTAGACTGGGTTTCTCAGAGCCCCATCCAGCCTGGTCTTGAACACTTTCAGTGATGGAACATCCACAACTTCTCTGGGCAACCTGTTCCCAGTGTCTTACCACACTTAATCGTAAAAAATTTCTTCCTTATGTCCTATCTGAATCTACCCTCTCTCAGTTTAAAACTATTCCCCCTTGTCCTTACAGGCTTTAGTGAAGTCTTTGTCTTTCTTATAAGCCCCCTTTACGTATTGAAAGGCGACAATAAGGTCTCCCCGGAACCTTCTTCTCTCCAGGCCGATCAACAACCTTTCTTCATGGAAGAGGTGCTCCAGCCCTCTGATCATTTTCATGGCCCTCTTCTGGGCCTGCTCTAACAGGTCCATGTCTTTCTTGTGCTGGGGTCCCCAGAACTGGATGCAGTGCTCCAGGTGGAGTCTCACCAGAGTGGAGCAGAGGGGGAGAATCACCTCCCTCGACCTGCTGGCCAGGTTTGATTGATCAAACCAAAGGAGCTGTTGCTGTTTTCTGAATTCCCAGCTGTGTATTTATGTGTATTTAAAAATCTAACACCTTCCTAAACGAGGCATCAGCCAGACCTCAAAAATCTGGAAAACAGGAGACCAAATTTCCTTCTCCAGTTCAGTCATTGTGGGGCAAATTACTGAGGGATCATGGGGCTGGCCCAAGGTAGATACTGCTGTCAGACAACAGATTTAATTCATGCAGGCATTACCAGACAGGTTTCTACTAATAATATTGCAGTGTACACTGTGGCATTTATTTATAAGTTAAATGTGGGCTGGTATTTCATTTGTTGTTAGTCTTGCCCAAGATGAATTTAAGTCACTAAGTGGAACTTGTTTCATACAGGCAAAAGCTGCAATCAAAAGAGGGGTGGAAAGCACATGATTTCCACTTTTCAGATGTAGAAATGAATTTTCCAATTATGAATTGTTCTTTTTTTTTTTTAAATAAAATTTATATTAAGCTGCTTCTTTCAGATATTGAAATATCTTGTGTGCATTTTATGGGAGCAGATAGGACATTTTAGTATCAGGGAAGCTTTATATAAAATTATTTTCTAAGGTGTCCTCGGCTAGTGTTAGTATTTTCTCCAAAATCTCTTTTTTTCATGCTAATCTCAACGTCATGACTCCATCTGGGCAGACAGAGCTCTTGTTGATGTGTCACATCAACATGAAACGGTAGGAAGTTGTGCTTAATTGGGAGGCTTTGATACTTTTTCCTGTTGCGTTTCTTGGCTATACGTGTTGTCTTAACCGAAATTCTGGAGGTTGGGCTTTTCCGTAATGACCCACAGGGTTGTCCCTGGAAATCTCACTAGGCTCTGTGTTCATATTTCCAGCTGCAAATCTCCTAAATCTTTCAAGTTACACAATTTTACAAGTTACAATTTGGCCAATCCTCTGTTGCCTCTCCCAGCACCATTACCTCTTAGGTGCATAGTAGTTTCGGTCCCTGGGTTAAATTATGCCTTTATTTATATCTTTCAAGTAACTTGCTACGTATCAGTAACAGTTATAAAAGCAATTTTATTTTATTTTTTTACTTTACAGAAGGAGACTGGAAGATTACTCTAGTCACTGGGGATTTTGAAACAGCTGGCACAACAGCAACAGTATCCCTCTACGCTTATGGAGAAAACAAAGCTTCTGGTCCTATTATTTTGGGATGTGGGAAACACCAGCTGTTTAATCCCAACAGTGAAGATACATTTAAGGTATAGTATGGCTGTTATATAAACTCTGGAGAATTCAAAACATATGCAAAATAGCTTTTCTCAAAACTGGGTAATAGTAGTGATAAAAAGAACTCTAAGCAATATGTAAGGATCCTTAAGTATCTCTAAGGGAGTGGATGACTTCTCTGATAATAAGATTTGAATCAGCAAATGTATTCAGAACTGCATCAAGCCGATATACCTCTCTCTGAATCTGCTTCATACTTGGAGCTGCTCAATGCGCTGGTTTTAACTAGTTATTGTTCAGTTGCAGAGGTAGAAAAAAACTTTCTTTGCCTGTTCTTTGCGTTGATGTAATAAGATACTCCTGGCTATGGCTTGTGTTGCATATCCATCTTTGGAAGTGTCCACTGTAAATTCTTCCATGGGCTTTCTCAGGCTTCCACTGAAGAACGCTGTCATACAAACCTTTTCTTGGAGAAAGTAAGAAGGAAAGGGGGGATGGCTGGGGACTAGAGTCAAATCACACTGGGTAGGTTAGCTCAGGTGGTTTAGACTAGTGATGTCCTACTTCTCCAAGCAAATGAGGAGATTGATCTCTTCTTCAGAGACAACTTTGAGAGGTGCTTCAGAAGCATGACGTTTCCCAGGGCTTCTCCAAGATCCTATAACTCCAACAATTCCCTCTAGCTCCTCAGGACTGTACCTGTTGCAATCATTAAATCTGTGATATGTCATTTAGATTGAAATAATATATGCATAATAAACAGATGGTGGGGAATCAGTGACAGATGGGACAGGAAGTTTCTCTGATTTTTTAAAAATTTTTGTTTTCAAGTTTGAAGTATAAATATGTAAGTTCTTGCAGAACCAAGTCAATGGTGGTCTCTCAGTTACATTTATTTCAGTTGAAACCAACTCGGCTAAAGTTTGCAGATAATGCTAGTGTAAGATTATCTCATATAAAAACAGGAAGGTGAAATCAGTGCTTATCTAAAGAGTGAATATAAGTATTCCTTTTCAAATCATTCTGGCTATGTGATCACCCTGGAGATTTATTCAGCTGATTAATGTTGTCTGACAGCAAGTTCTTACTCATTTATTCAGTTCATTGAGGGAGCTACCCAGAACATTTGTTTGTTTTTTCTCTTTGGAAGGAATAGTATGTTTCTCAAAGCATCAGAGCAAGACCTGGTACCTGGTCCAGGAACTCTGATGATCTGTGGCTATCCACACGAGCACCCAGGCTTGGGTCTTCCACAGTGTATCTAGATCTTTATGCCTGATGTTTTTCTTTGGTGAAATACCACTGAAAGCCTGGAAGACGCTTGGAGGCCAGGCACAGCGTTTTGCTGCAGTTTGTGGGGTGAATATGAACTGAGGAGTACCATTTAAACCTTTTACAAAATCTAATTGTGTAACCAAGCTTATAAATTAATTTCACTCTAAACTTCAGAGGTTCTTGAGGAGGCTTCTCCCTGAATTCTAACCACACCACCAAAGCTTCAAGGTGGGCCAGATTACTGTCCATCCAGCATTTCTCAAAACCACTATTTTAACTGCCGGTCAGCGCTGATGGGGAGAGAAAGAAAAGAACAGATAAAGTAGTTTTACTTCATTTTCCTGTATTTTTCCCCCCAAATATCTCAATTTAATAAAGTAACAGTGTTTTTTGTTATTCCAAAAGAAAGCTGTGTTCTCTAAATATTGCAGCACTTTGTAACTCTCCAATCTTCCAACACTGAGAGCACCATGTAATAACATCAATATTGCTAAAAACTGTGGAGTTGCAGAAAAATTGGATAGCCCCTATTCCTTTCTATTACACTAGTCTAGTCTGTTAAGTACACTGGGGAAAATCTTGACTAAATGTGCCAAGATTTGCAGCCTTTGTGTAGAGATGTTCTGCATATTTGAAGGGTCTTTAAACTCCAGGTAACCTCAGATTTTTTTTAAAAAAAGTGTTAACTGATGTAGGGAGCTGCAAGAGTTCAGTGTAATGTAATGGAAAAATTAAAGCACAATCATGTCCCACAAATAATACCATTTCATTTCTAAATCCCTTTGGTCACAGATATAATCATAAGAAATGACAGAGAAATGGCCTGGAAAAAGAAAATGAGGCAAAACTACTGGATTATCTTAATAAAAATAAAGAACAGTAGTAGCCTGATAGAAAGCCTAGTCAACTGCATAGTAACTTGGATACCTAAAAGTAAATAATGAATATTCAGTAATGTTAAAAGTAATGAAAAAAGTTATCAAAACTTCAGTAATTCAAACAGTGCTCTTTTATATAGTGCTGAGTTTTTGTTGTTCATCTAGAATCTGATTTTGATGTTACTTGCATTGCTGTATACAGCTGGTTTAACTTCGTTAAGTTTGGCTATCTCTGATTACAGTTTGTGTAAATTAGATTTAAAAACTGGTTGACCTTCAGTGTAACAGGGGTAGAATGTAACAAGGCTATTGCCCTTGGAGATTTCCATATGGTGATAGCACGTGAAATTCACTGAAGGCAATTTACAGTTGTCGTGTGGTGGGGAGAGTTCTTATTTCTGACCGGAGTCTTGAGTTCTAGGTTCTCACAAGATAGTTCTGTGGAAAATCCACTATATTTGCCATTGTGGCTTACCAATTTTTTCCTACCAGGTGGGAAAGTCAGGGATGAACAATATGGGAACGGGAAAGAGAAGGAATTTAAATTTGATGGATTTCCCTTTCTGCTCCGTAATTGTTCCTGTGTGTTCAAAGAAACTACTTCTAGGCTATGGTTTTCTGCTTCTGTTACTATTCAGGCATAGTTTTTAGGGCATAATTTTTCTGTTGAGAGTCATTCCTCCTCCAGCAGAGGGATATCAATCTACCATAAGTTACAGCTTTCATCAGAACTGTGATCTGTTTCTTGCGTTTTTCTCTGGTGTCATCGCAGTCCCTGAGTATTTCTCAGTATTTCCAAAACACTGATTTTGGCAGTATGTTGAGTTGCTCAAGACACTGGAGCTTTAATTATATTGTAAATTATATTCTCTGGAGCCCTGCATTCTGCATCATCATTCTTTGAAACATGGCGAATTATCTCTTATGAGTGTACACACTGTTTGATAAAGAAATTCTTTTTATAAGTATTCTTTTAATGTTTGGTCATGCCAAATACTCCCTTCTGTGTCAAAGAGAACTAAGCAGGAGACTGGAAGCCTATTATCTTCTGTAAAAGCCAGCTACAATTTCTCAATTTTTATTACATCAATACAGAATAATTCCATACCTTCGGGTACAAGTTCTGCTGTTCTAGTACTAATGAAGCCAGTAAAAGCACTGACAGGTTCAGTAGATCTGCTTTCAAAATATTATATGCTAACCTTAAGAGAGTGACAGGGCTTAGCCCCTCCTTAAGAAGAACTCTTCCATGCTTTGCTTTGAAAGTTTGCTTCATTATCAGCTCTGCAATCTGTTGTTTGGTTGGTCATAGCAACCAAAATATAGTGTTGGTCATACCGATCTCAACACGTTGTCAAGTTTATCTTAAATAACACTATGTTAAGCTCTTAAGAGTACTGGATTTTTTCCTAAGAAATCTTCAAAATCTTCACTTTAACTTTTTATTTTTGTAGTTGGTGGCTGTCCTTGTAAGAAGTATTTGTGAGCATGGGACGTGGAGTATGCATGATATTTTAGGAGAACTGGAGACTGGAATCCATCACTGGTGTGAATTTTGCTCCATGAGCCCATTTCTCTAACTTGTAAAGCTGGTGCCATATCTATATTTAAAATTTCTTCATCTGTATAAACAGTCCTTTAAACACTGTCATAGTCTATCAGGGCAAAATATCAGAGAGTAATATAAGCAGATGAAAATCAGGGCTCCTACTAATACTTGCAGAGATAGTTGATCATAAAACTTAATAAATAGTGTTCCTGTGATGAAGTTGTTACAGTATTAAAAACAGCCTTTTTTCTTCCAGTTACATGTACTTCATTTGTAAAGAATTGTGTTCATCATGTGCACTTTATGCTACATTGCATCACACGGGGGCTTTATACTTAGTTTCCCTGTTGTTTTTCGTTTTGATTTCCTCCTGTTTAAAAAAAAAAAATATCACTACTTTTAAATAACCTATGCATTAATAATTGACACTCCTTCCTTTAGAATCATCCCTAAAGATTGTAAGAATCTGTCGTGTTTCACTGTGTCTTTTATTCCTGTAGCCTGGATCCATATTCATTCTTTCATCAGTCAAAACTGAGATTTCTAAAGAAAAATGAGAGGCAGTGGGGAAAAAAGTAAATGATATAAAAATAGGTTGAAACAAATCCATTTTCATGCTTTTTCTCCCATTGTTAAAATAAAAGAGCCTGTAATGAGCTCAGTGCGGATTCTTCCCAAGTGGGAAGATTGCAGAAGTGACCACAATCTCTAATGCAGCTATCTGCTCTCCTAACCATGGGACTGCTGCTGCCTAAAAGCTGGGCATAGCTTGTGTCCTGCTATTTTCCATCTGTCCCTGTTTGCCATAATGGCCATTTGGGTCCAGAAACAGTTGAATAAAACTTAGAGGAACTCAGGCTTTAGTCAGATACTCTGAAGGCAGCATAAAACAGTCCTACTACCAGCTTTAACTCCACTTGAAGCTGTCCATGTCTCTATGAAACATACACGATAACAACATGAACCTCATTGCTTACTGAGATAAAAAGGAGAAGTATGTAAAATGGTCTCCATCAGCTACAGGCTGTGCATGGAGCAAAATTTAGCTTCTTCCAAGAAAACAGCAGAGAAGGATAGTAAAGAACTCACAAACAGTCTTGGAGAAAAACACAATTCATCTCAACTTAAAGAAATGAAGGTGCGTGAACATGGTGCTACTTGTTCAGTAATTCTGCAGTATGGAGTATATATGTTTCTTCCTTTTAAAATAGTTTCTTAGGAGAACTTTGTATTCAATTTCAGGTTTAATCTTTCAGTCATATATGTATTAAACTTCTTTTTTTTCATACTTGATAAGAACATAGGTTTAAGATGAATACATATTAAAAACCCTTTTCTGTATCTCTTGGGTGACTCCCCTCTCCCCATTTACACTGTCTGTTTAGCCCCACGGAAGGCTTCAGGTGGTTTTTTCTGAGGTTCTGTGACACTGATTTCCTTAGCTAAAGGTCTCCTTGTTAAGAGCTCCTCCACTTTCCCATGTCAAGTCCCCAAATTCAGTTTCTGCCTTTACTAATCCATGGTCCTGCCTTGCCTCCCCCTCAACCATTTTCTAGTCTATTCACGTTCTTATGCCACCCATCATCTCAGTATCTGAGCAGTTTTCAGAGGTGAGTGATATGGTTAATGTGTCACTTATTCTTTCACTTTTGCTCTAAAAATTAATTTTTTTGTTTGGGTTTGGTACAACACCAACAGTTGTTGAGAGACAACAAGAGAATAGACACAGTATACAACACCAGTCTTATGCTAAACAAGATGAGATCAATTTCTCTTGCATTGAAATAGAGAATGATAAAGAGACACATTTTTTGATGGCCCTCACTTCATATGGTCAGATCTTTGGCAACCCTTTAACAGTTCCACTTCCTGCAAAAATTATTTCCACTGTGGGATTTCTTAGTACTAGCGATGTTCAATCTGATTTTCACCCTTGAGATAATTATGTAAATAAGGTGATGGCAGTGTACTGAGTGCTACAGAATTGCAGAGCAGTTGAGTTTAGACAGGATCACTGAAGATTTTCTGGAGCAGCCCCTTGCTCAAAGCAGGACCAGTTAGAGCAGGCTGCTCAGGACGTTGTCCAGCCATGTTTTAACTATCTGCCACTGTACAACCTCTCTGGATAATCTGTTCCAATATCTGACTGCTCTCGCCCATTTTTTTTCTCATATATTTAAGTGGGATTTATGGTATTTCAGCTTGTGCCCATTGCTTCTTGACTATTCACTAGATACCACTGAGATGAGACTGGGTCTGTCTTCTTTACCCCCTCCCATCGGGTATTTATACACATTGATAAGATCTTCCCCTGAGTCTTCTCCTCTCCAAGCTCAACAGTCCCAGCTCTCTCAGATACTCCAGAGATACTCCAGTCCCTTAATCATCTTCATGGCCTTTCACTGGATTCTTTTCAGTATGTTCATGTCTCTTGTACTGGGGAGCCCAGAAGTGGACACGGAACTCTGGTTGCATCTCGTCACACTCCTGATGTGTCTCATCAGGGCTGAGTAGAGGGAAATAATCACCTCCTTTGACCTGCTGGCAACACTCCTCCTAACCCAGCTCGGAAAGCTGTTTATGTAAGGAAGGTATAAAAAAATCCCTGTAGTCCCTAGGAAGGCACAGCAGAAAGTTGAAGTCTGATGTGCTCACAGTAGCCTATGTTGTTGAGAGAAGAAACTGTTAGATGTAATTTTTGTCTTCTGAGCTGATGACTTCATGCCTGAGTGATTAATATTGCCGTAAATCCACCAGGCGATGACAGAGGCTGGTTCCTAGTCTGTCAGGTTACTGTAGAATCAACAGTCAAATGGAGAGTAAATGAGAGATCCGGTCCTACTCCTAGATTATGGACTGAGGTAATGTATTGGGATTGGTTGAGACAGAGTTAATTTTCACCGCAGCAGCCCTCATAGTGCAGTGCTTTGTATTGGTAGCTAGAAAGATGTTGATAACACACCAGTGTTTTGGCTACTGCTGAGCAGTGCCCACGCAGCATCAAGGCTGTCTCTTCACCATTCCCCCCTCATCAGTAAGCTGGGGGTTGGCAAGATCTTGGGAAGTGACATGGCCAGGACAGCTGATCCCAACTAACCAAAGGGCTATTCCATTATTCCACAGCATATGACATCTGCCCAGCAATAAAAAGAGAAAGGAGGAGGATGGGGGCAGGGGGTGTTTGTTATTACAACGTTTGTTTTCTGGAGCAACCAGTATGGGTTCTGAAGTCCTACCTCCTGGGAAGTGGCTGGACATTACCTGCTGATGGGAAGTAGAGAATAAATCTTTTGCTTTCCTTTGCTTCCACGTGTGGCCTTTGCTTTTGCTTTATTAAACTGCCTTTATCTTGACCCACAAGTTTTTTTTCTATCTTATTTTCTGCCCCCGCTTTCCTGCTGAGGAGGGGAGTGATAGACCGGCTTCGTGGGCACCTGGCATCCAGCCAAGGTCAGCCCACTACAGGTGACTACTCTGTATTCCTTTCTTAAATGAATCTTCATGTGTCCTCAGACTCTTTGAAATACTATTATGTGCCCACCAGCATAGTCTTTCTTACCATGCATCACTTCTCCATGCATAAAGTGCACTTGTCCAACCACAGCACCATTGGGTTATCATGATGTGCATTCATGTGATGAAGGTTAAGTAAAGCCGAAGTTTTCTTGTGTGGCCGGACATTTGTTGAGCTTTCTTACAACCAATTCTAGGTGGTGTTCCAGTTAACATTCTCTGGTAGGCAATGGTTTAACTTGCCCCCTAAACACTGTGGAAAGTTTCAAATCTGGTAAAATACTCCTGCTCTGAGTTGGAAAAGCATAGATCACTCCGAAAAACCTCAGATATATAAGTGGCTACATTCTCCTAGCATGGGAATTTTGTGCTTACTTTCAAGAACTGACACTCTCATATAGTAAATACTTGGTGTTGGCATAATTCAACCACACAGTAAAAAAAAAATTCTTCCGGACCTTTAATGTTATTCTTAAAACATTTTCTTATTTTTTGTACTTAAGGGTGGAAAAAACAAGCTGTCTGTTGGTACCATTAGTTTAGCGGTAACAACAGTGTGACATTTCCTTTCTCTAATTAACCTGGTGACAGATAATTGGCATCCATTTTAGTGAATAGTAGCACATTGTTAGCCTGTATAGGAAGGTCAAGTGAGAAAGTATTGATATTGGAGTAGCTACAGGATGAAAAGAGCTTGAGTGGACTGAAAAAGAAGGTATTTAACTGTCACTGTGCAATGAGCAGTACTTGTTTACCCAGCTAATTTTTGTGATCAAAGCAAGTATGAAGTGGCAGAAAAATAATGCTGATTTTTGTCTGGCCTTTAATTCTACTCCTTATATCTCTGTGTCCACCTTTTTCATGAGAATCTTAAGTTTCTGTGTGAGCACTTGTGACATCCTCTAATTCTTGAGACAGTATGTAACTGTGTCAGGTTTGTTGGCCACAATTAACACATTGCTTGAATTCAAACATCTGGAAAATGCAAGCACCATGAGTGGACCCTGGGTACTTCACTGGTACAGTAGTTACGATATTTTTGGCAACAGTTAACAGACGCATGCTCACAATTTAAAAAAATTTTCTACTTCCAAGGATTTCTCCATTATATGCAGATGTTGTAGAAATTAAACTAATGTAGTCAATGATTTCTCTTTCTTTTGGGAATCCAGCTGTTGCACATGATTTCTCTGAAATCCTGTTAATGAGATGACCATACATGAAATTAATAACTCTCTGTCAAGCATAGCATCTAGTGGTTTTGTTAGACACTGGGATTTTGGTGTAGCTGCTTCTGGAGTACTGACTTATCCAAATAATTTTGAGTCTATTTTTGAGTTTATTTCAAAGGGATTTTTTCTGTACAACAAGAATAGGGATATTATTTTGCTTATTCCATTATATAAAAGAGAAATAGAGTATCTTTCCACAGAACAGTTTCTTAAGTCGGGGAACTCTTACTCATTTTTCATTTAGTTAAACGTCTCAAGTACATGAAAATAGGTCATACTGATTTCACTCAAAATATCATAGGTATGCCAGGGACTGAAAAGAGTATTTGCATAGCTCATTTAGAAATGGAATTAAAATTTAGTCCTTGCATCCTCTTTAGGAAGAAGTTCTTGCTGATAAAACTGGATTTCAGTTTATGCCTAGAGACAAGATGTAAAATACAAGCTTTGCTAAGCTTCAATTTCAAAAAGTAAGGCCAAGTTTTCTAATGAAAATGTTTCCATTGCCTTCGGTGGGAAGAGAATTTAGTCCTATGCTTGTACAAAAAATAAATAGTAGCAATGAGCAAAGTATATAGTTGTATTGATTAGCAGGCTAATCTTGTTTAACTGCTTGTAAACATTTAGAATATGGGTGCAGCTGAGGCAAAGCTACCTCTGTTTGAAAATGTGGCCCTTTTGAAAGTGGTGGACAGTTTTTACGACAATATGTATTGGTACTGCTAATATAAAATGTAATGAGTGTTGATATTATTGCTTGTAACAGTGAAAAAAAATGCTGCAAAGAGAATAGAATTACTACTATCATTGTACTCATAATGACATTATTAAGAAGAAGCATCAGAAGGAGTTTCACAGTCAACCAACAAGTGAACTGTAAATGATGATTCAAGTGTTTTGTAAAACTTTTTGCTGGGAAGAGTGTGAGGTTGGCATTTGTCAGAAGACCTCCCTAATAGGCAATCCCTAGGAAGATCCCTAACTGTATCTGATGTTTGTGGTATCTGGATTCCTTTACCTCAATGAGATATCTGTCTTTCCATGCCCTTGTGGCCCAAGCCACACCAGAATGGCAGCTTCATACCCCCAAACTGTTATCTCTTAAATTTTATGACTTCGAGTTCCCATCCATGTCCAGACTCTACCATATCAAGCTGAAGAATTTATAGAGAGAAAGGAACTTTGCAAACAAATTTTTAGTATTTTTAATAAACAGACCTTTGAACCTCCGCAGTGCTTTGACCCTGTGCTTTGGTCGAGGATTAGGTGTCTGAGGGTTTTGTCAATGCTCTGTTGTAGAGGCCAACAAAGATGAGCCTCAAGCTGCTGCTTTGGCTGGAATGCTGCTCTTCAGTGCCCACTGCCCACCAGCAGCAGCCTGTGCCTCCAGAAACAGGACTGGTCGGTCTCTGCTAACTCAGATGTGCAGATCCTAGGATTCTGGCAAGTTTGTTTGGGGCAGTGTGGACCTGTCTCAAAATACTTCAAGTCTTCCATTTCTGTGTGTCCTTGTCATTTAGGAAGTTAGAGTACCTGCAGCATCCAATTACAGCGTAGTGGAGGAATGTCTTCTTATTATGCTGTCCACATTCTTCAGTAGATTTACAACATTTTCGCTGAGCAGCTTGTTTCTATTCCTCCGTTTCTCTGTCTGCACAACTTCTGCTGGTGGCAACAGAAGTTGCATGATGTGAGATAGTCAGATAACTGTAAGTGACATCACATTATCCTTGAGCAAAACCACTAGCTTTACAAAGTTAGCTGGAAGAATTACAACTGATAATTTTTGATCTGTCAACTGAGCTGTGGAAAAATAGCAGCTAACCCAAAATGATGAGAAAACTTTAGAAAAAAATACAGAATTTTGGACTTGTGTCTTCTTTTGAGGATCACAAAATTTCTGAAGAGAGCTTTGCAGTGTCCCTGGGAGAGACATGTAAGTGTTGTCCTTGTTGTATAGCTAAGAAACCGAAGCAAAGAGGGCTTGTGAGTTATGTAATGTTTCTCAGGGAGCCTAAGACAGATGCCGAAATAGAATCTAGTTGCCTGATTTCCAGAGTGATGCTTAAGTCATGGGACTCATCCTTTCTTTTTTTGCATGGCCATTTATTGCAGTTCTGGCAGACTGTTTCCATATAAAATGGAATGTTAGTTTTCCAGCCATGGTGCTGTAGTAGAGAAGAGCTAGACTAAGGATTTTGTAAGTATGCTTTTTAGGAGGGCAACAAAGTCAACTCAACAACTTTTTACAGAATGTTCTGGCTACGAGAGTAGGTTTATAAATGCCAGCTTTTGTTCAAGTCATGCAGAAATTTTAAGGCAATTTAGTCAATGGTGGAAATGAAGGAGCAACCTCAAGATACAGTGTTTATGTTGGCAAAAGAATGTCATTAGCTCTACCATGTTATGAGAGTATTTTCATCTGCATTTCACTGCAAGAGCAAAATTTGACATACGTTTGACAGGATTTCGATTGGCAAAAAGTAACATGTTAGCAAGTCAATACCGCTGAGAGACCAATGTGATGCCTGGTCTGACAGCAAGACAAATTGTTCCAACCCCCAAAACTACAACAGGAGCTGAAACTAAATTTGCAATTGCGTTATATGTCTTCCAGAACATCATATGCAGCTGATTTGCTTTCTGACATTGACATTCTTGCCTTAATTTCCACCCAAGACTAAACATGACTTTTTTTTTTCTGCAAGATCACTCATAAGCAGTTAGTCAGAAACAGAAATATTATTAAACATGTTATTGGTTTGGCAGTGTTCTGTGTTTTTAATTATTTTTGGGACCTTTCAGTCTCAGAAATATGCCATTACTTATATGACTTGCATAGCTTACCATTGCAAAAAAATCATAATTTTTGAGTCTAGTAGACAGGGATGCTTTATATTCTTCCTCCCTGTAGTCGAAAGCAAGCAAATACATTTAACTTGACACTTTAGACAAATTCCTTCTTAGCACATTTCTTTAATTTTTTTAATATTGTCTTCTCTTTTAGAGTGTGAATGTTAAATAGGAATAGAAAGTAGAAAAAGACACAAATGCAGGAATGACTGGAGATGCTAAACTGGACTATAGTGAATCTAATTGAACTGCTTGCAACTAGAAGCAGCTCCTGGAGAAACCTAACAGTCAAGACAGGACTTTCTGTTCTGTACTGATATTTCTTGAAACTCCATTTGATTAGTTTTGATAGATTGGTGTGTTGCTTATCCAGTAACAGGAAGTCACTGCACAGTGATGAATAGGTTTCATCATTTCCCTCTCCTTTTTTGAATTCCTTCTTTTTTCCTTTTTTTTCTTTTTTCTTTTTTTCTTTTTTCTTTTTTCTTTTTTGCTTTTTCCTTTTTCCTTTTTCCTTTTTCCTTTTTCCTTTTTCCTTTTTCCTTTTTCCTTTTTCCTTTTTCCTTTTTCCTTTT
>JAOXNO010000013.1:118622009-118637789 GCA_028565335.1 Limnodromus scolopaceus
CTTTTTTCCTTTTCCTTTTTTCCTTTTCCTTTTTTCCTTTTCCTTTTTTCCTTTTCCTTTTTTCCTTTTCCTTTTTTTTTTTCCTTCTTGGTCAGCTATCCAATCTCTGCTTATTTTTGTGAGCTCTTCTCTCCAGTTGTACCAGCCAAACATCAGCTACAGTGTTGAAACCTTTTGTAGGTTTCTGTGTGCAAAGATGGTTCTGACACTCCTCTTTGAACAGGAGTTATGCCAGAATTTAATCATGGGCGTGAGGTCACAAGGTTTCAATGTTTTATTTACTAAACTGCCCTTTAACATTTCTGCAGCACAAATAGCAGCCAGTGCCTAGATCTCAGGAGAGCATCACCTTTGTTATTCACTGATAATATACTTTATTCAATTCACGGTAAAAGGGTGAGAGCTCTAATATATTTTTATATTTCTTTGTAAGGCAACCTTAGCAGTCATTTGACCACTGCAGAGCTCTCTGCTTTGTGCTGGGTGACAGTTATTATGGCAACTTACCTTATGTCCTGCCTACATTTGTGGTTAGTTTCAGAGAGCTTATTGTCTGCAGCTGTAATGCTGCTGTATTAGCAGCATATTTTTGATGCACATGGTTTTATTGCATTGATGTTATAATTATACCTTCAGTTAGCACCTCTTTACTTTAACATCCTATTTGAACATAGGGAAACCTACAGCTTTGGCCATGAGTATGACTCTGTTCAGAATTTATACCACTAGCATATGTGCCACGATATCATTCCATGAGATGGAATTGTGCCAGGCTTGCCTCGGAGATGCAAGGAAACGGTGATCAATTAGGGCTGCAAGACTCTCTTCAGTGATGGTCATCATGACCAAGGAATGTCAGTATTACACTAGTCTGTGCCATTGCCTAGGAAAACATTTCGACAAAAGAGTGAAAAGGATGTGTCTTTAGTGTCTCTGGTGTTTACCAGTTCCACGGAGCAAAGGAGCATTCCCTTGTAGTCTTCCTTAGCAAAAAAACATTGAAGGGGATGCTCTCACTCTGGGGCAGACTTATCGATATTACCTTTCAGAACAAACCCAACAGACCTTCAAACACAAATCTTAGTTCATCATTTTTGGTGATTCAGACTGTTGGGGCAATGTTGGTGTTAATTGCTTATCAATCTGTGTTTTGTTTGTTTACTTTTTGTTTTGATGTTAAACAGTACAGAATTGGTACAATGGTAAAAGAAACAATTTTTTGTTCTCTTTTTCTCTGTAATTTTTTCCCAATACCATGAGCTTTCAAACACACCACTGAAAATGAGAGTGGTTAACCTTGCTTTTGTGCTTAGGTTCCTGCCATCAGCATTGCTCAAAAAACTTCTGCAGCCCAAAACAAAGTGGCTCTTATTTCAGGGCTGCAGTATTCAATGTGACATAGTCATGTTTTATTGTTTAAATTTGCTGCAGTGTGGCGTCAGCACTTAAGAAACAGTTAACCCCGACACCAATGCACATAAAAATAGAAGACAAAGAGAAAAGTGGGCCATAGCAGACTGATAAGTGGCAGGAATAGTTAATAGGGCTCTTCTGATGGTAACTGTATGGACTGCAAAATATATTATTTCATGCAGCAACGACTGAAGGCACTTCTGTTCATTAAAGTATTTGTCTAGAAAGAAAGATTTACATTTTAACACTGTAAACTGGATTCCGTCAAGGGATCTAAAACCAGACTGAATTGTTTGAGCCCTTTAGTCACTTTAAATAATATGGTACTGAAGTCAATAAAATCATGCTTGCAGACTACTCCATATGCTTTTGCTTCATTGCTCTGGGATTCATTGTATATTAAGGATTCATTTTCTAAAAAACCCCATTAGTCTAGGTTACATGAACAGCACATTTAGTTTGCATACCCAGTGTAAGAAAGATTGCTAAAAGACAACATTATAATTTGTTATTAAAATCCAGGATTTTTCTTTTTTTCTTTTTTTTCTTTTTTTGTCATTACAGATTAATCTCAGAGATCTTGGGCAGCTCTATAAAATCCGAATTGGCCATGACAACACTGGCAATGATCCCAGTTGGTACCTGGAGGAAGTCAGACTTGAAAGAGTAGCCCCTCTTTCTGATGAAGAGATTTGTCTCCCCATTGAGTGCTGGCTTGCAGAAGACAAGGGTGAAGGCGATACGTGGAGAGAAGTGGCAATAAGAAACCCCACAAAGGAGCTTTTGCCATGTATGTAACTTAGATCATGTGTTGACTAGTCAAATCCTGTGAGTATATGACAGTTTTTCACGTTTCTTCCGGGGCAGACTGCCAAAAGTCAATGTAACCATGAAACAATCCCTTCCAGATACTTTCTAGTTCCACAGAAGTGGGAAGTGATCATTTTACCCCACTCTTTTTCTCCCCAAAATCAGAATAATAGCTGTGGCCACAGCATCTTACCCCTATAAAATTTTTGATCTCTCAGAGTGCCTCTAAATCACTGGCAAATACTGCTCTTTAGAGCAGCACATCAGGCAGGAAAGGCATTACCAAGGTATGTAACATCATGTGATATCCAGCTCCTTTTAGCAAGTTTGATATCATCGTTTCTTGTGCTGCATGAAATATTCTTTACCAGAAATCCATCATCTGAATCATCACACGTGTGTTTTCCAAATCAGACTCAAGTCACAGCCATTCATATAGAAATTGTTAGCTGCGGGGTGGCACTTTGGTACTTCAAAGTTTACCACACCTTTGATGCACTTTGTTCTTTTCCAGTGAAGTGGGAAATAGCCCATTGCATAAAGTTGTTTTTTAAAAAGTCTTGGGCCTCTACAAAGGAATAGGGAGCCAGTACAATCATTTAGCATGACAGGTTTGTTTTTATAGAATTCTCTTTACATTAACAGAATGACACTGATGCAGCTGATAGACAGTAACGTCTGACAGCGGTAGGTCTTATATAGACAGATGCTATCATTCAGGCAAACTGCATTCAAAATGAAGCAGTGAATATTGCAAGGACTCAGTGACTCAACATGAAAAAGGGTCAGCGTGCCCTTAGTGACAGTAAAATCATTTCAGAAGGAAATATAAAACAAGTGAAAAACCTTAACTCAAAAGAATATAATTCTCTGAAAAAAAGTATCAGGGCTGGTGATGTGTGAATGTTTTCTGTGGGTTTTAAAGCCAAAGGGATCTCTATTACAGAGGCCAGATCTCTATTACAGAGACCAGAATATGCTGAGAAGCACATATGTGCCAGTTCACATTCACGTTTTCTCTCTGCTCCTTTTTTTTTTTTTTTTTTTTTTTTTTAAATTATTCTGCAGAATAAGTAGTGACTTCAGTACAGGATTTCAAAAAGCTGTGACTGCTCTGGATGAGCCAAGCCCTGTGACCATTAACTGATCACAGTACTATATCCCTCTTCTTACAGTGACATGAATAGTCAATAGAAAAATAGTGCTGAAGCCAATTAAGTCGTATGAACAATTAATTCAACATCAGTAACTCAAAGCTGCACAATGCAGTCTGAAATACCTGTTCATAGGAAAGTGCTGATATTCTGGTAGATGGTATGTACTTGTATGTGAAAAATCAAGTCAGTTCTATCAAAGGCTGGGAATATATTTAAACCAGCACACTTATTTACTTTTTAAACATTATATTACTGCAACTTCCCTTGCTTTTGCAGGATCACTATCTTTATTAAAATACATATCTTAAATTTGTAAGAAAAGATACATTAGGAAGGATTTGGAAATTTGAAATTGAAAATTTTGAAATGGTAAGTTTTACAAATTAATTACTGATTTTAGGCACATTTAAATTGAACATCAATATAAACTCAGCAAGGCATCCTAAGGATTTCCCAATTATTTTCTCCAGAACAAGCAAATGAAACACTATCCATTTGTGTTTCCCATTTAAAAGCTAATTGCTTACAAGTACTGGACAAACCACATCAAGTCACTTTCTCCAGCAGACCAAATGATGTAGTACTTATTACTTAATGATAATCTGATATGATTTAATAAATTGTATCCTTTCAATTCAATCTGGTATCTTCTAGCGGTGTTAAAATTGCTTAACTAGAAAAGTTGATCCCCTGGTCCCTCTATTTTCCTGCACTTGTTCCTCCCCAAATTACCTAGATCCATCCCTTTCCCTCCCTTTGCTTCTTCCCCTAAACGTCCCATAATAAGTCCTGTGCAATCCTGAAATGCTCTTCCCCTATGTCCTATACTGTGTTCCACACCACTAGGCAGCAAACCCCAACATTCCCATAAATACTCCAGGACTGACTCATCATGATGGGTTTCATGCCTGGACACTGGGACTGAGACTCTCCTGGGACAGACCTGCAGGGCCTGGGAGAGAATGTCCCTTCCTCTGAGTCCTTGATATGGGTTCCCATATGTCCTTGTGTCCCTGTGCTTGTGGAGATGTTGTGATGGCTCCTGTGATGGGCCTGGGAGAAGCAAGACCAGGCTGTTATTTGCCTGAGAACTGTAATTCCAATTGAAATGTCTTCACCTGATAGTGGTTTTTTTTATTTATGCCTCCTCAAATAATATATGCAGCACCTCTGAGGAAGATTGCGCCTCTTAACCGCTATCAGCCATTAAGAAATTGTTGCCTTTTAGCCTTAACGCCGCACCAATCCGTATCTTTGCCCGTCTATCGTGGCGAAATGCCAAATACTATTTGTGCAACCTGGGTAGTAAATGCCAAGTGATAAAACCACGTGACTGAGATTCAGTCTTGCTGCTTAACAAATCAAGCCAAAATAACCATTTCATTCAAGCAGGCACGTCATATGGAATAAAGGCAGAACGTGGAACGGTACTGTGCTACACTGTTCTAACATCTTGGATCGCTATCATTAAGGGAGGACTAAATAGAAACAGGTTTATCAGTTTTGATGTTGCATATCGTTTACCGTCTCTCTAGGTTTTGTATTCTTTGGCCAATTTCTGTGTTTACACTACCAGCCTGGTGGGAGTGGATTTGCTCGGTGAAGCAGTTGGTGCTAAAAATCCAACGAGCGAAGGGTCTAATGTCCTCGTTATGTGCGTTTAGGGGGAAGTTACTCCGGGCTTCTTGTAGCCTGTTCCCACAGACCGACTGCCAATTTGTGGTAAGGTCATCGTCATTGTATTCCTGGAACACATCCTCTGGATTTGTTTCATCCAAATAATCTAGTTTTTTGCTCTAAAACCACTTTATGCTGCAAACCAGAAAGAAGTAAGGAGGGCCAACCGGGGGATTCAGTTTCTTGATTCAAACTAATGTGCTGTTGGAGGCACACCAATGTCATTAGGCTCAGACAGCTGTAATGCAGAGGAAGCTTATCGAAGTACTTTAAGTAATAAGCGATAAGTATATTTATCTTGAATTTGTCTGCTCTTAACTAGAATTCTAAAATAATGACTGTACTTTTTTTTAAGTAAAATTATTTTTAAAAGATCTGATAATGGGACAATAGTTTATACTAAGTCAGCAGAAAAAGACCAATATTTCTGCAGTGAAAACTTTCATTTTCTTATTCTCAATAATAAAATTTTCTTTAATTCTATAAGGTTTGTTTTACTCTTCTCCCCAAATATATCAAAATATTAACTTAGTCTTTGATGCAAAGCAAACCCGCAATGCTTGCTTACTATTAATATTTTGCGAAGGAAAATGTCACAAGTCACTGAATTCTGTACTTTACTCCTTCACAAGAAAATGAGAATTATATGCTGTGCTTGCAGATTGGGCCCAAACTAGCTCTTATCATCAGTGAATGATCAGGAATATACCAACTTTCTATATTGGAAACCCAGATTCGGGTGCCCAGAATAAGAAGTCTGGAAAAAAGGCTTCTCTAAATTGCATTCTGTTGCCCTTAGTATGCCCTCAGGTTACTTTGTCTTCATAACTAGAGAAACAAAGCTTATTTTCTCTCTTCTCCTTTATTTCAGGTAGTTCATGTTCTCGTGTTATCAATAGAATCATAGAATAGATGTCAGAAGCTGGGGTTGAGACTTAAAAAAGCATCTGAACTCTCATAACATCTCAAGAGGTAGCAGCAGTAGCATTTTTTTGTGGACTGACCAAGTTTAAATTTGAATCATAGAATACCAGGTTGGAAGGGACCTCTGGTCCAAACTTTCCTGGCAAAAACACAGTCAAGACAAGATGGCTCAGCACCCTGTCCAGCTGAATCTTAAAAGTGTCCAACGTTGGGGAATCCACACTTCCCTGGGGAGGTTATTCCAAAGGCTGATTGTTCTCATGGTGAAAAATTTTCCTCTTATATCCAAACAGAGTCTCTCCTGGAGTAACTTGTGCCCATTATCCCCCACCTTTTCTGTGTGATTCCTTGTACAAAGGAAGTATCCATCTTCTTTGTACTGCCCTTTAAATACTGGAACGTGATGATAAGGTCTCCTCTAAGCCTTCTTTTCCCAAGGCTGAACAAATCCAGTTCTCTCAGCTGTTCCTCATATGGCAGGCTCCCCAGTCATTTGATCATCTTGGTGGCCTTTCTCTTGACCCTCTCCAGCCTTCCCACATCTCTTTTACATAGCAGGGACCAAAACTGAACCCAGTATTCCAGGTGTGGCCTGACAAGGGCTGAGTAGAATAGGATAATGACTTCTTTATTTCTCCTGGTGATCCTCTTGATGATGCAGCCCAACATCCTGTTGACTTTCTTTGCCATTGCAGCACAGTCTTCACTCATATTGAGCTTTTTGGCCACCAGGACCCCCAGGTTCCTTTCCTGCTTCCCAGCCAGGTAGATCCCAGCCTCTGCTGCACTCCTGGATTAAGCTTTCCCAGGTGCTTCCTTTCCCTTATACTTCTCCTTGTTGAACTTCATAAGGTTCTTCTTAGCCCACTCCTCCAGCCTACCTAGGTCTTTCTGCAGGGTGGCTCTTCCTTCCTAAGTGTCCATTTCCCCACTCAGTTTGGTGTCATCAGTAAAATTTATCAGGGTACACTTGATCCCATCATCATTTCATCAGGGTATACTTGATCCCATCATTTGGTAATTGTACACTTGACTGCTCAGTGACTCCTATAGTATTTTTTTATACTTTTGATATGTTTTGGTTTTTTTTTTTTACATAGTCATTATCCTGCTTTAATGTCTGTCTTTCGTGGAGCCTTTCAGAAGCTCCCTACCTCTGCCTGAAAACATTTTGCCTTCCATTTTCAACTGTTTTATCCATGTCCCAGAATTTTCTGTTTGATTATAGAACTTATCTACAGTTACTCTGTTAGTAATTTGAAGATTTCGATCACTTATTTTCTGAAAGGTCATTTTCTTTTTTAGTGAGTGCTGAGGCTGAGATTTTTCCCTGCTATTTTGTATTAATTAATCCTCTTATATCCTTTATCAAAGTTATTGTATTTTTCAAGATATTTCTTCTATTACTTTGATGTGTCCTCACATTAGAGAGGTGGCTAGATGTGAGTCTAACAGGTCCCTCATAATGCTGAAACAATATTTCCTGACTTCTGTTCAGTGGGTGTTGTTATGATACAATTTTCAACTTTTCCTTTTTTTTTTTTTTTTTACCTACAGTTCTATCTCTCTGCTTTGCCACCCGAGTTTTCAGGTGATGTAGTTTCACTAAATGAGCATATAGTTAAATGAATCTACTACTACAGCACAGGGGGTCGGGCTGTAGAGTTTTCATTCTCCAAGTTTTGGGACGGCTTTTTCCTACTGCAGGGAAGCAGGTCTCCATCTCAGATGTGGCAACAGTGGGTGTCTTAGAGTAGGTCAGTTTCTCAAAGGATGTTGAAACAGAGTCACAGAGGCTGAACATATTTTGTAGGGTCTTTCTATTTTACTCTACACACAAACCCCCTGTGTTTTATGAACAACATACAGAAAGCTACAAACAGACAAATTTCACATATGGTGAGTCTTGTTGTCTCAACAGTACATTCAACTGGTAGGTTTGTTCTCCAGCTTTGGTTGTATCTGTCCCCTGTGCTCATCAAACTACTGATGCACCTTGTCTTATCTGATACAGAGTGGCATCATCCTTCTTGTTCTTATATTTAAGCAATCTGTAGCTCAGGAGCCATTAACACTGGCACCTTTTGTAGCTGCTCTGCAATCTAGAGGAAGTGCTTGACAAAGTCTGAAAAAAATTGCATACACTCGAGCTGGTCCGTGCCTATGTTTCTGTTTGTACAGAAAAGGCTTGACCCCCACCGTCTATTTAGTGAAAGTTTCTATGAATGTCCAAGCATTTCTCCATAGTGGCATGTTTTAAGTAGGCAAGTACAGCGTGTTTTGGAGAATATTTTTCTTGCTTAATTTTTTTGTATGTTTCCTATAAAATGCATTGTAACATACACTCAAGTTAAGGGAAATGAACATTCCGTTTATTATCCTAATATAGCAGGCCGTATTGTTAATTTGTACAAAAATATAAAGCTGGTCTTTTTGTTAAGAAGGTTCCTTTATAAATAATGCAGATTGTGTAGCCTAAATAAATGCCAGACCTAATGTTTTCCAGATGGTAAGAGATGTATAGACACAAGGAGCGATGGAAAATATTTTCCAGTTCTTTACATTTCAACATGTGCATGTTTTCTACTTCAGACTGATTTATTTAGGCTTGTAGCAATAGGAAGCTGTATTTGATTAGATCATTATCATCTCTCTGGTTACCACAGAGATGCACAGTGCTACAAAATGAACTGTAATTTATTTATCTGTTAATATCTTTGTGTTGCGTTATAATTATCTCGTATTCTGTTCTAGTGTGTCCTGTACTTAATCCATTTGGTTTGGTCTCCCTCCAGAAATGAAAGAACGTGTTGGTATTTTCTTTTTGTAATGATTTATTGTTAAAGGGTTTTGTAAAAAAAAAAGCCCTCAATATGCTTCAAAATTGTGATTATAGTTCCTTAAATTTTGCAGTTTTGATCATGGAAATTTCTTCTAGGTGTAAATAATACAGATACTAATCTTTGTATATAAACAGTCAAAACATAAGGTGTCTATAGTCTTCCCCTAGCTCCCACAGGCGTTTTGCTTTTTCAAAACTGAAAATGTAAGTATGAACGTAAAAGCGTGGAGGAGACTTCATGGTGATATGTCCCTGCTTTTACTAATCACCATCCTCTTGCTCCATGTGGAGTCCAGCCCTATTATTCAAATGGATGGGCACAAATTAATATAATTGTTAGCTTTTCTTTTGTAAATGTGACCTCTCTCCTTCCACACACGGAAAGAATTTGCCCCTTCACGATCAGTGTGGCTCTTCGCTTTGTTGCGCGTTACCTTTCAAGAGCTGACTGTCTCCCCTTATCTTCTGCCCTTTGAACAGTTTCTTATTTGTCTTGTATTCTCCTGTTGTTAATCTGCACACAGTTATGATTATATTAAGAGTTATGATATAAAATGTCATTTGGATATATAGCTTAATTATGCTAATTATAAGATCCATTTATCTATATTAGTTGCCAACCATATCAACCATTTGTTTTAACATGATAGTCTTATGTTAAAAGCCTTGCAACTAGTTTTTGTAAGGCTCTGCCAAATTTTTGAAGATGTGTGTGTATTATTGAAATCGATTTTATGTCTCAGGCTAAGTGTTGGTTAAGCACACGGTCTATCCATCAACATTTCCTTCCTATCTTTCAGTATATGTGGCGCTGTTTTTTTTCCCCTAAGTATTTGCAGTACTATTTTACTACTTATTTAGCTTCTCCACTGGGAATTGGAAATAGCAGTTCTTCAGTCATGGTGGATGACATGATGTTTGAGTTTTATAAGTTGCATTGGGGTCCAGTGAATTAAAAATTTAAGGAAATGTCAGGTTCTACTAGATATTTGGTGGCATGAGAATAATAATATTTTGATTAGTTTTTGTAGAATATTATCCAGTTTCAAGTATGTTGTTATAATTTTCTATTTTCATCTTAGATCCTTTTTAAACATAGTGTTTAATTGTGTTTGTTAGTGCTTCTGTTACCTTCCTTTGCTCCCAAGAACTATTAAAATTACCCATTAGGGAAACAGTAATATCCTCTGTGATCCACTACATAGCAGCAGAAATGGCCAGCTGTGATCAGAATAGAAACACTGCATGGAAAAATTGCCATTAAAATGTAAACAGGAAAAGTTTTTTAAACATATTAATAAGAAAAACATATGTATGTATGTAATTACTGCAAATATATTTTTTTAAAGAAGTTTACATATCTGGATAATTACAAAGATAATATTAGTCTGGTGCAAAATAGGTCAATATAGTAACTCTGAATTATATTCCAAACTTTTTGAAGATCAGTGTGTATTTTTTCGGTGTAAGACTTTGGTCTAGACTAGAAGGAGAGGCATTAAAAACTTGTAAATATATTTTAACTGAGAGCTGTTTTTTAAAGGTGATGGCATCCATGAGTGATAAATGTCAAAACCTTCAAAAACACTTTTGGTTTTGAGTGTACACTTTTTATAGATGAGGGAGTCCGTTTACCTGCTTGCCCACCTTTGTATGTGAGGTGAAAATCTAAAAAACCTCAGACGCATGATTGCTGTTCTCCTTTTAAGATGAAATGAAGGTCAGCCACCCAGAAAATTCTGTTTTGCACAAATCTGGAGGTTGAAAATGCCTTAGTGACAGTGAAATATAACTATTTTTTTGAGACCATGACTAGGCACAGTCAGGTGGGCTCCAGATAACTTGTCAAGAAAGACGTTGCAAATTAGGTCCTGAATTAATGGATGTTCAACAGGGAATAAGAAGAAAATGGAGCACTAGGGAACACCTGCTTGATGGGCTGCTTTGCTGAGCAACGCACAGCTACACTCAGCATAATGTATTCTTTTAAACTTGGTATTTTCATATTTTGGTGCGGAGAATTGCAAGATTTGGACCTGGAAGTGACAAATGCATGGATAGCTGTTGCCACTTCCAAACTTGAAAGTCAGCACAGTCTTCTGGCAAAATTTTGGTGGGAAAGTTTTTGAATCGTGCAAACTACAGGGATAATCTCAACCTTTTTCTTCTTCTAGTGTTGGTGTATGAAGTCCATGTATATACGGGGGCTAAACCTGGTGCTGAAACAGATGCTAATGTTTATATCAACCTCATTGGAACAAGAGGAGATGCTGGCAAAAGGAAGCTCCATAGATCTAAGAATAATAATATAAAATTTCGACATGGACAGGTGAAGTAAAAACAATGCTACTTCCAATCAATAAGAGTAAATTACGGCTAGTAAACTGTTTCTTCAACAAGTGTAAATATATTTTGATTTACAAGTTTTATTCAAGCAGTTTGCCATTTTCTCACATATTTTCTTTATTCAAAGTTACTTACAGAATTACATCATAAGATTAATTTTTATGAATCACTTACTGAGATGATTGCATAGTAGAATTTGAGTTGTCTTGGTTATTTATATTGCACATATAGATAAAATGATAACAACAACATTTTTCTTCTCCTGAATTGATCACTGTGAATTTTGCACTCAAGTTCTAAATCCTTATTCCCAAGTATGTTTTTCAGTCTTGGTGCGGCAGATAGGGCTAGAAAATGTAGTAATGTAGTACAGATATGACCAAATAATTCTTTGCAACTGATCCTTGTGTCATGCCAACAGAATCGAGTGCTGTCTCTGTGAAGTAATTTCAAAATGTTATTCAACTTAGAAAGGTTCAAAAGATCCTCACTGACTGGCCAGGACCAATATAAGACACCTATATTCATATTGGAAAAAAAAAAGAAGAGAAAAAAAACCCTATTCTATACTGTTATAGTCAAAGCAATAGCTGTGTTCAAGACCTTTATAATTTTATTTGTATGGTTCCACAGATGGATATTTTCTGCATAAAGGCTGTCTCACTGGGAGACTTGGAGAAAGTTCTGATTAGCCATGATGGAGCCGGTCCAGGTAGGGTTTAACTTCCTAGAGACCAATCTGTTTTCAAGTCCTTTTTAAACACAATGCACTTTATTTATATTGCATCCTTCATACAAAATGTGACAGAAGGTCTTGCAGTGATAAAAAGTCTTCCTGCAGACTGGTCACTGTGATGGGATGGTGAAAAACAGTGGTTATGGACAGCAAAAAAGGGTATGAGTTTAATGTCAAATACTGTCATTCCACTCTCTGTTTTCAAGTTTATTTATAAGAAAGCACTATTTATTTGCATATAAAAAACTCATGAAAGCATTGCTCACACAGGTAAAGCAATTCTTTATTAGACAAAGAGTGAAGACTGGCCAGAATAGAATTAAAAATATTCAACAACTGCTTTACTACCAAACAAATTTTGAGTAGCTATAGCATAATGTTCTTGTTGCTTTGGGCAACGGTAGAAGATTTGGTTATTTATTTAATCTGTGCAAGTCAATGCGGAGCTGCTCCAGTGAGTGACATTTCATTCAGAAAAAAAGAGCTAATTTTGTGATGAGACGAATTTTTGATACAGGCCCTTGAGGTGTGCATCTCTGGAATGATGTAAATTAAGAGAAAGCTAGCATTTAAAAGCACCGAAGATGTAAATACTACAAATGTGTTTGCTGATTAGTCACTACGAAGAAGGTGAGTGAAGAGAAGGATTTTTAAAACAGTTCGGGCTACACTGATACTAGATGAGAAAAGCATCGTTTTTTACCCTACTCTGTTCTGAAATAGCCTGAAGCAACACCCATCTCGCTGACTGTCTGTACTGTCTAAGACTCTGAGGAGTGACTTGTGACTATTACAGAAGTAGGCTTATTAGAGCAGCCTTAGTACGGGATGTAAACATGACTCTTCCATCTTTGCATGGTGGAGCCTACCCTGGCTCTATCCCCCAGGACGCCATACCATGCTCTCTTCATTCATCCCTCCTTCAACAGGCAGCGTGGCTGTATCACAGGGTCAGCGTTACAAATCTGCAACCAGACTCAGCTGCCTTAAGTTGTTCTTTGACCATGGAGTTCAGAATCTGTTTTTTTTTTTTTTTGGAGGATTTTCTCAATAGGGCAATGGATTGAATTCTAAGTATGACAAAACTTATGCCTCGGTAATTAAGATGATTGTTGACTGTACTCAGCACAGACAGATCTCACAGACCTCTTCTGAACTGTTCCAAAAGTAGCCCCAGATAAGCCTGGCCTGAGGTGAACCAGGGGGTTTGAGAGCTGGAAAAGGATGATGAGTCAAGAGAGAGGCCATCTAGGGGCCCAGTCTTTTGAGGGTTAAGAGGGAGGCAAGAGGGTTCCTTTAGAGGTGGGGTTGCCCTTTTTTCTAATCACTTGCCTGAGTGATAGGACAGAAGGTCTTTAGTCTTGATTCGGAGACTGTCTTGAAAGGTTCATGAAACACATGCTTTCTTTGGGGCTCCTGGTCTGCAGAGCACAGATCTCCCACAGCCGCTGTGAGGAAAGAAAAGGAATTTTAACCTGAACAGCAGGGTTTTGGCATTGGTCAGGTATGAGTCACTAGATGATGTGCCTTACCTGCTGAAACAGCGTTCTCCTCAATAGAAACCTTTCATAGACACCTGTACATTTACACAAGCAGCACCTTGCAACTTTTTTGGCCTGTTTCAAGGTCACTTGTCTGATTACTGGTGAATCTTGGCCAGCCTGATAGGCTCCTTCCAATGAAAGAACATCTGAGGTATAACAGGATGGCAAAAGAAGCCTGCAGAGTGTCCCAGCATGCCCTGGGCCTGAAGTCTTGAAGATGAAATGCCATTCTGCTTCATGCACTGGCTGGGCAAGCCCTGCCTATGGGACAGACTGCTGCCTCCGAGGGACTTCCAGGCTCAGATGAAGCCAGGGAGGCAGAGCACGAGAATAAATAGGACAGTTGTCAGCTTCTGACCAAAAACATCCCTCATGCTGTTTTGCTACAACGTGCCAATAAATAATGGTATAAGTCAGGCAAAACCTGACAAGTTGTGAGTGGTGCAGCCACAGTGAGAACAGGATATTTGACAAGGGCTTCGCAGAGAACTGTGCCAGTCACTAGGATGGTTATGGGAAGCGACCTAAGACATCGGCATGGACGTGGCAGTGGTTACTGCTGCTAGGGAGAGGATGAATTCAGTAGCCCGACAGCAGTGAGGCTGCACAGCTCCACGCCTGCTGGTCCCATGAGTAGCAAGGCTGAGTACACATTGCTGTCAGGTGCACACACAAGCACATTTATAAAACATATATATGTATGCACATGGCTGCCCACACAGATCAACACAGCCAGGAACTCAGCACTCACACAAACACTAACAGCACCAATGGCTTTATCCTGTTACTTTGTCCAGCTGATCAGAATGACAGTCCATCAATGACAAATATATACATTTATGAACAGTATGGATGTATAAGGCCTCCAGTAGCTGGCCTTAGACACTCAAGTCTATCTAGTCGCTGGCCCTGGATACTTAGATCCTCAGTTTTCCCAGTTACTGGCTCCTAGACGTGCAAAGCCCCTCCAAGGCTGCAGCCCCAATCCATTTGCAAATGAGAGCAGAAGTCTTAATGATTTGTTAACTAATATGCTACGAGCGTATGCAATAACACTCACAGAGGACCAAAATTTCCAGCTTTCGTACAGATCTCACTTAACTGCATAAACAGATTTGTCCAAACATCCTGTGCCTGATCACAAGGAATCTAAAGATGTAGGCTGGGATGTGAATGGTGTTGGCAGCTCACAGATGTATGCATGTATTTATCTTCAGGGCAAAAAAAAAGACCACCCATCTTAAAATTAAAACACAACAAGGCAGAGAAGAATTAACATTGTACCTCTTGCAAGAGATACAGAATAAAAATGCTAATATATCTTACTATTTAGCTGAGCTCTGTCTTAATATGGCCTGTGTTTCTGCTGGAAGAAGATAATCTGGGCTTTTTTCTTTAAATTTATTTTTTAAAAAAAAAGCATTATTTCATATGATAAACTTTTGTCATTTCAACACAGGCAATGGATGGTTCCTGGATAAGATTGTCATCAAGCATAAAGAAGGAGAGGAAGCTCGGGAGGCTGTATTTCCTTGTAATAGGTATGCCATCATGCCTTTCATGGAAAAAAGGAATTTGTCACACAGCCAGCAACCTAAGGAAAAATTGCAGAACAAGTGCATGCACGTAACCTAGATATACAAGCAATGACCGAGTTTTTCAACATACAAGGGACGCAAAACTTTGTCGTTTAAGACAAAGAACAAAGTTGCTGTATTGGTCTAGGAAGGAGTCATAGCCTAATGATCAAAACTAAATGTTCCGTAGGAGAAAAGGTGCATTGATCTTTCTTTTATCTAAATTATACAGAGGCCACATGAAAATAAATAAGCTTTCAGTTCTCAATCTTTTAAAAATTATTATGTGTAAAGATCTGGTTGTACTGATCTTTGTCGGTTTCTCTTTCTCACTGAAAACCTTATACATGTCCTGGAAATCTTTGGAAAGACCTTTAATTTTTCTCCTAAGGGAGAGCTACAATATTTCCTTTCATTTAGTAAATCTCTACTTGTCTGTCTTACTAGGTCTAGAATATTGCTGCCATGGGCAAAATTGGAAAATGCTCAACTTTCTCAGTTCTAGCAATTACTAAACAACTTGTTTTTCCAGATTTTGTTATTAATAGAGGCAAGTGCAACCTGAGCTTTTAGCAGTCATTGGGTTGGATCACATGGCTATAACAGAAAAAAACCACCCATAAAATAAGATAATAGATGAAAGTAAGGTTTTGTGTGTGCTATTTCTATATTAGTATATTTAGAATCATAGAATCATAGAATCATAGAATGGTTAGGGTTGGAAGGGACCTCAAAAGATCATCGAGTTCCAACC
>JAOXNO010000013.1:118637889-118650877 GCA_028565335.1 Limnodromus scolopaceus
TCACCCTAGTTCTGGCCGCCGGAGCCGCCGGTGCTGCCGGTGCTGCTGCCGCCGCCTCGCCGACCGACCGCGCGTGTCTATTTAATAAAATAGAAATAATTTGAAGGATTGTAATTTAGATCAAGCGAATTATATTCTGTAGTATGTGGTTTCCAGAGTTTATGAGATTGGGTTACATGGCTGAAATTGTTTCCATGTTATTTCGGACACTGTGCCTTAAAGTCTTGGAAATCTTTAGGTCTTCAGTAAAGAAAGTTCTCCTCCTCTAGGAATCCTACCTGTTTACAAAAAAACAGAGTTTCAGCTTGCAAGGTTCCTGGAAAGGACTAGCCAAGAACCATTTAGTCCTCTCAGAACTTCTATTTCGATTATGAGGTTATCAGTTTAATTTTCCTTTTTGGCTATTAGGCTTTTTAATTGGTTTGGTGTACACTAAAGATGGTTATTGAAGAGTAGATGAATGAGACAATTGTTTCTTTAATTATAAGGAGATTTTATGAGATTTCTCTAAAGGGAGGGATACTTAATGAAGACACTTGGGCTCTCTATAAAACTGCCTTGTCAGAAAATATTATTAAGCTCTTAGAAAAAAGATTAGAGGCATTATATATAGGACTAGAGGAGGCCTGTCATTGCCTACAGTGTAAGTGTGCTGCCGATGTGTCAAAGTTTATGTTCTGTTTTTAGAAACTGCTACTGACCTTTTGCTTCTTAGGAGGGAATGAGAAGCCAGCTCAGAAAAGTTAATCAAGCTATTTATTGCAACAATATTTGAAATACGGTGGAATTTAGACTTCATGTATATGATATTTATTCATAGAGTTTTGTTATATACAGGAAGTGAGATATATTATGAACCCTTGGGTTAAAAGAAATGCAACATCAACACTGAGCCAACAGAACAGAAGTTGATAATGAGCACGTATTTATTTATTTTTAAATAAGTGAGATTGTTAAAGGCTTTAAAGTGCTATTATATCAGCAAGGGGGGATCAACTGAAGGAATATGGAGGTGTGCTTTCAGTGAAATGATATTGTAGGAAAGATCCTTAAATTCATCAGCATAAAAGAAAAGGAAAGTAAAAAGAGAAGTTAAATTCATTGATGCAGATCTACAGAAGCTTTAGAAACTTCCAGATCTGCAGGGGTTATATATCATTTTAAGTACAAAGAATATAACTACTGCAGGTTATATACTCCCCCACCCCACTTCCCCTAATGTATGGTTGAGTCTCTGATCCTGAAAATATTTAGTGTTTCATATAATATACTTCATATAATATTATAGTACTTCATATAACTACCATGAAAGTTCCTGTTTGCCTGGAGCAGTGAGCCAAATTCTCCTAATATGAATAAGGCCAACTATGATGAATGTATAAAAAAAAAATCAATCTAGGAAGTAGTTTCAAGGCATAATTTGATAAAAAAGTATTAAAAAAACTCTTGGAGGGAGAAAGTAATTGTCAGAGTATTTCTAATATACTGATAATTGTTATTAATCTTAATATTTTTGTTTTTGCAATGAAAGATGGTTAGATGAATATCAAGATGATGGGAAAACTGAGAGGGAGCTTACTGCCCATAGTAAGTATTTTGTTAAAGAAAATTCATGTTATAACAATATAGTATATACTCAATGCCTAGTTTTTACTGAAGAACCCTTCTGAATAAGACTGCAATTTAAGAAAGAAGGTGATAATTAAGCTTGTTCACATATTCTTTTTCTGTTCATATTTTAGAGGATGGCAATTCAAAGAAGGTATTCCTTAAAGGTAAAGGTAAGAGTTGTTTTCTACATCAGTGTTTTTGCTGTTTGAATTTAATCAGTGTTAACTGACAAATAAGTGATAAATACATGTAAACTATCAACTGTGGGAGAAAATGAAGACAAATTGGCTGGCAGTGGTCTATAGAAAAGACTAGGTCTTTATAAGTAACTGAGAAAAACATGCTGCTCAAAAACATTTCTGATTTTCTTTCTATTTCTACTATTCTGGCCTGAAATCAGCCAGGAATTCCTCTGAGAAGAGATTCCAGTGTTGTTTTGTTTATCCCAATGTCACTGCCATTTAATACATGGGGACAGGTCCCCTAGCAAACAACATCAAGTTGAAAAATGTGTTGTGAAGTGTCAGTGGAAGCATTTTCAGGTCAAAATCCATCAGGGTATTCCCGAAGTAGCCAGAAATAATGCAGGCCTAAACTCCAAATCTGTTAGTGAAACTAAACGGAGTATATGCATTCAGTTGAATTTTTTGGATTAATAAAAATATTTTAATAAAAAACTACCCAATCAGCTGTCTGTTTTTATACCTACAAAGTCATCCCTGTCGCAGTAAAACGCTAGTACCTCCCAGGTGTTTAAAATTTGAGATACCATCTCTGTGTTTCTCCCTAACTAGAAAAGCGAAACAGATTGACACAAATACCCTTATGAGCATTTAACTGTAAATGCTTATTCTGTGTAACTGTGTCTGGGAACTGCATGGGAGAAACTAACTTTAAAAAAGGAACATTTACATTTGGCTCTGGAAACAGCGGCTTGCCTTCTGTAGGATGAGTCCTGATCTCTTGATCTAATTCCAGTTTGAGTGAAAATTAAATCATTTGCATTCAATCAAACAGTTTAGCCAACAGCTTTATTGTTCCATGGCAACATGACTTTGACAAGTGGAGACTGATTAACTCAGGTTAGTAAAGGCTTTCTCACAGAGAAATTTGATTTTCACAAGAGTGACTTGGAATTGGATTCTGCATTCTGCTGAGTGCACAGTTCAGAGATACAGCCATGATATCTATTTCACCTTATGTTCAGAAAATAGACTGTATTTTACTACTAATCTAAGTTTTCTTCCAGTGCAGCTTCATTCTTTACTGTGCTGTAATAAGCAGGCAGAGATGCAGACTCCTGAGAGGCAATTAGAGCAGTTAGACACCATATATTGATTATGAGGAGAAAGGAGTGGCTTATTCTTAATTAGTTTGCGAAACGTCACACTGTCAAGAATTCCAGGAGGACCCAAAGAGTGTGTGCTAATTTCTTAGGTTGAGATCAGATGTTCTGAATAATGAAGATACAAAGGAGAAGAACATTTTTAGGAACTATTCTGCCAACTAGCTATGCATTGGCTTAGCTTGAATTGCTCTTTAGACATTTTTACCCAGAGGCTCGTTCCAGTGAGGAACTGAGATAGGTGAGACATCATGCTTTTATGCCTTACGTTAAAAAAGATGATGAGCAAGGCTGATCTCAGAATTGTTCACAATTTAATTTGTGTTGTTGTGCCACTTATCTCATAGACCTTGCACATGAAAAGGCTGAGCTTTATAGGAGGGTAACAATCACAAGAGGTTTGGAAAAGGTGCCTTGTGCTCAGTGCCGTGTGTCAGTCCATCACGATATGGTACGAGGGTGAGAGCTGGTAAGAGAAAATTCCAGAGATGCAAAGTCCTGAAAGAAAAAATAATTGCCTTAAATTCTCCCAGCAGCTGTAACAGTAAAGATTTCACATGGTAGGGCAGATAGTAGTGATAAGCAGTCCCGCTTACAAGGGAAGCAAAAACCTTCCATATAATATACATTTACTGAATAAGAGGCAAGCAGCAGTGCTGATATTAGAAAGCCAATATTTTGTGCATTCATGTCGTCATATTCTGAACTAGCTGCACTCTGCAAGTGGGCTTCAGGGGAAAGTCATAGCAAGTTGATTGGCATAATTCAATGGTGTTTGGTGATTTTACGAATAAGATCAATGTGCTTAGGTAAGGTCTATAACAAAGGTTACAAAACAAAACAGTAAGTCACCCCGAAGGTCAGAAATCTCATTCTCTTTGGATAGTGCTTGTAAGATGTTCAACTATGTAGCTAAAGGAGAGAGTTTGAAAGTCATCTTTGCTAGGCAGGTTATTTGAAGGTTCTCAGTCCTTCTTCAGCCAGGCTGGTGTTATGCTGGCTTTAATGAAGCATGAATCCCAGATCCTTGTGAACTCTGCTGCTGGCTGTGGATCCTGCCAAAATGCAGTATGCCCATATAAAGTTTTCCCAGCAACCTTTGTACATCTGTAGATTGAGGAGAGGCTCTGGATTATCAAGCATAGGAACAGATTTGTTTCTATTCTCTTGATTCCACCTTGTATGTTTGATGCGAGAGAAAAAAACAAGAAGGATTGCCTTAGTAGGGAAGGTGGATAGCAGCTCTCAGCTCGCAAATGGTGAAGTTGTTATGAGGGAGAATGGAACTTTACATCACTCTCGAAATGTTTCCTACATTGCAGGGAATTTTTGTGACTTCCACCTTCCATTTTCTCTTTTCCCTTTTCCCTTTCTGTCTCAAAATAGTTGGAGTATTGTAATAGCACATAATAAAAGATTTTCTCTCAAAGCAAGGAGACAAAGCACAGTATATTCCAATATTGTCCACACTGCACAGTTAAAAGGAGCTTGGTTCATGTTACATGATTCGTGTAGGGTGATCTGTGGCATTATGGGCTTTTATTGGCGGTACCTAAAATAATGTTCAACACTGATGAATTGAGCTCAGTTAATAGGTCATTTCTTGTGTCATGCAAGGTTGTTAAGGTATATAGAAAATTCATAAGAAAAGAGAAAAAATGCAGTAAATTCTTCCATGACTTTAAGTTATTCCCTACCTTGCCAGTATTTGCTGATGGGGTAAGAATAACCACAGAATTCCCAAATTGTAAATGGATTGGTCCTGCTTCTAAAAGGCAATGCCAGTATATATTGCCAGTTGGAGGCTGAATTTCCTAAGAAAATAAAATAAGCAGACTGACTGCTCTGCCTCAAGGCAACACAAATATCTACAATCTCTGGGAGGTAAGCAACCTGCTCCTACACCTAGCAAAATGTGAATGCCGTTCTAGGTCTTAAGTCCAAAAAACACCAGAGTAAAAAAAAACTGGAATAATTAATTGTGAAAACAGTGGTGTCAATCCTCTGAAAAAGGCTTTTTTTTTTCTGTTTGAAAATATGAACAATTTATATGTTTTTAGTTTTCTGAATTACATTACAAAATATTGACTTTAGGTTTTACCTTGTCCAGTTTGCTATGTGCGGGAGTCATTGCAGGTTTGATTTTCACTGTTTTGCTGCAAGCACCTTTCAGGTTCCAAACTAGTGGTTAAAAGACTTTCTGGAAGGAAAAGGGCCCCTGCTTCTAATGTATCTCTGGATACATCCCTGTAATGTTAAATCAGATCCTTGGTTATATTAGTTCAGAAAAGAAAGAATTCTGAGATTTTTTTTCACAGGAGTCTGTTTTCCCACCACTGTTCATTTTAGTAGTTGTCATACTGATGTCTCAAAGAAGAAGGCTACAGCTTTATATATAAGCTAGCAGTACAACAATGCACACTGGTAACTCTGAAAGGAAGCTAACGCAGTTCAGTAGTATCAGGGGAAAAGTCTCTTTTGGCCACACATATGAAACACAGAAGATGACTTACTCAAGCCCAGCTATCCGATTTTCAGAATTTACTGGGGACTTCAGAATGTCTTGAAAAGAGATATAGAAATCACTGAACGCAATGGGTATTTAGCATCAGTCTCCTGTTTGATCTAGCCATCCTTACCAAATAGCTGTCTAAGGGAATATAATATTAGACAAAACATTTTTATCTTATTCTGACATGAGCAGGTTAAATGAATTTGCTGAACTGACAGAAAATGCAGTCGGTCTGGGTTAGCTCAGTTACAAAATTGTAGAAACATTAAAAGTAAATGTAGGAGAACAAACAGTCACAGATGGTAAGAGGCCTTAAATCTGTTAACCACTGATTTGTTTCCTGGAAAACCCCCCAGCCGGTGTCTTGGCCTTTCTTCTGAAATAATAATTAAAAACAAAATCATGGATATTCATTAAAAAAAATCACCTTGCCTGAAATACTTTCTCTAAATATGCGTCCTCTTTGAGCAAGGAACAGACAGTTATGCCCCCATGCTTTCTCTTAACTTGGGGCTTGCTCTCTCTCCTGAAGCGTATGGATATTACAGAGAGGAAAAAGACCACATTCACCTGGGAAACACAGCCATGCAAAATGATCTAAATCTGCCCTCTGCTGTGTTCCTGGGACAGCCTTCAAAATGGGGCATGGTTGGAGAGGATGAGAGGTTCAGGGCTGTGTTGGGAGTCTTTGTGAAAATTTGAATCTGCTCATAAACCCTTGGAGTGCTCAGGAAGAGCAGAAGCTCAAACGATGCTTGACTTCACCAAGTGTGACACCCTGAAGGGTACCACATGCCAACCTGGCACAAAGAGAGAAAATTCAAGGCTGGCACACATATCAAACGACAAAAGTTCATCATTAGGCAAAGTGTGGATCTTCCACACACTACATCTGACTCATTCCTGGAAATGACCTCAAAAAAGAGTTCAGATGGAAGGATCCTTTCAGCTGGTGTGTTGCTCAGCAGACTGACTGTGAGATGTATATTTGCCTGCTGTTTTGTAGCTGAGCCCAGAAGAGTCAGGGAACAGTCAAATGTAATGCAGAAAAAGCTTCTATAACAAGGGGGAAACCAGAATTAGATAAAGAAAACAGTGTGAAAAACAGGGGGAAAGTCATAACTCAAGAAAACCAGACCAGGTTTTCACCCATTCTCCAACTCCAAGCAGGTGGAGGTAAAAAACAGGTATGAAAAAAGTACACAGTACAGTAAGAAAAAGAATCACTTTCAGTTTATTTCTCTATTAAACTGTTCTGAAATTTATTTTGTCAGCACATTATATTGTAGGCTTACACACAATCACAAAATAGTTCTTTATATTAATGTCATTGGCAAATTATCACATTATCACAGTACCAGTCACAGTCTAAACACCGGCTTTTGATTTCCTTCCACTGTTAAGTTCTCTTTGCTGTGCAGGATCAAGTGTCTTTTCTACAAATAATTCATTTGGATTCAGGGGAATATTCACACTCAAGCAGTTAAGTAACTTTTTAATCTGTACTGCCCATCTAAGACACAGTATTTTTTCCATACCTGGAATGGTTTTCTGTAGCTTCTTGGTGGCATTCTGGACTTCAAACAGGTCACCTACCAAAAAGAATCTCTGAAAGGCCAATCCAGGAGCTGAGGTCAGTGCAAACACTTATTTGGAATTCCCTAAATTTTGGATTCAGTCCTAATGAATGACCTGATCTGACAAAGAAGCAGACTGACCATGACAAATTAGGTTAAAAAAATCTGAGAAAATAGGTTTAGGTTTCATTGTTCAACTACTTGTGTATCAGCCAGCAGTTCTTACAAATGGACTACATACAAGTCTTTCAAAATGCTAGTTTTCCTTTTCATGTTATATACAAACTCTTTAAGATTGTAAATTTAATAAATTAATTACTGCAATTAAAGCAAATATTTTGTTATAAAGAATGCAAAAATCTAGCCCTATATTCCTTTTTCTGCTTCCTTGGTGTTAATTTCTGCTTGTATATCCACTTCAACAGTTTTCTTACGTTTATCAAGTCTTATATTTATATTTATAAGTCTTATATTTAAATTATAATTATCTTTAAGGGAAGGAATGTCTATTTGTTTATTTTTATAAAATGCGATATAAGTTCATAGTAATTTTTAAATTCTTTTTTGTAATAATAACAAAAACATCCATTACTCTCTGCCATTGTTACTGAAAATGTGACATTTTCATTTTGTTTAGCGCAACAGTGGAGAGTGCAGGTCAAGACAGATGGAGATTCCCCAGAGCCACAAGAGTGTAATAGGACCCTTGTGATTTATGGCTCAAAGGGCAAAAGTGATGAGCTTCTGCTTTCTCCACAAACCCCAGGATATGTGTGCTTTCTACCCGGAGCAACAGATGAATTCATTGTAAGTCATAAAGTACTACACTTTGCTTATCGTGACATTCCTCTCTACCCAAATGAAATATATATATATATATATGTGGAATGTTGTTTTGGCTGGTACAAATGATGAATTTACAAAGATGGAATGATGTAACTTTGGATCTTGGGCATCTTCTGCTGGTAGTCCTGTTCTACTACAACCAACCACAGAGTTCTCTTGGAATTTTCAGTATCTTCAAGCATATGTATCATGGAGAAAAATGGTCACTTTTGTGAAATTTATTGCACTCATCAGCTCATCTTGCATTTTTTCTAATTCTGTAAAGATTCTTGAGTTGCAGTTTATACAAAAGGCAGTATAGAATTATTTGAAAATGCAGTAGAGGAAGGATTGGACAGTATTCCCAGAGGATATAAATGGACTTTTCTTTCCTTTATTTTAGTCTCTGTAGAATGGTCTCTACTCTCCCCCAAAATTGTTCTGTCTCTCAGGCCAGCAGGCAGAAATTTTCTGGATAATCATAAATCACAGGAGAATGCATTCACGCATATCAAAGTGTGATCAACTCTGAAGAAATAGCATATTCATGGCCAGTATTAAAATCAACGCTAACACAGTCCTGGCTACCTGCACACCTAACGTGCATCCTGCTGCTTTGAGAGGATTCATCTGAGGCATCTTTTTAATGTTCAAATTCTGTCCTGGCTTTCGAGGCTAAGTCACTGCAATTGTGTTGATTGGCATGAAGTGCAGCTTCAAGCCAGCGAGATGAGGGAAAACGCTTGCAATTCAAGGCAGTTTTATAAAGCTCGGAGATACATTTCAATGGCTGCAATAACCATTCTGAAAACAATGGCAAAACTATGTTTAGAAAACGTTGTCAAAGCTTCTTCATAATGACATGATCCAGGCTGAATTTTTAATTTAAATAACAAGCTAAAGCAATTTAGGAACTTTACAGGGAGTAAATGAAAAGATAAATGGCACTTGTTAAAGACAAGAAAGCAGCTGCTTATCAGAAAACAGTCAGGAACACACTGAGCAGCAAAAGCAGCTTCCTAAGCCATTGACATAAACTGAAGAGGTCAGTAGAGGTAGAATGTATGTACAGAGCAACCACACCAGCTGGCTGAACTTTGGCAAGATTCACTCCATAAGGCATTCCATCTCTGCTACATCCAACTTGTTGGTAATTTCCCAAATGGCATGTATTCCTTGTTAACATTGCCTAATTTCAGTGACTGACTATCCTGCTAGGAGAAATTAGCATTGTTATGTGTCAGTTGTGGTTGTCCCTCATAGTCTACCATCCAAGGTACCACATCCATCGTACTGGGCTTCCACCCCAATGGCTTTCTCAACGCTTGCTCATACTTTGGATTGGCTTTGGGTCAGTGCCTACATTTCCTCTCAGCTATTTGTGTCCTTGTTTTAGTTGGTTTCTATAAAGAAGTTAATACTATTTGAGCACTGTTTACTGTGCATGAAATTTTGTCTCTTTGCCACATTGCTTACAGCATTTTACAGTTTTGTGGCATTCTAAGGAAACTAGAATTGTGGGTCTGATAGAAAGGAGCATTTGAGGATTCACAGATATCTTCATAACTCCTTTCATATCTTCTCTAGGTGGTTCAGCTAACAAACCTAGGGTTTTTTAACTCTACATATCTTTGTTTTTATTAAGGCTATTCAAAAGAATGCAGAAGCCTTGCTCGTGTTCTCCCACAGTAGCAGCAGGCCAGAGGCATGAGCATGGTATCACAAGGAGGAGCTCACCAACAAGCAGATGTAAATGAACTTTTAAACCCCCCAAGATCCTGATCCAAGACAAATGTCCTTAGTAATACAGTGCAGTAAAAAGAACCACAGGTTATGTGCTACAAGCAGCTCATATTGTTTTGAAATGGTAAGCTTAAGTTTGATCTCAGAGATACATTTATTGCACACTGAGGACAGGAAAGCATGTAAATTCCTGATTTTCCAGGTGCTCTCACACAAATACATGCACAGATGTGTATTGTGTTCAGAATGACTGTTTGATCCAAAATATTTCTAACCAGCTCCTGTGAAGGAACAGGTGTAGTTTAATTGCATGTAGCAAGCGTAAAGAATAAATTGTTAAAAGAGATAAAAAAGCAGCATGCTATCAGGTACAGTTGTTGGGCTTCAGTTGTCTCAGACATCTGTAGTACAGTGGATGAGCTGCTTAAATAAGAATAAATTTAATTAGAACACCTTAATTGTAATAAATAAATTGAGAAATAGGTGAATGTGTCAATGTTACTGAGTCTGCTGGGAGTTCTAGCATTGAAGATAGCATGGCAAGAAACCGTGCCATCTCCAATGAACAAACACATTGAAAAATAACTGGGAAAATGAAAGTAAACTGACAGTGCAGTAGTAGAATTTTTTTCCTTGATATTCTGGTCATGATAAAAATCAATTGTTGATTTCATGTGGAATGAGTAAATTTGTAAAGTATATCTATCTTTCTGCCATTCGTCAGTGTTTCTTGGTTACTTACAGAGTAAGCTTGTCAGAGCATCCTAGTGTATCGTGCGCATTCTGTTTTCCAAAGACTCTCAAAATCCAAAGGTATATCAACTGCCAGATCACGAGATTGGAATCCCTGAAACTACTTTCCAAAGCAATAGCAGAGGTAGTATGAGATGAGCAATAGAGCTCTGCGAGTAGGGCTCTTCGTAAATACATAACGATTACAGAATGTGTTTTGTGTTAAGGACTATTAGGATGACAGAAAATTGTAAATCGCACGATGTAATATTCCATGTGTTTTCCACAGTATGAGAAGATGCTCCAAACAAAAAGCAGCCAGATTTCTGGAGTTCCTGACAGAAATTCAGTTGAATTTTAGGATTCTTTGACCACATCCCTTTAACTCTTTTAGCTAGAATAATTTTTTTTTTTTTGTTATTTTAATTTACTGTTTTTAATAGGGAAATGATAGAAAATGTAACTTAAATGTGCACCCAAACAGTAAATTTTACATGGCTTTAGTTACCTTAGGCATGATGTCTTTGGAGGAGCCATGTATGAGTCAAAAAGGAGAAGATTTAAAATACGAAATTCTCTAATCATCTTCATCAGTTATCTGTCTCTGAGATCTTCAAAACTCCAGGGAATTTGCCAGAGAATCCTCTTGATTATAAGACCTATGCTCTTTCAATCATGTAATTGAAAAAATATTGTGTTGTGTAGTACATGACAAATCACATCCAACTCAGCTCAGATTTCAAGTACTGAATATTACACAAAAGTGTTCAGAAGAAATAAATGTGGAAAAATTAATTAGGAAATCATAATCATGACAAAAAACCAAGGTAAAGTGTCCTCTTGCAAACATTCTGCAAACTTAAGCCAGGATATCCACTGGTTATATACTTTGTGATGGATTATTTGTCTCTGCTTTGAATTTCATGTTACGTCAATTAATAGGCATCGATGGAGGGGAAAAACAATTATGGGATCAAAGATAGGATACCATATTCCAAAGGTAAACCGATCATATTAAATTGCTTAGAAAAGGATTACAAGAATGATGTAATGTCAATGATATGTTGCAATGATGGAGCTAAACAGAAAGGCTAATAATGGCCGGAACTGAGGGGGGAAAAAACTAAAGCCATGGAAAGTGGTGAAATATCTAATACACTCAACTGAATATCGTTGGTGTTGTTTAATTCCATGGA
The DNA here is from genome assembly GCA_028565335.1 of Limnodromus scolopaceus. Taxonomy (NCBI): domain Eukaryota; kingdom Metazoa; phylum Chordata; class Aves; order Charadriiformes; family Scolopacidae; genus Limnodromus; species Limnodromus scolopaceus. The sequence continues at coordinate 118,649,431 of JAOXNO010000013.1, forward strand.
TCATAGACAGTGTGATTACTAGTCTTTGCTCATTCAAAGGCAGTCAGAGAATTAATTGAAATTATGATTCTAAAAACAAAAGGGAAAATAGTGGCTTTTAAATAGTCTGTCCTGTATTCTGAAGTTGTTTTCCTATATATCTCATCTGTGCATTTGCTACAAGGATTATAACACATGTCTTTTTGACAATTTAGAAGCTCAGAGAATTGCAAATTTGGATAGCAGAAGACAAAGTAAAATGTGAGGTACAGCTTGCCCTGTCATATAAAAAGAACGAAGTTCTGTGATGTTGCAATTCCAAACCAGAGACCTTTATGGAACAAGTTGTGAATGGCATTTACAGTAGCTGTGTGATACAGTCATGAGGTCCATCTACAAGAAAGAAAATCTGCAGGCAGTAATTTTACAAGTCGGTAGTCTGATTCTGAAAGAGAAGCAGCAATGACTTTGTTTCCTGTGAAGGAAGTGTAGTTTAGAATGGTGAAGAACCTATGCGCTCTCCTCTCACTGAATCCAAATAATTCCCACTAAGTTTAATATGAATGCATATTTTAGGAGAATTAGATCACAGTACACCATAGCTAATGATATCCTTTGCAGCATACACGGCATGCAAGAAAAGCTCTTGACACAAAATTCTGTCCATGTATTTCCCTTTTCATGGCACAACGGCAGAGATCTATCACATCTGTGAGGGTGTGATAGATAGATCCAAGAGGCATAACCTCCCTCACGTGTGCATCGTTGTCTGGAACAGCGTTAAGTTCTGTATTCACGGTGGCACACAGACAGGCAGGGCGGGCTAGGCTTGGAGAGAGGACAAGTCTGGTGCTTTCTTTGGTGTAAAGCTACTGCTACGTGTGGTCTTTGAAGGTACTGTGGAGTTACAGTTCAGGAGCTGAGAGGTTCCCTGCAGCCTCAGGACTGTTGAATGGACAGTAGGAAAGAGTTCTTCACTGGTCCTTAAAGAAAAATGCCTTTAATCTTGAAATTTTGTAGGACTGGAATGACAACCACTTATAACACTTACTTTAAGAATTTCAGACTGGGAGGGATCTTTTAAGTCATCGAGAGTCATCCTGGACGAGGGGACAGAGTGTATCCTCAGCAAGTTTGCTGATGATACCAAAATGGGAGGGGTGGCTGACACCCCGGAGGGCCGTACTGCCGTCCAGCGAGACCTGGACAAGCTGGAAAGCTGGGCAAGGAAGAACCTCATGAGGTTCAACAGGGAAAAGTGTAGGGTCCTGCACCTGGGGAAGAAGGTTAGGCACCAATACAGGTTAGGCGTGGATCTGCTGGATACAAGTTCTGAAGAGAAAGATCTGGGGGTCCTGGTAGACAGCAAAATGACAATGAGCAAGCAGTGTGCTCTCGTGGCCAGGAAGGCCAACGGAATCCTGGGCTGCATAGGGAAGAGTGTGGCTAGTAGGTCGAGGGAAGTCAT
>JAOXNO010000013.1:118663859-118694916 GCA_028565335.1 Limnodromus scolopaceus
TGTGAGAGTGGCAGAGCACTGGAACAGGCTGCCCAGAGAGGTGGTGGAATCTCCTTCTCTGGAGACATTCAAAACCCACCTGGATAAATTCCTGTGCAATGTGCTCTAGGTAGACCTGCTCTGGCAGGGGGGTTGGGCTAGATGATCTCCAGAGGTCCCTTCCAACCCCATATGATTCTATGATTTCCTCCTTTTGAAAAATATTAGAAAAGTGTTTTTTACAAACCTGCGTTGCTGCAAGATAATAACATTTTTTCTCAGGCTGAAGTAATGATGCTTGTGGTTGGAAGAACAGGAACATTCAGACCATCTAAATTTAGACTCCTAACTTTTAGTGTCTGTCCCTAGAATATATTCTACAGCTCTTGCCTTTCCCGGTTGACTACATAAGGATGATATTCCTAATATAGGCACCAAAGTTAGATTTCTGGAGTCACAGCATCAGCATTATACAAATAAGTATAAAATGAACAAATAAACCAATCCCCCAAAACGCCATCTTATTTTTCCTGGTTCCCTGTTAACATGATGCAAATAACCATGAATATTGAGATTGTGACCTGCTTCTGTTTAAGTGTTTCCTTGCTTCCGTGATAAACTCAGGGGCTAAAGTAGGTAGTTTAAAAAATGAATACAGTGGTTTTCTGTGAAGTTACTTCATAATTAATGGAATCTGGTCTCTCCTGCATCACTCCCCTGTATATTATGTCATAAAGAGGCAAGGAAGCAGAAGCTCCACATAGTGGTCACAGGTGTCTCTTCTAATTGCTGTACTAGGACCACAGCCGAGAAGATCAGGAATGCTTTACCTTAAACTCAGATCTCACTTAGCTGATGTGTGTGTGGTGTTATACAGTACATGGGAGGTTCTTTGGAGACCGATACAAAATAGGAAAAGGTTTTTCTATTTATGTATTAAAGCTAGTGAAAGAATTTTTAATTCATTATTTCTGTTTCACATTAACGTGTTTTAACTTCAAGAACATTGTAATAGTATTATGGTCTGACTAGAGAGAAAACTTGATCATCCTGATGTGTTCATTCATTGGGAGGTAATTGCACTAGTTTAAAACTTAAGACAATCAGGTCCCAGCTTTCTTCTAAGCCACTTTATGTGTAAGCTGTCATTTCATTTCAAGGAGAAAATAATACACATAGAGGGAAGGAAGGAGCAAAGAAATATGAGCAAATAGTCTTAGAGACCAGAACTTAGACTTCCCAAAGAACGTGTAAAAGTATTTCTTAGAAAGGGATTCCCTACCGTGGGGGAAGAGGGCAGTACCTAGGGGATCCTGTGCCCAATCAGAAGCACTGATTTTCTGGGACTGGTGTCAGAGCAGAACAGATCTGTATTCTCTGGATTGCCAAACAGGGAGTGATACTGCAGGGACATATTTTGGTTATATATGTTACCAGGACTGAAGAGACCTGCTCCCTGTTCTGTGGCACAGTACGGGATTCTGATGAAATTTGCAATGGTTTATACCAGGGTTTGGTACATAACGTGAGTATTGAGTAAGAAGACAAGAAGCATTTTCTCTTGCTGACTTTTTGGTTTTGTGTGTATATTTTTTCTGAAGTTGTGGAATATGCAATCCATTTGCACACGGGAGACTTGAAGAAAGCAGATGCCACTGGTGAGGCCTATCTTTGTATACAAGGAGAAAAGAGTGATACGGGGAAACGATGGCTTAACTCGAGAAACAGCCTGATCACTTTTGCTAGAGGGCAGGTAAAAGAATAAGGAAAAATGTAACCGAATCTGTGAGTGTCTTCTTGATAAAACTTATGTCTGCATAAAACCTTTCACGGACAGAGTATCAAAAATACTAATGTTTTATATTCCATATAGATATATTTTTTTCTTGTAACTAAGAGGTAATTGTCTCCAAAGGTAACATTTGTTGCTTTTACACATCATCAGCATTGTGCAAGAGTTAAGTTGATGACGTAATTTTGAGTTGGGCCAAATATACTCTAAAAGTTCTATTTTAATATTCCAAACTTTTAAGGCCAGGGTGGTATCAGTGTTTTGTTAAAATGTACCCGATTGATAGAACTGATAACATTTCTGTAGGATATCTTGCCTTTGTACCTACTTTAGACCATGACCTTTTCTTGTTAACGTTCCCGAACACTAATGTCAGTTTTCCAAGCAGAGCTTTATTTTTTCATGTTTCCAATTCTTCCACCCACTTATCGCTTTTAAACATGGTAAACATACTGCTTTTTGAGGCTTAAAGAGCTTTTCCTAGAAGAGTAATTCCTGGAGTAGTTATTGGCATAAGAACAAAGTAACTAAACAAATTTCAGATCAAAAGGAAATATCTATTTCAGAACAAAAGGAAATGTCTAGCTGATACTTTACTAGACCTTACTGTCTGCTCTGAGTTTAGGTTTGGAAGATTTTTTATTTTTGTGTTAAGAGAATAATAAAATTGTTGCAAAGTACATAGGCATCTTCTTTTGGGGAGAATAGGAAGGAGTATTTAATTGTTGCCAGTCAGCCCAGGTTAGTTTGTTCTCTGATGTAGACATCTAGAGAAATTTGCTTGCAATATGCTTCATTTATTCTCTAAGCTTGCCTCTGTTTGTTTTATCTGCTTTTCTTTTCACTTCTAAAGATTCTAGAAGACACAATGTTTTTTTTTGTACGAAAACCAAACTAAATTTTTCTTAGTCATAATGTCCTTTGTACTCCTGTGTTTTCTTTCTCCGTTGTGGAAGAGAATATGCAAGCCCAATGTCACTTTTGTCAAGAACTGATCAAACTGCTCGCTCAGACTTCACAAAATACATCTGAAAGTAGTAATGACAGGACAGTAGTGCTCATCTGGCTTTAAGAAGTAATGTAGGGAATTTTATAGATTAACCTTTTCAGTGATGTAGATTATAGTTGTATATAATACATCTTAAAGATAATACCTTAGAGAAATCTGAACAGCAAGACTGCTTGGTACAGTGGATAAGGTATCAGTACAGACTGAAAGAGGGACTGATCCTCTTTCTTTCAAAAAACTGAACTGTCTTGAGCTTTTTTTTAAATACACTTTATTTTGTAAGAAAGGATGTTAAATTTTCTTTAGGAACAAATCTTGTACAGAAAAATATGTGAACAATACAATTTACTTTTGTGAATACTCACTCCAAGGGCAATATAAATCATCTGCAAATTCACAAGATTTTATTCTGTATATTCCAGATTATGTGTCAATTTTTGAATGTGCCTGTGTGGGAGGCTAAATCCTTCACCTGAAACTCTAAAGGGCTTTCCAATATCCTGGGCTATAGCACCCTAGTTGTCTTCTTATAGAAAAGATTGCAGGTTACAACTCTTTGCATATTCATTCTCTCATAGTTCTCTTTGCTCCAACTTGCTCTCATATGCCTCATTCAGTGTTCTTAGTCTTTGTTGTGTTTTTCTAGATGACTCTTGTGATAAATATGGTTCTTGCAGGTAGCATGAATTTTTGTAAGTTATTGTATGTGGCAGCAACTATGGGAACAATACAAGTTTTTCATTGTTTATTTTCAAATCCCAAAATTGGCCCCAAACATTTGTCTTCAAATTGCATTTTCAACCCAACTTTTCCAGGACAACTGCTTCTGTCTACAACAGGGTAACTCCTGAAGTGACAAGAAATAAAACAGGTTTCCTTGGGGAGATTTTATTTCACAACTGTTTTCCCAAAAGAGTAGATGAATCCATTCATGAATAGTATGTTTCCAAATCCCAGTGTCAGTGTGCATACTTATGTAACCTTTCCCATTGATAATGAGGACAACTGTGCCAAGAGAAGGCAAACATGTATGTGCTGAGAAGGTGAACATAGTACAAAGATTTACAGTAGGGAAAAAAGGGAAGATTAAATGAGGTCTAGTCATCATGCAAATCTGTTGTATGTGGAAAATTTGACCTATCATAGAGATGGCTTCAATTAAAAATCCTTATCCCAACAGCACAGTGGTTGAAGCCTTCCAAGACACTGTTCACTTGACTTCCATTTCCCTGCTTATTCCCACTAAATTAACTGTGAATTTTAGTGAAAATGGAATTGCTCCAGATTTTGAGATTTATTAGACAACTTTTGTTCATCAGTTTCATTGGGAGATAGGTTCTGGATCAAACTTTCAGCACAGGTAGTAGTTGATCTGATTTGGTTATTTCATTCCATGAAGGTACTAGAAATGAGTACTTTATTGCTAGTGTGTATGTATCTGATGTTTCTAAAATTACTTCATATTAAATACAGCAACATTTTGAAATTCATTATTCATAATATTCATTAGATCAGAAAATATCAGTTATAGCATGTAATGTTTAATTATGAAGTCAAAGGCAGTGGAACATCATGAACGAGATCAATTTGCTTCCATTGAGATACAAAGCAATGACACACAAGGATAAACAGATAAACATTCAAAAGAAGTTGCATATTAAGTTTAACTAAAATGTCTTTTAAATATTTTTGTATTGCAGGTGGATGTTTTCAAAATCAAAGCAGTATACCTTGGCAAGTTGAACCAAGTTACTGTTGGATTTAAGAGTCTAAAAAAAGGTCAGCAATTTTGTCAGTTAAATAATATAGATTTTCAGTAATAATAATATAGATTATGACATTTAGGAAATCCTAGAATTTCAGAAATATTTAAGATTAAAAATCACAGGTGTTTTTAAAAAGTTCTAGAAAATTCAAAATTGCTCTCAATTTTCTACTCTTCATTATTTCTGTTGGACTATACATGTCAAGTAACCAGCTTGGTTTTACTAAAATGTGCAAAGGATTCTCAGCAAATGTAGTGACACTGTAAAATGGTAAAACTATGCATGAAACCTTTTTCCGCAAAAGCTACTATGTGTTTGTGACTATAGTCAAAAAAGCTTTTGGTCTTCAGGAAGCAATATGACATCATGCTTCTGTAACTTTTGACATTTTTTCTTCCTCTCCCTCTTTGGACAATGGACATTTTCTTTTTAAAAGACAATTTTGTTTTCAGGACTAAATTATTTTAGGTAAAGGTATGCACAGAAAATCAGTTAATCAGATTAGGAAGTGGAACATGGAAGAAAGGCTTTTTTCTTCTAACCCATTAGAAATACATTATTTTTTAAGGCAGTCTGGATGTGAGCAGTTGAGTAGCAGGTAAAAAGGCTGCACTTCCTGCAGCATTTTTTTCTTGTCCTCTTTCCAACCTGCAGCTGTTGGAGTCAAAGGAAATTGCATACTTCTTAAAAATAGCAACAGCAAGGAGCAACATGAATTGATATTTTCTTCTACTTTGGCTACAATTTTGGCCTGGCAGTTTTTAGAGACAACAGAGCAGAGGGTTTACAGATATCCTACCTACTTCTGCAGATAATGTTGATAACGGAGATACAATTGTTCCAGTGCATGATAAACTGAGTCTCTTGTTCTTTTATCAAAAAAAAGACTATAAGATGACCCTGCAGGTTAAACTCAGACTTGGAAATAAAAACTGGTTTGGGGATTATTTCCCATTTATTTCCTGGATGGTAACATTGAAATGAATGATCAAACTTTCATTGACTTTACCAGGACTTGGAGTATAACCAAGTTTAACCAAGACTCAGAGGTCTGAGTCTTCAAACACTGTTTCCAGAGAATCAGCACAATGACCTCAGTCAAGAGAAAACCTTCAGATGAAGTTTGTATCTTATTAGATAGTATAGAACTTAATCAGAAATTAAAGTATGTGCTGAGTGGATTTTCTGATAGCTAACGTGGTAGAAATCCTGATCCTTTTCCTTTAGAATATTTATAATATCGTTTCCTATGGTGAACTTCTTGTGCCTAGAGATCTCATACAGAAGTCTTTCCATCCTTTGGAACACTAATGGATCATTAAATCAAATTTATTCCTACGTTTAATTTCACAAGATCTGTAAAAATTCAAGATTTCTTCACTGTATCAAATATTTTGGAGTGTAGAGGAACAGAAAGAAACACTTATAAATACAGCCAATATATTTTCAGAAGCCTCATTTCCCTAAGAATTCCCACAAAAGATAACGTTTTATTGATTTTCTAAAGATAGAAATTTATGACTGCATGAGCAGAACATTTTGCTGCTTAAAAGGCATAAATTAATAATGTTCTATTTATTTTCAATCAGATGAGTGGTTCTTGGAAAAAATTGTTATAAAAGAAGTCCTCTACCCTTTTTCTGCACATGTTTTTCTTCACAATGAGTGGATCAATAAACACTCCAAGAAAGATTTTGTAGAAGTGGCAATTCCGCTCAAAGGTAATACCAGCAGAAATGTCCTTGATTTGCATGAATCCTATTGCATGGCAGAGCAGAACAGAGCCAGCACAAGGCTGTTTCACAATGTCAGCTGAACTGAGCATTGGTGCCCCAATGGTGAGGGGCAGGAACCTGAACTGAGGTGAATCCTTGTTTCCTTCTGTAAACAAGGAGGAAGAATGTGCCTGGGATGGAGCAGATAGAAATGGCAGTATTGAAAGGGTTTCCAGGTGCGGGCAGGATGTGTCCTGTCAGTGGAACTGTACAGAGAAGATAGGCATGGCACCAGTCTGACATGGGTTCACGAAGCTGTTGGCCTGGTTTTCTACACCTCTGTGGGGTTAAATGAGTAATGGGAGTTGGTGGCTTTCTTGCCTGACTCGCCGGTGCTGGATCCAGCACTACCAGCCAGTGTCATTTTTATCTTTTGTCTTATACCGCCTTATGACTTAGACATGGATTCTGCATATATCTTTGCTTTCAATGCAGAAACATCTGTGACATCTCTTCTTACAAAAGATTTTGATACTAAAAGCAGAGGACGATGGCAAATGTGGATGCACTGTATACAAGTACCAGAAGATGTTCCTGATATTCAAGTTGTTGTATTTGGAAGAAAAGGGAAATCCCCTGCACAGAAAGTTCAGAATCTGAATGATAATCCATTTTTGGTGGGTTTCTTTTTCATTTCACACAAATCTTACAAAATAATTTCAGTAAAGTAAGAGTTGGAGTTGACATACGTGAAGCTGTGTGGAATGACTTTTTGTTGGAGTTGATGTTTATGCCTCCATGTCTTAAATAAACATCACTTGGAGAACTTCTCACTTGTGGGCTAATACAAATAATTTATGAAAGCTCTCTTGAGCAAATGCCAAATTGGACATGAAAAGACTCATTAACTTTGAATTAAGACTAGTAGGTCTTAACAGTAAGGCAATAAATAATGAAGCTATTCCATACTTCCTTTACATTCCACTTCTCAAACCTCAACTAATCTATTTCTCTCTACCATTGTAGAGAGCTTGGTCCCTGGCAAATATAAATTCTGTAGTTTGCACATGAAGTTAATTTCAGCTTCTGGACAAGTGTGTTAACCTGGGTCACCCCTTTCAAAAGATGTTTATTCTTAAACAAGTCATTACCCATCTTGTGCAAAAAGGAAATATAAACATCACTTGCTTAACTGCTGTGAGACGAAAAGCCACAAGCAGCAGTGCGTGCTATGAGTTATGGAAACCAACCATCCTTTCTTTTGAGGACTGGAATAACTGAGAATAGAACCAATAGCCAGGGCTAAAAATCATCTTGAGTTCAAAATTTCAGTTCAAGTTTGAGAATTAAGATATGGTGGAGAGGAGGTAAATAGGAAAGTAAAGGGAAAAGAATAATAATATGACTCTGACTTGAAAATACAGAATCAGTCATACTTGCTATTCATACGCTAGCCTAGGTCTACAGTCAATTCTCCCAGTTAAAAATAAGTTAGGATACAGATGTGAGTCCAAATTAGCTTGCAATCTCAATGGGACTTCCTTGCCCTAATATTAATTTCCTTGGCTAGTATTTTTACCTATTTTATTTATCTTTTTACCTGGCCTTAAAGTATGTAATCCAAATTGTTACATACAACATATAGTTAATTTTTTTCTTTGTTTTTCTAACAGTTGACTGTTGGTGACATTGGAGATATAATGAAAGTTTCCTTTGTGTTATCTGGTCCATGCTTGGGAAGAGGAATTAAACTTCACAAGGTATTCCATTCCACACTATGTATAAACTTGTAATATTATTCATAATATCAGTAAATAACCTTTGTTGAGATTGTTAGCTTTGCTTTGTACCACACTAGCAAGGTCATGCATCTTTTGGCTCGTTTGCCTGGTATCTATAGATGATTGCCTACAGCTTCCAGATCTCTTTGTGGGCAGATCTACTTTGTTTGAGCTTGCTGAAGTGCATGTATCTATAGCTATTCACTCATGCACAGATACATTCTGCGTAGCTCATCGTGACATGAAAGGCTGTGTTCCCTGCTAACGTCAGGAAATGTTAATCCCTGCATGGAAATAATGACCCTCTCCCCACGCAGAACAACCTACTTGTGGAAACCAATTAAGCCGATACTTTACTATTCGTTCATTGCAACATGGTCATCGGTGGGCCTTAAACATTTGATTGTAGTTTAATATGTACTTAAGGTGTCTCATAAAAAGGGATGGAGAAATGACTTAATGCTGTCAATCCTATCATTCAAACAGATTTTAAATGTATACCTTTCCCCAGGGTGAGTAGGAAAATTGAATAGAGAGGTATTGGGCCTGAAAATACTTGGGCTTTGGGGACATACTTAAGCTTGATTTTTTATGCAAAGAAGAATTGTGTCAATGAACTCTGCCTGAAGGCAAGTGCCTCAAAGGCACTGTGGACGTACCATTTAATTATTCTGAAGTTAGCAGAAGAACGCTCTTCTGAATTGGGCCACACAGTACCTTAACCCTACTATGGATTTAAAATATTAAAGGGTGATTCCCTAAATGAATGTGGTCTGGAAACTGTTCTCGTGGGAAATGCTATAGACAGCTGCATTCCAGGCTAAAATATGAATGGGTTTATGGTACTTATAGGAACATTAAGTCTGAGTTTATGAGCTCCTCTGAGGACAGGGGAGGAGTTCATCTTGTTTGTTTTTTCTCGCCAAACGTGTTGTCAGCTAATTTTGTAGTCTCAATGTCTCAATTTAGGTTACAAGAACGGAACGAATAGAAAACAAAACTAATTTCTCACTTTAAATACGCATCTCCAGGCCATTTGACAAAGCATTCCAAAAACATGTTGACACAACCCTCACTATATCCATTTTGTGATTAAGTAATGTAAGATTTCAGCCTCCAGAACTGGTGGCTCAAAACATGGCAGAAAATTCATAAATGTAATAGTGTGCTTTCTGCTTTGGCTAAGTTATTTTTGTTCATACTTTTAAATACTTCAAAAAATATTTAATAATTCATTTATTAGTAGCTATAAATTGTTACGATCTACAAGAAGTCAATGGGTTGCTATAGACCTATGTAGTCTCTTCTACTGGTGCATTTACAACCTACAACATAAGCCACAATAACATATACTGCTTGTGCCAGTAATATGCTTATAACATCTATAACTCATTTATTAGTCTGTTTATACATATTTATACATGGAAGCATAATCTAAAATGTATCAAGTTGGTTTCACTTTAATAGGGCTCTTACAGTGCAGTAAAAAAATAGAGATGTTGTATAGAAATAAAGAGACTACAGGAGGCGGTCAGTATGTGTAAACTCACTACAAATCAATGGTCAAACCCAGCTCCAATTGCAAAGAATCCCTTTCCTTGCTTTCTCCTCAAGTGAAAGAAGAAATAGCCAAAGTTTCAGAAATTTCACAATAACACAGATTACAGATGACACTGTAAAGGCTAAAAAAGGAGATAAAATCCCTATGTTCCTTTTGCTGGTCTCTGTTTTCTCTGTTCTGGTATTTACAGCAGCTTCAGAGTTTTTCCTGTTGATGTCCTACGGTTTTCTGCACACTTCTGTAGGAAATGATATACCCTTAGCTAACATTTATTTCTTTCCTTTAACTTTTGAAGATTCAGGTACTACAGAATTAGTAGATTTTTCTTGCTTAAAAATAGAGTTTCTGGCACTTTCCAAAGCAAAATACGAAATATTTTTGCTTTTGTATAGAATATAGAAACACTATATGATTTGGAGATAAATTTGACACTTAAACGTAATCTTACAACTAACAAGAATGTCAGGCACATTTTATTTTAAGGCCAAAGTCTGCATAAATTTACACATCTCATTTTTATGAGTCTAGTTTCTGCAGGTTGTCTGTCTGCATATGCAGGTAACCTTTAGTCTAATTTTAATACGGATAGGAGTTTTTGATGCTTATTGATATTTAGTGAGGGATGTTTATATTGATAAAAGTGAGAGAATTCAGTTCTTACAATCGCAAAAAATGAGTGAAAAACTGGCTGAAATTTTAGTGGAATTTAATACTATCTAAAGAAAAACACTGTTTATTCAAGTAATTAATGGTTTAATTCTGGAAATGGTCATGGGGAATTGTTTACTTTCATCTGAAAGCTTTGTGCCTGATCTTGTGAAGCACTGGGCACAAAGCATAAGCAGTAACGGAAAATGTTCAGTAATTACATTTCTAGGAACTCAAGGGCAAGATAGTCTGACAACATTTTAAAGAGTGGAAATCTGTCTAAGGAAATTTTTAGTTAGGATTTCCAAACAGTTGTATGTGTATCCTGTGCCGCTAGTGTCAGTAGTGGTAATAAGTTACCACAATAATTTTGGGAAACCCTGCCTAAGAATTACGTAATGTCTTGATGAAATTGAGTTTTTGTTTTTAATGTTTTAGATATTATATTTCTATACAAAGAGATTCTAAAGGCTGAAGAAATCATTTCTGCAAAATTATAGTCATTAACTATATATCACATTCAATCCTGCATATAGTAGTTACCAGAAATATTTTCGCATATGCTTGATAGCTTGTCATTCTGTATTTTATAACCTGACATAGGATAAAGTTCACAATCTGACTTGTCCTCCTGTGAATCCGATCTCCACATTGGCTGTCTCAGTAGTTACGATAGGTGGGCTTCCATGGCTGTGCTTCCTCAGTTGGTTTGGGAGTTGTAAGTTCACAAATTTAGAACCTAATAAGTTCAGTCTCCACCGAGTATTTAAAATCAGGTGGAATGAAGCTGACCCTAAGCTCACACCTTCTATTGGAATACATTCTTCAAATAACTTATTTCCATGAAAATCCTAGCTGAGATATAACAAGTAACCTGTACACAAATAAAAAGCAGCAAAACAAATGTTTTTTGCAAAATGGGCATATCTATTAAGATTGATGTAGCTGCATTCATTCATTTGACATTCTGAAATTGCAAGTATATACAGGTCAATTTAACCCGTACCCTTCATTGGTTCTCTACAAATGGGTCCTATGCCTGTGTCAATATGCAGTGAAAAGCACACCTATAAACACCAGGCTGCAGAAACAGCCACTGGCAGCAACAACCGTAGCTCTTATGCAGAATCAGGCAGCTTTTATAAAGTGTGTGCAGGCGTTAACAATAGTAAGAAATCTCAGTTTCGTCTGGGATGGAAATAAGAAATGAAACAATTCAGATAAATGAATTTCTTCTTCTGATTCTGCCTGCAGCTTCAGCTAAAAGACCTGGACACTAAGCAAGAGTTGGGCTTTCACGCTGAAGCCCAGTGTCTCTTTGGAGAGGATGGATCTGAGACCGTGGCAGAGCTGGCAGCGGTCAGGCCAGACGAGCCACCACTCAGGGGTATGTTGCTGAACTTCAAAATAAATGCACACAGGCACAAAACTGTGAACTGCCTAATGGGATGAACACAATGGACAAGATTGCAAACCATTTTTTATATATAAGAAAGCACTCAAAATTATTTTTAAAATTCATTCAATATACCTGTGTAAACCATGTGGGCTCTTTAATAACGTGTATTGTTAAAGCATTTTTTTGTGGTTTAAAACAACTGATATATATTGTTTTCACTAGAATAAGTACCAATTTGAAAGTCTGAAAAATACACAAAACCCAATTAGTATGTTTTTATTGAAATTTTAAAAAAATGACTGCTTTCTACTCGGTGAGGAGTTAAATCACAGATTTGGAAAAGGCATGTGCAAAGGCATAATGGCATGAATCACAAAAATAAAAACCAATCTTTTTCTGAGGTTTTCTTCAAGGCTGATCTTCCTCTGTTTCATTTTGTCATTGTATTTAAAATATGATAACGTCTTCCTTTGTTCTGATTACATTTTATAAAATATTTAGAAAAGAACTCTCATCCATTATAGTCTATGAACAGAAGTCCGAGATAAAATATTTAAAACTTTTTGCATTTAATATCTAACTGAAGGCTAGATTTCAAATGGAAATATATCTTAACACTCTGTTATTTAATTCTTCACAGAGCTTACAGAACCCATAAAAAAAAAATCCTCTGTCTCACTGCCTCAAGGAATCTGTACTATATAACTCATCAGCCAAAATTCATGGCAAACCATCCTTTGTGGTGAATAATAATAATAACAATGCATATCTGTATAAATAGCTGAGCCATTTCTTCTGAACATATTAATTGATGTCGGCCATAATTATCAAAATGCCAAACTAAACCAGAATTCAGCTGACCCAGAATAAAAAGTGGATTTCATCTGTTATATCTTCATTTTTTTTTTCTTTGGTAAAGTGTTGTTAGAGTTGATCCTAACTCGATTTAAGACCTTTAATTTCTACAAGAATTCAAAGCTTTTTACAAAGCCCGATAAAATTGGTGTGATTCTTTCAGTTGATTTCAGTGACCACTGGATAAGGCTCCAGAACTATGACATTTTCTGTTCCTGTAATGTAAGCAGGGATTGTTGCATTGATTCATAACGGACATCTCCTCTCCAGCGCTGTACTGTGCTGTTGGGAGGTAACTAGCAATCTATATGAAACTCAGACAGAACATTAATGTCAATTACTATAACTTCATTCCTTGGTCTTGAAATTAATCTTCTACATAAAATAAATTGGTCTGTAATGCTTGGTAATTACGGTGCTAAATAGTCTGATGTGGTAATGTCTTGTGTCACTGACTTTTCACGACAGAAGTTCTTTACTCGATCAGTGTTCGTACGGGAACATTGCCTGCATCAGGGACTGATGCAGACGTATTTATCACAGTATTTGGAGACCAGGGAGATTCCTGCAAAAGGAGACTAAGACACTCAAATTTTGAAAGGGGGCAGGTTAGTACTGAGTTATTTTCCTTACATATTTCCTTAATGTGTTTTATTTTATTGCTTTCTTCTCATATCATATTTCTTTTCAAGCATTGATGTTACACTATGGTAACCTGTGGAAAAGATGTGTTGCTTACTAAGTATAGACATTTTACCTGCATTGGGATTACGGTTTAAGAATAGTTCAAGTACCAATAAATTTAAAACCTGCAAACCAGCAGTAACTGTTCTTAGAAACTGGAATTCAATCCAATGATATATAAAACTCTGTGGCTTAATTTTCAGTTACTTGTGAAGCTGGTATAGATATATCAGGGTTATTTCCTGTGAATGCTCCTTTAAAATCCATTTTTTAAAAGATCTGTCCAGATAAGGTTGAAAGAGACATTTTAAATGTCTTAGCTACTATATGTTAATTAATCCATTTATATATAGAATTGCAAACAGGTAAAGCTGCTTGTAAACATATGTGACTGCTCAAGATAAATCCTAGGAGGCATTTTCTGGTCAGCCTTTACTCATTACCATACTAATGATTATTTCTGCACAATATGTTCACACGTATCCTGGACTCAGACCAGATATGACTAAATAGGATTTAAAGAGACCTTTCAATTGATCAATTGATCCTGTACAATAAACCAGGATCCTCTATACTTATTTTGTACCATTTCTTAAGCTCTCTCATGGCTTATGGAGATGTCATAACTTTCCTGGATGACCTGTCCCACTGCTTTCCTAGCTTTGCCCTTAAACAATTCTACCTTCATTTGCTTTGTAATGTCAAAATATTTTCTTGAGTTTAGAAACATAGGAACCAGCTGTGTCATCCATGTGTTCTATAGTCATCGATGATTTTTCTTGCATGAATTTGTGTAAACTGTTTTTAAACATATGGTGAGCATCCACAGTCTCCTTGTGGTAGTATGGACTGCACTTGATCTGCAATCTGTGTAAAACTTCCACATACTAGTTTCATCTGATTTCCCTTCTTTTACTGGAAAACACAGTGAATGGTTTTTTCCCTTGTCACCTTCTCTTTGGGGTTTTTGCTTTTAGAGATAGTAGATTGTCAGTAGATTGTTCGTTGTTCCTTGTGTAGAAGAACACCTCTTTAATCATCTTATTTACACTTTCCTATATCTTTTTCTGACTTTTCAGTAATACATTCGCAACCTCTTTAAAAATTCACCATGACCTCTTCTGCTTCTCTTTTTTTTTTATTTGTTGGAGTTCTGTTAGCTTAGCTCTAGGTACTATCTTCAGACAACTGTTGCTCTAAACGGACTGTGTGATATAGTGTACGAAGCAATCACAGGCAGGACACCTATATTCATTTCTAAGCTCAGTCACTGGTTTACCTGATGATCTGAACGTATCATTTTACCTTCCTTTTGTCCCTCATTTCCCATGGTAAAATGAAGGTAACCAGTAGTTTAGACAAGAATGAAAAGAGGTAAACATATATATCCCAATGAAGTTTACTTCCCCTTTCATTTACTACTGAGGAAAATTAAATACATCTTTTAAAAATATGCATAATCTCTCCTTTTCATAGCAATAACCTAGTGCTAGATTCATAAGAGTATTTAGTGTCCTGGTAGCTAGTGAAATTACTATGGGAGATTTTTAATAATTTGGCCATAGTCTTCCCACCCAAAGTATTTAGGCATGGGTTTTTTTTTTCTTTTCTTATAGTCTCTTGCAATCCATTTTTTCTTTTTTTTCTTTTTTAAAAGGTGTCATTGCTTGCCAAATCCCGCTGCCTTAGTGCAAACTGTGCTACTAAAATATAGAAAGAGGTTTGTGAAGTTGATTGCCTGGATGATATTATTAAAAATACAGGTTAATGCTTGGTATTTTTGAGGGCAAATGTTTATAGGCAATTAGAAGAGTTAATAAAAGACATAAAAGTACCTAGTCTGTGACATAACTTGGAAAAAAGGTCTATAAAGAAATAATTTACACAGCACTTTCAAGGTGGCTGCTAATAAAGAATAGGTGAAACAGCTGTTACTGTTAAAGAAATCAGAACCACTATATTGGGCAGTAGAGAAGAATGTCAAGTGTCTTCTCAGGCAGATCCTTTGTTTTAGGTGAGCTATTTTTGTACTGTGGACAATGAAAGTTTTCTTCAGCCTAGATATTTTGTGTATTCATGTCCTTCATTGTGCAATAGGTTCTTGAGAAGGGATTGAGCAGTGAGATGGCAAAATGTTCTGATGATACTAAGCTATTTAAGGTAATAAATATGAAAGTCGGTGGCAGAGATTGCAGAAGGACCTCGTGCAGAGTGACTGGGTAATAAAATGGCAGATTAAATTAATTGAAGCTAAATGAAAAGCAGTGGCTGTGAGGGGGGAAACCCCTTAAATTTGCATGCAAAATAATGAGCTCTGAAATAGGGAAGTGACCTTAGCATTAGGATAGCTCTGTAATGATGTCAGCCCCGTACTCAGCAGAGGTAAAACAGAAGAGATCAAATGTTTAGGACTTCGTAGAAAAAAGGAAAAAAACCAGCTACCCCAAAGTAGAAAATATAGTCATGCCCCCAGGTAAGTTCTCTGGTGCGGATAATAGAGGCTGTGTTTTGTTCTGATTCACTTGTCTCAAAAAGTGCAAGAAGAATGTCAAGTGATATGAAGTATCTTCCATGCAAGGAACAACTAAACAAATGAGTACTGTTTGGCCTGGGAAAGGAATGATGAGAGGGAGATAAGAAATATAAAATGGCACAGAGAAAATGAATAATTCTCTTTTCTCATTACATACAACGGCTCAAGAGCTTTAAATTAAATATGCAGGTGGCAGATTCAAAACAAAAGAAGGTGGCTTTTTGCACAGCGCATAATTAACACGTTTTGCTTTCTGGCACAAGGTGTTGCGGATGGTAAAATGCATGTTGGTGCAAAAAGCCATTGCACATTCTCATGGAAGGCAACTTTCCACTGAGGGCTGTTAAGTGCAAAGACACAATCTCTGGCTGAGGAAATCTCTGAACCACAAATTGCTAAAGCCTGAGAGACTTTATATTCAAGAAGCATCTCTGTATATTTGCCCTGTTTTTCAGCTCTTCCCTGGAAATCTGTTATTGGTAGCTGTTGGCAACAGTATACTGGACTAGATGGATCTGTTGTCTGACATACTGCTGCCAGTCTTAGATTCTTTTACATAGAAGTAGATTAATAAAAAAGTTGTAATCAGGTTTTAGTGAAGGTATCTAAGACTAGAAGGTGAAAGGAAGGGATGTAAAGGGCAAGCTGTCTTGAGAGACGTGATCACGTCAGCAATATCTTTGGAAAATAAGGAAAGGACAGGCAGAGAAAACAAAGTTAAGGAAACTAGACGTGGAAAAAAAAGGATCTCTCTTGACTGATAAAGGATTAGAACGTAAGGAAAAGCTACGAAGACAGTAAATTGCAACAAAGTGTAAGGAAAGAGAGTAAAGTTCACTTAATGACTGCAGAAAATAAGGCTGGTTTATATTTATTTAAGTAACTGTACGTTTAACTTTTTCACCAGTTTAATGGGTCAGATAAATGGGGATTGTAATTTTGCCAAGCTAACGCTTCATCTAAAGCAAGACAATTTAAATAAAATCCTTTTGGCTTTCATTAATTACACTTCCAGTAGTGTGTTTAATGCAGTTCCAAATGTCTTTATACTGAGGCGAAAAAAAAAGAAAGAAATGTAATGACATCAACCAAAAGTACATTCTTGTTAATGCTGAGGGAGTAGGCAATTTAATGTATTATTATGAGAATTCATTGATAACAATGGGTGATTATGACCACTGTTGTCTAATGACTGTTAATTATTATCACAAAGAATGAGACTAATGATAGGTCCTTTTTTCAGATAGAGTTAGCTGTGAAGGAACATGAATATTAGCAATACAGGCTATTTCCTCTAAGTCAAGGGTCATGTAGACTGACAAGAAAATTATATTTGGCTCAGAACTGGAAAGAATAAAATTAAAAAGCAATGAGTGCTCCCAAAAAGTTATTTACAAGATGTTCCTCACAGCTAGATCTTATTTTGGGCTACATATGCATTACATGAAGGGGTATAACTTGCCATGGTAACTGTGGGGAGACCATGGGTTTAACAAGGTAGGAAAGCTGGAAGTCCTAAGGTTGTGATTGATAAGAATAATAACTCCGATGTTTTCTTTTTCTGAGCACATTGTAGAGAGTAGTCCGACACACACAGGAGAATGGACCAGATGACATAATTCTTTCTCAAAATCATCTCTTCCTTTGTTGCTTTCTGGTCCTCATGCTTTTTCCTGCCTGGTGGCAAATTGGTTGGCAACAAATAAAAATTATAGCGTCTGTTTCTACTATCCATCTGGGTTTTTTTAATGTCACCCACACACATGCCCGTGTATCTACCCACCCACTCATATTATCTCTTGCATGGAACACATTCATTCTCTCACTCACTTAATTTATTCATCCCAACATGCACTAGTGCAGTTGCCATTTAGCTTTTGTTTACTGGTAGCCGTAGCAATATTTAAACAGATGTCTATTTACATCCAAAGAGCACATCAATTCTTGCTTGTATGCGTGAACAGCCTTAGTTATAGTTTCTAATGTCAGTATCTTCCTTTGTTTGCATAGTCATCAACAGTGTCAGTATTTCTGTTCAGAGTGGAATAATATGACGTTTCCCATTTAAAAAATAGGATGGCTTAGAATATAAAAGACTTTGAAATGTTTAAAAATAAAATGCCTTATCAAAACCGAAGTTCAATTTACTAGGCCTGTCCTGATATTTGAAGCACTCCCTTTGTTTCACCTATGAGAATTGGTTGAACTTCAATTTTCATGACACTTCTGTAAGTAAATTTATGTTTACAGGTTTCTTTCTACTCAAAACAGTGGGATGTTTTTCATAATAAAGCCTGGGGTGCAGTGATTGTGAACAAGTGAAATGTATGTATTCAAGATACGTGTATTTTCTGAACAGTGTCTCCAAATACGAATGTCAGCCTATAGTATCTTTCTTTGCTATCAGAAAAGAAAAGATACTTCAGCTTTGAAAGGAATCTGTCTTTCCAAACATAATCTTCTTAAAGATGGATGATAAAATGTATGGTTTAATCACTTTGTTATTCATTTTGCCTTTTCCTCCTCAGGTTTGTACCTCTGAAATGAGAGCAGTAGACCTTGGACAGTTAAACAAAGTGCTTGTTGAGCACCATAATGTGGGTTATGGAGCTGGATGGTACCTGGACCAAATTGTCGTCCATGAATCAGGCAAGACTGATGACCAATATGCATTTCTTTGCCAGCAATGGTTAGACAGTGGAGTTGGTGACACACAGACGAAACGAATGTTGAAACTTCTTGGAAAAGTCAGGAATGGGATGTTGACAGGAAAGATTTATGGTAAGGTCCAAAATAATCAAAGCTCCTTCCTGCTTTTTTTTAAATTTAATTCATATTATTTTTTCCAGTTTTTCTAGCTAGAACTAAACCCAAAATATAAAAATAATATAGCTTAAATGTGAGTTGTATCTCTTACACAAATTGTCTCTCCAAACACTTTCCAGAGCTGGTAAATATAATTATAATGTTCAGGGAAGAAAGCTTAGAGCAGAAGGGAGATATTAAGTGATGGAGGCAATGAAGGAACTATGTTTTTAGTGGAAGCTAGAAAAAAGCTGAAGCAAAAAGAGGTAGGTTGTTCCATATGGCAGTCAATGCAGAGCAGAAGGCTCCTGCAACAGTGATGAAATCACAAGAAGAGACACAAAAACTCTTTTAGCAGAATGAGATTTTCCTGTATGTTCACATATTTGCAGAAAGCATTTGCTTTTATTTGCAGTTTTCTTTTTTACTTATATCAATGGCACAAGTTCTTGCAAACAGCTAGTTGACCTGAACCCAATATCCTATTCAAACTGCTTAATGAAAAAAAGACCAAAATTCAGAAACAACTTAGACACTGGAAGCATGATAAGTCTTTTATGCTTTGCCAGGGTACTGGATTTCTTAGCTCTCTCACATGTATTTTTTGAAGAGGTGTAAAAAGTTGGTTTGGGTCCATTTATGAAATCTGAATCAGAACTGGTAGACCAAACTATGTAAAGTTTAAATAATCTGAAGGTGTGAATTTGCATTCCATATCAGCCGTTTTGTAAACTGATCTTTATTAATTTCTGTGCTCATGAATATTTCATTTTATGCTCAGAGAGTTTTACATTATACATAGTTGCAGACACAGTGAGTAGCGTGTATCCTCATATTTAGCTACCTGCACTTGGTCCACTGGCAAAGATCTTATATCATCTGTGGAAATAGAAAAATAACATTGTTGAGGCAACAGAAGGACAGAATACCCTGGAAATACAAGCATAGGATGAGCAGCTAGAGTAGTGACAATTTCAGAATAAGAGATAGCTCTAGTGCACCACTGCAAGTATTCCAGGTCTCTAAAAAAGTAGATTCCATAGGTGCCCTACATAACCCACAGAGCGAGGCAAGCGTCTCCTGAGGGTAATTCAGAGCAGAAGCCCAGCATTGGTCAGAGTCTGTCGCATCTTTTTTCACTGATAGTATGAAAAATGATAGAAATTTTTCATCCTTGTTTATGCACCTTAATTAGTGTTTGAATGTAGCTATATAAAACATTTCCCTTCCCTTGTTTCCCCCACAAACACAGTCTTCAAAAATCTGAGTGCAGACCTGCTAGTATTTTCCAGTCTATGATTATTAATACTCATCTCTGTATCTATTGAAAATCAGCTCTAGTGTAGGTGTACACTAACTTTAGAAAGAATATGACAAGTAAGCAGAGAGCCTATAAGGCATGCAGAAATAAAAGACTGATCAGCAAAAAGTGCTTTACCTTAGAGGTCAGAAAGTATAGGGATAAAAGGGGACTTACAAAACGTCAAGCTGAATCAGATTTTATAAAAGAATTAAAACAAATAGTAAATGTTCTTCAACCATTTACTTATCAAGAGAACCTGGAAAGATGTATGATTGTGCAGGAACAATAGAGTGCAGACTGCAGGTGATGTAGGTAAAATCCCTAAACAAATAGAATACTTTATCTCAGTTTTCATTAATGAACCATAATGTTGGTAAGGGAAGCAAACCCAAAATTACTAATGGGAATGAGGTTATTGGAAATCACCAAATCTGAACTGCAAATAAAACTTTGGATTTCATGTAGTCTAACAGTGACAACCAAAGGAGTTTTTAGCCCAGAATACTGAAGGAATTGGGAAATGAAGTGGCAGATCTAGTATCAAGGTTTTCAAACGATTTTATGAAGACAAAAGGCATGACTTGAAGACAGCAAAGGTAATACTTCCATCTAAAGAAAAGAAAGCATAATGTAGGTGACTATAGACCTAGTCATCGATCACATGCAAACCTTTATAATGCATTTTGAAGAAAAGAATAGTTAAGATAATAGAGGCAAGTAGGAAATGAGAAGCAATGCATCGTGACTTTACCAAAGATAGATTGTAAAACAAAGTTGATGCTCTTTAGAAATATTTTCTACTAAAACAAATGTAATGACATCTAATGTGTCTAAATTTCAGTACTGATTTTTAGTTGCTTTATGGGAAATTATTAGGTAATAATAAGAAAGTGGAAACTAGTAATAAAAGGAAGAATTGCAAAGAGGTGGAGAAGAGAGATCGAATATGCTAGGGAATGCTTGGTGCTGCAAAGCCGTGATTAAGAGGTTGTGTGATAAACTTTGAGAACTGGAAGAAAGAAACGTGACTGAATTCAGTAGCACAAAGCTTGAATACAGTTAGGCATAAACCCAACTAAATATTTAAGCGCTTAATTCTGGTACAGGTTCCTAATTTCTATTGACTTTTTTTTTTTGAAATTAGGAACTAAGTGGTAGCAAAGAGTCTAAAAACTGTATTGGATCTGTATCCCCATATCTTGTAATGATTTCTGCTACAAGAGTTCATCAGCAGGATATGACTAGGAGAAGTACCCAGGTTTGTTATATATCACAGGATAATTTTTGAGACAGTAATGTGATGTGGCTGTGAACAAAGTAATTGTGACCCCACAACATATGTAGGCATCATCAGTGAAGATCAAAAAGAAATAAAGCCACTACAGAGAAACAGTGATGTTTCACTGGGAATGCTGTGTCCAGAAGGATTGGTTCAAGCTGGAACAGCTGTAAAGCAGAGATGATGACTGGGAATATGGCAAGTCTTTGTTGTGAAAGGGTATTGAAAAAACTTGACATATTCAGACTAGCAAAATAAATGCTCAAAATGGACACAGTTGTGATTTATCAAATTAATCGTGTTTTACATATCAAGGAGGGAAAAAAGTTATTTAAGCTAATGGACAAAGTTGTCGTAGAAACAGATGGGTTCCAGCAGTCCATTAATGCCATTCCGAGAAAATGAAAAGATTTCTGAGAAAGAATGAATTTTCAGCATAGCTTTCTTTTAGACTTGGCTAAAAAGAAGGAAAGAAGCTTAATGTAGCTGCTTTTAAATTGGATCCTGACAAATTTGTCAGAGATTATACAATATAGTTAACAAGTAATAGCAGCGTATGGTACTGTATGATCCAACGGAGATAGTCCTTCCATTCAGTCTTCATAGGCAGCTATACGTTGATAATTTAAAGGCGTAATATTTCAGTACTAAAGGGCTAAAAATTCTTGGATTATGTCACAGGGAACATGATAAATTCTCACTTGACTTCCATTTTTTCATGGATATCATTGGTTTCATTTATATTTAATGTTCATAGACATCAAAATGGTAGCTATTTATGATTATCCATAAAGTCATAACATCTGAAGTTATTATAGATGATTTTAAAGATGGTGAGTACTAACTTTTTACATTCGCCAAGTCCTGAATTTATGGCACAGCTCCTCACCTGATCTAAAGTAATAAAGCTTTATTTGCATTAGTTTACAGTAGGAGATAAAGATTGGCCTGTTGTGGTTAGGAAGCTGGACTTTACAGGACTATGGACATAAACTCAGAAAGTCACTGTTTCAATTACTCAGAGGAAACTACCCTGTTATACAAAATAGCTATTTAAAATTATTAAATCCATTCTTTGCCTCACTTTGCATAAACAGAGTTAAGTTATCTTAACAAAAAATTGATCATACTCAATTCTGCACCAGCCCAGGAGACCAAAGCCTCTCTGCAGGAGTCGACTTTTGAAAATAGAAAACATGGTTTTGATAGCCCTGAGTTTTCCATGTATTCTAGTGGCATGAATTAAAATGTTAAACATAGCTAAATAAATGGGATTTTTTTGATGAGTACAAGTTCCTCATCCTGAAAACTGTCTTGATGATTGGAGGTTTAACTAAGTGTCTGTTCCATATAGAGTTACAGAGCTTGCTCAGGAGCCTACCTGGAATCAGTCTGCAGTCCTTACGAGCCTTCAGGGGAATTCCAATTAATCTAGAATGTTTAAGAGACTAAGTGCTTCAAACCAGACCTTTAGTTTGAACACGAGCTACTATTCAACATAATTTTGCATTTTTTAAAAAGTAAAACTGCTAGTTTTGGGTGTTTTCTGTGTCTATAAAGTAGGCAAATCTATGTGCTGTTATATAGGACTATTTTTAATCTCTCAGCAACCATCACTTCTTCACAGAAGAAATGGATAAAGTTTTTTATTTTGCTGGCATAATAATTGTGGTGATCTGTAATAAAAATGCAACATTTCAGTTTATCTCATCAGCATCTTGTTCTAGAAAATATGCAGCAAATTTTAACCTTCTAGTTTAAGTATTACCTCAAAAAGTTAAAATGAAAAAATGCTCTCTCCTGATTAAAGGGAAACCTGGTAGATTTTGTACTATGTAGTAGAAAATATGCTGCTTTTGAGTGGTGATTAGTGAGAAAAAAAATTTATGTTATCAGAGGAAACATTATGAGGGGAAAAAATCAACAGATTGGCACAGCTCTTCATAAGCCTCTGATATGGAACTGGCAGTCTTATCTGCATAGTGCCATTGGTCTAGCCCATCTCTAAAGGGTCAGCCGTAGAATCATAGAATCATATGGGGTTGGAAGGGACCTCTGGAGATCACCTAGTCCAACCCCCCTGCCAAAGCAGGTCTACCTAGAACAGGTTGCACAGGAACTTGTCCAGGCGGGTTTGGAATGTCTCCAGAGAAGGAGACTCCACCACCTCTCCGGGAAGCTTGTTCCATTGCTCTACCACTCTCACAGTAAAGAAGTTCCTCCTCACGTTTAGGTGGAACTTCTTATACTCAAGTTTATGCCATCGCTATGGAAGGGCTGGTGTCCAAATCTCATCTCACTAAATCAATGATAATGAGTGAACCAGTTATGTGCCAGTGTTTTAGCTCAGTGCAGAGGTGGGAATGGGTTGCTAGTCACTCACTAACTCAGTGTGCTACAAATTGTTATATTATTTTGAATAGTCAGCAAACCCATTAATTTTTTTTTTCTACTGTTTTTTTTTCAACAGGGACTTGGGATGTCCTTGTGAAAACTAGTGATATTTCTTCTAGTTCCATGAATCCTAAAATGTCTCTAACTGTATGTGGTGAAAAAGGTACCTGTACTTCAGTCATATTCCCCAAAGGATCCCTTAAAAAAAAGGAGATTTATGAGACTTCAATTGAACTAAATAAGAAATTCAATACTATATTCAAAGTTCGCCTAGAAATTGAAGAGGCTGGAGAAGGAGAGACTTGGCATTGCCATGAGGTAAGAAATAAAAACTAAAGCAATTACTGATCATGCCTTTATTGTGAAATTCTCCTTTTTCTCTTACTGTATGGTTATTGCTTCCAGTTTCCACTTCTGTCTGAAATTACATAATTTTTAATTTACAAAAGTAAGTGCATCTGGTAACAACACTTGTAGAGTGATAACTTCAGAGACTGCTCAAAACACTTACTAGAATAGCTATGGATAACAAAAATCTTATAAATTTAGATGGATTTCTGGAGGACATGTATACAGATGTGCCATCAGCTATAGCATATCCAGTGGTGTCTTTTTGGAACTGTACCCACTGGCATACATTGCAATATTTACATAACTCCAAATTGGCTGTTACATGTTGTAGACCCAGTGATCCAAGGCAAATGATTAAGCCAGACACTAGAAATACCTTTTGATGAAAATATCTGCCTTTTAAGTTGGCATGTGAAAAAAAGAAGTCAATAGCAAATGTGACAATCTTTCTTCTGATGTTCAAGACGCTGAAGCTAAAATCTGACATCGCTCTGAAATTGCTGTGGCACTTCACTATACAAAAAGTATTTTTGTCCTCTTATGCTGGCAAAATAAAAAGAAATCTAAGGGAAGAAATAATCTTTTTTCAAATTGCAGACACACTTTTGTCCATTAATGTTTGGGTTTTGTTCACATTAAAAACTGGAGAGAAAAAAAAATCCTGTCCAATATATGATATTAGTGAGCTGAACCCCCTGACATTTAAACGGTAGGCAGGTTGTTCATTTCCTCTTCTCAGCCAGATGAAATAGTCATCTAACAAATCTATTGATAACATTAAGACAGCTTCTTGGATATTATAGGAGACAGTGGAACACCATAAAAATTTCAGAACAGAAACTTGTCAGTTAAAAACAGTGACATCGATTAGTCTGTTTTACTTCATTAGGTCAGAACAATGACTCAAAGATGAGTTAGAAAAAAATCAGCATCATTTATATAAGAAAAGATGCACATTTACATTAGGTAGGATTAGAAAGAAAACATAAATTTCCCTGCTTTGGGGTATATGTAAATCATTTGGGTTTTAGGAAGACGTTTTCTCTGTTAGTGCATGGATTCCATATCAGGACTGACCAAGTCCTTGTATGAAATAACTGGGTTGGTATAAGAGGTTGTGGATAACATCTGTTATTAAAGACAGGTTAGCAGGCTATTTAAACTGATGGTTAGAAACAGGATGGTCATATTTTATTTTGATTTTAAAAGACTGCACCTCACAGAGAGTCTGAGATTTCCTCCTTCTATCACAAGTAAATGAAGGTGTAGTTGGTTGAATTCCATATTTAGATTCAGAATTCATTTTTATAACCATGACTGCAAAATAATTCTCTTGATGTTTTTGAGGAAACTGAAATCATTATAAAATAATGCCCAGAACAAAATTAATTAAGATATGCTATATTTCTGAAACATGTAATAGCTAACATCTTCTTGCTTCTTTCACTTCCTAAAGAAATGAAATCTGTAAATGTAAGTAAATGAAATCTGATTTTCAAGGAACTGTTCAGGAATATCATTGCTAGTATGAAAGGGAAATTTTATTAACATTATACTTTACACTGCATTTTAAAAAACCTTTTCAATGTGTCTATCATAATGAAAAATAATAGGAGTCTTTTGAAGACAAAATAATGCTACCATCTTCCAGTGACAATTGCTAACCTAAGACGGTTGAGCTTACTGGGTTAAAGGTTTAGTCATTTTAGTGAGTTAGGTCATGAAGAAATGTATGAGTGGATTCTCTGTGCCCTTTTCAAAGCAGGATTACTTCCTGTAACATTTTTTCAAATATGTTGTCTGGTCTAGCTTTAAAAAGTTCAGAAAATGGTACTTCGTCTCTTAGTGTAGTTGGTAGTAACCATAGTGTAAATTCATTATTAAAATATGTTTTCTTATAGTAAGATTAAGCTACTTAGTTCAGGATCACCCTTTTATAACTTTATGTGTAGAACTTCATAGATATTAAAAGTATTTAGTAACATAGTCTATATATTAATTTGATACATATGTGCAGATATATATACATGCCATAAAACATTCTTAAATCCTGTTTTTCAGTTTTTCCGGAAACACTTAATTTTCTTTCTCACATTACTTAGAATGAGAAAACATTTTGCACTGAAAAATGTTGTGGCATGTTGACATTTCTCACAAGCTGAAATGGGCATATCAACACTTCTTTTTCTTCCATATGCTGGATGAATAGGTTACATAAAGGAAACTTTTTGAACCATTCCAAATATTTTTTCCCTTCCTGCAGTCGCTACAGCAACAACATTGACAACATTTTAATTGTTTTTAATTGGGAAAGATACCTATTCCTTCTCTTTTAAAAAGCTGCTTTTAGAAACATTTTAGAAAAGTATATTTCCTCTTCTTTTTAATATTGAGATGATGTGTCATAGCTGTTTAATAGTATGAATTTTGCTATAGTTTCCATTAGAGCACAACAGATGCTGAAGGTATTCCTTTTTGTTCTTTGCTAAGGTAAAGCTTCACCACAGAGAAAGCAAAAATGTTCTAGAATTTCCATTTTGTCACAACTTTGCAGATGAAGAAGGAGGAAGAGTGGCTGAGCTTCCAGTTCTCACAGCTGGCTCGCCTTTTCCAGCAGGTTTGTGTCAAATCAGAAACACTGGAAAAGATTTGGTTAGTGATGATGGCTGATTTTCAAAGCAGTCCAAGGGATTTAGAAGATACTTTCCATTCATTTTAGCTAGTGATGCATGGCTAGGTCCAATCCACTCCAGTGTTTTAAAAAATAAATATCTCAGACCCTGTAACTGAGCATTGTGCATTCAAGTCTGATCGGTATCAGTTTGTGACACATAAAAGAGCAAGTACACGGCACTGAAAATATTAAAAAAGTTTTGAACAGTACTCAGAGTTCAGCTTTTTCTCAATAATATGATTTGGTTCTCTCCCAGAGGAAGCAAAGGAAATCCAGAGGAAATAACTCTCGAACTGTAATTTGAGATAAGAAGGAGATCCATGGCCCCTCACAACAGAAGCTCGTTTGTGTTCCTAGAATTTCAAGCATTCTTCTTCTGTGACCTAGCAGTTATATGTCATCAAATTCCTCCTTGCGAGTTGTGCCTTTATCACTTCAAGACTGGATTTTTTTTTTAGTTTGCTCTGTGTTTCTTAGGAAGTTTTATAACCAAAGTTAGTGAAGAATGGAAGAGCTCTTGTCCTAAATTAATTACTCTAGTATGAGAATATCCCAGTCTCCTCCAAGTGTTTCCCAGGAGTTAAGGGTTTAGGTAATGTGTGTAATTCCAAGTAATCTGTGTATTCCTTGCCTTTTCTGCTGTGCTTTCAAACCTGGTCTCAAAAAAAGCAATTGGACTGAAGCTCCTTGAATATGAATTTGAGAAGAGTAATGCTGGGGTATTCCCTGGGAAGGCTCTTTGTCTTTTAAATACCTTTTTTTTTTTTCTTTTTTTCTGGAAGAGCACAGATATTTGAATCTTTAAAGATGCTGCTCTTCTTTCTGAGAAGCATTTAACATAAGGACAGATATTGTTTTCTTTACCTTCTCCCCATGTTTTTTTTTTCTTTTTCACTTGAGTGTTTTGGGGATGTGGCTTCCTTCTTATTTTGAGGGCCAGATCGCCAGTGTGTGGTTCACTTCCCTGGGAGTACAAATAGGTACTTAACATAAACAGTCATCCAAGAAATGCTCAGCTGAAAAAGTGTAAGTAGATTGACATTTCAGAGAGCACACAGCACTTCTGGAAATCCTCTGCTGAGGACCATAGCTGCAATTGGTACTGTGTAGAGCAGCCAGCCGCTGACTGGACCACCATCCAGAGGAAATGCAAAAGCTGCCGTCGTTCTGACAGGGTTCAGCTTCATTTGAACTCTGCGAGGCTCAGAGCAGAGATGTGCTTTTTGAGTAGTTTAGTAATGACCACAGCCTAGGAACTGTTTCACAGGAATGTTACATATTTAAATGCATGCAAGTGTGTGGTAGATATTATTTACATCTTTTTATAACAATTTGTGATGTGTATTTTTCTTTCATTTTCTCTTCTGCCTGTGCTTCAGGCCCACTCACGAACTATTCAACTTATTATTCTTTATAATGGTGGTTCTTAAATTTTAATTGCAATTCTTCTATGTCCTTTTCTAAGCACTATAATATAATTTGGCCTTTTGATCACTCTGGGCAGGACCAAAAATGAAAATATAATAGCTGTAATTTATTAAATAACATATTTTTTTTAACTGATTAAGCTTAGGTAAACCTTTGCTCTCCTTTTCCCAACAGTGAAAAGCTATGTTCTCTATATCACTACGGGAGCACCCCCTGGGTCAGGAACGGATGCAGATGTGTATGTCATGCTGCAAGGCCTTTTGGGAGATACTGGCAGAAGAAAGTTATTCAGAAAAGAAGATGATAATTTCACTAAAGGAAAGGTACACTTATCATTTCTGCATGATATTTTGCACTTTTAGAACCCAGCCCAATTCATGTGGACTTTGTGGGAGTAGGATAGAGTCTATGAAGTCCAGTTTGCAATGCTCTGTGACTGTAAGTGCATGTGTGTATCAATATCTCTATCTATCTGCTGTGGGAAATACTGGTGCTTATACAGCTGACAAAGTGACTATATCAAGTGCTTTTAGGTTCAATTTTGCAAATATTGAAAGTCTTCAGGGTCATGCCAGTGGTTTTCCTGCGCATTTGATTCACGATAGAGCTCTAAAGAGACTCAATTTCCTTTAATACCTCTTTTCTTCCCGTGCCATTCTTCAGGCTAGGGCTCCTTTCCCTGACTTTTGCCTTTCCACTGCCAGTCTACCCCTCAGTCCGGCTCTTGGTCTCTCTCCAGACAACCAGCCACCACCCTCCACAGTTAGGGTTACCAAGAGGGTCCTTGACTCACTGAGCAGGAATGAGCCTCGCAGCTCATAGACACAGACCAGCCAAAGACCAGCGTAGCTGCTAGAGAGGCATTTACCTGTAGCATTGTCAGTATAAACAGAAATTAGAGGGCATTTAGTTAGTGAATGTGCTGCAGAAGCGTGGGCAGATTTACAGCAAAATGCATGCCTTTGACATAAAACCTAGTCCCCGCTGGAAGCTTGGGATAGAGAGAGTGAAATTTTCAGCTAAAAAGGTCACTAGATTTTTTAAACATGGAATAAACAAAATATTTTGGTTTTTTTTTTTTTTCCTGTGGATCTTTATTTGAAAAAAAATAATTGAGGATTAAAAAAATTTAATAAAGATTCTGAAATAAACATCTGTAACAGAAAATTTGAGTTGGAATAGTTAAAGTTTAGAAAAAGAAACATCAGTGTCTCAAAACCAGAAGTGCTGAGCATATTTTACGTTAGACTGTTTTACCTGTCTTATAGTGTGTGCACTCTCCTACCTTTCTGAAATCTCAGTGAATACTGTGATTACAGTATTCTAAGTTCTCCCCTTTTTGGAAATACCATGCAGTAAACTGTTTCCTTCTGCTGGTCTTGGCTGCCAAACGGATGAGAGTTTCTCTAAAGAAGCAAGCTTGCAAATCAGCTCGGATTGATAGCCAAAGCAGAGGCATGATATGTGGGATTAGGAGGAGCTCAGCTCCTAATTACCCCCAGCCTCATTAATTCAGTGGGAGCTGAAGGGGGTCATTATATTGCTGGATTTTACCTACTTGAAATGCGTATTGATAAGAAAAGTGAGAATTTAAATCTTTAAGTGACTAAATACTTGTGGATGAGGGTACTCAGTTTTAGCAAAGGCATATTTGTTTTCCCTAATGCTGAAATTCAGATTATAGTTTATTGAGAAGCTGATTTAATTGTATTTTAGACATGCAGTTCTTTTGTCCTCATGGAGTAAAGTTATTTTAATGTAAGTTTCACTGGATTTCTCCTTAAATCATAATTCCACAAGTGAGCAATCGATTTCTAGACTGGTAGTTTTTAATGAAAAGGGAGCAGGGATGCACATCCAGAAATGTTGCCTAAGAGAACAGAAATGAACTACAAAGATTCATAACCTGAAGGGTGTTTTTAGAGTATTTGTGTCTACTTCAGTGTGGCACAGAATTTTTCTCTTTTACAGAGCACGAGGCAGAGCTGCCATGTACCCATCTCTTCATTACTTATTTGACATTTTATAGGAGCAGTGTGTGAATATAACACAGTATCCTTATATTTCTAAAAGTAGATATAAGCATAGGAATATTTTAGGGCCCTCAAAGAAATTGCTTGTAGATACGTAAGAGAGAAACACAAAAAAAGTCTTGATTCACTCCTTGTTAGGTGAAAATAAAGTAAATGTATTTAGTTAATTGACAAAGTGCAAATTGATTCTGCAAACAAGACTCCTGCCTTTGCAGCAACATTTTGTTCATGACATGTTTTGGAATTTTCCCAATGTTTTCTTCCCTTTATAAGTAATTTCCAAAAAGGCTCTCAAGTGTAGAATGTCTCTTTCCATATCAGCCGAATCACATATTGTGCCGAGCACCCCTGCAGTCAGAGAGTCTGGACTTGGTGGTTTAGGGGATTTTGGAGTATAACAGACAGAATTTGCATACTGAATCTTAACAGTTGTTCTGACATTTTAAAATGTGCTTTTCCTTGCAATAATTTTTCCCCTGACTATACTGTAACAGCTAGTGAACTGGAACAGTGTTTCTGTTAGAAATCACATAAAAATATGGTGTTAGTCTCACAGAATGTCAGGCCTGCTATGAACAACAGTTTAGCAATGCAGAAATACGTAAAAATGTTTAAATATTCAGGGGACTTTGCAGTGGATTGGAGATATGCTTCTCTCACTTAACAGGTCTTTTATTTACATGAGCTGAGTTACATGATAGTAAAAGACTGAATTATCTTCTTATATCTGCAAAGTTGCTTTGTGTCTTTCCAATGTCCTTACACCCATGAAACCATCAGAGAACTGATAGATCAAGTAATGTGCATGATACTATTAATTCGCCAGTATGTTCCCTGTAGCTCACCCTATGTCTGAGAGAGCAGCGCTGTCGCCAAGAGAGCTGAGCTTCTGGTGATCTACTCAGACAAATGAGTGTGAGGACCAGTGCTGCAAGAATCACATTCTTTCAAATTTCTATGACATTAATCACGGAATCATGGAATTGTCAGCGTTGGAAGGGACCTCTAGAGATCATCTAGTCCAACTCCCCTGCCAAAGCAGGGTTGCCCAGAGCACATCACTCAGGA
>JAOXNO010000013.1:118695016-118723477 GCA_028565335.1 Limnodromus scolopaceus
GCCCAGGATTCCATTGGCCCTCTTGGCAACAAGGGCACATTGCTGGCTCATGGAAAGTTTGCTATCCACCAGGACTCTCAGATCCTTCTTCTCAGTAGTGCTTTCCAGAAGATCCACCCCTAACCTATATTGGTGCCTGGGGTTCTTCCTCCCCAGGTGCAGGACTCTACATTTGCCCTTGTTGAACCTCATTAGGTTCTTCTTTGCTCAGCTCTCCAGCCTGTTCAGGTCACGCCTTGTTTGATGTTCTCCTAAAAGCTGTAAGGACAGACAAAGCAATCTCAGTGCACTTCTTCATGCAGTTCAGCTTTCATGAAATCCTAATAGTATTTATTCATACTTCATGAGTCTGATAAACATTACCCTCTACAAACACTTTCTTGAACCAACTGTACTCCATGCAGACATTCTATAAAAGACCAGGGCCCAATTTTGTGAAATCCTTACGGTATCTCATATTGCTTCTGGCACCCAACATTTTTCAGCAAATGAATTTCTTGGTGCTTCTTTAGATGGTCTTTGATAGACTTGCTGTTTGCTCTGTCATTTGGCTGTGATTACCAGGATTTCCTCTTTGAGAGTGTGGCTTTTTGTCGGACCAATTGCATCAAAGCCAGTCAAGTATACTGAATATGTTATGACTAATGTTTAAGTATTTTAATCTCAGTATGATGAAAGTGGCCAGTATTTTTAAGTACTCGAAGTTACTGAGGCAGTAAGAGCTCTGTGAATTTTTACTTCATACTATTAGTTGTTGAAAAGATATATCCTTTATCCTGCCCTATATTTAGACATCAACTGCTCAGGTTGATGCCATGGTAACCGCAGCACATACAAAAATTGTCAGTGAGAGGTGACTGTTGGTGTTCAGTTTCAGTACTCACTTATAGATTAAGCATTGGCAATTTTAACAAATTACTTCAGGAAAAAAATCCACGTGTGCCAGAATACACTAAGAGGGGCCAGAATGTGGGACAGTGTACTGCGGCCACTAGTAGGAAGTCAATATTTGTCTGTAGCATCCACTTCCCATCACATCTAGAATGCTACTATTTTGTAACTGCAGATAAACCTTCTCTTATGGAAAGCATATCTGACATAATGATTAAATAGTTGCAAAATGCCATTGATCCAAATGTATTCATCATAATGGTAGGCTGTTGGCCAAGTTGCTATAGTACAGAAGTGAACACAGAAGTACATGGACATTTATCTTAAAATGAAATTAATTAACCTTAGAGAGTGCTTGCTGCTTTCTCAAGATTTTACAGGGAAATTGTCTGACTATAGACTTATTTTAGATAGGCAAAGTTGGGTGAGTGAATTTACACTCACCACACTCATTCCATTTTTTTAATAAACAAGATAAGTTTAAAATAAAATACAGCTGACTTTATTAGCTTGATTTATCAAAAATAGTCATGGTCAATCCAAGTCTGCATTTTTCAGCAAATAAAATATTGAACCATTTTCCTTAACGCAGCAAGAACAGAATTGACTTCAAGTTAAATAGTTTAGAAAATATATCTAACTCGGAATGAAGGACTTCCAGTGGTGAAGTGCTCATCTAGTTGGAAAGTTGTTCCAAAGCTTAAATACCCTTCTTTTTTTAATTATTTTTATTTTTTTTAAATTTATTTAGGATTCACACTATTTTCTGTCTAAACTTGTCAAGCTTTAACTTCTAGGAAATGGATTTTTTTATGTTTTTAACTGTTATCCTGGATAGCATCCTCACAATGAATTTGTGCTGCCTTTGACAGCATTTATAACAATAAACAAATCGGTAATGCCTTTGACAAGTTAAATAGATTAGGCCTCTTGATTCACTGGAAAGCAGGCTTTCCAGTGATTTAATAACTCTTACAAATCTTCTCAGAGCACTCTTCAATTTAGCACCCTACTTCTTCAAGAGTCTTAACTAGCAATTGGTTTTGCATCATCTCTAAAATCTTATTTTTTTCCAGTTAACTCATGAAAATATTTAAGCTTATTAACTGGCCTCACTACAATGAAATGTGCTTGAAAACATTCTCCACTTACAGCTGCACTTGGAGAAATACCAGTTAGACATTTCATTGTCCCATTGTCAGCCAGCTTGAGCCCACCTGAGAATCATTTAAATATTGGATTACAGTGTCTCAATCAAAATATTATACAATCATATGCATTACTGAAGTTGAAGAAACTTACAACAATCCTATTTTCTTTGCCTGTTACACCAGATCTCAAACTTGGATTGTTATTGCATCAGTCCAACAACCAGGCTGCTTCAGATGGGTTTGAAATTTTCCAAAATCATGCCCGTCTTTGGGGTTTTGGGTTTGTTTCTTTGTTTTGTTTTGTTTTTGTTTGTTTGTATGTTTGGTTGTATTTTTTTTTTAATTTCTGTTGTGTAATATAATGTATTTAGAGATTTGGATGCGACTATGATATTGGTCTCTGTAGCAGTGCTTCTGCATTTTATTAAATGCACTTTACTTGAAGTCTGATTGAAATGTCTTTTACCAGTTGGTTGAAAGGTCACAGCTGCTGATTATTGTAACATGCAACTATTCTTTCTTACTACTGTTGCTTTTCTATGCATACAAATCCTATTTCAAAAAGATTCTGCTCCAGTTATATTAAGCAAATTAACATAAGGTCAGTTCAGGGCAAATATTATTTGGGTTTTTTTACTGCTTCTATTCTTTTATTTATTCTTCACTAATCTTGTTGAAGATGGATGAACCATGATAATTGTAGGTTATCAGAAACCTCTAATTTTGCATTCAATGTAATTTAATTTATTTTTTTTTTAATGCAAAGGTAAAGTTTTTCAATTAATTTCTGGATGAGAATTTAATATAAAACAAAACATGCTTGCAAAGCTACATGATTTTAGGAGGAAATTCAGGGTTGGCTTTATCAGATGCATGGAAAACTCTATTTTTAAAGAAGCATTTGTACAGAACACAGATTACAAGATGCTGAGGTCACAGTCAGATGCACTGTTGAGCCTTCCACTGAGCTGGGCCAAGACAGTACCACTCCTGGTGCTTGTCATCTCTGCTGCCTACCACCCAGTGGTTCCACCCCTGAAGTCTCCTGGCACAGTGACATACCTTTATTCTGTCCAAATGTTTATTTAGTATAAGCAGTTGAAATTGTTGACAATTTGGGCTTTTTCACTTGGTCTATCTGGATAAAATTTGGCAGGAGAGAACCTGGTTGTGTGGTTACGCTGGCACAGCTAAAAAGGTGATAATCTCTGTCTCAGAGAAGGCGGTGATGTGACAAGCATTTGGGACAGGGTGGAGGAGTGCAATTGAGCACAGCTGGAAGAGCCCAAGGGATCACAAACTGAAAGGTGCCACCTCAGCAAAAGTTATTTTTCTTCTACAGGAACATTCAGACACTGTTTCTGATTTGGGCTCAGTTTAAAAGGAGCCTTTTTTTTTTTTTTTTTTTCCTCACTGTGCTAAAACTCTTCAGTTGAGTTTCTCCAGATTAACAACTGAGATCAAAATAATCAGGCAGCAAATCAATATGTTTGCTAAGCTTAATAGAAAAGGTCCTTTATCTAGACACTCTAACTCCTTTTCCAATAAAAGCCTATTAAAATGATGGTAACATTAGCAGTTTGGGAAATCACTTGTGCATACAGGTTGATGAAATTAAGCATATGGTGTGCCTTGACTTGCCATTTTCAGTTCTGCTGGGAATATCGTCATTAACCAACCATCAAGTCTCAATACTGAGCCTATAAAATGATTGGCATTTATGAAGGTAAATATTGCACAGTGACTGTTCAAATGCTTCTTCTGTCACAAGAGCTATTGCAACTGCTACAGTCAGTGATGTGTTGCCAGCACTGACACTGAAGAGTACAGAATAAAGTCAAACTGGGTCATAGATTCAAAGGAAATGCTCAAAATGTGGGTTTCAGGATAAAAAGAAACGTGTGAAGAAAAACTGAAAAGGAGTTAAGAAAAATTAAACTTTAAATAGTCTGAAAGGGTTGTTGGAATGATTGTTTTTAAAATTTTTTTCAGTGCTTATTTTCTTATCCAAGAAATATGAAAAGTGTTGATTCTGGTTTTGCTAGGGCAGCTCTTCTGGGTCACACAGGATGTATCTGTGTCAGTCTCAGCTGCTCAGTCTTGGAGAGAATATCCTTCTTTCTCCACACAGTGTTAGTCAAGAAAATTTAGTGGGCTGTACATATGCGCGAATGGTTTTAATAGTACTCTGAGAAAATTCGATATAAGCTCTGCTGAGTTAGACAATACGTATTATTATCAATACTTAAACTGACTTTTCTCCATTCGAAACTAATTTGCTACTTGTAACTAAAAAACAATTAGCATTTTTCCCTCAGGGAAAACGAAAAAGAAAGTTTATGTTCTGTAGGTTTACCTGTCTTCTGTGTGTTTTCTCCCTCTCTCTTTCTCCTTTTCCGGAAGAATTAAGCCTCCAGTAACGTAAAAGGTCCCCACTTGTAAATCAGATCAGTGTCATGTGACATACAAGATCTGTCAACAAGTCAAATATTTCCTGTTTTATGACTAATCCGTGGTCTGTAATGAATCCACAAAAATATTAGCTAAATTATTAACAGTGATTCAATTTCTTAAAATTATAATGAAATATATGTCATAATCTGTCTGTTTGCCGACAGATTGTGAGGAGAAAAGTGGATTAAATTTGGCAAATACATTATCTCTAGCAAATTGTTCATCTAGCTTTAACAATTATAGTTGCTGCTCTTTATTCCTTCTTGGTCTCTTGACTACAATAAAGCTCATTACACCACATAGAATTTAAAATATACACATAAAGAGAAAATGTAATCTTGTCTGTGAGGTAAGTTAACCCCAGTTGTGACAATTCCTAGTCTAGTTAATAGTTTTTCAACTTGCAGTTTATTAGATGGCTGAATCCTCTGCAAATTTGACCATGGATTTCTGAGATTTTAGATGCTCTAAAATGGGCTCGTTAAAATTGCACATTGTCAAATGATGAAATAACGTGTCTAATGGAAACCAAACATCAACGGTTTCACAAATGTTTATTCAGCCAAAATCTACCTATTTTCAGAGGTAAAAGGGTTTGGAAAATCTTTCATGCTTTTTCTATATATACAAACTTGCTGTTACCTGTGGCTGGATTATCCAGGTTATGAATAACCCGTAATACATGATGCACCTGACTTATTAAGGGATTTCAGAATCAATACCACTAGGGAGAACGGTGTACAAATACTTTTGCTGATGTTTTGTGAAGTTTTTCTAGTTTAACAGAGTTTATTAACTGTCAAGTTTCATGCAAGTCAAACCCAACTATCCTTCTTCTGGAGACAGCACAAGTCTAGAAGTCTGCAGAATATTGTCTGTATTTTTCCTTTATTCCTAACTCTCTCTCTTTTCCAAAAGCGGATCACTGACAACAGATTTTTTTTTTGGAGACGCTGATGATAGTGTGACTAAATTAGTCATCCTTGGGAAAACTCTTTTCTCTTAAAAAGAAATCTGTTTTAACAAGTATTCTAATTTGACAAAAGCTTCCTCATGTGTTTCCAATAAAATAAATCATGCATTAATATAACCGTAACCATTTGCAAGGACAAGCAGTAATTTCTAACATAAATTTTCACATTTGGGGAACTTAACATATTTATTTACTAGCAAAAGCAAGGGTCTGCATGTTTCTTACTTGAGTATCTGTGTTTTTTACCCATCTTCTAGCTCTGTGTATTTTTTATATTTCCTATTTAATAAGTGAACAGGCTATTCTATTTTATTCAAGCAAGTTGCTATAACTTTGCCATTCCAATTGAAGATAGAATAAAGCAGTGATCAAACTCATATCATAACTAAGGTAAATTAAGAGTTCTGATTAATGGTATTCAATCATCATATTAGTCCAATAGATAATAAAATATGATTGTGGTGTTGACATGAAACATAACTTTTTTGACTTAGCTATGGAAAACGTCAAGAGGAGCCTCATTCCCTGCAGTCCTGCCCTCCATCTAGAATTTCAGCCTTTCCAATGTATTTGCTCTGCTGCGGCAGCACATTATCCTGAGAACCTTCGCTTTCATCTTATGCTTTTGCCAGTCTAAATTCATTAAGCAGCTGATAACCTTGACTCATCGTAAGGAAATATAGCTATTCAAGCGCCTCTTCAACACATTTTCCTTTAAATCTTTGTCAGCTTGCTGTTCTCATTTTCCCATTTCACACGGTAACTTAGGGGTGACAGTGCAGATGTGATGATTAGATGATGCACTACAGCAGTTTTTGAATAATACCCCATTTCGGTCTAAAAACCACATAGTAATTCAGTGACAGGTTGGAGATTATTTTTAGGAAGCTGTTAAAGGTGTGGTTCACAAACACTCACATTCACATGTGCATACACTAATGAAAAATGAGAAAAAAAAAGTTAAAGAAGAAAAAATTTGAAAATTTTCTGGTTTGGGGGATTCTATTTTTTTTAAACGGGTGGTCATGTATTATCTGCAATTGTGAGCTCAATATTTTAACTTATGGTGGGTCTTATTAAGTTGCAACCTGGTCAGGCTGGTCTTGATGACACAGACTTTTTTACCAGTTCTTCACCTAGAAAACCTGTTCAGGGAAGACACGTAACTGTGGCTGATGGAGCAAGAGAACTGCTTTTCTCTGTTTCATCTCTGCATAATCCTTTGAATAAGGTTTGCTGCCCTCTTGGTCTGGCCAAGAAATTTCAGTGTGAATTAGGTTGGGAAGATTTCTCAGGACTTGAGAGTTTTTGACCATTATTGCAATCCCATCCCCTCAAAAATGACTTTATTATTTATCTTTGGATCATACTGGAAATTCTATCACAAATAACACTAGATTTTACCAATTATCAGCCCAAATAGAAATGAGATGATCATTCATAAATTTATTAAAAAAAACAGGTGGAAGGTCTCAATGCCAAGAAATTAATCTCTGTTTTCCAGCTGAGGAAGTAGGTGTAAGACTCACAAAAAGCCAAAATATCACGTGTTGTGAAATTATTTGATGTCCACCATTTTCTTTAGAGAATCTTAAGTGTTCTAAACGTTTAAAAATATTGTTGACATTTTAACTGATAGAGAATAGTAGAACTTTTTTAAACATAACTTTATACAAGATTTTTCCTTAAATTCAATTACTTGTATTCAAACTTATCCTACAGGTTAATTCAAATCTGAGACCAGGTTTGTCATTTTTTCCTAAGAGAATAAAATACCGTTCTGTGAGGTTCATTTCTGTCCTTCTCATTCACTGCGTTTCATTCCTCAAATGGGAGTCCTGGGGGTCCATTTTGTCGAGAGTAAGAGATGTTTAAAATGGTATCCCTGTAAATCACTAAATGCGAAATTTGGGACCGAGAATCTCTCAGGAAGTGAGCATAAGCACCTGATTGATCTGTGTGGGGAAAGAGGTGGTTTAGCAGTAAATTGCAGAACCACAAGGAGAATACACGGGAGTTTACTATCTATTGTCATCTCTGGTTCCGTTGGTATTTATTGAATTAATGAAAAAAAAATAAAAATCCTGATTTTCCTCTCACTTTCATGTTTCAAAATACCCTGTTAACTTAGTTCGATGGTTCTGTCTCCATGTGTCTTTTTGCTTCTAAATTTTTCAGGTGGATGTTTTTCAAGTGGAAGCAGTAGATGTTGGGACTCTGCAAAGGATGGTGGTTGAGAAAGGGAAAGGCTCTGACTGGCTTCTGGAGAAGATTATCGTGAAAGAGTCAGCAGCTTCAGGGACAGAAACATTGTTTATGGCTCAGACATGGCTGAAAGACAGACGCGATGGAAAAAGAACTGTCGCAGTAACTCTGAATGCCACAGGTCAATATTATCTTCAAACTATTATTTTCTAAGAAATTCATTCCTAACTGCAGAATGCAGCTATGTGATTTACTTCTTCAAAGAATTAATGGTTTAAAATACTCCAGTAAAACATTGTCATTATATAGGGGATTAGTGTGTCTGAACACTGTTGGGTTTTAGTATCGTTTAATAACCACTATTTGCCAGAGGATAATTTCTGCTTTGTTACTGCAGATTTACA
This sequence comes from Limnodromus scolopaceus, assembly GCA_028565335.1. Lineage (NCBI taxonomy): Eukaryota > Metazoa > Chordata > Aves > Charadriiformes > Scolopacidae > Limnodromus > Limnodromus scolopaceus. The sequence continues at coordinate 118,703,095 of JAOXNO010000013.1, forward strand.
GTGGCGTAAATGGCAACAAATTTGGCCTATCCTCTTTGCAAATTCCTCCCTCTCCAAGTCTTATTTCTACTTTGCCACTTGCAAGCAGTTTTTTAAGCTTCAAATACCTCTGTCAGCTACTTGCTAGGCGTAGTGAAAACAAAGTAAACAGTAGGGAGAACTATGTTTAAGCAGTGGAGAAAATGCCTCCATTGTATTAGGGTGTTCTACATTATTTATGCCACACTGTCTGGATAGCTTTTGCCAGAACCTGGACATACTTTTGACTGACACCGTGTGGGTAATCAGTCCACAGAGAAGCAGTTTTGACACCACTGCCTGTGACCGCACTCTTTGTCAAGACAAGAAGGGAATGTGCACCTTCCCTCCTTTTGCCGTGGTTTCAATACAAACACAATCTGGTGTGGAAGCCAGGAGGGAACCACAGCGCCCCCCAACCAGATCAGTAGGCAACCAAAGCCCAGTATGTACCTTTAAGATTGGTGTATTTCTTATGATCCTGCCCCTAAGAGAAGTAAGTAGACGGTACAGATGGGTCTTTAGATTACGGAAAATATTCTAGTTCTTTTCCTCCTAACTCCCAGGGCATCTCTGCTTGTCATAGCAGCATTGGCATGATGGTGCTTGTCCAGCAATAGCCTACTGAGACTGAGTAGAATTCCAGTGCAATCCATTTCATCTGCTTTGTCATCTCGAACTTTTGATCATTTGCAACCTGGGGGGACCTCATTGCCCTCTACAACTACCTGAAAGGAGGTTGTAGAGAGATGGGTGTTGGCCTCTTCTCCCAAGGGAATAATGACAGGACCAGAAGAAATGGTCTGAAGCTGCGGCAGGGGAGGTTTAGATTAGATATTAGGAAGAATTACTTTACTGAGAGAGTGGTCAGGCACTGGAACAGCCTGCCCAGGGAGGTGGTGGAGTCGCCACCCCTGGAGATATTTAAGAAACGTGTAGACGTGGCACTTAAGGGCATGGTCTAGTGCCCAGGATTGTTGGTTTGTGTCTGTTTGTGGGTAGGTGTGGTGTGGTTTTGGGTGGGTTTTCTTGGTTTTGGGTTTTTTTTTTGTATGTGATTGGACTCGATGATCTCAAAGGTCCCTTCCAACCATGAATATTCTGTGATTCTGTGAAAAGGAGGATGCTGTTATTGTGCAAAAGATTGTATGTTAGGACTTTTCCAATAATTGGAAAATCCACACTTGGTTGTGATCTCAAAAATGAGGCTTCCCATCTTTGGTTCAGGCCTCTATCCGTTGTTTACAAGTAGTTTTGGTCTATACCAAATCCCACTGAAATTAATGGGAGCTGATATCAGTGAGAGGAACATCAGCCCCTAAAATGGGCATTAAAAACATCCAATTAGTTCTGATTCATCTAGACCATAAATTGTATAAATGGAACATAAATGCTTTAAAATGAAAAATTCTTGAATCTTCATGTTACAACCATTTCATACTAAAGAGCTAGCTCTAGTTAGTTCGTTAAATAGGATGATATGTAGGAGATGATGCTTAAGTAGAAAATTACATTGTACACTTCCAAGTTAAATCTTTAATATAAGTGATATAATACTCAGTCAATTGCCTCACTAGAGACGAATACAGGCATTTATTATCATTTAGACACTGTTCTACAAAAGTATTAATTTGATCTTCAATCTTTTTTTAATTAGAAATTCAGGAGAGGAGGAGCACTTCTGCCTGGCCTTTAGGAAAAGAGCAAATGAATTCAGGTATATCTTCTGCCATTACATCAACTGTTTTATTCATCAGTTCTGAAATAATAATGTGAGAATTTTTTCATCACAATACGTCATTACACTTACTAGTACTGGCAATATTTCCCCCTTTGTAATAGTAAGAAATGGCAATATACTTAGGGAGCTGATCAGCACCCAGGTGAAGCGCTTAGATATTAGTGCTCCCTAAGTAGAGTAAGACATGTCTTAGGAATTTTATCTCAGGTACCCTGGTTAACGTATGAGAACAGAAACATCTTTAATCTTTTTATTTTCCTTATTTTATTTGTTCAGAAGGCAGATGGAGGATTTATTTCACAAAACATCAAGAAGAAACAAAAACAGACTTTGAAAAGTTGTCAGAAAATATATCCAAGTTGGTTATGGTTTTTTATGGAAGCAACGGCAAGTCAAATCCAGTTTCCATGGAAAACAAAGTGGAACATCAGGCTAAGAACCAAATAACATATGATGTAAAATAAGATATAGATTTGTCTATATTTAAATTTTCTTTGAGTTTCCTTTTAAAGAGAAATAATCATGTAGAGCTGTAAATGTTGCAGATATTATTGTTTAAATACTCAAGAAAAGCAGAACTGAAATTTTCAATTGCAGACCTGGTTTCATTTTTAATTTCTGGATTTCTCAAGTTCATGATGATCAAGCATATTCTTTTTTTTTTTGTCAACAAATATTCATAGTTAATAATGCATATCAATTTAAATGGCATTAACATTAAGTAGTCACATTTAGAAATCAGTGCAGTATGTAATTTGGATTTGATAGAATAATTGCAATGAATGTCCCTGGAGTATAAAGCTAATATTTCTGTAAGTGCTTACAGTCAACCTGATTCTGCTGCCTTTGAACTCAATGGGACTTTTAGCACCAAGACTGATGCAAATTGGGGCTAGGTCTGTGCTGAACCCTTAAGAGAACACTGCCTCCCTTCCTAAAAATTAGCTTTGTATATATCTATATATCTCTGCTTGATTGCTAACTCACTGTTTTGTCACTTCCTAGATACAATTACCATCTGATTTGGGAGTGCTTTATAAAGTGAGACTTGGTCCCCCGAGTTTGGAAAACAGCATATCCCAGTTGTCTCCTCATCACTTTAAAATGCAGAACACATCAACCCTGGATACCTTTAGTCTTACCATAAATAAAACACTTCCTCTTTCTCTTAATGGAGACAGATGGATTGAATTCCCCATAGAGTGGCCATTAAAAGAAGCACTTTCTGGTAGGTATAAATCTACTTTAAAGCAGTGGAGTGGTCCAGGAGGTTAACATGTCCTAATATTACAATTGAAACCTTTATCAGAACTGAAAATTTTATTGTATTTATTTAATGTTTCATAAAGTCTGGATAAGAATTTTAAATGTATAAAGGAAAATACTATCCACTCAGCTTAATTTCTGTGCCATAAAGTGGGAAATGCAATATTCATTTGATTGCAAAGAACTATTATATGCCACAAAGAACAGCTTATAAGAAATATCCCTTTTGTGCAATATTGTAATAATTCTACTCTCCTTTGTTTAGTCCTCAGCTGCCCATATCACTGACATTAACAACATGATTTTTTTATAGCTCATTTACTATTAAGTGATTTTGGTTTTGTTTTTACATTCCAAACAAAGATTCTCAGTAAATAACAGCTCAAAACTACATATAAGCGTCAGCTTTGTTACCTTTATACGCTCCAAATATTTATGCCTGTTAAAATTAGCTCAACAATTGTCTTACATATATCACATTTGTTAAGCAAAATGAAAGAAACCCTTTCACCTAAAATCCAGCATATCTTCCATATTCTTCTAAAGTGATGCTTACTGAATGCCACTGTATGACAGAACAATTCTCAATTTAATAAACAGAGCAAATAAGGATACTTAATATTCAAATAAATTTTGCCTGAGTTTTATGAAGAAAACAAATGAGTGACCTGGGTAAAGAATAAGTCAGTTCTGAGTGAGCTGAAGTAGCTGGTAAATGAACTACCCCAATACGCTTTGGATTGGAACGTATGGCCCAATTTCAGTGAGGTGTTTGCATGCGTCTAACTGTAAACATGCAAGTAATGACACTAGAATTAGCAAGAGTTAAAGGCTTTTTTTGCATATTTTGGCTGCAACTGAAGATTTAAATTTTGTATTCAGGCTTCAGATTTTATATTGCTTAGAGCTGTTATTTTCTCTTGAAGTCTTGCACATTATGGGTAGAGAACAGGGCTTAATGGCTTTCGTCTCCTATACACAAGATTGAAACAAAGAGGACCTTCAGGTTAACACAAAGCAAGTGATTGTGCCCCTTGAAAATGACTGGTTGCTATCACACGCAGAAGTATTTAGGATACATGTACAAGCACAGAAATGGTGAGAGAAAAATACAGTGTGGGTGATAAATGGGCAGTGAGACTGGAGCCCTCATGACTGTTGTTCTGACCCTGGCTCTGTCACTGACCTCCTGGTTAAAAAAATTATTTCCCCATTCTTTGCTTTTTTTTTTTTTGGCAATAATTTCCTTTGTCAAATGCTTTGAGATCAAGAGATAAAAAAATAACAGAAAAAGGAATAGATATTATATTACCTATGTGTTTAGGTAAAAGAACAAACTGCATCTCTGTTGCATTTGTTTCTTTCCACACATGCTTTAGAAGTCTTCAAGGAGGGATCTGTAACCACAGTGAAGATAAAAACTAGGACAGTGAGAAAACATATTCCCCCAAATCTTTGCCATTTTATGTCCAAAAGAGCTTTAAGCAGCTCCACAGCAGGTGGCACACTTGGAGTTCAAAGTGTTTCCTTACACACAAACTTACTTGCAATTTATTGTGCAAAACAGATCTGCTTTTCCGTCAGCTTTCTAAATCTAATTTATTTTCTCCTTCGTTTTCTTTTTCTCAGCTAAAAGCAAAACCAGTATTGTGTTAATTGGAATGGAAAGCAGCTGATCATAATCACCTTAACCAGAAGCCATGTGCTGTTAAATTTCAGATACAGCTCTGTCGTTCATAGAGTGCCTTAGTATTTCATTTCTTAGTTATCTTTTCCTTTTTTTTTATTTTATTTTGTACTTGGGATTGGGATGAAGCATATGCTAATGGCTCATTGAAACCATCAAAACACAGCTGATAAAATACAGCGCAGACCCTCGAGATCCGTCTTGGATGTGCATTTGGGTGTATTAAAAGGGAGAGGCCTCCAGCTGAGTGTATACATAAATAGTTTCTCTTCTCTGTGCCTTCCTTTGAGATGCTTACCCCTCAGGAATCCCCAGGGATGAAACGGTGCTCTTCCTCTCTCACACACAGGGCTGTACAGAAGGGGAATTTTGCACTCCTGTAGCTTTTAAAGCAAAACAATTAAATAGTGAAAAGGTGAAAAAAAAATGTACTGTGCTACTTTTAAATAGCTGACTGTTTCCACAAAGTTAACGCAGAGCCCTAATTCACACTGAGATTATGAAATCATTAGATTTTTATAAAATTAATAGAGTTGTAACATTCACATAGGTTATCCTTATTGTATGGAACTTCTTTTCAGAGATTTCTTTCATCTTTCCCCGTTCCAATCTATTCAGTCTGCTACAGAGATAAAGGCTTTCTTGCCCCCACTTATCCTGTGATGGTCTGATCCCACTACCTCAACAAAGACCACTTTTCAAGCATTTTACCCTTTTCCCTTGCCTACATTAGTCCCCTTCAATTGCCCTTGTTTGTACAACGTACTCTGCTGGTCCTACCCACTGTATAATCTGATCCAAAGTTCACTTAACTCAGTCTCTAGTTGACTATGTGTGTCAGGGCCATGATAAGACAATAGATCTTACTTGTCTTGGCCAGACTGACCTGGAACCTCCAGCCATGGTGGGCATAGGATGTCCATTTAAGATCATGCCTGAGCTATGTCAGATGTGAGTCTGTCTCCAGTCCTTTCTTTGACCCTGTCTTCTGGAAGGACCTTGGACCTGTGTTGTGGCCTTATTTTCAATCCTGTCTCTGGGCCTTTCTCCTGCTGCTTCTGTCTGGACCATCGGGATGGATCCCAGACCTTTTTCACTGTTTGCTGCATCTGGGACTGCTGGCAGCTCTGCTGGCCATGTCCATATGCTGCAGGACTATAACCCGGTGAGTGAGAGCTCTGCCTGCGCTGGGGTTGTGCTCGGCTCCTGTCTTGTCCACCCTCCTGGGGCAGGCCAACACTTGCTGCTCTCCCACACAGTGATCCAAGACACAAGCCTTCCAAATACAGTCCTTTCACTCTTGTTTTGGGCTGGTCCAACCTCACTCCTCAAGCTTCAGATATGGGAGACCGTGACAAAACAGAGGCCAAGTAAATTGAAAAGACAACACTTAGTAAATGAGAGTTATAGCCAAAAATAGCACTGCACAGGTTTCTTTGTTCTGTGTAGTGACCCACTCACCACATATTGCATCCCTGACCAAATGTATTGTTTTCTCTCCTGATTCTTCATCTTGGTTGTAACACCACCCACCACCTTCCATATAGTCCTTGTATTTAATATTTTCTCTTATATCTTACCATGCCATGATTTGATGTTCCTTAGGCAGCAACAAATTTTTATTTCCATTTTAAAGTTAGCTGTATCGTCTACTACTTAGGCTTTTACTAAATTTTATCTTTATAGTTAAAACTAAATACCTTTTTGGCACTAAGGATTTCTTTCCGTGCACCTGCCCTACTGAAGTGGGCATTCAACAAGGGGCTGTTCTCCCTCTCCTGCTGCTGATGCTGGGGAAACAGGCAAGGACCATAGAACACAGCTGGTTCTTGTACTGAACTCAGTATTTTAGATCATCGTTAGAACTGAAAGGTGATAATCAACAGCTTGTTATCTGCTTTACCTGGACTTTGTCTTCTTGACTTCCAAAGGATGCAGGTGATCTGTTTATACACACGGTCCTGTATGGGATAGGTGTCTCCCTGATCTAAACTCTGAGCCATAGTCTGCAGAAACTTTCTGCAAGGTCAGGATTCATCCTCTTTTACCACAGCATCTACAGGAATAAAAAGAAAGTGATAGGTAGATGATTAAAAGAGGTAAATATTCAGGACTGTCACATCATTTGCCCCTATGAATAAAATGCAAATGAATATAAACAGATGCTCTGCATATGCATTTACTTTTAAAGGTGTTCGGATGTTGTCATCCTGTCTTCAATTAAATAACTATAGCCACTGCATAAATTGCAAACAGCACAAATTCATGGATGACAACTTCAGCTGAGACAGACCTGTCTTCCTCAGCTTGCTCTGTAGTCAGTGGATGTGCTCCATCATAGTTCAAAGCAGCAACTTATGTTCTCTGAGCCACAAGCCAGGAGCTTCTCTCTCCATCTCTTAGATGATGAAGTCTGAAGGACTTGTCTCCACAGCTAAACTTAGTCTTTGTAAAGATCTGAAAAATTATTGATGAGTCCGAGACTTATTAGGATTTTACTTATAAGTTATTTGCCATTAAAAAGAAAAAGGCAAATGACTGTGGTAATTTTTCCACAATGTGGTACTGTTACAAACTGCCTAAAGCATAGGCATGTTTCTCTCTAATTTACTGTATAGTTGTCAGCATCACCAGTGTTTATAGTTACAAGACAAAACTAAGGAAAAAATTGAAAAAAATTTGAATTTTACTATTATTTTCAAGCGTTTGAATTTTTAATTACATATGTCTGCACGTTGCTATGTTGTCAAATATCTGTGCAAGATTATGGCACAGTCTTAACAAGATCTCTTTCTGCTTGATATTGCAGTGGTTACATATCATCTAAGAGTATTTTCTAGAAATATTTTGAGTGAGAGAAATTTAGTGCATATGACTGCGTGTATATATGGTACTCATGGTGACACAGGGGACAGATCCCTTCTCTGGTCGTTGCAGAATGTCCAGCAGGGAGAGAACAACGAGGTATTCTGTCTTTAAAATGTATCCTTTAATCCATTCTTCTACTTGCTACATACTATTTTCAAATCTTCCTAGACACTTAAGTACCATAGTTAAAGATTGTAATACTGCATAATTTTATTTCAGTCATTTCTAGTTACCATGGATGCTGTTGAATTGGGAGAACTGGACAAAGTTGTTCTTTTGATCAGCAGTAAAACAGGTAAAGTACTTTTGCTGCTCTCTAAAGTCGGTGATGTGAATCACACAGCTAGCTTCCTGTTAAAAGCAACAAAAACCCTGCCAGAGTTAAAGCCTGATTAATTTCCTTTAGTTATTTTTGCTAAAAGGTGATATTATATAAAGCAAAATCCTACATTTTGACACATTAAAACCCATGGATCTAAAGGCTATATCATTATTCTATCAAGAAAGTAAACGATTCCTTTCCATACAAGAAAGAAAAATGGAAAATTAGGGTGAATAATTATATTCCACGATCAATACGTGATCTATTAATAAGCAATCTAGGAGAATAATTATAACTCACTTAAGAAACTGGTATTGTTTAATTTTCCTTTTGTGGTTCAGTTATTTTCACTGTTTTCCCCACCTGTTCTGTTTTCTTCCTGTGACATTCGGAGGTGGATTTTACTTCTATTAGGCAATCAGCCCTTTTGTCACCAAATTTTATTAAAATCATCATAAATTTAACATCCTTTGCTTCATTTTTAGGGTGAGGGTAGCTATCATGCTACTAAGGAATATTCAAAGAATTAATTGTAAAACTTTCTGAAGTCCTTTAATGAAATTTGCTATATAATTGCAAATTGTTACTTAGTACGTATTACGGTTGGCCATTTTCAGACAGTCTTCTAGGAAAACAAGGGTTCTGTGTTTGCACTTATCTGTCTTTATTGTTTGCCCATCTGTTGGCTCCTCATAATACTTACCACCCAATTTCAACCAGTCTGTAAAATGTGTATAGACACCAAGGCATTTGGGCAGGTAGTGTGTACATACTAATTGGCTGGTCAACACCTCCTGCTCCACAGCACGGTCTACTTTGGCCACCGAGGGCTTCAGAAGGGGCATGGTGTGGAGCTGCCCTTTTACTATAGGGGGGAAGGAAAGGAGAGTGATAGTCCTGTCATGCTGCTGTAGGGGAGCAAGGCGTATAGCTCACTACTTTTGTTTCCCACAGTTATGAAAGTTAACTATGGCCACATGTCTGACTGACAGTCATTGAACACGGGAATTGCATGTTGCCAAAGGGCGCCACAGAGAGCATGATGGTCAGGTTTGAAAACACAATTCACAGAGGAGGGACTTTGGGACTCATTGGCTCTGTGTGCATAATGTAGAGAGGATTGGGCAGATGTATCATGCATTTCTTCCAAAGAAGTTACTTAGATGATAAAGCACTTTAGATGAGTAAAGGTGCCCATATTCATCTTGACTTGTCTGGGCTGAGAATAGTTTGGATCAAGACTTGGAATGAAAAATCCACAAATACAAAAGCTCTTATAAAGTCAGATGAGGGTGTTGGTGGATGAGAAGCTCAACATGAGCCTGCAATGTGTGCTGGCAGCCCAGAAAGCCAACCATATCCTGGGCTACATCAAAAGAAGCACGGCCAGCAGGTCAAGGGAAATGATTCTGCCCCTCTACTCTGCTCTCTGAGACCCCACCTGGAGTACTGTATCCAGCTTTGGAGCCACCAACATAGGAAGAACATGGACCTGTTGGAGCAAGTCCAGAGGAGGGCCGTGAACATGATCAGAGGGATAGAGCACCTCTCCTATGAAGGCAGGCTGAGAGAGTTGGGTTTGTTCAGCCTGCAGAAGAGGAGGATCTGGGGAGGCCTTACAATGTCCTTTCAGTACCTGAAAGGAGCCTACAGGAGAGATGGGGAGGGACTCTTTACCAGGGAGTGTAGTGATCGGACGAGGGGTAATTGTTTTAAACTAAAAGAGGATAGATTTAGGTTAGATATTAGGAAGAAATTCTTTTCTGTAAGGGTAGTGAGGCACTGGAACAGGTTGCCCAGAGAAGCTGTGGATGCCCCATCCCTGGAGGTGTTCAAGGCCAGGCTGGATGGGGCTTTGAGCAACCTGGTCTAGTCGGAGGTGTCCCTGCCCATGGCAGGGGGGGTGGAACTAGGTGATGTTTAAGGTCCCTTCCAACTCTAACCATTCTATGATTCTGTGATATGTACCCTGCATAACTGGTCAGCCCAGGCAGAGTGTTGCTCTAATGCATTTGTGCTTCAAGTATCTGAGCAGGTTTTTAAGATCAGGTGGTTCGAGACCCCTTCCTGAAGCTTCCGACTCTCTCCATGTACTGTCCAGGCAGGTCATGAGTGCAACAAGATGCCCTGGATTCCTCCCCAGGAGCCTGAATCTATTAACTTAGACTCCTATTGATAGAATTAAAGGGACTTGGACAGTAGTAGAAGACATTGGGATGCAGTTTGGCAACAGGACTGAAGAGACAAATAGTCTTCATGACTAACTAGTGACAAGAGATCCAGGCCACTGTAATAGTCAGCGTGCAGCTGAAGTCCCCAGCAGAAAATTCAAAAGGAAGTATAAGTCAGAGAGCAATCCTTCTCAAACAGCAGAGGTATACAGTAAGTTGCTGAACTTCCTTCATACCTCCCATCTCACAAGATCCTCTTTGTGCTGTATGTGGAATGGAGATCGAACCCTCTTGTCAACCCATCACTGAGGAGGAAGCACCAGATATGTAAGTCTGCTCTTCCTCCTCAAATGTGCCTGCCCGAGTCATGTTGAATCTTTTCTGCGTGCCTGCCCAAGCATGGTGAGGACAACACCCCTTTGTGTCACTAAGACAAAGGAAATGCTTACTCCTAAATTTCTAAATTGGGGTTTCAAATAAGAACAAAATAAGGACTGTTATGATGATTCCAAGATTTTTAAGTCAATTGTTAGTATTAATAAATTACATTTTAATGTGGTAGGAATGACACCATTATATCAACAACAGACTCTACCTAATTCCTAGACGTGCAGTACAACATTTTCACTATATTTTATTTCCTTCTTTGTAGACTGCAAAGTGGACATTAAAAAATTGCATTTGAAAGAAGCTGTAAAGGAGAATCCTATCTATGTATTTGAAGTGAATGAGTAAGTATATTATGTAAAGCTAGTCATTTTTTAGTCATTTTGTAGTATAATAGTTGAAAACACTGAGTAGGCATTGAATTAAGATAACTGTCACAGTGTGGTTCAATCAATGGATATTTTTAAAGTCAGTTCACCTTTAACTGTCCCACATTAATTCATAGGATTTTTTGATTTAACATATGATTTACTTACCACAAAAACATATGTGGTTTTGTTTTTCAGAACATTTTCTGTGAATGCAAATAAGCCAGAAATACAGAGAGAAATCCCAGTATCTTTTGTTATTAGAGGAGACAAACAAAAGAATGACATAGATAACAACTTACATAAAGAAGGAAGTGAAACAAGAAATCTGACAGAGTATACTATTAAAGTATACACAGGTGACCAAAGGGGAGCAGGGACTGATGCCAATGTGCATATTATTTTATTTGGGAATGAGGACAAATCTGAGGTATTTCAACTCTCTCAGTCACTGGAGCATCAAGACCCCTTTGAAAGAGGAAAGGTGAGTACATAGATTTTATAGGATGTGTCCATTTCTGCACTGGGAAAGCACACTTTAAATCTATGCAAGATCTTTATAGAACTTAAGGCATTTATGCTGTTTGCCACACCACTAGGTGAGATACAGTCTCAGTTATCTCTGTGTTTTCACCAGAGTAACCAAGGGACATTCCATTTCTATTGTATCTAGCTGACTGTTGCTCTTCTGTCTCTTAGTCCCAAATACATCTTCATATTGCACCCACTCACCTGCCCAGTTACGCATTCCCTTCATCTGAAATGCACAACGTGCATTGCCTGCTCATGTGTACGTACGTGCAATATCCCTTGCTGTTGCACAAACTTTGAGTATTGTGCTTGAGAATACATCAGTCTCTTACATCCCATCATTTCACTTTGCCATGGAAACCGATGCTGTGAGCCTCACCGAACGTATAAGCCTATAACCAGATAAAATGGAACCATGCACATCAACCTGATTCTGATATCCATCATGCTTCAGGCTATTCAGAGACCCCTCATTCAGATATAGACATTTGCATAAGAATGCTGATTCTCCACATGATGTCCTAGTACCTTCACAGAATGTTCTTCTATTTTAATAAACATATTACTGTGGCAAAGAAATTGCTCCATTTGCTCACCACCTGTGCAATGGAGTATAATGATGGTTACCTTTATGGGGCAAGAAATAAATATATTTTCCATTTCTTTCTCCTGTGGATTTCTTGAAAAGTAATGACTGAATAATTAAAACTCCAGTTAAAATATCTTCCTTATGAGATTCACCTCATTATCTCCAGCACTACTAAACATCTTTTTACTTGCAGTTGTTCTGAGTTGTTTAGCCAGCATGTCTGTGAATATCTTCTAAAAGATCTTTACCCACATATTTTCCTCCTTACTGAGGGGGTTAATAAATCTAGTTACCTATCGGCACAAGGAGCAAGTAAGAAAGTGTCTTGACTAGTACTTCCTTTTGGCTAGTGCTACGCAGGGGGTGTCATTGGTCTTTCAAAAAGATGAATAGATACATAGAAATTCTATTAGCAATCCAGCTAACTCAATGGGTAGCCAGTGATATCAAGCATCTTATGAAAAAAGGATCTCATTTTAGAAAAAATCTGTAATATGGAACAAGTTAATAATTTAAATTTAAATACATAGTATTTGAGAGAGATAATGGTACATGTAAAAGCCTTTATCTTTTATGTTCGTGAATGTATATTTATGTATGGTATACTGAAAACATTTTAGAAGCCTGTATCGGTTGAGAATTTGTAAGCAAGGAAAAGTATTTTTCTAGTAAATGAAAGTCAGGAAAGAGGTAGGGATTGCCCTATTATAAGTTGAAAAGTGAATCTTTCATGTTTAAACTGAGCCATAGTAGGAGATGATCTGTACCACAGATCTTCAGTAAGGAAAATAAACCACATCAGGTGTCAGCCACCTATTTTGAATTGGCGTTATTGCACTTGAATGAGTCTCAGACCTAAACAAATTTATAAGTTTCCAGACATTGGTATATTATTTTTAATAACTGTATTTTAATATTAAAGGTTGATACATTCAAGATTACAACAAAAAGATTAGGCAGCCTACACTCAATTGAAATTGGTCATGATGGGAAAGGATTTGGTGAGTATACAGCATGTGTGCAATGGCCTTGTAAAAATCTTCTGCTTAAATATCTGCCTGTCACTTAGGTTTTTGAAGTCATGCTCCTGCTCGAGCTAGCTAATACAAATCTGTATACAGATGAGGTCAGTTTGACTGCTCTTGCAGAGAGACATCCCCTCTGTCTCTATCACATTTTGCTTGACTTTACCTTGAATTTTTTTTTTTCCAACAGAGAAGGGATCTAGTTAGCATAAACCTCAGAAGGTTTTATCCTTCAAACATTGCTCAGCCAAAACTCCTATTAGATGTCTTAAATAACGTAGGATTGAATTTTGGAACTGCAGGCTAACTTTCCATGCTCTGAACATTACCTAAGAAATGTCTGGGCAAGTTTGGGACTGTGGTGTAGCTCCCTCTGACACACACACAGCTTTTCTTCTTGTGGAAGCTGAACTATGAGGTGAACGCTGGTGGGCACCAGGTCTTGCCATGATGTTGATTTATGACGGGGCTACAGTACGTATCCACACATGGTGATGGAAACTGTTTCTATGTACAGTGTATTACACATAACCTCTAAAACCTGAATCTTACCAAAAATAAGATGGGAGGCTAGGGCATATAATATTTTGATCTTATATTTAGCGGTGCTAAAGAACCCTAGAGATACACAAATATATAAATGGAATGTGCAGACAATGTACATCTTGGGTCAAAAATGTCTGATTGTATTGAGATATTCTAGTCAGGTGCCTAAAAGGAAACTCAGGACTAAACCTGAGTTTAGGTTTAATACAACCTGATTTATCTAAGTGCACGAGCCACTACAAGGTGGCAAGCATTTATCGTATCTAGGATGAACCAAGCAAAATTCTGCAAATAGCAGTTCCTATTAAGGCAAAAGTTAAACAGTTTTTTTTTTGAACGACCCAGTTGTGTTGTACATGTTATGGTATTGAAAACTCAAAAAGAACAACCACCACACCTGTTCAAATACCTAAAACAAATAAAATCCTCCTGCTGACTTTCATCTTGCTCATGTTAGCTGCTGTACATGCACACAATCCAACTAAGAACTGATCTGGGAAGGGAACTCCACAGCAGCAGACTTCTGGCACGCTGAGAGTTGCACAGAAATCTGCAGGGGAAATATAGGTTGAACTTTTATTTCCTGGGTCCCAAACCATCAACAATATGATTATCTTTCCTCTCTTTGTCCTGATCAACATCACATAGCTGCTAACAGTGTCTTTCCAGCACAGCTGGTGTGTGTTGATTCATCTTACATCCGTGACCACATTCCTCCAACTTTTCCTCTGAAAATACCTGCAAATGTCTTTTGTCACGTCAGCTGTTATCCTCCCCAGCATCCTCAAATGTAACACCTCTTTGAAATGTTTCATCTGTTTGCTAATCTTTCCTAGCTGCCTCTAGATTTCTCTGTACCTGGAGATTTCAGTGAGGTCTGTTGGAGTTTTATCAACAAAGGATAAAGCATCAAATCTTAAATTTTTCAAGAGAGCAAACACGCCTTTATATTTGTTTGTAAAGAGCCGTGTAAATTTGAGAGACTGTAAATTTTTATTGCTGGTAATCTTGACTCTGAATTACAGAGATTTCATGAAAGGTCATATATTCCGAGTAGAGTCTATGATATATTAAACCATTCACAAGATTTCATTAAAGAAGTTCTAAAAGTACTTTACAATATCAATAAATGACTCTTGCAAATTGAAGATGAAAAATGTAGACACCTTTATGGCTTAGTTATACTAGCTAATTGTTTGAAAATGTGCATGAAAAGTGAGAAACATCGCTATGCCTTTACATTTTATCTAAATTGGTATAATTTGCAAATATTTTTCTATTACATTTTTAGCCTATTTACAAATAAAAATATATTTATTGGTTTTAGCCTACTTAATACTTTTTCCAAATATTTTAAAACCAAAATAATTTGTTAGAATGTAGTATTTTATCTCTAGGACATGCAAGGAATACCAAAAGGGTTTCAGCTACTAGCAGTATGATCTTAATTAGTTTTTAAATGTTGTCATTAAGTATTTGCATTGGCAAACATGACTAAAGCACAATGTCAGCACAAACATTGTGTATCTATAATAAAGGTTTTTTTTTTAATCTTCATATTTTAATATTCTATGAAATAAAATTCTATAGCACAAATATGTGGGTATTTTTCGCACAGCAAAATAGGAGATTATAGTAGAATATTAAATACATTGTTAAAGCTAAAACAGATAAGACTGTTGGCCTAAATGCTAGATGCTAGAGATGCTATTCTGAATCATGACTGCTGGAGAAATATGGATATGAGAAGAATTCAGACTTGACCACTTTTATATATGTTTATATAAGTATAAATATATTAATTAGAAAGAAGTAGCAGAATTTCTGTTTTCCTACTGTTTAAGGGCTTGGGTTATCATTAAAGAAATTACATCTAATGACAAAGTCTATCTGTTTTTATTGTTTTGGTGGACACTGAAGATCAAAGCCCACCAGGGGCGTACTTTGAATGCACTTCAGAGTACCAAAAAGGGCAAAATGGGATTTCAAGAATTTATTCAATATTACCATGCACTCTGTTTCATTTGTCTTACTCCTTGTTCTGTTTAATATGGAAAAATGAGTTAAGTTGTAATAAAAATCTTCCTTTATATTTTCTGTCAAAAATATCAAAGACCTTCTCTGTAAAATTGAGAGAAGCTAGTAATAATTTGAATCATCTACATTTCAGTTTTATTATTGATATTGAATACATTAGGAAGTACTGAATGACACAGGGTTTGGAAATGAAATCAGAAACCTTTCTTATGCTTCATTTGTGTTTTGGTTATATTAAATTTGTTCTTTTTTTTTTTTCCTTTTACAGCGAGTGGCTGGTTTCTAGAAAAAGTAGAAATCACAGATGCATCTAAGAATTCCGTGTATTGCTTCAACTGTAACAGGTGAGTAGATCAGTTCATCACCACTCTGCAGGTGCTGTTTTCTTTATAACAAGAATTAGTAGTATTCTTTTTAGTCTCTCAGTTGTTTCTCTTTTGGTTTCCTAAAACAGTGAGAATTTTTTAACCGTGTTCCTATCAGTTACTTGGTAACTATTATCTCCAGTAACTTTTCAACCCTTTGGCCAATTTCAATCTAATTTGTGAGAAAAATATTTAGAGGAAGACACTATATTTTTCCAAGTTACTAAAACTGGATGACTATAGAAGGGAGAGACACAATTTAATGCTTTCACCAAGAGAAGGTATTAGTATGCCATTTTCAAGGGGTAGAAGCTGTGAACTGGTGAACCATTACACAACCATTGGCACACATGTAGCTCTGACAAACATATCATGGGTAGGCAAACAGGCAAGGGAGGGAATCAGGAATACGGGATGGTGGGAGGATGGTAGGTTATGGTGGTACAGATACAAAACCGGAGAAAAAGTAGTGTATTTATTGAGCAAAAGCAACATTAGAATCCTTCTGTTTCAGTGTCTGCTTAGTATGGGTCTAAGACACATTCAGCAAACAGGGTAAAGATAAACGAAACCTTTTTATATTGTAATGTAAGAGGATAATGATCTACATTTAGACATTTATTTGGATAAAGGGGTGCTGGGCTAAAGGGCTTCTAATGCACAAAAAGAAAATCCACTTCAGTCTGCCTCAAACTGAAATAATATACTTTCAGAAGTTGGAAATTAAATTTAAAGGTATATTTGGAGGGACTGTTCACTACAATATACAGTTTATAGCTTAAAAAATTTCAGAATAAACAACAGAAGCAACAAACACATTCATGTATTTCTAAGTGTTAAGTATATTTTTAAGGTATCTGGTGAACAGACAAGTGTGAAAACTCACAAGTTCCCTAAATCTAGAAAGAGGGATGTTACCCAGTGGTTTGGAAATTAAAATGGTAGCCAAGAATATTTAATTTTGTTCTTCCCTAAATGTTTCTGTAAACTTGACAGTTCATGGAAGCCAAATCCCAACCCTGTACACCCAAAACCCAACATTTTTTAAGTTCTTGGGTAGTCAGTGGGACTCTACAGTCATGAGAATCTGTAGCTGTTACCAACCTCAACAACGTGCAACTTCTTCCAACAACATTAAGCTTCTCTTCATTAAAGTTCTTCTAAACACATGCTGAGGTACTATCTAATCTTCTAGATACCTAAATTTAGGACAGTGGGTATGAGCAAAAGTTCTTAGACTACAGTATCACTCAGATGGGCAGCACAATCCATGATGGGATTTTCAGCTGATGTAAGAGTTTTAAGAGTTCTCTTCTGCTTGTAAGAGTTCTCAGACCACATCAGTCAGAGGAAGATTCTTCAAAAAGATAGCTTGCAACAAACATTTTTTTTTCCAGAGATTTTTTTTTCAATTTTGTTTAAAGTCTTACGGTAAAAACACAAATGTATGTAAGAGACCCATTTGGAGCAAGAACTTGAATCACATCATTGATGTGGGGAAGTGACTGACAGATTGATTCTATAGACTGCTGACTAGGACATTTAACTGGGACCTTGGTGGGTTAGAGCCATGTCCTTACCCTAACGTATACCCACTTACTCAAAATGGAAGAATTTCAGTAGGAGAGATTAGGAGGTCCACCCCAGAGTACTCAGTGACTCAGTATGGAGCACTCCTGGGATATAGGAAACTATAAGTTCATGTCCCTATTCCAGCTCAGACATGGAGCTTCTCATCTCATGGCCTACTGTGTAAACAGGGAATAGGTTCATTCTCTCACAAAGGAAGGACTCCTCTAAAACAAAACCTGTGTCTAAAAGATATTAATTACTGATAAACCTGAAAGGAGGTGGGCATCCTTTACTAATCCATTTAAATGCCTGTTGTCTAGCTTACAAGTCACACCTTTCCTTGGCTCTGGGACTTCCATGAGCAATTTTATCTGCCAAGATTAGTTGTGTTTCAGCGTTTCAGCCTGGAACTGTTTAGCTTTAGCCATATCTCCAAGCTGTTCAATGGTGCAACTTCAAACGTCAGCTACATTAATGCTATAATGGCTGGGAATCCCTCCCATACTAGATCCTTGGTATACATCACATCAGATAGTCCATCATAAGCCTTGCAGAAGTGTTAGAAGCTTTTTAACTCTCTTTGTAAATTAGTATCATTGCCTCCAGGGTTCCAGTTAACATCAATCTACACGAGCTTTGCACTCAGGCCCATTTCCCCATATAGTCAATAGTAAAACCTCCATAGGCTCTTACAGAGCAGCGACTGGGGCCACCAGGCAACTCAGTGTTAGTCTCATATTAGGAGATATGAGAAATAAACAGTCCCTGGAATGGAGTACTTCGACAATAACCCACTGTTCCAGAACAGGTGTCCTTACTCTAAATTATTCTGATTTTATGTTGCTCAATGAAACAATCTACTTGTAACCTATATAACCAACAAATGAAATTAATGTATATTTCATAAATATATTCCTGAAGTTAATTACACTTCTAAATTAGCATATATCGATCCAAAAAAAAAAAATTAAAAATCACTATTTTCTACAAACTGGCTACTGCTCCTGTATAAAACAACATAAAAACTCTTCTAGAAATCCAAAGGTGCAGAGGCAGGCTCTCGTGATTTGTCTGTTTCTTAAGTTTGGTATGTTCTGTACCTCTGACAGATTTTTATGTTCTTCCCTTAAGGTGGCTTGCTGAGGACGAAAGTGATGGTCGCACTGTAGTGCAACTTTATCCACAGCTGCTTGATTTATGATTCTTTCTGAGCGTGTTGCTTCTTCAAATTCACGCGTATTTGATTTACTTGTATTTTATCATTTTGAAGGTATTGTAATTACTGTGAAGGAATGTCAAAACAATGCATTAAAAACATCACAGTAAATTAAACACGTCTAATGTGAACACAACATTCCGATCCTATTAGAGATGCTCAAAAACGTTGCATGACTGAAATTTAGAAAACAGAAATTTAAATCTGTAACATGGCTCCGTGGACTTGATCTGAGCATTCATAATGGTAGGCATGTGTAGTAACACACTCAAACATTTCTGTTTCAGTAATAATTTGCGGGTAAGTTAAATTTAGCTCTTTGGTCAAATCTGTCAATATTTATTAATTTGATAAATCTGTTTCAATTTCAACATTTATTACAATTCAGAGGTTCTCAAAATCATTTTTCGAACAAACTGCACAACTCTTCAGCCTTACCACATATTGCTTCCTTTTTCTGTAAGACCGTGACAGAGGCTAATAAAGAATTTGTTATTCAGGAGTTCGCCCTGTGTCAGTAAGCCTCCCGCTGACATTTGATTGTAGAATCTTGTAGCTGAGCCAGAACCTCAGCTGAGAACCTTTAGATCCGAAGGGTGTCTTAAGAGAGGCTGTTATCAGTACCACTGCAATAGCTCACTGGCAGGCTCAGGCAGCTCCCTGCTCAGCTTGATGACTTTTGCAGTGCCCACTCTCAGCCACCTTAGCTGGCTTTCCAGGGCTATAAGTGCCTTTACTTACACAACAAAAAAAAAAAGAAAAAGAAAAAGAAAAAAAGAAAACAAAGGGAAAAAAGGAAAAAAACCCCAATTCTTCTTGAAAACACACAATAAATAGAAACACACTTATCTAGAAAGGCACAAATTAATGTTTGATTTGGTAGGCTTTGACATTGCCAGAATTGACTCAGGAAGGGTTTAGGATATTGACGAGTCTGAAATGAAATCACAACTTGCACACCACCTGAAGTTTCATGTGTGTGATCAGAATACAAATACTGTATATAAGTTACATAGGGCATCCCTCTGTTTAATCAAAGGCCTTTGGTACCTCCAAAATTTAAAATCTGTATGAAGATCTGAATTTTAGATCTCTTTCACCCTCAAGGCACTACCATGTTCTGTAGCAGCAATGTGCTTTCTATAATTATAAGAATTAAATTAATTTCTAATCTGTGCTGATGAAACATTGTCTGGCTATCTTTTTAATATGTTTAATGTTTATTTACATTATTCTGTGAAATGAGGAATGTTAGCCAGTATCTGCGTGGGTGATGAGATTCCAGTTTGACACAAAAAAATAATAAACACATATAATGGGTCTTGGCAGGTAATTTCATTTTTATCTACAGTATACGTCATCAAAGGGAGAGCTAATGTAAGGTGTGGATGTGATCGGAGTGAGCAATGGAAGACAGTCAATTTCTTCCAAAAGTTCTCTTTTTCCTCATAGAGCTACCACGCACACTGGAATGGATTTGAAATTGTATCCCCAGAGCGCAGAGTTCACTCACTCAGTATCAGCATTCATTACACTGAATCACTTCGTTGTGATCTATTATGTGATTTGTTTCATTATTATGTCTTTCATTAATAGTTTGTAATATTAGCTCTCTTTGATGCCATTTCTGATTTATCAAGTGTAAATGATGCCTTCCTAATCTGTTTCTCATTA
>JAOXNO010000013.1:118738831-118750190 GCA_028565335.1 Limnodromus scolopaceus
GGGAGGTGTCCCTGCCCATGGCAGGGGGGTTGGAACTCGATGATCTTTAAGGTCCCTTCCAACCCAAACCATTTTATAATTCTATGACTGTATGTACGTACCATGAATTCAAAGAGATGTTTCACGTTACAGCATTTGTTTCTAGATGTTGTCATCTTCCAGGAGGTTCTTGCAACCAGATGAGTTTTTCTGGCTAAAATTTCTGTGTTATTTACATCAGGGAAAGTATTTAGTGCTGAAAGGTCAGTTTGCATGTCCAAATCTCCTGTGGGAAAGCAAGAAAGTGCAACATCACAGCATGGTCTATAGCTTCAGTTACCCTGCTCCAGATCTTCAGATTATTCCCATCAGAGTTTACCTCGTCTGGAAGAGTACGCTCCCTGGTAGCTGGCTTAGTCCTTAATATTTGTCTGTAAGGACAGACTTGGATACAAAAATACAAAAGTTCTAGTAAAATTAAAATGAAATCAATTCTAATGTCACTTATAACAGTATTAGCTCGTTCTGCCATCTCTGTTCCAATTAAGTAGCTTTTAATACACAGCAGATTAATCACAACAGCGACTTACAGTTTCAGTAAACAGGTTGTTTGGGAGGAATTTATCAGGCACAGACAAAATCAATAGCTCTTTCGCTTGCATATCAAGGTACAGTAGAAATTTGTGGTTGCTAAAGTATGTTTACAAAGTGGTGCCGTTTTTGTGCTTTTTAGCACAGCTGTCAGTTGTATACATTGTGTCAAGCAGACATATAGGAGTGGAAGTGGCAAACAGGCTATAAAAAGAACTGTTTTGATTTGTTTGATTTTTAAAATGAAAGGAGGCTGGCATAAAAGAGGACATGAGGAACAATGGAGGGAACATATAAAAGGAAGCAGATTATGGAAAGGCATAGGAATAACAGTCAATACCGTGTACCTAAAACTCCAGTTTATTTCCCTTCAGCCACTGACCAAAGGCAGATTATTTGAATAATTTTCTAAGTGACTGCTTGAGAGACTGGAGAAGGAGATGGGGGGGGGTGGGGAAGAGTTGTATGTCTGGGCAAACTCACAGCAAAAATGTTAGATACACAGAAAAGATATCAGATAAACTCAGATTGCAGTGAGTAGTCATCTGAGCAATGATGAATACAAAAGTGAGGTATCAGTTTTACATCAGTTTACAGGGAAGAGAGTGCTTTTAAGTATCTTTTCATAAATTTTAGAATTAAAAAATAATAGGTCTTGGATATATATTTTTCCAAGAGATTTTACCTGAATTTTCTGACAACCATAACCTGAGTTACCATCTACCCATCATCTCTGAGTGCTGAAGTGGTTTCTTATCGCTCTCCCTCACATTCTGTTTCCCTCCTCGAATGGCTGAAATGGGTAATAATGTATTTTTTCCCCCAAGGTAAAATAATTGCTATCCTCTGTTGTTATTTCCATTACTTTTCCTTCGACAACATGCTTGTGCTTTTCAGTATATTCACGGTGTAAGATTTGCATGGCGAGCCATATAAATCTTTTTGACTGGCGGGGATAATCAGTGGGGGTGGCTAACGCTATCGGTTACAAATGATTTGATGTCACGAGCTGCAGCAAACGGAGCGGGACTGTTTTGTGGGGTGTTTTCAAAGGAAGTTTGGCAGCCAATGATGTGACAACAAAAGTAACTTCTTCTTGTTCTTCTAAAATTGGAAGGTGTGACTTAGGCAAGACTAATGTACCAAGGACTGGTACCAGCTGCTTTAGAGAAGGATGCAGCTGTTTTATAGTGAGTAAAAAGTGAATTAACCTACAGATGGAAGGACAGTTTTCCTTATCTCTGTCAGCTGCTATATATCAGATTGATTTCTGCCCTTAAGAATGAAGGTTAGCTGTGCCACAGTTTTCAACATTACTCACGTTAATGGGATGTTTTCACGTAAACATCTGATCTATTCTAGGATCCTGCCATCTTCTTTGAGTGGTGTTTTTCCATGTGTGATGCATAGGATCAGTACATTAGTTTCAGCAGGTCCAAGGAAAGTACCTTATAATATACAGCACTAAACTTCAGGTCTCTATAGGGGGATCTATACATGCATGTAAAACAACAAAAAGCCACCGTGCTGATACTTTCATGATTCAATAGTGGAACGATAAGCTTTGTCTCATTCTAAATGTATGGTCTTTAAGAGGACCCTGGGTGGAGTTGTGTCTCTTCTTATTTTTCTTCAACCCTAATCTTTATAAGATCACTTTATATGGAAATCTTTCTGTGAGCCAGATCTAAAATAGGACTTAACACCACAAAACAGAATTTATATGTTCTTCAGGCATATAGCCCTGAAAATATGATCTAAAAAATTGGGCTCAACAGCCTTGTTAGGAAGTTTTTTGAGCAACTTAAACATAACGGACCATAATGTTCAACTTGAAAATGTTTCAGAGGCTTGTACTTCTGCGTTTTGGCTGCATCCAGAACTTCCCCAGCACACACAGCCTGAGTTCCTATTTCTCATTTGAGCCCATTGCGATCCAGAAGTTGGAATGGCACCAAAATCCTGTAGTGGATCCGGTTGGCAAGCTTGGCTTAAACCTGCTTTATGAGCAACGATGAGCTTAGTTCCCCAGCAAGTATTACGGCATCTGCCTTGTTTTACAGTACTGGAGAAATGTCCCTTGTGATTAGAGTATTTGCTCAGGTTTTAGGAGATTCAAGGCCAGCTGTGACCTTACCAGCTGTGAGGGGTCAGATCCTGCCTCCCTGAGTGCTTTCTGCTCTGAGGCTTAGGTGAGACGGGAGGGGGACGTTTGCTGTCCTTCCTGATGGAGCTGTGTCATCTGACTGACAGAAATTTCATGTTTGTGAGGCCAGAGAGGAAGACCTAATGCTTAGAGCCTTCAAATGGGACCAAATACAGATTTCTTTGTCTTTCTTTTTCGCTGCTTCATTAATTTTCTGCCTTTTAACCTTCTCTCACTCTCTTACCCTAAAAGTACACCACCAGTATTTCTGCTTACAAACTTTCATCCTTCATGAATAGAAAACCACAAACAGCACCGTAATACAGATCTACATGGAAATGCCTGCTTAACTTACAGGAGTAGCTCTAGATGACCTGAATTAGTTGAAGGATTGTTTTTTTCATTTTTTCATCGACCCTTCCCTGTCATATGTAGTCAACCTTAGAAAAAGAGGAAGAAGAAAGGTGTTTTTGATGTGTCACTCAGTAGTTGTTTCGCCCTTTTCCTCTGCTGCCTCTTGCAAAAGTGAATTAAACAGAAATTTAAAAGATGTTCCCAGTTCTTAGTCTGAGTTGATTTCCTGATAACATTTTTGTAGTTGTTTTTTTTTTTCCTTAACATAGGCAGTAGAGTTTTGTGGCTGAAATAAAAACGCATCTTTGCATCCCAAGTTCTTGCCTCCCAATTCACCATGAGCTCCACTGCAAGTGGAGCCCAAGTTTTTGGTTTACCTGTCTGAATTTCAGAAATGAAGAACTACAACTCCCTTTTGCTTTCATCGGATTGGAGCTTATTGCCACTTTTTTTTTTTTCCTTAAAAGGGGAAGGAGATTTAAAATAACTTCATTTTGGAGGTCAAAAGCAGTGCTTACTTCTGAAAGTGTTATCCTTTAGTTATTAGTATGTATTTGCAGTCTAGTTGTTATATGGATATTATGAAGCTTAAATTTTGTAATATACTTTGAGATATTCAGATGGAAAATGATCTAGGGGGAAACAATTCAAAACAAATTATCATTTCAATGTGCCTGTCAAAACATGCTTTAAGTTAAACATGTTGAAAACACTAACATCTCTCCATACTGGACATCATTGGGTTATTAAAGCAAGATTTCGATATTTGGAGGATTTCTTTCTTCAAGAGTTTATGCGTGTTATGCCCATTATATGCTGTTGAGATTAAAAAGTTCTGTCCTTCACCCTGTTTCCTTCACCTACCCACTTTTGCTGCTTTAAGTTAGTTCATTACCTCCTCTCTTGTGCTGTTTTCCCTGTTTGTTAATTTGCTTTATAAGCTGGATCCAAAATGACCTGGATAACAAGGGTTAGGAATTTTTTTAGACAATAGCGGAGGTGCTAGATCAACATCAGCCCAAAGCTTCCAAGCACTGGACATTTCAGCTTCCAAAACAATGACATGTATGGGTGACAGCAGACAAATCAGCTGAGCATAGAACATTTCCAGTAGTAATGGTGGAAACTACATTCAACACAGAATTATTGGAAAAGGCATAAATGTAAGCAGAGAGTTCATGGTATATTAAACGAAGATGTTCTGTAAGTAAAGACTGGGCAATTAAAGAAGATTTACCCAAGTGAAGCCAAATACAGTGCAGAGGATAATGAATGTGGCTGAGACAACTCAATAATAATGGCTTTGAACTTTTACAATAGTGCATTAATGCATGTGTCAGAAGGAGGGATTGCATTTACAGTCAACAACCATTTGTTAAGGAAATTTTACCACACAGGTTAATTAAGAACTCATGATAACGGAGCATGAAAATTACCTTACTGAACTAAGGGCTGTGTCTGGCACTTAAGTATGCCATTCATTATTTTGTCTGTACCTGAAAAATAAAATTTTGGAGAGGTATGGTTTTCTATAACCTGTCTTCATTCTGTTAGTGTCACTGCTGTGGGCAGAGCTACTCCATTAATGATTGATTGACTTAGAGAATTAATTAATTGTTGGGTGTGTTGCCTGCATGGCTGGATTAAATCATGAGGGCTGCTGAGAAAACTAGCAAGGGGTTCGAAACAAGCCATCCCACCATCAGTCCCTACGTTTGTCTCTGAAGAGGCTGTCTCAGCCTTTTGTAGAACCTACTGGTGGTTTTGGATAAGCAAAGCATAAAAGGCCAGGAGCTGAGAAGGCTTTAGTTGAAATGGACCAGTTCCCCTGTCAGGTAGGACCTGTTACTCAGATGCTCTCAGGTATATTGAGAACTTGAGAATTTGGGCTTCTTTTTTGAGTTTGTGGGAGGTTTACACACATCAGTGTAAAATTATAGCCTCTCTAAAGGGAGAATACTGTCTCATGACGAACCTTTGGTTTGGGCCATGGGAGGTTCTTCAGGTAGGACTTGCCTCAGATAGCCCACTGCAGGTCTTTAATCTTTGTGTCTCCTTTCCTCCTTCAGTAAAATGTATTTCCAGCCTCACCTGTGTTGGTAAGGTAGTAAACTCTTTGTGAGAAGGATTTCTTTCCACTCCTTTGAGTGGAAACTTCCTGGCACAGTAGGAGGCCGATATTACATGAAGATTTTTGAGTAGTTCTCTAATACAAGCAATGAGGAGTTGCTATTGCTTGTGGTTTAAGAGTGAGTTTGGAATAGAGTGGTGGTTTTGAGCAGGTGCTTTCACAACCCATCTCAAAGTCAATTCCAGAGCTGGATCCAGTCTTTCTCCCTGAATCTAGCTATTTCCTACACGGCCGTTCTCTTTATTACATGCTGTATGGATTCTCTCAAGGGAGTCAACCCCTTCTGTGAGAAGAGCCAGAACTTTTCTACGGGGCTAACATCTTTTAATAGGACTGGTGCCAGACTTGTGATATATCCTACTGCTGCAGAATTTGTATTAATAAGTTGCTAGCAACGCTATTTGTGGTGTTTTACAAATGAGAGGCTTCTCTAGCAAAAAATAAAATCATATATCCATACCATTCTATTTATCAAATATCAGGTACACTGACTGGCTTTCTTCAAGTGCAGAAAGTATTGGATGGCCAGAACACTTTGAAAAATGTTGACTGTCAGCTTAATTAAGTATATTTCAGTAATGACATAAAAAATGTTGCTAATGGATACTCAAAGTAAGAAATAGAAGTGTATTACAAGAAACAGTATAATATTTCATTTTTTTTAATATAATGCTATGTCTTAAAGGATTTTAAATTTCCACAAAGTGATTCATTGAGTTTTGAAACAATTGGAGTTTAAATTATCAACTTGCATTAACACAGGATGTTTTCAATACCTCAGCAAAACCCATATCCCTAATTTTTAATTTTATACTAGCACCTAAGGAGGAAAGATGGCCAGTAGGTTTATTTGACAGCTAGCACTAATATAGGAGTCCAACTTAAAAGGACACTGTTCATAACCATCATCATAAAAAACCTTACAAGTATTCTTTTGAAGTTCACTTATGAATTCAGTTTGACTGTGTTAATGACTTGTACTGATTTTTTTGAGCTTGAGCTTTATTAGTGCAAATACTTATGAAAGGTGTATTTTAAGCCTGAGTGCCAGAATATTAATCAAAACCTTAATTACATATTCAGTAGTAATATTCACAATTCATATGGGTCTTACTTAATTTCATTACTCATCCAATCAAGGATCAGAAGCAATGACATATGATTTAAATAGCAAATTGTTTTGGATATTTTTAATTAGTAGACACAAAGGATTGGTTATTAAAGAAATTAACTTCAGCACCTTGAAAACTGAAGAATAACCTTGAAATAAGAATAAACTCAACATGCAAATCTGTTTGCAGAAAATTTACAGAAAGATTTGATGCCTAGTGTATAAAAACTATTTGCAAATAAATAAACAATAAAAATATGATAGAAATTTGTCTTCTAATGGCATGCTATAAATCATTCTTTGGAGTATTCTTCATGAATAGCAACCTTAATAGTTGTGGGGAAGGAGAAAGGAAGACAGAATGATTATTTATGTTCATTTCTAGTAATTGTTTTGGGTTCAAATATTGCAGCTGAGTGCACTTTATTGTGAGAATACCTCTTTGACCAAATAAATTCTAATTTGGTCATAATCGAGAATGTGTCACATTGGATTTATCTTACTGTGTGGAAGTCTGCCGCTGCTTCATCTGTGCTTTTTCTTCCCCATCCTCAAAAACCTGCAAGAACTTCTGTTGAGGGGGCAAGGGTTTGAAAAATGCACCTGAGGACCTGCAGGACCAGTGGGAGAATTGGGTCTTTCTCCCTGTTCCCACTGTCACTCCATGCTCAGTTAAGTGTCTTTCATCTCCACTGCAACCCAAAGCTCTGTGATTCTGTGATGTACCGCTCTTGATGCCAGAGGAAGGATGTTCAGTGGCTCCCTTGAAGCTGCGATTGATTCTATGAGCAGTATTGGATTCCAGATTCTAGGGGCAAGGAAGCACAAAGCCATGGGAATAGTCTAGGACTCCTGTTGATTGCCATCACTGAATGTGTATGTAGCTGTGATTTGTTGCAAGCAATTTCCTGACGCAGGCTGTCCTACGTTTTATTAGTTTTTAGGTGAACATCATTTTAGCATATAGACTTCACAAAGAGAAGAAATACATGAAGGAGTCAGGTAAAATCTGGGAGCCGTCAGTCATGGGAGGATCTTTTTTTAATTTCCTTTTTCTCTTGGCAACTATTTTTATCATATTCAAGCATTAGCTCTGAGAGAGAAATAATGTTCACTTCAAAAGCCACTTCCTCCTCAATAAATAATTCAGAGCCATAGATTGTTCACGAGGAAATATCAACACACTAGTAGTAATTTAATATACCAAGCAATCGCACTCACTTTAGCCTACATATGATTTAAATAGAATATGACAGTTTAGGGTCTCCATTTGCCCCATGGCATGTTGGGATCAAACTTGGCAAGTGATTGCAGTGTTCTCATATCTTCTGAAGAAGTAAATGAAAGTTGCATAATTCAGAGAGGATTTCTTAATTACATGCTAAATCAGAGTGTGCCTGCTTGTGTTCTGAATCCAAATTCTTGCCCAGGACCAGCTATAGAGAAGCCTGTGAATGTTTTCTCTGTCCTTTGTCAACCAGCATCTCACAATTGCATCTCTCTTTTTAACTTGTTGAACTATTATTTTGAAGCACAGTTTCAATATATTAGTTACCTTTGCTTTATCCTGTGGGTGAAAGGCTGTGCTTACCCTTCCTGGGCTGTCTGACCCGTGGGATCCATCTGCTGAGGACAACCTGCTTTCTGGAAGTTTTACTGCTTTTGCTTTTTATAACAGTCTCTCTCTCTTTTTTTCTTTTTTTCTTTTTTTCTTTTTTTCTTTTTTTCTTTTTTTCTTTTTTTCTTTTTTTCTTTTTTTCTTTTTTTTTTTTCTTTTCTTCCTTTGCCAGTAGCAGGCCAACACTCTACACCACAGTGTAAGCTCCTGGTTGTGCTGGGAAGGTTTGTGTTTCATTCTGTCTTAAATAGTTATGGTTAAAAATAGACAAATTCCTTCTCACTGTAATGCTCTTGTCCTAGTGGTAGGAGAATGCAGAGCTGGGAGTACACCTCTAGCATAGGGATTCTGTGCTACTAGAACAAGGCTATAGATCTGTCGTACCTGAACTCAGGTTAAGACTTCTCTTTCACAACGTCACTTTTTGTGGAGTGGCTCACCTGTTTCCAGGCTGGTCTGTGCTTGGTGCTTCACAAATACAGCATAAACTTCCTTCTGTTTTGGCTCTACACAAACAGAATTAGTCTAAACACTGAATGAGAATAAGCACTCCCAGGAAGGATTATGGCTATAATCAATTAAACCATAGCAATTTATCTCTGGTTCACATCCATGGAAGTGGGTTTACATTGAAAGCAAGGGATGCCTGCAATCAAGAGATGTTAAGTGCAATGCATAACTTCATGCGTTTGTCCTTTGCATCCTCTAGGGTCTTCTAGCAAGTCTATCATTATGAAGCCTTCTAACCATAACAGCGTTTATATGAAAGATATATAATGAAATCCTACATAGGGACATGCAATTGTCTTGGTGATAAGACGCTGCTCAGGGCTGTATTTCTTCAGGAAAAGAGCAGATCGAGACTGAAGAGTAACTTGTTTTTCTGTGTTCTTAGGAAGGAAATGATTGCCCTCCTTACTTCTATAGCATTCTCCAGTTCATCTGGGCTGTGAGAGGAAAAGGTAGCCAGGGCTTCTCTTGCAACCTACTTGCCTTCAGAGAAGGCTGTAGCTGAGTAATTCTTTCTCCAAAGTTCCAGCATAATCTGAGTAGATCTAGGAAGGGTTTCAAGGGGAGCCATCCCCTCTTCATGTAAATCCATGCTTACCTGAGGAGATGTAATGCCACAAGATTTAGCCCATTACTGTGATGGTAGTGCTGGCCGTGTTGTTTAACTTCTTGATTAACCTGGTCTCTCAGCAGGACTATGCCAGGGATTTTCATTTTGGAAACAGTCTGCTGGTCATATGGCGTGCTTGTAGAAGCAAGGAACATTAGGTCAGTGGTTAGGTGTGCTTCTGCTTTGATTTAAAATGTCTTTAAGATTTTCGGATATTTCCTTTATGTTCCAGTGGGATAAGAGAGTGGACGCATGATGGAGCAATGGTGATCAGCACATAACTCATAACCCTGCAAGGGATGTGTTTTGAAACACCAGCCATTACTGTGCAGCTGGATGAAAGAGATGTCTAAAGATGTGCTCTTCTTGTCTGAGAAACTGGTCTCAAGTTGGTGCTGACACATCTGGAAGGAGGACTTTAAACTTAGAAGCGAGAGGAGAAGGTTAGGGGAAACTCTTATGTCCCTTATGCCTTTTATATATGTACAAAATTAGTGCAAGAGGAGTAAAATGGGGAAAATTAAGATAGAACAGTGGATATAGAAATGTTAATAGTAATTCTGTTAGCAAAGAAAGCTCTAAGCTACTGAGAAAGTAAAGTGTCAATGACACATAGGTGCTAGGATTGTGCTTAATCTATTCAGTGGCTGTGTTGTCGCTACGGAAAAGTTGAAACGTGGATAAAGACCTGCCAAAAACCTGTGCAAGAAAAGGGAAGAAGTAGGAGCATCTGTGCAGAACCTGAATCAGGTGAATTAATGACTTGGGGCATAAATGTACGCTACTGAGGAAAAAGAATTCAAACTAGAGACCTGCTGGTATGCTAGTGAGTATTAATGATATAATGACTTGAAAGAGTGGGTTATATGTGCTAAAAACAAAAAATGGATTGCTGTAGGCCTGTTGTGAGAAGGAGAGGGTAGACATTCCAGAAATCTGGGGAACTGTTTTCATCATGGGGGATTTTAGCTGCTTAAATGGATATTGGAGAACACAGCCTGTTAGTAATCATAGAATGCTTTGGGTTGGAAGGAACCTTAAGGACCATGTCCTTCCAACCCCCCTGCCATGAGCAGGGACACCTCCCACTAGAGCAGGTTGCTCAAAGCCCCATCCAGCCTGGCCTTGAAAACATCATAGATGTTTTCATGTGGTAGGTGACAGTCTTCGTCAAGTAGCTAATGTATCCATAAGATGTGTTACAGTGTTCTGTTTCTTTATGGGGATGTTTTGGAATGTTTAGAATTTCTCAGTTAGCAATGAGGACACTATGGAAGGCTGATGATATCAAATAACCTTCAACAGAGTGATCACGGATATTTTCCTTTTACATTTCTTGAGGAAATAAAGAAGTTGCTAAATGTTGGGTTTGTTTTTGGGGGGGGGGAGTTTGTTGTATTTTTTTCCCCCAAAAGAGAAAAATTTCATAACTGAGGAAAAAGCTAGTAGGATAAACTTGCAGATATAAATAAATTCTTTTAAATTAATGATGCTAACACTGGTAAGAATCTGAACATGAAAAAAGAGAAAAAAGCCATAGGGTGTAGCTCTAAAATAAGGTGTATGTATGCAACACGATAGCAATATGCAAGAGACACCTTCCTCCCTTGCACCCTTTCCTTCCCAGCTGTCTGATCAGCACTAAGTGTCAGAGGTCAAAAGGTTTGGAGATAAAGCCAGAATTTCCAAAGCCAAGCTGAGCTGGGCTTTGCAGAAGAAATAACAAATAGTAAAACACCCTTTACCTACATAGTAGGGATAGAAAAAGGAAGAAAGAGAGCTAGTGTCTTGTGAGGGTGGATATTAAAGATAATCTAGATATGGCTTGGTGCTTTCCCTCATTTTTCAGTAAAGATGATTGTGTTAGCATGGTGGCAAAAGGAAGACAGATAACATACAGGATGGCATTAAAATAGAAATAACCACAGCTGCAGTGAAAGCAACAGTAAATGAGTTTATCTTTGTAAAATCAAAGGAAATAATAATTTCCGTTCCAGAATACTGAAAGAACTGGTGAATTATGTCTATATTTTCACACAGAATCACACAGAATCTTCATGGTTGGAAGCGACCTTTGAGATTGAGTCTAACACCCTGCCCCCACCCCTCCCAAACAAAAAACAAAACAAAAAAACCCACACACAACACAAAAAAAACCCCAAAACCCCACAAACAAACACAAACCAACAATCTCGGGCACTAGAACATGCCCTGAAGTGCCATGTCTACACGTTTCTTAAATACCTCCAGGGATGTTGACTCCAGCACCTCCCTGGGCAGGCTGTTCCAGTGCCTGACCACTCTCTCAG
>JAOXNO010000013.1:118750290-118766245 GCA_028565335.1 Limnodromus scolopaceus
CTTCTCCAAACTAAACATGCCCAGTTCCCTCAGCCTCTCCTCATAGGACTTGTTCTCTAGACCCCTCACCAGCTTGGGTGGCTCTCCTCTGGACACAATCTTTAACAGATTTTGAATCTGTTAAAATAGAGATAGTACCACAGTGCTGGACAACAGCTGTGTATTTAGGAAGATGAAAATTAAAATTATTCAGCAACTATTGATCTATGAATAAGAGAAGCCTTAAGTATCCTTTCCTTTAAAACCTTCTTTAAAGACAAACAGTTAAAGGGGGGAACGGAATAAAGCGTAACAGGATTTACGAAAGATCAGTACTGCCAGACTGACCTGGGAGCTTTCTCAGGGCTGTATTGAATTCCCTAGATGAAAGCGATGTGGGGTGCGTACTCTCTCTGGCAGGGGAAAACTGTTGATGTGCTCTGGAAGTTTTCAGCAGAGCTGGACAAGATGGGGATTAGCAAGGGGCTGCAGAGTAGGAGAAGAACGAACTCACTAGCAGGTGTGTTTAAGCAGGACCCCCACAGCTGGGTGGCCAGAGGGGCACTGTGTGGCCACAGCCACAGCTTCACTGGGTGACCTAAAGCTCGTGGTGCTCCAAATGGGAGCTCGCATTCCTCTTGGCCTCTTCCTTCTCCTCCTCCCATCCAGGAGGCTTATGTTTGAATCGCTGCATTGACATTTTGCCTGGATTTCCAATCTATAGCTCCTTTTGTTTGCAAAATTCTGAATTTTATGTCAGATAGAAGTTTGCATTTCACAGCCTGGTCTGAGCATATTGGGATTTTGTTTGTTCTCCAGGCATGATATGAAAAGATAAAAAAAAAATTGCTGGTAGAAAGACAGTCAAAACAAATTGAGGCTTTCTACGTTTTGATTTTGCTCCATAGAGATGTATTGTCACATGCTATGAAATCAGAGGGTTTAAAAACTTCAGAGTCAATGATTTAAGCTTCCGCTAAAAATCTTCTCAAATAGGATTCAAGCTTGTATATCCGTGGCATACCCCGAGACCACAGTTAAATTAGAGCTCTCCATATGTTGCAGCGTGCCAGAAAATTTTGCTTAAACTTTGCTATGATAATATATATGTGGGACCAAGATTTTTTTCAAAAGGTACAGTCCTCAGTTTAGATACCTGACGCTGGTAGGAGTTTACTGGCTGCTCAGCAGCCGAGAGCATTTGGGTGCTAAGGGTCTGCAAAGCGATAGAGGAAACTAGCTTTTGTATCTGAAGACCGTGACTAACGTTATATCATTTAGATCCAAAGCGCAGAGATAAACTACCCCCAAAAAAAGGCTAACCTGGGTATTTTACTTGACCACCTGCTCTGTGCTTGGTAGGACTGCCTGCTTGGAGTTTTTAGGGTAACAGTAAAAGGGCTTTCATCAGTCCCTGCAAATGGAGGTGGTGATGGGCTTTGTCTTTAGAGCGGTTTGTAGTATCCTTAAGTCAAAACGTAAAAATAACATCACATTACTATGGAAATGGATTTATTTTAATTTTTATACTTTGAAACATTTTCTCTTGCTGCTGCAGAATGAGCACAACGGCCAGAAAATGAGACTATTTGAGAAACAAAATAGTATTGCTTCGCTGAGCCAGACTATATATTTCTTGTCCAAAATTGGAATGGCACAGGTCTATGTCAAGTAGTGTTGAAGAGGGTTTCTTTAGGCTGTGTTCAGCAGTGTTTCTTGCTTGGCTCATACTAGAGGTTTTCTAACCTCAGGCGTGGAGGTGTCCCTTTTCCCTCTTTTTAGATAAATCTAGGTGCTTCAGAAATTGAGTTAGTCTGAAGAAAAAAAAAAAGATGTTTTGAACTGAGTCTGGAATGCATTCCTTCTTGTACAGACTACCACAGCCCTAACTCGTTAAGCAGTGTTAAACCAGTACAAGAGGTAACTGGGCACTTTACCCTGCGTGCTGGTCCTCAGGCAGAGGCACTACTACCTTAGGAGCCACATGAAGTCCCCACAGGCTTAATAATGTGTCTGACTCCTTTCATCAGCCTACTGACTCCAGTTCAGTAATTCACAAAGTAAGTACTATCATCTTACTCATCTGGGGAGGAAAAAAAGAAAAAAAGCAACGACAGAATCAGGCTATTAGGTTGTGTTGTAAGTTTGCTAATAATAGTTGCAAAAGGGATTACTCAATCAGTGTAAGCAGCAGCACTTTTTTTTTCCCCCCCCCAAAGAGTTGGGATTTTTGTTTGGCAAGTAGTGCTTCAGCAGCCCTCGCAGTGAGGAAATGTATGGAAATGCAGCTCTGGTCCTGCAAACACACACCAACTACGTTAAGTATACAACTATGTATACGTATACAAGCACCTGAAGAATCAGGGCTAGAGCTTGCTAAACCAAAATAGATACAGTCACGTGAGTAAACTGGAGGAAGAAATTATTAAATAAATCATATGTTAAGTGTGTAATACAGAAAAATAAATTTGGGCTTGCACGGCTTCATTTTTTTGTTGTTGAGTTGTTGTTTTTTTCTTTTAAAAAAGGTAAGTGTGATTCATTCAGATACAACAAAATATTGTTGGGCCAGAAGATTGTTCAATTTCAGCTGTACATTCGGATTCCTGAGTAGACTTGAGGCACCTTGGATGGCAGATTAGTTCAGACCGTTAAAGCATCCAGAGTTGTATACTCTGCTGATATTCTGTATTTGCATACTTCTCAATCTTAAAACTAACTTAAAATTTTTTAGAAGTCAGCAAAAATGATTCCGATTGTGCTTTCTGCCAGTGAAATTTTTGCTGAAAAACGGGACACATTTCAATAGTGAGATTAGCTAGACTGTGAAATATTACCCCTCAGGGAAGTTGTAGGAGACCAGTTGCACGGATCATTTAAATGCAATTAGAAAAAGCAGCAGAGGATGGAGCCAGGCAATTTTCCCCTCCCCCCTTTGCTTCCTCCCCAAATAAGTTTGAAAAATGTCATTTGGGGAAATAATAACAGGTTCAGGTTGCATTTAGCAAGGAGTTTTGGCTGAAAAGGAGCGAATTTGAAGATAGTTAATGCCAGAAATTTGGTGAAAATGTCTGCATGTTTGGGACAGAAGTTTCATGCTAAAGATGTGACTTAACATTTTGAAATGTGGAGCTTTAAGTTATGAAGTGGATCATACTTGTTCCAGGTTGGTGCAATAATATGTAATTATATTTTCTTTTCCTGCCTCTTTCTTTTCCCACGATCCGATTTTAATTGAGTTTAACTTTTTTTTTCTCTTTGAACCAAAGAATCTATTATTTGCACAGTTCTAGAAAATACACTGAGAAGTCAGTTTCAGGCTGAGAGAAGGAAAGACTTCATGTCTTTTCCTGTGAGGTCTCTTTCATTTTGTGATTTACAGGTTGAGTTGGCTGCCACAGTTTAAGTGGTGCCTTTAGAAGCTTTCAAGTTTGATTTTTCAAAAAATCCGGTGATGTGTATCAATTACTTCAGTCTCAGTATGAGGTACACTTTCTCAGCCCCTCTCAAAATTAGGGTCTAAGCAGCTCAAATTTGGTGCTTAAAGCTGAAGCAGTTCTAAATAGAAGTAGAATAAAGACTAAGAGGATCTTTAGTGGTTCATAAATCTTGCATTACTTTTCTGAACAAGGGTGAATTTTACCCACAGAGCCCTGGAAAGTCGCCTCCTATGTAACTTTCACTGTATGCATCTCAAATTCTCGGACAGATAGGGCAGAACTGAAGCCAGTGAGGCTTCATAAAAATAAGAGTTTGGGGGCTACTGGGATTAACATTGGCAATATTTAGCAACCTATAGTAAAACAACAGATTTATAATTCAATATACATAACTTCATTAATCATGTTCCTTTCCTAAATGGTGATCAAAAAATAAATGTGCTTAGAAGTGAAAGTTGTTTACAAAAGCTTGTTTTTGCCTATTTACTTGAGAAAGGTGGTGTTTTTTCCCCCTCCGTTGCTGTCTGCTGTTAATTAGGGAAGTGGAGATGGATGTGTAGAATTAGGTTGCACATAATCTCATCTGAATATTTAATCATAAATGATTAAGATGAAGATTTATAACACAGATTTTGACATTCTGGCTGATATAGCAAGGTTAATAGAGCTATATTCTCCCCAGTTACGGATTGTCTGGGAAAGCAGGAAAGACAATAGTGTCTACAGACATTAGAGGGCAATAAGATCTCCGAGAATGTTCTTTCACTTCTTTATTTTTAGAAAAACTTGTAACATTAAAAGATCCATGAGAGAAAATTTAAACAGGAAAAAAAATATGAAAGGAAGGTTATTTTCCAATAAAACATGCAGCAGGAAGTGGATTCTGAGAGAAAAATAAAAGCAGATCTACTTTATCTGAAAAATCTGAGATGGTATTTGATGGAATAAACAGCTAATGTGATATGGTATGACCAAGGTCAGAAATTGTCCTCTACTGCCTAGTTGTACCTTTTTGGGTTAGACACTACAAGAGTTGTGTGTTACACCCACTCTGTAGAGTACAAGACCAGTGATACCATCAGGGCCATATGAGTTGGATATGGTTACATGCATTAGCTATAGAAATAAGTGGAAAATTATTAGGAAGTACAGTAGTAGCATATTTATTCGTACTTTATTAGTACAATGTATTATGATGAGACACTGGAACAGATTGTCCAGAGAAGTTGTGGAAACCACATCCCTGGAGGTCTTCAAGGCCAGATTGGATGAGTCTTTGAGCAACCTGGTCGACTGGAAGGTGTTCCTGCCCATGACAGGGGGGTTGGAACTCACTGATCTTTAAGGTCCCTTCCAACTCTAACCATTCTATGACTCTGTGATTATCTCATAATCCCCTAAACAAGAAAGAATCATTGAAGCCACTGCTGAAGAACCAGAACAATCATTACACAATTTTTGATTTGCTGGAGGAAGAACTGAGCTACTGAAAAAGAGGCTCCTCCCTTCCCACCCCCACTCCCCCTCCCCAAAAAAAAAAAGAAGGGCCATGTATGATGGAAGTTGAACGTCTACATGAGGTCAGCCACTATCTCAGCTTGGAAACGTTCAAACTCTGTGAGCATCACAGTTTAGACTATGCATTTATGTAGATGAAAATAGGACTATTTCTGGTGTGTGGAAACATCTCAGCATTAATATAGCTGATCAATATGTGGTCTGTGTCAACCCTAGGTCTGCCTGGGATGTAAAAATTAAGAAGTGTTCCACACATCTGTTGTGAGGATGCATTGAGACAGACAGTCTCCAAGGTTGCCAATGAATATTTCTGGGATCAAAACCTCCAAGCTTTTTAGTGCGTTGTGCAGCTTTCAGGTCCTGTGCTACCATACCCACACGGTGCTCCTTGGCTTTGTGCAGGTGTAGTACCGCTACCCGTCACCCTGTGGTTGTCTCTTTTCTCTCTGTTCACAGTAGGGTTTAGGATAGGGTGCTCAGCAGCACTCAGCATTGGGCAAAGTATATTGCCACTCAAGTCAATGAAAATTTTTGCCAGGGCCTTTAAAGAGAGAGTTAGGAGATTGAAATTTTAGAAAATCTACGGTATGGGAATTCACAAAGGCTGAATTTATCCTAGAAAACCTAATCTTGCATTCAGCTGAAAGGAGGGAGTCTCCCCCAGGAGGGGGCTTGACAGCAGAAGACTGGTTATAGCTGCTTGGTGCTTTGAATTATCGCCCTGGAAGAGCCTGTCTCCTCTGCTGCCCGTAGGAGGAACCGGAGCCTGGGAAGAAGTCAGCTGCTGTAAATATCTCCCCAAGTGGCTTTCCCTCCTGTTCTCCTTGGTTTTATCTTCCCAGCCCTGGGCTGTTGTTGCTGTGCCTTTCTTGGATGCTCTGATATTCCCCCTGCCTGTCCCTGTCGCTCTTGTTCGCTCTTACCAGGTTTCAGGTGGGAGCTCTACCTTTCCTGTTCCTAAATGCCTCCCACCTCTGGTGGTCATATCTGCTTGCCTATGAAATTTATCACGTAGTTTGTGTCAAGGGTAGAGGGATAACTGTTCTACACCACAGGTAGCTGTCCTATTTGGTTTTGTAGGAGGTGGACAGGACTTTTTTACCAGACTTCAGAACTTCCAGCAGTAAATGAGCTATTTAAGCCTTTTTGCAAAAGCCATTGTTCACTTTCTGTAAAGTCAAAAGAACTGATATATCTCATTAGTCTGTTAAACAGTGCAAAGATAAATGCTTTATATGTAAGAATGAATACAGATGATGATACCAGTTAATTGGTAGGCTTCATAAATATAAACTGCAGGGTCTATGAAGGGCTTTTCCTTCTAGAATTTCTCGTGAGGGTTAATAATAATAGTGTTTCAAATAGATGAATACCAAGGTGGTCATAGATGAAAATTGTCAGCCTACAGAAAGACATGGATATTGTCTGTGCTTTGTTAAGCAAAAATTTATTTAAATACTGTTTGTGTTTTCTTTCTTAAACTGTTGGAGATTTTGATAGAATAAGGTTTTTAATGACTTTGTAAACAAGATATGAGATGGTTTAATTCTCATAGGCGAGTGGTGAGTTGTGCTCACTGTTTCTTACTGGCTGCAAATTAATTATGAAGCTAATCCATGCTAAAATGTTTGAGATCTCTTTCTGTGTTGTTGTTTAGCTGGATAGTTATTTACTAGAGCAAAATGAAGCTTGATACACAAACAAAACCCTGCTATTTTTTACTTAAGTGTATATATAGGTGTATGTAAGGCAGAAAAACATGTTGTCAGCTCCCGGTTTATTTCTAATTCAGCCCTTCTCAGCAAATTTTGTTCCCTTATGTATTTGTTTCATTTACTTTCCGAGTCTTGTCTTAGAATATGCTTCTGTGGGTAATTACACTAAGTACCCCCATTTGAAAGCCTGCTGAGCAGGGCTGGACCTTTAACCTGTAAACTTCCTCGGGCAGAGACCATAACTAAAGTGCTTATAAAATTCGTATTTTGGCAGTGATGGCTAATATGCCTGGAATTGGAAAATAATAGCAGCAGCTAATGAGGGGAATTTCAGGAAATTAACACAATCAAGTAGGCCATCTCAGCCCCGATGGGAGGGAGAGATGCATGCTTTTTTAGTCAGAGCATGGGAATTGTGTGAGGTCTGGCGAAGGGACGGCGTCCCCTAATGATTGGCTGCTTTTCCCAGCTGTATCAGCAGGACTAAGAAAAGATATTTCCCCTTCCTACAGGCCTCCTTCCCGTTTTATCCTGAAGCCATCGTGCCTCCAACAGCACTGCCAAATTACAGTCTGAGAGAGATTTGTGATGGATGGTTGGGAGTGAGTGAGCAGCAATGAACTGACAGTGACCTGTAACGTAACCCAGGGTTGAAGGTAGGGAAGGTAGGCAGAGGTGACTGGTAAATGTGTTAAGATATGATCCATGTAGTGGTCCTCCCTATGCAATCCCTGAAGGGGAGGTATAGTACATCCAGATGACAGATACGTCTTTTTGTGTCTTTTTGTATGCACGCTACTTCATTTATAAGGGGAAAGTAACCACCTTTTTTAATTTTTTTTTTTTCTGGTGAGTTTGCAAAACTGCCAGCAAGTGACAGTGTTGGTAAAAAATAAATAAATTGTTCAACTGTGTTGCCAGCGTTAGAAGAGCAGATGTGATAGATTTTCCTAAAAGAACTTATCGTTCATATGCTGAAGTCGCAAAGAGCATAATTATAAGATAGCTGTCAATAAGAAAACTGGTTCTTATTTTTAGTTATCAGTAAATATCAGTACAGCAAAAAATAATTGGCTATGACTTGTACTTCTAGAATTGCTAACTGCTAAATTTGCTGAGGCCGTTCATGGCATTGTTGGGTTTTTTGCTGCTAAGAAGTGACACTAATGATTACATTTCCATTTTGAAGCAATTTTTATTGCAGTACTTAGAAAATATGAAAAAATCTTTACTGGTACTATTTGCAGGAAAATTAATTTTTTTCAAAGCCATTGTACTAAATGGAGTAGAATTTCCCAATAGCTTTTGATTAAAATAGCCTTTTTTTATTTCTGCATGCTTTAAATATCTTCTGCCAGTGCTTTATGTCATTACTTCAACCTTATTGCTGTCAGTGCAAAATTTCTCTTTAAGGGACACTTGAATTCTGCCAATAGGCAATACCCCTTCTCTTCTAGAGAGCAACGTAAATAATATTTCTTTTTTTAAAGGGACAATTCTATCCACAGAATAGAAAAAAAACCCCACAGCAAAGTTTTGCAGAAAGGCAGCCTTCTAGCGTCTTACTCGTAAACGTGTTCGTGTGTATTCCTGCAAACACACACAGACTTTCTCTTCTGCATGCTATTTGATTGGCATAAGAGGTGGTATAAGCGTAAGGGTTTGTGCACAGACCTACAAATTATAGTATTTGCTATGTCCAGACCCACCCTTTCCCATGATTTCTGCAGGCACCTTTTCTGGTGCTTTGCCGCAACTCAATTTTGGGCACCGTTACAAACGCCGTCCCTTTATAATTGAACAAATTCATTAATGGCAAGAATTTTGGACGAGTGATAACTTGAGGCCTAGCAGCAGTCTCCCAGCAGTAATGGCTTAGAAGGAAATAATTGCTTAATAACTGTATACTGTTTCACTGGATGAAATGGAAATCAAGAAGTCTCAGTATGAACCTTACTAATGCTGTCCAATGTAGATGAGGAGGGATGGCATGCATGTTTGTGGTCCCAGAATGGTGTTCACCATGGCTCTTGGGACCATCAAGCTGAGTAACCTCTTCCGTAGATAATCTCAGACTTTCCTCCCAACGTTTGGTACAAACATGCACTGGGACCTGCCTTAGATGAGAAATAAACTCTTTGGAAGATTGCTGGTGTCTTGCTGGAGAGCTCTCTGGAACCTGCATGTTCATGGGGTTCTCTGAATGCCTCCACCATAAAAACTTTTCAGGCCATTTACTTTCAGTCAATAGGATCACTTGTTTCAGGCTGTAATGGCATCGCAGTGTTGTTACTGTTGAGCTCTGCTTTGCAGGACCTTTGTGGAAGCAGGTGGGGAGCCTGAACCTCCAACAGTATAGTGAAAAAATGACTAGACAAAAAGCATGTTAAATGAAGTAGA
The DNA here is from genome assembly GCA_028565335.1 of Limnodromus scolopaceus. Lineage (NCBI taxonomy): Eukaryota > Metazoa > Chordata > Aves > Charadriiformes > Scolopacidae > Limnodromus > Limnodromus scolopaceus. Next base: position 118,759,343 of record JAOXNO010000013.1, read on the forward strand.
GAGTCAAGAGTGGGGGTGAGGAAAAATCAGTTAAAACTAATCTATCTCTGTTAATAGTATGAGTTACTATTGATGCCAATAATAAATAAAACTCACTTGAATTTAATTCCAGTTTTTAAATGTAGTATTTCAATGAAAATGTTCATCAAATGACTGCTTTTGTTTTAACTCATCAAGCTTAGCACCTGAGAAATGACGGAAAGAAATCAAATTAGGATAGCTTTCTATCATTAAGTTTTAATTGTATCACAGGCCCATGATTTATTTTTTTAAATGAAAAATTCTCGTCTTCTGAAAATTCTGGCCCAAATCCAGCAACAGAGCTATTGTGTACTGGAACCCTCCAAAAAGGTAATCCAAATTAAATAGAAGTGTGAATCCACAGTGGATTAATTAAATGACATTAAACTCTCATGTGGATACTCTGAATCAGAATTAAAAGTGTCTTGATTCAATTTACTTTAATTTCCAGAGCAAATTAGTTAATTAAGTGTGCTGCAATTTTGAATGAAAGTGTCTACACAGAGGTTTAATATGTTTTGACTAATCCACTTTAAAAATTAATTCAGATTAACTTTTTGGAGTGACCCTTGTACTGGCAAACCCTTGGTAACTTGATAAAAAGTTGAAATGAGAAATGCTGTATGGCTCAAAAAAGAAGACTAATCGTGACTAGTAGCTCAGACTTGATTTTTGTCTTGGAATTTTGTAGAATCAAGAAGCAGATTTATTTCTCGGGTCAGAAGTCGTTCTTCATGAAAAAAAATTTGTTCTGTCAAAGAAAGGGGAGACAGTCATGCAGCCTCAAAAATGAAATGCATGTGATCTTGCATTTGGTATTGCCACAGGAGATTGCCACGTATGATCTGTATGAACATCAGAGCAGGGAGATCCCAAGTATTTCTGGTATTGCAAGAACAGAATAACAGCTTTTCTCAAATGGTGACGAGGAGAAAGAAGTCCAGTTAAATTTATTTTTTTTTATAATTTGGAAAAAAATAGACCACTATAGATCTATTCCGCTACTGATTATAAGCTGGAAGAGAATCATTGCAATGAGGATGTGAAGGGGAGAGTACTGCACTGGTGTAAGGAAAAAGTCTTTTAACCAGTTTTGGACTGGTTGACTTTGTCACAGCTAGAGGCATGGAGAGGGAGATGTTTCCTCTTCCTTCTATAAAGAGCAACATATAAGGGGGAGCCAGTTCGGTGCCATACCAGACCAAAGTACTACGAAGCAAAGAGCAGAAGGTCATGTGCCCCACTGGGATAAGAAAAATATCAGGAAAGAGGCGTAAGGACTCAGCTGCTGTCTTGCAGAAGTAGTGCTTCTTCCATTGACCCAGAGACTAACATATTTATATTGGTCAACTATTTTCCGTGACTGAAATTTTATTATAATCTCTGTGCTAAGTAATCTGTGGATTCTTTAAGACTTGAAGACTATGTGCTTTGTAATGGTAATGGGATACAAAGAAGCTACAGAGCGGAGACAATACCAAATGCACGCTTTAATTGTACTTTGAATATTTCTCCTTGTATTTATCCACTTTTGTTGTACTGTGTCCATTGCAAGAGCCTTTAAGACCAAATATCAGCCTTCAAGCACTTACAGAAATTACAGCAGCTACTGCTAGTAAAACGGAGAAACAGGTGCATAAGAAAATGAGATTTTAAATGCCTGCTTTAATTTAACTGCAAGAATAAGCTCTGGAAACAAAGGCCTGATTGGAAAAGTGCAGAGAATCAAAACAAGTTGCATGAGTGTCTTCACTACATCTTTTAATTATGAGGAAATTTTGCCACATTTTCTTTCTGTATTATTATCAGAGCACAATTTTCATGCCTTTCATATTCTAAAAACTCCAGAATGACACACACATTTATTTCTAGTATTAAATTGTGCTGCTAAAGCACATTCTGTTTGGCATGACGTCCTTTCAGTTTAATTTTCTCCAAAAATCCGTTTCATCTTTTCAGAATATAAATGGCACACCATTGACCCTTCAACTTCCTGCTATTCCCTCCAGTCTTCAGTACTCAGATGACTAAGTTGGGAATGTGTTCAAGTGGTGGCATCTGGCTCTTTGGGGAGCTCTGTGAGCAATTATGTTGGCAGCTTTACAGATGGCTCTTCATGCATTGTGGGGTGAATCTGAGCTTTTATCTTTTAGATATCTGTGATTTGGAAGAACTTGCATGCTGGTAAATAACTGCACTCTTCCCTTCTTGAGCACCCATTCAAGGCTAAACTAAATGCTGCTGCATTAAAAGCTCATTGCTTTATGAACCAGACACAAATAAAAAACGTACAAGTGGTCATCTACAAAGTTGTTTTTAGAGGCTTGGAGACATGAATGGCATCCTCCTCAAGGACTGCTCTTTGTCTTCCAGATAGCAGACACTGTCTTGTTAGCCGAGTATTTTCCGACTGGAAATTTAAGTGCTAATTCTTGAAAGAGAACCGTTAACTCGTTAAAGAGAGTAGTTCCTTAGTTTATAGTCCCCTTTAAAGACTAATTGATTCAGGTGTGTCTGGAGGATCTTAAAACCTGGATGCTTTGTGGTATTTTCTTTTTCAGTACATGTATCTGTTAGATATATTTAGAATAATCAGAAGAAGGCCTCAGAAAACAGTCAGTTAATACTGTAGTAGAATGTGGGGACAGGCTGGAGAGCAGAGACCACTGACGGGTGCAAGAGGGCAAGAGCTTCTAGACCCTGCAGCCTTTGGTTTTTTGACTCAAGAGAAATGAAAGTGTGGATACCAATTTGTTTTTATTTTCAGAGCGCATCTGACTTGATCTCAAGCAATTTACTTAATTTCTTTTGGGGACATGGAGGCATGTGTAGGTAGGTATGAATAAGGCTTGAAAATTTATCAGTATGGGTAACAGAATTAGCGTGAGCATCTAAAAGACATCAACATCCAAAATGAGATGTCTTTTAAGTGAAGGTGTCTCATTTTATCCTCTTCCTTACCTGAGTCCAGCAGACAGCAGGGTCACACGTGAAAATGTTTTTCTGCCTACCTTCTGTCTGTCTAGAAGGGGTGCTTTTTAGCAAGCAAGAGGATGCAGGAGAAATCTGGACACTGATTCTTTATGTTAGTGATTCCTATAGATAATGGATTAATCGGTAATGTGTTGTTCTCAAAAAAACCTGTCCTGGGTCACAGAAAAACATTTGATAGTTACATTGCTGCCAAGATTACAGCATTGCCTGTTGGGGTCTGAGCCTGATAAAATCAAGAGAGTGTTTTTTGCAGGGACCAATTTTTATAGTTGCATAACTCTCCCTGGAGCAGCATGAGGACCTGGGACCTGGCAATGAGGGAGAGAGGCTCGCAGAAGTGCCAAGGAAATGTTTGGGGTGTATGACGTAACCTGTAAAACCCTGGCATCAGGACGCTGTGTCATTTGAGCAAGTTCTCTAGAATTTTCACTTTGATTAAAACTGCTTGATTATCATCTTTGATTATAAAGCATTTTATAATGTGTTCTTTATGAAGCATTCCAGGAATGAGGAGTTTTACATAGCATCTCTAATGAGATGGATTTTGAGCAAATACACCATATCCGAGTTGTTATGAGTTCATAATCTTTTTTAATGCTTAGAACTAGAAACTTCTGACTAATCTTTTTCCAGTTGTAAGACTGTAATGTACTCATTTGAAAGATTAGCTGATATTTTGTAAGGATACCTAAAGTAAAATGTGAATCAGCTTAAAGGACTTAGCAGAAAACCAGAATTTTTATATATCGTATAGAAGATTGAATTGCAGCCTTTGAGGATTCTGTGTTCACACTCCCAGTCACAGCCAAGAGAGAGCAAAAATTGTTAATGAACTGTGAAGAAGATCCTATGACTTTCATGTGTCTTAGCTGATTTGATAATTGAACTGTCCCTGGTTTTAAAGAGTTAATTTCCGCCTGAGACAACGGGCACATAGAGGAACGTGGCAATGGCCTTAGACAACCCTACTGCTGGCATTTAAGAGAAAAAAGTAAGGAGCTAGCTAATTTTGAAGATGATCATGACTTTCCATTCCTGCTCCCTGAGGGAGGGAGATGAACAAAGCTGGCCAGACTCAGAAGGGCCAGACAGGAGCCTCAGGGAGAACGCTGAAGTTAGGGAAGATAAGATGTAACCTGGCTTTTGTGTCAGTGTTTTCTCCAGTTGCTTTTTCCTACGGTTTCTAAAGAAGCTGTTCTGAGTTACTGTATTTATTATCCAGCCATGACTCCAGAGAGATGTCCCTTGCAGATGTCAAACTCATTAGAACCTACTGAAAAATGAGGCTGGCGTACAGTGAAGACATCTAACTGATGAACGCAGGAGCTTTTTTTTTGTGCTTAGGTGTGCAGGCTGGAACTCTTCCTACCATCTTGTGGTGAAACCTGGGTATACTCCCCTGGTGTCTCTGAAAAGAAACCTGGCTATATGAATAAAAAGAGAGCTAGGGTGTACACCAGCAGATCATTTGGCCTTGATAAGAGAAGCTAAGGCTTCAGAGTATTGTGGTGTGCATTTATCCCGTGCATTAGAAGCAGCTTGGTGCTCAAGCTCAGTGGGCTTCAAAGCAGGGCATACACAACATCAGGGTGTGCGTGTGCAAGGCAATCCATTGGAGTGTGGGAAGAAGATATTTTTTATACCATAAATAAATAAAGCAGTATTTTAAAATAGTGTTTATTTCATCTTTATCTCATCCTTTTGAATATCTAAGTAGTACATGAATATAATTAATAAATAAATAAAATTTATTTTGCTGAAAATATTTTTAGATAGGTGTTTGTGGTCAGAAAGGTTTGGAGACCATTGCTTTAGTAGATTTCTCAGGTGAAGGAATATTGGGCCCGTCTGCAGGGCGGGAGAAGGTAGAACTCTCTCTGGGAGAGCTGCCTTAGGAAGATACTCTCTGAAAAGTCAAATATGCAGTCTGTCTGCTGTAGGTCTGCCAAGAACGTGTAAGTCATGTCGAAGGGTTGCCTGTGACTGGGGAAAGATTTAGAAGAGGGACAATTTCCAACAGCATGGAATAATATTTATTCTTACTACTGCTTAGTAAGAGGTAGTTAAACTCTCATTACAGTAATTTAAAAATTACTGCATTTAATCAAAAACAATGAATTACTGACTAAAGGGACCTAAATGCAATAATTCATCCTCTTAAGCGGGTAAGTTTCCTGATGGAAACTCAACTCCAAATTTATAATAAAGAAACCCAACAAACAGTGATTTTGAGATATTTTGTTGCTGATGCTAAATATTATTCAAAAGAATTAAAAGTGTACAGTTATCCTTTTTTTTTTTTCTTAAAAGAATTTCCTAGGCAGATTAAGTCCTCTCTTACATATCGAGTAGGGCAGAAGTGTGACCAGCTTCATGCAGTTATATCAGTAGAAAAAAATAATATGAGAGACAAATGGGAAATGAAGTAAATGTCTAGCATTAATCAGTAGGATCAATTTTGCAAGGCCTCTCTCTGAATTTACTGTAGGAATCAGTATGAGTGGCATGAAAATTCTTAAAACTACAAAAAATTTATTACTGCTTTAAGTACTTCAGGTTCTGAATGCCTGTTTTCGTGCTGCTCCTTGGCTAGCAGTGGAAAATGTTCAATAAAAACTCTACCTATGAAAAGAGAGAAAACCAGTAGGATATTCACTTCTCATCTTCCTCTTGGATTTATCTACATTGTTGACAAATTTAAATACTTGCAGCGTATATATTAAACACAGACCAACAGCAATACACCAAAGTCTGCCATAATGTATGTATATAAAGACAGCCAGGATCAAAGCCTATAAACAATCATTTCTAAACTCTCGCCCCAGTCAGCTCAGCGAAGAGATGCTGTAGCCTCAACGTGCCCTGGGTTTGGCAGAGCTGGGGCTGTTGACCTGACGGCGTGAAAGCCAGGGCCACACGGGACACGAGTCCTGAGGGCACGGCTTTGAGAAATGGGTGCTTTCAGCTTATGCCTTTCAGCTGCTTCCAGCTGACACCGAATCATTTGGAGAAGCCAATTCTCTGGTTATTTAGGGCCAAACCAGTTTAATATCAATTTCGGTATCTTACTATTTGTATATGATGTAGTACAAAATTCACATTCTACATCGTACTGGTGTCTGTTTAGTTTCTAGACGTATGTGTGAGGGTATCTGTGTAATATGCATGATATAAGCAAGTCCATGCTTTACTAGCTTTTTTTCCCAAAAGACTTTGAGGCATAGTGCATTAGCTGTTTAATCTGCAGAGTCATGGCATGAATAGTTAGAATAACTTACTTGCTGCTGCTTTGTTTTTATATTAAGTGAGCAGTCAAGTTAAAAGGGTTCAAGGAAATTAACAGCATCTCTTACTCTGCTTGTTGTAAGAACAACGTAATTGTATAGAGGATGAGCGCAGTGATATACACGTATAGTCATGCACTCCATTGTGTAGCTTAAACAATTTTGGGAGAAGTAAAGAAGCCTGCGTGGTAAAGGCACAGCACAGTAGCGAAACTGCCACTAGTGATATTTGATGGGTTCAAACTGCAAAACGCTTTCAGTAGTCACTGAAGTCACTGATCTGCTGTCAGCACTACTGCGCCCTAGCTCGTGCCCGTGGAGATTTGAGGCAGTGATGCTTCTCCCAGACCCCTCACGTGGTGAATCCCTTCCTGCCCCTTCTCACACAGTCAGTCCTTAGATGATATGGCCCTTTCACTGGTTTTCTCTGCTCTTCCACCCCAGAGGGAGGATACACGCAACCCTGTAGTCCTCCCCCTCTACTCTGCACTCCCCCTCTACTCTGCACTCCCCCTCTACTCTGCACTTCCCCCTCTACTCTGCACTGGTGAGGCCACAACTGGAATACTGCATCCAGTTCTGGGCTCCCCAGTTCAAGAGGGAC
>JAOXNO010000013.1:118772950-118812055 GCA_028565335.1 Limnodromus scolopaceus
CCCAACATTGCCCCTTTTTAAGGAGGAGAATTCTTGGGAAGTTCTTCCTTGTCATCAGTAAGTATGCAAGAGTCAGGATGCATGTTGGAGTGTAGAAGGCTGTTTCTTGCAGTTATCTGACGCTGTCATACTTCCAGGACTTGTAAAACTTGGATATTCTCCCAGCAGCTGCCACATAGCACCATAGATGACAGATTAAACTTAATTTAGCGGCCCTACATAATGGAAGGAGGTCAAGGTTTTCACTTTATTTTGGTTGTTGGTTTGAAGCCACCCAGCTTGACAGTAGCCAGAATCATTACTATATGATAGATTTGCAATTGCTTGGGAAATGAATCCAATATTCTTAATAGAGTTCCAAGTGGACAGGTGTGCACGTGGCGATTAGCAGTGAAGGAATTACTAGTGCTGTTGCAAAGAAGCCAGAGATGAAAAAAATGCATTGGCGTTAGACAGACCTCTGACCCAAGGTTGTGTTTGCTCGTGGTCAATGGTGAAAGCAGAATTCTGGTATTGTATAGAAAGTTTTGTTGTCGTTGCATATACTACTCTGGTATGGCTGAATTAGATTCTTTTGCTGGTACAATTGCGGGCTTTCAGAGACAATCACCTTTTCATTTATGTGTTGCAAAGAGAGTGGGTAAATAGCACTTATTTCCTTCTCATTATAAAAATCAAACTGATCTCAATGTGATTTCTCCACTTCTTGTTAGCTAGTTGCACACCATACTGTGGCAAAAGGAACAGTTTTGTCCACTGCAAGAGGAATATTCCTATTTCTCATTTACATAAACTATAACTCGTTTTCTGATTCAGATAAGCAATGTCGTAGCAGTCATCTGTTATTAAATGCTGAGTCATTTGATTGCTGTTTCTGCAGTCTTTTGCTGACTCCAGCAATGCTTCAGCTCTTTGCTTCCTGGTCAAAACAAAGACCTGAATCAGAAGTGGCAGCAGCAAGTTAAATACTGTGAATGCATTTTTAATTTAGAAAAGCCCTCACTAAGAACAAATTTTTTCATGTTCCTAGGTCAAAACAAGCTTCAGGAAATTTGGATGCATCTTTTATTTCCACCTGATTGCTCAGGTCTTTTCATATTTTTTCATCTACCTATGTGTGTGTATATGTTTGTGCTTAGACACACACATTCATACATATTTATGTGTATATATTTAGTTTAATATTTTTTATCTCAGTGTTTGCTAAAGTGTTTGTTGTATAAGTTAGGATCCACACTAAAAAAATCTGTGCATATTAAAAAAAAATATTAATTTCTAGGGCTGAATTCCAAAAGTGCACCCACAATTGATTTGCTTACGCAGAATCAACATAAGGCAACCTGGATCTTGTTCTCCTGAAAATACAGGTTATAATTCTAAGGTTGTAGAGATTTGCCTTTGCTTTGCCAATTAAGACTGGAAGTTTGCTTTATGTCAACTGCATACATGCTGCATACCTTGATATGACAGTGGAAAAATCTATATGGACAAAATGTGCTAAACTTACTATTTTTTTAGGAATCTGACTTTTAACATTTTGAAGCAATGTAGTGTAAAAGCTAGGCTAATGCTGAAGAAAGCTTTCCTAGAGTGTGATAAAAACTAAATGTAAGTTCCTGAGTGAATACTTAAAAGAAAGCAAGCAGATCTGCTTGCTGATTCCATATAGATTAATGTAAAAGTTGACATAAATAATTTTTATGGTTTGCATTATTTTATGCAATGACTTTTAAATTCCAACAAAAATATTCATTTTCCTGATAAAATATCCCATTTTCCCTGTGTGTTACCCTAGCCAACATTAGTTCTTATAATGATCAGGTGTCCATTAAAAGTTCTCCTTCAAGTACACAGGAACTTCATTATCTGTCTTTAATTTCTGTTGATTTTCTGTGTTAAATTGTAATTAATTTTTAAGACTAAGGTTTTTATGTTTTAAACAATGTCAATGAACATTATTTGCTCAAGATTTTGACTAAGTAGTGGGAATCATACTTCAAATACAGTTATTAAAGTATTCTGGTTCTTCAATAGAGGGTTAATACATATTACAGCCATTACTGTTATTTCATACAGAAAGCAAGTCTTTCCCTATGATCCTCTGATGACAGTTTTATAATGATCTGGTCACTTTTTGGTCTGTAATTCAGTGAGCTCTGCAAACGTTTACCCGTATGAATTCAACTCTAAATAAACAAGCCTTTGCCAGCTCAACAGTGGTCAGTGACTTTTAATCAGTGCTGGTTTAGTCAGTTGACTCACGCATACAAATCTTAAATTTTGGTCTTAAGTTATAGTAATTAAGTAACACTTCCAATATTTTTCTTTGAATCAGTCTCCCATTGTCTCAAATGTATATATTGTGTAAACTTCCTTAATGTACATTTTCTTATCTAATATTTCAACTTGAGCTTTTACTGAAAGTAGGAACATCTGTCAAAGCCTGTTTTCAAAAGCCTCAGCCATAAATTTTCAAATCAGTTAATGATTTCAGTGCATTTAATAATCCAGTTGGTCACAAAAAATGAATATACTAATAATTAGTCATTTTATTTGAAACTTGCTCTTTAGCCAGTCTTCATCTTCTACTTCTAATAAATCATAGTTTATTGAACTAGGGTCTAGTGAATTAACGGTCGTTAATATAGCAAGCAGTGTTTGCTTTTATTTTTCAAGTATTGATGTAAAATATTTTGATTAAATTTCTGGCTGGAGAAGGCTTTTTCTGTGAAAAGCGATGAATTTTCACCCATCAGGATTTCTTTTGCAGTATGCTGGAAACTAATACTCTTCTTTTCTTGTAATGGACCAAAATGTGTGCGCTATTAACATAGTGAGCTCAAAAAAATACTTGCAGTTATGTCTTCCATTAACACCTTCACTGTACACAGGTCAGCCGTGATTATATTCCTGCTAACAGAGGAAGCCGCTTTTTTGATAATATCTTCACACTTTCGTAGTTATCTTTTTTCCATGTAATAAGGTATTGCGTAGTGTGACTTGAGTTCCCAGAGTCTGGCTGCTGACGGGAATCCGTTCCTCTTTGTGGTGTGAGGAGATGGATGAGATGAAAAATGCCTGGTGGCCCCTAGGGTATGTTCTGTAAACACATGGACTTGTTAGAGCACACAGACAAGGTAGATGATGATAGTTTTTGCTGGTTCACTTCTGTGTGAGGATGTCTTCTACGGTAACACTGCCTTTGTTTTTCATTGAAAAAAAAGAAAAAAAAAAAGAGATGTAAGAATGAGCATAAGCATAAAATGTGATAAAGATGAATTAATGGATTTGCTCCTTGCGATGCTGCCAGGACTCATCTGCTTATGTTACTGAAATAAATTTATGTTACTAGAGTTTGTGCTAGCATGGAAGGAATGATTAAACTACAAGGGAGTGTATTGAATTCTGTTCTAGCTGAGGTAGCATGAACAGCTTTGTTAACTACAGATACACGTAGCTACTCTGCATTGCAGTGTTGAGGTGCTTGAGCTAAATTAACTGGCTTGTATATAAAAAGAAAATCCCACAAAAAAAAAAAAAAAAAAAGCACCTCTAAAAATGCCCACACCTGCACGATGAAAGGTAATTTACTCTTCTTCTTGGATAACCTGCTTCACAGCAGGGTGAATTTGGCCATGCTGAGCTCTGTGCCAATACCCCCAATTAGTTTGGTACCCAAGCCGCTTCGTTCACAGCTAGCCCGGATGTCTTAAGACTATGCTCCTGGCTGCAGTGTGATTTTCAGATAAAACAGGGGTTATGTGGGAACCAGAAAAGTCCCAATTCAACTTTCCAAACCCAGGCTAGCTTATGAGGGCCAGCACTTTTCCCATGTCAGCTTCCACAGAAGTAATTTGGAGACACCGCATAACTCAATGCAGTTGTCTCTCCTGATTAAAAAATTTAAAAAGTTAAGATGAAGTATATCTTTAACAAAACAAGTGACTATTACAAGGACTGAGATGTTAAATATACTGTCTCGCAATACATTGGTTATTTAGTTCAAAAAGCAAGGGAAAAATTAATATTGTGTGCACCAGAAGAGAAGGTGCTTTATTTAATGCTCTGATAACACACAATGGAGTCATCTGCTGGGCCCCAGACTACCAGTTAGCTCACTTTCAATTTGGCCATGGGAAGAAGAACATCCAAATGAGCCTGGCAAATGCTCTTCACATTGATTCTGTGCTAGATATTTAGCAATTTAGTGAACACTCAAAATTAGTATTTTTAAAAGAAAAAGATATTCATCGTTTGCTTTGTCCGACAGAGATTTGGGCCTGCACCATATTTGGGACTCCACTGGGCGTTATGCCTGACTTCTTAAAACAAAATACCCCTCCAGTTCCCAAAAAGCAAAAATACTCCCACAGTGGCCTCTTTCTGTGCCCCAGACCCCGAGTTTCCTCTTTTCTTTCACATGGCAGACTGTAGTTGGATTCACAGTATTAGAAATTCATTCAAAGTTGGTGCAAAACCAGTCGAGGCGGCTTCCTTATGATCTGCGCTGAACTCCTTTCAGAAGAAAAGATCCATGTCACGTGCGAAGAAAAGCTGAAAACTAATGTTGTGTTGGAGCACGGCCGGGAGGAGGGACGGGCTGATGCTTTAAGAGCTTGCAGAAATCTGTAGGAGCAAACAGAATACTTCAGGTTAATCTATTTTCAGGGTTTTGTCCACCTTATGTTCTAGAACAGAATGAAGTAAAACTTAACGTGGAAGAGGAGGAGATAAAAGCAACTTTAAATAGTTTTATTTGTCTTTTACTGCTAGATAACCACTTATGCCCTCTGACTTGATGAAGATAGTATATAAGAAGCAGTTGGGGTCGACATAGCTTCAAGGAAACCTTATGACAGGCACTCTCTGCATTTACATACACTAAATTTAACAGAAAAAAAATCTATCATATACAATGTTGTCTTATGTTAAACTGTTTAAGTAGTTCAAGAAATGTTAGTTTCCTTTCACGTGATGTGTCTCTCTTAAACACAACAGATACCCGAGTAAAGACTGTTTCACTCCTGCACTGAAAAAAATGAAGGTGATTTGGGGCTTTGTGTAGCTGTCTCCTAACTCTGCCACCGCTTTCTGTCAGAGGAGTAGGCAAGCCATATCTTCTGTGACTTTTATTAGCACAAATGAAGTTAACTGAAAGGTTTGATTTCTGTAAAGCAGTGTGTGCATATTTAGTAACACAAATGATTTAGAGCTATTGTTAAATCCCCTGAAGCATGCAAATTTCTGTTAAGCTTGATTAGTATTTGTTAGTTCCATATGTTCAAAATCTTTCCATTTTAGGCCGTCTGTTGTTCAGCAAGGAATTAATTTCCAATTTAATCTTTCTGTCTACAGTGTGTCCTTTATAGGTACAGTCCTACAACAAGATATTATCGGTGATTGTCAGAGACAGTAAATTGTACCATGCAAATTAAAATAGAGACTCATTTCAAGATTGTGTGCCACAAAGCTAATAGTCTTTACTTCGACAAAAAGCAGCTCTGTGCCATCTATACATATATTTTAAGTAGTATGCCTGTGCTTTCAAAAATTACGTATGGAGGACTTAATTGTCATTTAAGAACTCTTGGTGTCTATGGGCAGCAATTTCTCTCTCTTAGCAGAAAGCTTTTCTTACAGCTCCAGTTATGTGAGATGTGATGCTTAGAAGACTTTTGTTTTGGGTTTTAGCCCTTTAATCCAGTTGCGGACTATATCACCAGAAACAAACTTTAAAGGAGTACAGAAGAAAGCAGAAAATTAAAACCATTTATTTGAATTTCATCTGTGTGCATACAGACCTAGGTTCACTATTGCTGAGCATCTGCACTTAGCCACGTCTGTTAGCGAAATTAGTGGTAATTTTACGAACTCGGGTCCTGATGAACAAGAGGCTTTGTGTCTCTGCTTCTCCTTGTGTAGAATCCAGGTCTGTATGTTGCTGGAGAATGCAGCTAATGTAGTATCCAGTCCTGTAGCCATTTACAATAAATATGTAGTTCAGGAATTTGGGCATTACCATCTGCTAACTAGCTAACTGTGATTAGCGGCATTGGAAAGAAGCTTCTTACCGTAAGGTATGAAGAGTTAAAGTTAAGCCCTTTTTATAAATTAGTAGCCTGTGCTCTGATAGCAAGGGTTTGTGTCACTTCATTCGGTGCAATAGGATTATCATTCCACTGGCCAACATTAAGAGCAGACCTAGGTTTTGTTTTTTTTTTTTTTTGCTATAGGCTTAATAAAAACAATGGAGAATTAATTATGGGATACAGTTCTGTTGTTTGCATTTTTGTTATAATTAATAACATTGGATAAACTTTTCTGTGTGTTGGACCAATACATTTTTTAATTTTTTTTTTTAACAGAAATTTTCTTATTCAGTCCACAGCTGCAAAATGATTTAACTGAAAGGTCAGAACAGCAACTGCCAGATTTGCATGAACTTATAAATGTCAGAGGTAGGTCCAGTCTGGGTTGCTATTTGAAGTTATTTTGTATGGGCTTTTTGGTGTTAAATATCTGCATTTTTCGCACACAAGGGGTCTTGGGTTGATTGGTTTCCTTGGTAACAGCTCTTTGCTCTGATTGCATAAGCACACTGGAGTGGTGCAGAACAGATTACTACAGAAACACACTGGAATTAGTCTGATGTAAGGGGATGTTGTTGGAGCTGTTACCGACTTCGTAATTCTGTTATCCTTTATGCTATTCCCATTAATACTGCACTGTAGTGAAATAACAAGTAGCTTACTTAAGGCTAGTCAAATTTTCTCTAACAAATTAGCTGTTGGCTTCTGAAAGAAATTTTTTAAATGACAGAAAGTAACCCAACAAAACTCTGAATAAAATGTACTGTCATGATTGGTACAGGAGAACACTTAATTCTTGGTGAGTTAGCTTGCAAGGTAAAAATATTTATACAGCTTAAATTTATGATAATGGATTGTCTCAGTCATCCTTTCTTCTTAGTCCATGAAAGAGTTCCCTTGGGTATTTTTACCAAATTCTCTATGTCAGTCTGATAATCTTCAGAACATGTGGATTTTAATAGGAATTACATTATTCTGGAGATTATGATTAAATCTAGAATAGCAGAGACTTATTTCAATCCAATGAGATATAAACAGAGTGGGGGAATTTTTGAAATGGGTAAATTTGAAACTAAAGGACACTAGCAGCAAAAATCAGAAGAAATAGTATGCACGTATTGGAAACTGCCCCATGCCAGGTTGCTCCCCTTGTGCACTGATGGCTTCTAAGTTTTCTGGAGCCTTGGGAAGCTCCACAGACACAGGCTCCAGCATCATCCCTGTGCTGAAATGAGAGAAATCTGTGATCGGTCCTAGAATCTCTGGCTTTAGAAATCATTAAGGCTGTGCCTGCATGAGCTAGCATGGCAATGCAAGAGGAGCCAGTCTCTGGAGTGAAACATGGCTGAAGTCCTCACGTCCACCGCTGCCAGAATTTCCTTTGCTTCTCTTTGGACTAGCTCATTAATGATTCAAGTGGATTAGGTGCATGCTGCAGCACGGTTTGGGGGTTTTCTATGTCCAAAAGAAATCTGGTTGCATGCCCTGAGACCCCTTTATGATCAACAGATAAATGTGTCTCCTTAAAGTAAATGGGAACAGCTGTGAGGTTTGCTTTAGAAACACGCTCCTGATCAAAGCCAAAACCCCAAAGGAAGGACACCCGAAACATCCCCCAGAGCCCCAGCGATGTGGTCATTTTTATGTTCATAGATCAGCTGGTCAAAGGATATTTGAAAGCTGAACTGACCAGAAAGAAAACCTTTGGACAGGGAGAAAGGGTATCCTGTCTAACTGATAAAAGGAGTGTATACATTTGAACAAAGCAGCAGATCCTTACGTGTTTTCCTTACATTATTTTCTTCGCCTCTTTTTGAGTGTGATTAGTATCAGCGAGAGTCACGCCTGGGATCTGTGGCTGGTCCCCTTGTTATCCTCATTTGAGTTACAGGACACTATCTTATTCCTCTGTGTAGCCAATTTACCTCATCGATGCTCTGATAATTACAGTAGATGCTTGTGTAAAGGCAGCAGAGCTGTCATCTTTTCATTTTCTTGTGACATTGAGAATCTCAGTTCCTTTCAAGTCTTTCGTGCTTTGAGGCCCCTGAAACCTAGCAATGCATCTGGTCTTTGTTTTGCTTTTGAGGAAATTCCACTCCTCCTAGCCTGTTCCCTTCAGATAATCTCCCCAAGGGGGATATTCTGAGGTATCTCATTATTCTGAGGTGTTTCCACTTAAACAGGTCTTCCTAGCAAGGGACTTTCCCTTATTCTTGGCTAGAGAGAGACATGATATAACCTTGGTCAATTCTGTCTACCCAGAAGTATTCAGTGAAACAGCAATTTTGTTAACAGAGACAGGATCTGTAAGCAATACACAGGCAGCTGTACCTCACCTGTCATCTAGGCGAGCCTGAAAATTAGTAAGGTTAAATACTGGAAATGTTATTTTGAGTCAACTATTCAGACAGAATATTTTTGATATATAGGATAATGACAGCATAGATCATAACACATGCTAGAAGCTCTCTCAGCGCTTGAGTTTATTCAGAAAGTTTATTTGCAACTTTAAAACATTTCTCCTGAACCATGCCCTTGTTGCAGATGTGGGAACAAGGTTGTTTTTACTCTGGCTGCGTTTTGTGACCCAGTTTATGGAATAGCCCATAAACAGCCATACTGGCACAACTCACTAGATGACAAACTAGTGTAAGGGCAATAAATGAGCTGTGGGTAGAGACAACCCCTTAAAATGTTTTCATACTGAAAAAAAAAAAAAAAAGTGGAAAAGCCTATGTTGAAAAGAAATGATGATTTCCATATAAGAACAATATGTAGAAGCAAGGCAAGGGATTAAGACTCTGGCTGTCTACATATATATATAAAAGACAAGGCTCCAAAATTTTTCAAGGATTACCAATAACTGTCTTACTTTATTAAGATTTTAAAAAACCTCTGTTGTGCAATGACGCTAAAAACCTAAGAACGTTACAGTATATTGTGAATATTTTGAAGGCATATAATACACTGTTTAAAATAAAGAAAAAGTAGTGAACGTTAAAAACTAATTAATGTTCAATTCATTTTCCATACATTTTATACAGTATTTTTCATGCTTTATAAGCTAATTAGAGAGTATCACAAAAATAAACACTATTAAAAATTAGTTCTTTCACTTAATAATGACTAAAAATTACAGGGCTGCTGCTTTAACTGCTCAAGACAATTTGATTTCTGTAGGATTTTGTTAGGAAAACTTTTGCATTGTCACTTGGACATTGTGGAACAGTCCTCCCAAGGCTAGTGGAATTATGTTTTGTGATTCCAGCTCAGGCTGTGTGGTATTCAGGAGTTAGTTATTTTTCCAGAGGTGCTTTCTCTTTTGGAGATTGTAGACTTCAGACTGCTAAGACTTTATTCAAAGCCAGGTACTGGTTCTTCCCCTCTACCTCAGTGCAGAGTTCATTTCGTGGATTTAGCCTGAACTTCCTTGAGCAGAGACTCTTCCACTGTGTAGCCACAGAGGGACAATCTGGAGAGAGCCTTGGTTGTGGTTGATATTTCTTGGTGATGGTGTGACACAAATAAATAATGACATTGTACGGGACATGAGGAAGGGTAGGAAAAGTTGACCTTGAAAAGTACTCGCAAATGATAACCTGTATTTAGAATTCACAAATGTCCAACTTACAAATATTATTATTATTACTTATTATTGTTGTTAAAGGTGTTAAATGGGACATTCACACCCCACTCAAGCAGTTGCACACACACCACCCGAATCTTTCACTGCTCGGACCAGGGTCCCTTTGCAGTGGGTGACCCCAGTGAGCTGACAAAGTCTCAGGGGTCAGATTTTATAAAAATAAATAATTTCATTGAAAGGTACAGCAGCAGGGTCAGCCTGGGCTGGGTGCTTGCAAAGGGGGACCTCGAACAAAGAAATCCCTGGGCAATTATACCCTTGTGATCCATACACCCACCCCTCACACGCTGTCCACATGTCTTTTAGTCCAGTGGTGGTCCAATTTTTGGTCTCGAGTCTTCTAACACCTTATTGGATTCTTTTTCTGCGTCCAGGCAGGTCATTGACTGCTCTTGCCTTGTTGATTTGCAGTCTCTGCTGATGGTTGGAGCTTCCTTATCTTCTGGTTTAGGCTTCTTGTGCACCTGTGCTCGCTGGCAGAACACAGGGAACTGAAAAGTCCCAGACTTAGGGCGATCACCACCAAAACATCAGTGTGTTATCAACGTTTCTCTTATACTAAAAGACTAAACACAGCACTGTACCAGCTGCCAGGAAAATTACTAAGAAAATTAACTCTATTGCAGCCTAAAGGCTTTAGCAAATCTAGCTACTTATGCTAAGTAAAGCTAAGCAAACAGCATAAATCACACCATATTATAACCCTAAGTAATTTATTCTAATTAAAACTTATTTAAGCTAAACAAGTAATATCTCTCAACATTGTGTAAGGTGATGCAGCATCTGATGAAAAAATTAATTTGTGGGTAGGTCGCAGGTCAGTCAGAAACTTAATCTTCTTAACTTTTGATTAATATCAATTTTGCTGGGGAAATCGCACGGCAGTTACATTTTACAGCCAGTCCTTTCCATGCCACCCATTCCCGTGTTGGGCTGATCCTCCCACTTAGACCAATAAAAGTCCAAATCAGCAACAAGTCAGAGGACTTATATCTACTTGAAACTTGCGACCGAGCGAGAGGATTTAGCGTATCTATGCCAGCAGAGGATTGGGAGTCTTAAGCTGCCTGCGAGCCATCCGTGATCCAGGTGTGCTGTTGAGAGGCGGATGGCTTATACAGCGCGCCATAACTCTGCCTCTCCTTGCCCTGTCAAGTTGCAGGGTAGACACAGGCACTGAAGCTGGAAGGCTGCAGCTCAGTCGTTTTTCTACACTGTCCAGGCAGAACAGGGCAGGTGAAATGTGTTCTTCTGGATTTCTCCTTTCCTGGTTATCAGATTTTACGTCTAAGTTCCCACGTAAGCACGTAGGGTAGGACTTCATCTCTTTCTGTCCCTCAGGGAGTTTAAGTAGGTTGGAAGACATTGTATATACTTTTGCTCATTATTTTTCATTTTTCTTTGTAACAATTTCATAAAAATAAAGATTAGCAATAGGGAGTGAGACTAAAGTTGATGTCGTGCGGAAAGTTAGAGGTACTCAGAGTTAGGAAGGGATAACCCACAGAAGGAATGGGGTTAATTGCTGCAGTGGTGAACACTGCAAGCTCACTGTGCCTTTCCTTCGGCATGAGTAAACTGTATTGTATAAAATACAGCCTCTTCAGAGGCAACACCAAGGCTTCTCTGAAGGATCCTGAAGGGATTAAGTAGCCTTTTCAGACATCTTGATGTTAGAAAAAACATGAAGGCGTAAAGAATATAAAAATAAATTGTACATTTTAGCGGTTAGACATACTTAAAGATGGGAAAAAGTTATGTCTGTAGCAGTGAAAGGGACCTGAAGAATTATATGTCAAGTCCCTTCTAAAACCAGCAAGGTCAGCTGCAAGGACTGTATTATTTGTCACAAACTGCTGTAAAAGTGTTATTTATGGATCTGAAATCTGACTTTGTACAATGATCCTAAATGAAAAATGTCATCAATAGTATCACATTAGTTAATACAGCACATGAATTAGAACAAAGATATTTGGCTAAATACTATTGTAGCTTAATGAAAAAATGTAATACCATCTTTAGTTCATAAACACCATATGCTTCCATTGACAGTTCAACAGGAGTAGGTTTTAACTGTTCAAAATAATACCTTTGCCCTTAAAATGTCTGTCAATACTTAAAGCTAACTGTTGAAGTTAAATAGAACACTATTATAGCTTCTGTCACTCGGTGACTTCCAAATCAACTTTGGTCATTTTATAATTAAAAGTTTTATTTTGTGGAGTATGTGCAAACTGCTAAATGCAGTTGTGTTGTTTAACCATCTTCAAAGAAATTTCTCATTGTAGGACTCTCTAGAATAAAGATCCTTCAGCAAATCTTTGCCATTCTTTTTTAAAATCTATACCAGCATAAAAAAAGATCTGATGATAAAACAAGGAAAGTTTCATAATTCTGTTAATGTATACTTTTCACATGATCAGTATTTATGTGTTATTATGGTGGGTTGATGTTGGCTGACTGCCAAGTGCCCACCAACTGCTCTCTCACTCCCCCTCCTAAGCAGGACAGGGGGAGAAAATAAGATTAAAAACTTGTGGGTTGAGAAAAAGGCAATTTAATGAAGAGAAGGAAAGGCTGTGCATGGCAGCAAAGCAAAGCAAAAAGATTTACCCTTAACTTCCCATCAGCAGGTGATGTCCAGCCACTTCCTGGGAAGTAGGGTCTCGGCATGTGTAGTGGTTGCTTTAGAAGACAAGCGTAATAACGAATGCCCTTCCTCCTTTTGCCTTCTCTTCACTCTTATTGCTGAGCACAGCATCATGTGGTATGGACACCTTGGTCAGTTGGTGTCAGCTGTCCTGGCTATGTCCCCTCACAAACTCTTGCCCACCCCTAGCCTACTGGTGTTTTAGTTGGGGGTTGGTTGGAAAGACAACCTTGATGCTGCTCAGCAGTAGCCAAAACACTGCCGTGTTATCAGCATCTCTCTGGCTTCAACTACAAAGCACAGCCCTGTGAGGGCTGCTGTGGGGAAGGTTAACTCCATCCCAGCCAGACCCAGTACAGTTATACTGAGCTGGGCTCCAGTTTGCCTGCTGTGGCCAGGCTGGCTCTGCAGTGCAAGTAAGTGATTTTTGTGGTTAAAGAACTGAGTGGTGTAAAAAAATATAGATTGGTATAAACTCCCGTATCTGTTCCTATAAAACCTCCAGACATCCCCTCTGCTCTTATTACTAAAGCAGGGGCAATATCCTCTTTTGTGTGCTTCAATTACCAGATTAGAAGATAAACTGGGTGGCACAGGAGCTGGCTTTTGGTATGTCTGTTCACACGGTGAGGCACTATAGGGTGCTGCCCCTCGTTTAGGGCACCTCTGCCCCACTGTAGTGACATGAGTGTTCACTCATGTAATTAATTCTATTTAAATCATCATTGACAACTCTGAATGAAGTGGATGAATAAAAAATTGATTAAGAATGGAGCGTTTTTACAGGTTTAAGCTACGTATTGACTTTTTCTTGCCTTTGTGCCTCATGCCATCTGCCCCTCAGCTGCCTTGGCTGAACCATATTGGTTTCTGGAGATTTAACTTAATAAATACAGTCCACTGGCGAATACAGCTTCACAGCTGCAAGAAATTTTAAGCTATTTTTTCAGCAATTTTTACATTCAGACTTGCATGCAGCATCAAGCCAACTCTTGTAACTACAAAAAGACAGAATTTGGTTTCTAGAAAGTAGCACAGATATTGGTATTCAAAGTCTGCTACGTTTGTTGATCTTTACAACTGTTTTTTAAAGTCCTTTTTTTTAATCTGTTACATCAAAGGCCTAGTTACCTCAAATTTAAGGCACAATAAACTTTGTTATACCTGCCTGGTGTCAGTAGGGTTTTTTTTTTAAAGACTTTCATCCATTAAAAAGAAAGAAACAGCCCTTTTTTTACTAAATATGGAATGAAAGTGATAGCAGTCTCAGGTTAATGTCATGATTTTGTGGGGCTTTTGGTCTAAGAAAATGAGGGGATTCTAAAATATGAAGAGGAGAATAAGAACACTTGTACATTATTTTTCCCCTTTCCTTTAAAGATATCTCTAAAGTTTTTAAAGAAAATTATTTGAGGGGAGTAGGAGGAATTAAAACAAATCCAAATTTCAAAGCTAGCGTAGTTATAAAACCACATGAGACATTTCAGTGTTGACAGTAATCAGAAAGAATCGTCTTTAATGCCATTTTCAAAGATATCAGAAAAAATGCTTTTCTGTGACGGAAGAATATAATTTGATAAAACATGCTGGTAATATGAATTCTTTCCATGAATGTTGTTACAAGCAGATTACAATTTGCAACCGAAAATTAGCATCTATCTTCTCTCTGAATTGGCAGAGAGGGGTAAGGACAGCTGAGGCTGTTAACCAAAGAGGAGCACAATTGTGGCTCCCAAACCTTTGCAACTTTGTGTAGGGTGCACCAGAGAAGCGATCCTCCCCAAAGAGGTATTTTTCCCCCATTAGACCAATAGTGCAGGTGTATTTCCATAAAAAGAAAATGACTGTGATAGACCTATGAGTTTTGGGAGGTTTTTTTTGAATAAAAAAGCACGTATAGTTTAGGGATTGTCCACAGAGTGAACTTGTATTACTTGTCATGAACATGAGGTCAAACCAATAACTTTGGCTTGGACAGGAGATACTGGAAAGAACACCTGGGCCCTGTATTCGGAATGTTTTACTACTTCTTGCGATACCTTTTCTCCTTTCTTCATACAGCACGCACGTGACTCTCCTTCTCTTCAGAAAGTATGCAGAGGTCAAAAGGGACCTATCTGGTATGTAACAAAAATGTCAAAATTACCAAAAATTCAAGATATGGTGACTATAGAAAGTCTCAGGCTCTCCTGTGACATGTAGAAGAAATTAAATTTTATTCTTTAGAAAAACAAAGATCTTTCCTGTATAATTATTGCACATCCCCAACATCTCTCAAACCTTTCTTGAGGTTACAATTCTGTGAGATTCAGCACTGATGGCACTCACTAGAAGTGCTGTGATTAGTTTAAACTCTAAACCTTATTATAATTTTTAAATACCCCACTGCAGTGCATTTTTATTTATGTGATTGACAACGCTTATTGTATTTCACGGGTTTAAGGGTTTCTGCTAAATAGTAGTAACTTTGGGAATCTTAAGTGGATTTTAAAGAATTGACTGGTCAGTTTAAGTAATGTTTTTGGTATTCACCTTAATAAAGAAGATACCAAGGAAGTAAATGGGGCTGTTGGTTCCATGCCATTACACAAACTTTTTATGGATTGATTAAAAGATATAAGACTAAATGTATCGCCAGTATAATGTATAGTAGATGCAGCTCTACAGTCTATAGTGTACTCATTTAAACTGTCGATAAGGATTATTTCTAGTTCCTTCTCTGAGGTCTATTATATTTTTTTCTTTTCTTTTGTCTGGTATAGATGATTAGTGCATAAAGGATAAAACCCCTTTTTGTTAAAATCTAGTATTTTTAAAAGCAAAGTGGACTTTGGAAAAATATCAACAGATGCTGTTTGAAAAAGTTATGCTGAACTTGCAGTTTATTCTTAGTTATTCTTAGTCTTTAATAATTTTTTCAGAAAATCAAATTCTTCGTTTTTTTTACTTCAGGAGCTGGATTTGGGTAGGGAATTCATTTCAGGAAGAAAGGTGTAGAGAGAATGTGAGTACAAATAAATAGGACGCATTTCTGTACTGTCTGCAGCTCCATTTCTTTACTATATGTGTTGTTTCCAGGAACTTTGCCCAGTTAAACTTTATTTTATTCTTAAATAGATGTTGACTGTCCCTTAAATGAAACAGACATGAAAATTTTGCTTATTAGGTCTAGCACAATTTCTTCTTAAATTTGCATGCTAAATAATGCCACAGAAAACATGTCAACATTTCCTAGTTAGCAGCAAAGGATGATCAATGGTTCTATGATAATTAGTATAGTTGACAGTCAATCAAAGTGATGAAAATAAAAAGCTCTGATCAAAAGACCTTTTCTTGTATGCATTGTAAATTAGCATAAACATTTTCATCCCTTCATAACGCCAGTAAAACGGCAAATATTGCCTTGGCATAAAAAGAATTCTTATATGGTTAAAGGGCAATGGAATTTAATCCACTGCAATATTAATCTCTTTCTTTTTGATTCCTTTCATTTAGATAAAACAATTTAAAAAACAGCAGCAACAACTTTTTCTTTTTTTTGGGGGGTGGGGTGTTGTGCTGCTTGTTTTTAATGGCTGGGATTGGCAGAAGAAGGTGTATAAACTGGTTAGACATAATGTATAAACCAACCAAAATTAGTGAGGTCTGAGGATCTGAATAACTCTGCCAAGACAAGAAATAGGTTAACTTAAGAAATCTGCAATGGTATCAAGGAAAAAAACAACTCTAACACCCCACAATCCAATGTGGTAACCTCCAGTTCCTGAAAAACTTGCTCCTCCCTTCTGTCCCCTGATCTCTGGGAAGCTGTGGGAGCAGAGCTTTGACAGATCCCATGGGCAACACATTTTTACCTTGTCACCATCTCTGTTTTTAGTGTAGAACCTGTGACTTCCATTTATTTAACTTCACTGCTATTAGTGGGATGACTCATGATATTTGGAAGTGCTCACATGATTGAGCCCTACTATCTAACAGTAGTTTTATTCTGTATAACAATAATCAAGAAAAATATTGAAGACAAACCTTGTTATAAGATCCACCTTAGCATGAATCTTGCTTTTAAGAGTCAGGGGATGGATCTTCTTTCAACCGCCCTCATTTAAAACATTTATCTCTCACAGGATTAGAGTTAGCCACTCAAGAGTTAAGAACATAGGGAAAGCATAGGGAAAAAATTGTTTTCCATGACCTCTATTAATATTCAGTGCATTCCAGCCTACAGATAAAGTACTGCAATGCACAGATAGATAGTCACACAAGTGTTTCAAGAATAATCCCCTCTTTTGCTTAACAAAGTATTTGTTTCCCTTTCACCACAAGTAGTATTATTGATCATTTTTCACATGAGCTACTAAACATTGAAATAGCTTCACCTTTCTAGCTTCCAGCTCTTGTAGCCATTGCATGTTGCGGTTTGTTTGGTTTTTAATAAAAGAACCTATGCTCCACAGTTGGAACTTGATACTTGAAAGTTGACCTTAACAATATAAGGCTTCAGTTATGACTGAAGTTAGGTGAGAAAACAGGGCCATGCCCTGGAAAAATGCTGTTCACTGACCACATGCGTTGTAGTATTTTCACTTGTGGGGGTATGGAGGGCTGGAGCTGCACAAGCAATAATAATTTTTGAAAAATGAATATTTTTTCTTTTAAAATGAAAGTAATGTGGTCAGCTATGGTCAGGTTTTGATTTAATTTATTTACTTCTTTTTGCTTATGATCAATTTCCCATGATTGTTTTTGTGCTTGGAAACTGGTGTGTAACTGAGTAGATAGTGAACAAGGGGCATTCAGGTAAGCTAGAAAAATATATGAAGCCAGTTTTTTTTCTTTCATTGAGTATACCGCATGCTTTGAACTCTTCTTTTATCCCAATGAATGTATGGTCAGTGCAGATCTTATGAGTTCTATAATTCTGTCTGTCATTGTAGTCAGTTGGCTTCATGCCTGAAAAATGTAAAAATGGTTTACAAAGCAGAGCAGAAACCATTTCATCCTCTGAACATGATTTCAGAAGTGTAATTTACCAGCAATTAAAACCCCCCCAAAATGCAAACTGAATTACTCTTCTCTTGGGAATCCTACCACCATTTAATTTCTGTTTGTTTTATCCTTTGGCATTTTATCTTCTAATAAGCCTTCAAGGGAGAATGGAGTATTAGCTTTCTATTTAAAGGACAGGACAAATAGATGCAGGGTAAGTACACTCTAATGGCCAAAATTATTCAAGATTTTTGGCTTCAGTGGCATGCAAATAAATGTCTGCCTTGACTGGGTTGGAAAGGTTTGTTTGTTTTGCAAAAGCATTTGCAAGAGATTTATTTACAGGTAATAATATTTATTTACTATCTCTTCTCCATTTGAGTAGAAACAAATTTCCTTAGGTTATTTATTTGTGGAACACCAGCTGTGTCACTGTATTTCTGATTCAACATTCACTATTTCTGTATACCCATACCTTGATTATTTCTCTGATGGAGAAGCTGACATTAAATTTAAATCCTTCTAGTTGTTTACTTATCAGCTCTCCCATGAGTGACCCACAGTTTATTGACTTGGCCAGCTGATGGTGAAGAGTGAATAACCAGAATACTACCAAAAAGAACCACTAGAAAACAGATAAAAACAGAATGGTCTTTCTAAGATTCTCTTGCCATTTTCTGAATGAATGCATCTCTAAATTGGCTTTCCCTTCTTCTAGCTCGATTTCTGATTATAAAATTAGAGAAAAATGCTTTCAGAAAGGTTGTTATTATTATTTTACATGCATTTTTTTTTCACCAAGACATTTCACTGTATGTAGAAATACACTAGAGGAGCACAGCCTTAACTTGAAAGGGTTTGCAGTGTGGTTAGTTTAGAAGGCTTTGCACTTTCTTGTACGTTCTTTATGCTTTTATTTATTTCAGGTCTGCTCTTTATACCTCAAATTCCCAGGGAATATTCTGCTGTCTTGTGTTATAAACTGTCTTCTCTTGAAGATTGCAAATAACTCATTAAAGCCCCCAACCTACAAATATTTACTTGGTACCCACCTATGAGCTGCTCTGTTTGTCTCCCAATAGTAGGGTGAAGAATTTCCATAAATGTGTGCTCAGTTGGGATTTCCAGCGTGAACTCCCTTCAACACACTCCATGTTGATGGAGTCTGACTTAGAGTCCTGTTGGTTAAGTCTAGCTGGTGGTCTAGAGTATGGAGTGTTTCTTGACCCCAAATATGTGTTGAATGAAGGAGGTTGCTGGTGGCTTGGTGCTCTGCAGAAGTACATACTTTTACATGAGAGTATAAAGCTCACATGCTATAAATTCCTTCTGCTTTTGTCATATATCATGTAAGAGCCTTTCCAGAATGGTTTTTGCACAGCCAAGTGATATCCAGAACTGTATGGGCCAGGCTCAGCTTGCGCCTCCTGTCCAGATGGAGGGACCAAAGCTTCCACTCCACCAACATCCAGGAGTTGGCCCTGGTCGTGTGAATGGGAGTAGACTTGCACTGATCTGCTGGCTAAGTTTGAGCTTGAGCTCTTGCTTGGGTTGTGGTCAATACACAGCTAGAATTAATTCTGTGTCTGTAAGGAAATTTACACAATATAGTGCCTATTTATTCACTTATTCATTATGCTTACCTTGTAAGGGGCTAATATGGCAATTTAGGGGCTGGAATGACAAAAAAATCTGGCCATACAGAACAGCAGTTGGGCTTTGGGTGCATTTGCCCCAAGTGACTACAAGATTTTCCTGATATTGGTTAATGTGTTTTTCTCAAAAGAGGGACAAAACTAATTGCTGAGACCTTTGTGTCCTAGGGGATGTGTCATGGCTAGAGAAGAATATTCTGCACAGCCATTACCTTCTCATAGTTATTTCTTGCCAGACCCTCAAGGATAAGCTGTCAGTGCCCGTATACAACAGATTATGTAAGATCATAATTTTCCACTCCATATAAGATGTTACTCTGAAAGCTATACTCTGATATTAAATAAAAATATTTCGTACTAGATTAAGTCTTTCATCCAAAGACATAAAAGTGCTCTCCAGTGTTATTATCCGTGTTTAAAAGAAGATTAAAATGAGCCATGCAAGGGTGAGGGGATTTGCCCAAGGTTACAGGGAGTCACCGGTGGTTATGCCAGTCTGAGACCCCCCCTCCTGAAGTATAAGCACAAGTGTTGAGTGTTTCAGTCATGCAGTTCAATGCAGACAAAAGCCTCCCTACTCATGTCTAGCACTAACACGGCAGGAGGATTCAGAGAGAGCCTACATGTCATTAGCCCAGATCAGAGTGCAAGACAGGGCTTTAATAAGCGACTGTGATGTAAATCCAGTAGACAAGTTCAAAATCTTCTCGTTGGACATAAGTATAGCTAGGCTTTACAGAAACAAAGTGCTACTGGATGTGGAGCCAGGCAAAATTTTTTCAGTGGGTGATTAGCCAAAACCTGCAGATTGGGGCTAGGTGAAACGCTTTGCTAATCCAGGCCGAAAGGTTTTGTGCAATTCACAGTAAATTCTTCTATTTTGAGTGATACTTTGTCCTCCCCTCAAACACTCATCCGAGGTTTATACTGGGATTTTTGTACTCACCCAATGTTATAGATCACCAAACCCCAATGAAACACCTATTATTCTTAGTATAGCAGCTTAATAAAAAAAGATAATAACATTTTTACTTGGAAGTGACAAAAATTAAATCGTAGTATGTTTTTGACAGAAAAGTAGTATTACTATGTGCATGGGCTGTACATTATATAAATCGGTTTACAATCTTTAGATGTATACTTTGTGCCCCTCATCTTTGTAGTGTTGCTAACGTGATGCAATAATATCTGTGTAAGCAAAGATAAAGAATTCTTGTGGGCACTGGATATCAGTTTGGAAGATTGTAATCGCCAAGAGCTTTCCATGCTCTTTTTTCTTCTCAGCGTATCTCACCCTCCCATTTCCACTTACTGCATGAAGCTGAGCAGAGCTGACCCTAAACCCCCTTCCCTGCTCTTCTTTTGCTGGCAAGGAGCCCGCCTGCTCCCTTGCCTAGCCGAGGAAATTGCCACAGCCCTCACCAGCAATGAGAGCTGGCAGAGCCGGAGCAATCCTACGCTGTGACCTTCCATCTTCCCCTAGGTTTCGGGAATCGAGGCTAGGAGGGAGACCTCAGTTTGGCAAGGGCATGCTTCTGACTCTGCCACATTGCCTCTCCCCAGTGGGGCATCCTGCTCAGGAGGCAGCCGTCCTCCTCTTATCACATATGGTTGAGTCCATGTGCATTAGTTGACGTACCTGAAGAGCTGTCTTGACTATTTACAGTCACTTTCTGGGTTTGAGAAATGTATGTCACACAGCATGCTAATCTACCGTATTGATGTGAGTGATAAATTACGGTTTCAGTCTCACTCTACAGGCTGGAAAAATACCTTTCTTGTGCACTGGGTGCATTCCTCTACACCTAGCCTTTCAGAGAAGCTCCATTTACAAGGTATTTGTAATTCTGAATTTTTTAGGGCAGTAAAATTCTAAGCAAGACCTCTGCAAAGCTTTTTCACCAGCCACCACAAATGTCCTAAATTTCAGGATAATCCATCAATTTTATTAGGAGGGAGTAATCTTAGTACCAGAATAGGTACAAAACGCATAGAGGTGCGTCTGTAGAAGCAAAAAACCAAGCAACTGAAAACTTTTTAACATTAAAGAGTGGCTGCTGACATCCACACAGATATTTTCTACAACATAGTACCTTTACAGATGGTAGTTACCAAGGCTTAGATCAACAGAGGTGCTTGAATGCTTGTTGTTGCTTTAGAAACTTTAATTGCAGTATTTAGATGCTATTGAGATCAGTTAAAACTTGCTTGAGCTTCTGCCTAACTTACATCAGGTAACCAATACATTTGCATTCCTCCCATTGAGTCTAACTGTCCTCCTGCCTAAGATGCTGGCCTTGACTTGTCTGACTTTTTGGAAGATTGTCTGTGCATCCATCTGCAACTTGGGCTTTTCATTGTACAAAAGAGGTGTTAAAAGGTAATATTTGTACTGAAGAACCTGACTGGTATGGAAATAAATATCTGCAGTTTGCTTGCAGCTATACTTATACCTAGGACAGAGAGAGAAAACTTTTTAAAACCATGTGATGATATTGCTTAGTAGTAACTAGATTTAGTTACTTTTTAATATTCTCACTACCTTGGCCTAGCAAGCAATATAGAAAGTAGTCTCAAATCTTGACAAAAGCACAACTGCATGAGCCTAGCAAAACCTGTGCCTGCTATTACTCTGGTCATTTCCTCCCTGTTATTAACCCCGATGGTCTAGCACATGATGTGGTGCTCATGGCAGGTTTCGTGGACTTGAGGAATACCAGTATTTTGCTGCTCTTCTCTTCCTATTTTCCATGCATGGCTTTGTTTTTTCAGACCACGAACTCTTCAGGCCAAGAATTACCATGCAGCGTATGTAGAGGATAGCCCAGGCACTAGAAGAAGCACAAGCTGGGCAAGCTGCAAGTTTGTTAGGATATCACAGCGTCACGCTAATGAAACTAGGGTGCATGGGCTCGGATCAGGTTTAGACCCTTCAGCTTTAGTTTGATATCTCTGTGTGGTACTGCGTTGTTTTGCTCCGTCTTTCCAACGTCTGTCTGAGTAGCATAGAACAGCACATCTATCTGATGCGATCGTAATGCATAGCAAGAAGTTGACCTAGCATATGTTGAGCAGGCATGATTTGTAGGGTTGTTTGTTTCAAACATGGTGCAAGGCAAGATGGAAGCCAAGTTACTTTTAAAATTTATAGAACTTGAAGCAAGGTGTATTATTCTACGTAATACTGTACCTATGATACAGTCCTTTGACAAAGAGCTTGCCATGTAGAAGCCCAGTCCTGAAAACTGTAGTGGGGAAGATGCTTAATGGTGGTTATACATTTTAGGGATGGGCTGTACATAGATAGCGCTGTGGCTGGTAGTATATCAGATATCATGCATTTCATTTCTACATTTTCTTACTAGTAGGAAAGGACAGTGATTTATTGCATATTGATGTAATGAGGTTTTACAAGTCAATAGTTACTACTATACACTGCAGTGCATTAGCAGTATGTAGGAATAAACCGTGAAGCATTAGTTAGAACATTCCTTGCATTACAGATGTGAATGCCTTTAACGTTCATCTATTAAAAGTTACCTAAGTATCCTCCAAAAATCTAATCCCGGAAGGTGAGGTGAAAAGAGCTTTCTGTTCGACGTCATTCAGCTGGAGCTGCAGAATGAAGGGTGACAGCATCATGTGAGAGCTATTCACCCAAACTGTCATCTTACATTTCCAGGAGGAAAAAGACTTAAACATTCAGTTTATATATGCGATTGTTTCCTTATCTTTTTTCTCTTCTCTCTTGACCCTTCTGGAAAATATTTTCTCCACTGTTTCTTTAGGGCAAAGCCTTAGCACCCTGTAGGTTTTCTGTCGGACGCTCTGGCTTGCACTTGTGACCCGGCCAAGCGGACCATGGAATGTGTGACAAGATAAAAGTCTGAATCCTCGCTAAATAACAGCCGCTCTCCACGAGTGCAGTGCCAGTAACTGAAACAGAATTACCGCAGGTCTGTACCGAAATTTGTGTCGGGAAGAAAATTGATCTGAAAATTACCTGTGCCAGCTTACCTATTAGAATAAAACAAATGATATTAAATCTGTTGGCGTGTGTCTTACATCCTGCTCCTCTCTCTCTCTAGCCTGCGAAGAGAGCTGCAATTCAGATTGCAGAGAGAATGCAAATTCAAAATCTGCTGGAGTCATAGCTTCACGTATTTCTTCCCACAAAGCACATTCACCTGGCTGCTGGTGCTGCTGATGCCCCTCTTTTGGCATTTAATAGTTCTTTATTTGGAGCAGGAGCACATACTTCTTTTGAGAGCGTGAGCTGGGGCGTGCATCCAGAAAAAGTGGCTGTTACCCCTTTCCTACCTGTGCCACCCTCTCCATTCTGTACAGCTCTCTACATCTGTTTTATTAGTGAAGTAGTCATTCTATACCAAGGTTAAATACCTGGGACACTCTACGTACCCACTCTGCTAGCACTGAGTTGTGACAAACATTGTGATACGGCTGCTGTGAACCCCTCCTCACCATGCAGACGTACGGACCACACATGATATGACATGGGGCTGATTTAGTGGGTTTTTATCAAGAATGGTTAAAAAAATGCCTTTTAGCACCCCACTTTTCAATTTCTGCACAATTAAAAAAAAGAAATATACTTGCCAGCAGCCTGTATTACAAAGAAAAATGGTAATAGCATTCAATCTGTGTAATAGCTTGTAAAATGAAAGCTGCAGATTACATTTTAGTCACTGGGGGTTTCTAAATTAACTGCTTTGACCAAACTAGGAAATTCTGAGTTAAGTCTGAAAATCTATTCTGAGAGACAGATCTTATCCCTGACCATTTACGGAGAGCAAAACTGCAAAGTAAGATTGATCTACAAAGCCTTTCAGTTTAATCTTGGAGCCTTTCTTTTCCTTTGGGTGTGTTGTTTGCTTTTCTTTAAAATAACGTCCGGGACTATTAATGTGCAAGTTATGTCCATTGATACGCCAATTTGAGTTAATAAACACATCAGGAAGTATAGGCTGAAACGTAAGGTAGGACAGTTTGTTACTTATTAGTGTAACTGCCCCGTGGAGCAGACACTAGCTAATTCCACTTCATGACTGGTGGTTTTCTGTTGCCTTCCTGCAACTCTGTGGATGTTTAGGAAGGAGGGGCAAGTTGTTCTGCAGGTCAGTTGAAAATAATTTAGAGAGCTTACCAAAAATCTCCACATCCCCTGGGAACAAATGTAGTGCCAATATAAGCACAAGTGCTCAGTGCGGTATCAATATACTATGAGAAAAGTATAGTTACCCTGATTAACTTTGCACTGGTGAAACGCTTTTGCTTATATTGTGCTGCATATTCAGTTGTGTGTCACAGAGGCAAACAGAATCAATATTAGAAACAGAACCAGCAGTTGTAACCATTTTGTTTTATATATATGATGTGTATTTGGGTGCTGGAGCATATGATGTATGAAGAGAGAAAAGAGAAAAAAAAGAGAAGGGAGAATCTAATTTCTGACTTCAGCCACCTCATGGTAGACGACAGACTTGGAGGTGTGCAGTGAAAGAATGACAAACAACAGACACAAGTCACAACCAGGCATAAGGAACAAGTTTTTCACCTTAAGGGCAGGTTACACAGAGAGCTTGTGGGGTCTCCATTCTTGCAGACATTCAAAATGTGACTGGACATGGCCCTGAGCCAACCTAATATAAGTTCAATGTTGGCCTCATGTAGAACCAGATGACCTCAACTAGGCCTTTGCTACTGATGTTAGTCTGTGGTTCCATGATTTTGATTTTTTTTTCTTAAATGGATTTCTGAATTTGAGCAGATAGCTCCATTTATGTCTCATTCAGTGTGCAAGACCTGTATGTGGAAATGTGCACCAGGCTGCATGTGCATGGTTCATGCGCGCAAGGACACTTGATGGAGAAGGGCCATGGTAGGCTGTAGCAAAGGAAAATTTGCATTCTCCTGGGGTTTCTTTGAGCACAGAGCCCTGCCAGTTTGCACTGTGCTGGACTCTAGCACATTGTCACACGTCGCCCCCGAAACATGGCAGGACCTACCTGCCAGGCACATGCAACTCTGGAAAATATTGGTTATGGAGCATGAAATGCACTGGAGAGTTGTGTCCAGCATAGAGGGTCCTTCAATGAGCCAGGGGAGAAATAGGTACTAGTACCAGGTAGTAGGCTCAAGTCCTGGAGTCAGACTGAGGCAGATGTTCTCCTTGATGTCTAGTACCAATACTTGGAAACAGGAGACTCAGCAAGGAGCAGAATTGAGCCTCATGCTGAATGCAGATTGTGTAAGAGTTGGCAGGTTTGCTCTGGCTGTTTCACACGGAAATATACTACTCTCCGTTCATTCCAAGTATTTAGTTCAGTCACCGAGTTCATTCTGGAGCAGCTCCACAGTCTCTTTCAATGAAGAGTGACAAGCTGCAGAGTAAGTGCTCACCTTCACTTACCCTGGTTAAGACATGTAGACGAACTCTGCAGGCATGGAAAAGGCAAAGTTTGCAGAGAAGTTCAGCTTCATTAGGCACAGAAGTGGCCGTTTTTCCAGGAGAATTTATATTGCTGTTTGGTGTCCGTCATGGATTTCTTTTCTGCTAAAGTCTCCTCTCATTGTAACTTCACCTCATCCTCTCTGAAAAGTTAGCTCCAAATGTTCTTACGTTTCACCAGCAATTTTGGAGATGGAGAGGTTCCACATAGGTATACTGTATTTCTTTACTCACATAACTCCAACTGATACATTTTCTAATGCCTTTGGAGTTCATTCGGAGTAGCAATTGCACATCCAAGAACAGAGTGTCCCTTTTTTTTTTGAAGTCGAAGATAGTGGCAATCTAATCTCAGAATGTATTGGTACTAAATTCAGGTATTAGCCATGTCACTGCATTGTATTTTCTGTGTTGTGTTTTGGAAATAAATTCAATGATCCAACATGATACCCGAACCTGAAAAAAAAGAATATAATAGCCTCCAGATTAGATAAGTACTTTCAAAAAGGATTTAACATCTATTTGACAGAGAGAATGCTATAGTTTTACAAATCCGTGTGCAATTCTCTTTTGTGAAGGCAATCCACCGTTACCAACCTTTTAAAAATTGTGATCGTGTTTTCTAGTAATCATACTGTTATTATATTTTTAGCAGTCTTATCTATGTCTGAGTATAGATAACCTGAAAACATGCACAAGTTTTTGTTAGCTTCTTGCCTATAGATTATATGCTTTTTTGGGTTTTTGGTCAGCTGTTCAGATGGCAGTCAGTCAGTATCAAAGAATAAATGTATATGTTTTGCTATAATGTACTGCAGTTCCCTTGCACTAAAAAAAAATCTCCTCACTTTGTCCTTCAAATATTATAAGGAAAATTTTGTTTTAATTTGCCTGTCAGACTGTTATTTCATTATACATCTAAACCAGATATAAGAATCATACATTTTGTTGGTTTTAGTAAAACGATAGCTTTTTTCATGGGATCCTTTGTTCTACGTTAGATTGTAAACCCCTTGGGGTGGGAACTGTCTTTAATGTCACAAAAAAGCTCTAATGGGAATTTGGGGTACTATTTAAAATAGTGATGTGATTAAATAATGTCTGTATTGTTTAAATGGGGCTTGCACTGGTGATGGTGGCTTTTTTTCTGCTTTTTTAAATGATCTTTTCTTCATCAGTCTGCTCTGTGCGTGTATTCAGAACTAAATTGCAGATCCTTCCCTTTAATAAAAAGAGCCATTCTTTTGGAAACCTTTCACCCTTTCAGTGATGCTGATAGTGATGATGCCTTGCAAGATAACTAGAACATTGGTCTGTCTTATGTCACCAGCAAAGCTATTTAATGAAGTTGTGAATGTCAAAATCTTGCTGATAAATGATCATGAGGAACACAGCTTTCTTTTCAAATTCCAGGGTTTATTTGCAGGACTAACGATAAAATCTGTCTCTCTGACTATGATATTCTTCATCTGTGATCACTGAAAAACAACAAACATGGGAAAGAGGTGTCTTTTGAAATATTATAGCATTCTAAGTATGAGAGATGTGCTTGAGTTCATTCTGTCACTCCATCAGGTGATGGAACACTGTAGATTTCCAATGTGGGTCTGCATGGCTTACTAAAAACAAACCATGGTCAAAAATTCTTCTCAGATTATTATTGCTCAATTTTGAATTTCATATCTTTACTGCTAAAAGATTAGACATTGTTGTTCCCACTGTTGTCCAAGTAAAACACACTGCATGTTTTTAGGTAGAAATCTGACAGGGCATTCATCGCTCCTTCAGGAGGTCTAAGATTTCTGCTAGGAATGAGCAAAAAGAGTACAATTTGGACATTGAAGTTAGGACCTTGCTATTTGGATAGTATCTTTAATACTGAACTCCCTGTCATTTTAAAAGAGCATTCTTAATCACCTCTCTTTCTTTCTTTCTTTCTTTCTTTCCCCCTAGTGTATCTTGCCAGAGAAACCAAAGCAATAACTTTCTCCTGTGCTTCACTCTCTCCAAGAATAAAGAGATGCCAATACTGAAAAATGCTTTGAGATTTACCAATAAAAGGCTCTAGAGCAAGGTTATGTTTATTAATAAATAACAACAGTCAATGATAGAGAAGTTAATGTAATTGGCGGCGAAGGAAAATAATCTGTAATTATATTGTAACTGGTGTAGTAATTGTAAAAGGCAACCTATGCCAAAAAATCCGTGAGAGCCTGTTACTACTTGGATTTTTGATCTTACTCACAGATAGGCAAACATGGCAAACATGGCACTGGTGGGAAATTGAGATTCTATTATGGACAAATTACTTTTTTATTCTCAATATTAGCTGATATGCTCTGCATATCTCCATCTTTGAAGAAGACTAAAATAGCCACTGGCTAATTTTGCTACCTTTATTTACAGTGAATTACTTTGCTACCTTTATTTACAGTGCCAAACTCTTAAAATATAGATTGGTCCTAAAATAACTGCTCCTGCTTAAAAAATATGCTTCGTTTGTTTACAAAAAAAATGAAATGTGGTCTATACAATCATGCAAACACAGAGTCTGGGTCTTGCAAGTAGTTGTTTCTGTAGTAACCCTTTAGAAAAGGGGCTATATTAGGCACTGAGAGTAGCTCTCCTCTCAGGCGTTTTAACCAATGTGGTATGCCAGGTTAATGTCGTTAACGCTGCTTCTGGTATCCCACTAACTTCATTTAGGATGAG
Organism: Limnodromus scolopaceus; assembly: GCA_028565335.1. Lineage (NCBI taxonomy): Eukaryota > Metazoa > Chordata > Aves > Charadriiformes > Scolopacidae > Limnodromus > Limnodromus scolopaceus. Next base: position 118,801,161 of record JAOXNO010000013.1, read on the forward strand.
CTTATATATCCGTCTACAGCACTCCATTTTCATTTTACCTCATGAAGTTTGGCCTTAGTTTGTGTTTCTTTAAGCAGTGTATTACCTATGTATCTCCTGATCTGCATAGCTTTTTGCTAATTTGTTTGGAACTCAGGAGCTGTGTTCGTTGGGTTTTCAGATAGCGTTGATGTTCTTTAGATGGGAGTTTAGAGCACTGGGTTACTAGCAGTGGCCTTTGATTGTAGAATGCTTATGCTTCTTAGTTAATAGATCTTCAAGGTGTTGGTGATCTTCAAGGTATGCAGCCCCTGCTTTATCATCTTGTTTCTGAGGAAGGCTTCGGGAAAGTTTGTAGAAAATAGGAAAAGAGAAAATTATTATTGTGAGTAGGATTTCTTTTTAGTCATCTCCTTTATCATGTTTATAGTGATGCATTGTTCATGGTGCTAAAATTATGCTTCTCACATGTTAAAATATGAATGCTTTGCTGCTTGTAATCTAGGTGTCGTGCTTTGAGGTTCTGTTTTGTGTTTCTCTCACATACTGGAATCATAAGATCCTTCCCAAGAATGACTGAAATCACGCCATTGGTGTCTCTCTCTCTCCCAACAATGAACAATAATAGCAGTTCATATTTGTTGTTCTGACAACCAGCTTTTTATCTCAGTGTTTTGTCCTTAAAGATAAAACTTTAATTATGTACTGGACAGCGGTTTTGTCTTAGCAATGTGCCTGAAGGATTAGATGATGGATTTAAAGTTACTTTATAAACAAAAATCAGTCCAAAATACAATATTCTTGATTCTCCAGTTAAGTTAGTGGATTACCCCTCATTCAGTTCTATTAGCAGGGTTATGTGCCAATGATATTTATTCATGAAAATATGTTGGTTTATAATTTGTTCATAGTTTCATGCTAGAGGATTTGACCAGTGAAGTTTTCAGGAACCAGAGTGTCTTTTTCACAGAGAGAAAATTAGGCCTTGAACATTTCACTAGCCAGCTAAAGAAGCTTCTATATACTGTTCCAAAAAGGCTGCTGTTTTTTAAAAAAACAAACACTAGTTAATTAAACTTCACAGGATGATGTGTGTTCATCTGAGAATTTATTTTGGGAGCTGTAGAATGCATTTCCATATTTAAAAGGAGCATTTATCTGTGATATTACTAAGCTTCCTAATTTGCCCTTGCCATCTTGGGTAGCACCTAACAGAATGGAACAAAAAGAATATTATTTGGCAATGCAACACTGAGAATTTTCTGGCATTCAGTATCGTCTGACACGGCAAAACTTTTTTTCGTACATATTCAGAGAAGGGCGATAACAGAATTTTGGAACCCCCTTCTCAGCATTTGGTACAGAATATAGATAAGCTTAAATACACACTTCTTAGTTTATTAGAATATTAATTTGAATTTTTCTGATTCATCTCTAGACTGTGAATGTATGAACTGAAGCTGAGCTGCTTTTGATAGTGAACTGCCCAACTCTTAAGTGTCTGCTCAGATATTCTTCATCTCTCCTGGGTTTCTGTGAAACTTTTTTTCCTGAAATCTCATGATTTGCCTTCAGTTTGATGCATATTTCTTTTGCATCGCTCTTCAGAAATGAGTATTCTATTTGAACTGTTCATCCTCAAGAGACCAGTAGCTCTTTCTAGTTGTTTCTCTCTAAAATTTAGGAAATTTGACCTAAATAATCCAGGTATCTAAAATTATTTCACTGAGGAATTAATCTCATGAAAGCATGATTCATTTAAAGCAGACACCTATCCAATACTCTATGTTTACTTTTTACAAGCTATCTATATAAGAACAGTGATGGAGGTAAATACTTTTAATGTCTATGACACTTTAATTGAAAGATTTCAGTATGCAAGAAAGAAAGGAAAAACTGAAATTTTAGGGAATCAAACTTCTTTCCTCAGTGCTAGTGGGAGAATGGCACTTTGTTATGAGCCTTGCTACTTGCTCTACTTCTGATGATATCAGAAAGCACTGGCTGATTTTAGGAGAACAGTCAGTTTTGGTATGAAAACATCCTTAAGTCAAAGACTGAGTTGTCTATTGGCTCTTTTCAAGTTAATCTCAGAGAGAAACTGTTTCCTGTGAAACATTGCTGTAAATGCTTTAGCTAACTTAGTATTAAACAAAGTGGTAAGCTTCTGAATATTCACCCTGTCCAGTTCTGCGCTCCCCAGTTCAAGAAGGACAGGGAACTGCTGGAGAGGGTACAGCAGAGGGCTACAAAGATGATTAAGGGCCTGGAGCATCTTTCTTAATGAAGAAAGGCTAAGGGGCTTGTGTCTTTTTAGTCTGGAGAAGAGAAGGCTGAGGGAGGATCTAAGCAATGCTTATAAATACTTAAAGGGTGGGTGTCAAGAGGACGGGGCTGGTCTTTTTTTCAGTGGTGCCCAATGACAGGACAAGAGGAAGTGGGCACAAGCTTGAGTATAAGGAGTTCCACCTAAACATGAGGAGGAACTACTTTACTTTGAGGGTGGCAGAGCACTGGAACAGGCTGCCCAGAGAGATGGTGGAGTCTCCTTCTCTGGAGACATTCAAAACCCGCCTGGACACGTTCCTGTGCAACCTGCTCTGGGTGGACCTGCTCTGGCAGGGGGGTTGGACTAGATGATCTCCAGAGGTCCCTTCCAAGTCCATATAATTTTGTGATTCTGTAATATTTTCTTCAAAGATTAATTCAAGTCCTGGCAGAATTTGTTATGACAAAAAATATGTGTGATTCTGAAATTCTTTAGAGGTGAATCAAATTTTGGCACTCATATTCATTGGCTGTGTTTACTCGAAGAGCCAATCCTGACTTCCTCTCCTTTCAGACAGTATTTCAGAGAGTATTTTTTTCATTTTGAGTCAAGAGGCAGTGGTGTTTAACCAATACTGAGGCACAACAGAAAGATGTGCAACTTCCCTAAAATTACTGTCTTTCAGGTGAGGTGACAAAACCATTGAGGTTTCAGTTGGAAAAATTCCTGCGACATTGATCACATTGAATAAATGTGTCAGCTGTTGTTTTTCAGTCAATGTTGGTTATTTTCTGTTTGCCTAAAAATTTTTGTAGAGCCCTAGGTGGAGGAAAGTATTCTTTTTCTAAACAGTTAAAGGGTGCTAGTGAATCATCTCATTATACTGAACAAAGTGATCTGTTTGTAGAAGTTTGCAAAATACACTGTGATAGCATCATCTAACTAATTCTTGTGGTCCAGTAGATCATTTTATTAACCGTATTCTACAGGTAGTTTTTCTTTGTGAATCATGTTTTGCTTGGTTAAAGAAGGATTCTGCTTGGATTTCACAAAAGGGAAAAGTATTTAGGTTTGGAGGGGCTGGTTTTGAATTTGGAACTCTGTTCCACCGTGTGTCCTTTTACTTGAGGTATTTTAATAGGTACCTTATCAATGAATCACACTTTTAGAAAGAATTTTTAGAAGTAGTACATGTAAATCAGATTGTCTGTATTATACACAGGGACAGAAAGGACCGCTTTTCCCAGCTGGTGCTGTTAAAGTCTCAGGAGTTACAGCAGCGCAAAACTGACCCACCTCTAATTCCACTGGCAAATGAAGATATGAGTCAGAACAGCCAGTAGATGTCAGTAAACACAAATCTGAATGAAAGAGGTCTGAAAATATTCTGCCTTTTTGGGGGGTTGGCTATTCAGTATTGAAGTGTAGTTTGCATGGGTGATAAAAGATGATCAAGTGACTGCTAAAGGACTTGATTATTGCATTTTTTGTGTGTTGGAAGGATAAGTGATAAGACTTTTCTTTTTCCTTTTTTTTTTTTTTTTTGAAGCATCTTTCCACAGGTAGAGGGGAGAATATTCAATCTGTGCCTGTAAATTCAATTTAGCAGCTGGGCAAGATTATTTGCTTCCAGTGCTTGACTTCAGTGGCAACTCATAGGCAGTGCGACTGGGAATGGGGAAGCGGAACTGCAGCAGTAATTCCCAGCAGCTTACCCCTGCCCAAGTCCCCACTGCTTAGCTCAGTCCTTGCCTTCCCCCTACAGACAGAAGGTGATTGAGGAAACCATTACAGCCTATGTCACTTCGAGGCACTGACAGGAGTTATAGGAAGATTTGGCTCCGAAACTGTGTCTTTTCACGCTGAGCATTGACAGAGTTTACGATCAGTTTTAGCACTGGCGCCGTTCAAAATTGTTGTGTTCAAGAGAGTCCAGCCTCTAATGCTTTTCCAGTTGCAGAGAATGAACATCAGCAGCAGGTCTTCTGCTAATAAGAGCATTTTAATGACTCTGATTATGACAAAAGTACTTTTCAAAAGGTTTTAAAGAACAGCTGAAGGTTGCAGCGTGGTAATGCATCTGTAGTACTTCTACCACATACTATTAATACACTAGGATAACTGTTGATAATTATTAATGGATTCAGGCCCTTCACATGAGGAGGTGGAGTAGGCCCTCTTTTAAATGGACCCATTGGAGAAAGTAATGGTGGTACCTGTCTTTTATATAACATCCATGTGTTTTGGGCAGGAGCCATGCTGGGAGGAGGCAGTCCTGGGGTCTTTATCCTTGGTTCTATGAAATCTCTGTGGATTCATTCAGTAGCCTCAACCTCAATAAAAGAAATGAGTGATTTTCAACCCCTTTTTAAGTTGGTGGTTGCAGCACACTTAGCTTTGAAATGCCTCATGCTGGAAGAAGAAAATTGGATGTGCCCCTTGTCTGTGAGTGATTTTAATCACATGTATTATCACATGTTTAATCACATAATTTTAATCAGATGTAACCTTACAGACTGGCCTCAGCTGAGTATAAAACACAGCTGTGTTTGAAAATACAATTTTAAATGCTCCCTTACTTGAAAAAAGAAGGGTTTCTTGGATTGGTTTTTGGAGGTGGGGGCAGTTCTTAGGCAGAGAATGAGGCTTTCTGTCTTCGGTGGCCCAAGATGCTGCTCTGTAGCACTGTGTCAGCTTCTTCAGCTTCGAAGAGAAATGGGATATCAGATACATCTCTGAGGTAAGCATATCTGGTGAGCAGGCTCTGGGCACTTCATTGTTTAAATGTGTTGGGTTTTTGAATCACCATGGGGAGATGTTTTGCTTTGTATTATGCACTGCATGCAAAACCTGCGTGCTTAATACAGGTTGCTGAATGCTGCATTTTTGTATTGGCTGTTGAGTGGAGGGGCTACTGAACAATGATGTGTGATTGAGGCCTCTGCACAGTGGGCTAGGTGCTATCAACTGTAGATGGATTTCTCCTGTGATGCTAATAGAAGCCATACATCCATATGTGTGTTAAATGGCGATGGGAAATGCAGGGAGAACTCTATTTTTTTGTTATTACTGTTGCTGCTTTAGAGCCTTTAAGAAGGCTATTTCAACTATGCTTTAGAAGTGCTTCAGTCACTTTGGGTAAAAGAAGAATGAAATCATTTTTTTTTTTTATGTGACTTCTGAAGGGCTTCACTTCTGGTGTATGCCTCTTTCACCTCAGTGCTCCACCTCAACTATCTTGGTCCTGTTTTTCATACCTGTGAGTAAATTAAAGCAAGTCAGAGGAAATTTACTCAAAACAGAACATTATTTAGCTGTTTGCTTAAGGGTCAGCAAAGCAAACGGTAACAAGCAAGAAAAATTTAAAGCACATCTTTGCTCTTGCATAAATCTTAATCTTTTCTCCCAAGCTTCAGGAAATGCTGTTCAGCTCAGCTACTTTCACAAACAACCCACAAACCGCAGATGTTGTGATTTTTTTCCTTTTCAGAACTCTCTAGGGTTTCTGGTGATAACCCCATTCATCTTCATAGCCAGCTTTTATTTTTTCTCTACCTGCTTTCAAAAAGGGAAGAATGGGGGAAAAATATTTGTTAGGGCAGATGTAGTCAAGTAGCAATCTTCTCCAATTAATAGCTCCAGGCACCGTTCAATGAAAAGACTTTATCTCTGGTTTTGTTCAATTCCCTGATACCTTCATCCACATCAGCCTCCTGTGCTTTAAAACTGTCAGACCATGTAAACCGAGGTGCATATGATGTATTTCTCGTGTATAATGTAAATATTTAAGCGATGCAAGTATTGTTTTCCTTTCTTCACACTGCATTTGTCTTCTCCCTGCGTCTCTTAATCGTTGATTTGTTGTGACAGAACTTGTGCACTTTCTATATATTTGAGTTAATATATGGTTCCAAAGATTTAAGCTATATAAGAAAAAGTCTATTTTTGGTCTATGAAGACTTACCATGAGAGAAAATCCCGGCCTTAGGTTTTCCTCTAAGTCTCAGTAGCCATATATAGAATTGAAAGATGTAGGTGTTGACTTACTGTTATGTGAATACAAAGGCAATTCTTTTTGTTCTGCTTCTAAATTTTGGTTCATCTTAATTTTTTTTACTGGTTTTGTTTCCTTTTATTACCCTTGTGTACATGTATGTGGATTTTATATTTACATTTTGTCTTTTACCTGTAATTTTCCAACGATTTGGTAAAAATGGAAAGCGCCAGCAAGCTTCACAACAAATTTTGTAAGGAAAAATCAAGTACAGACTGAAAATTGAACTCACGTAAATGAACACCGTGTCGGGTAGAATTGTGTTGGATCAACTGCACTGCTATGAGTGAGCTGAATGCAATGCAAATGTCTGTATTGCTTCCGTATTACTTACTGCTAGTCAGATGGAAACATGTATTATTGGGTGCAATACGTCGTGAAGTTGGAATGAATGAACTTGGGACAAGTCGTCCATTAGAGTTGCTGAAGAGAGTGAGAAGTAGATAGCAGTCTAAAATGATTGAATGGTGTGTGATTACATGGCAGTGAAAAAGCATCCAAGAAGATTGCATTTCAGTCCAGGAAAGTCTGAAGTAATGTTGCTGCATGAAAACCAACTACAGTGTACTAAACACAGTGAATATGACAGACTGAATTCACAACAATGCTTTATAATTATATACATAATTAAACCAGCAAACTAGCTAGTTGTATTTGAAAAAGTATGTGTAGCGGAAGATTTGAAAGAGGCAAGTTAAAAGTATACCTATCAGTTTCTGAGTTTCTCTATAAATTACAGCCTTTTTATTTCTATTTTTTTTTTTATTATTTTTCCTAAAATTGATATTCTAATAACAGCACTGCAGATGGGAAAAAATACCTGCCTTTTGTTCAGGCACGAGGAAGCTGAAATGACTTCAGTATTTCAGCAAAATGCGGCCTTTCTTCAAACATGTGAAGATATCCTATACATTTTGCAACTGTTCCAAATAAGTCAACTTTAAGACATATTTCTCACAAATCGGTTGTTTTGACCATTATTCAGTGCAAGGAAGTACCTTCTCTTAGATCTAAACTGGTTGCATTTTTAGCACTTGTTGCACAAACTGTTTTCCCATTGAGACAACAGAAAAGCAAGAGATCTTTGCTGCTAACAGAGAGTCACAGTGAAAGTGAATTTTGTTCTCATGGTATATTTGTCCCGAGGGAGATAGGACCACACTCCAGAAGTAATCAGGATTTTTTAATGAAGCAAGTTAAAATGTGAATAAAAGCTCCAGCCTCTTATTCAAGCACGGGAGATTCTATTATCCTTTTATTCTCTGTGGGGTGCCCCGTTTATGTGAGTCTTTATTGCAAGAAGTCGGTGGTGGAACGTGACCCAGGCAGCCTCCCTCATGAAAGGGACTGCAGCCATGGGTTCCTCTATGAAGACACAGCTGGAGGATGTACCTCAACATCTTCACCAGAAGCTGCAAAATGATCTTGCCCTCTGCTACGAGGCAGAGGTTAGCTTAGGCAGCATAAGATACCTGACTGAAGACTTTGAACAGAAAGGTTACAGAAACGTGTTTCAGCCAATTTTCCCTGAATCACCCCACCTTTGCTGCAGGGTCTGAGCTGTGCAGATGGCAGGACTATGCGTAATGAGACCTGCCCCAGAAAGAGGGCCCTTCCTGACAGAAGTGGTGATGCTCCACTACATTCTGAACCCTCTATATGAGACATCAACAGAAATATGTTTTTTTTTCTCCTTCGACAGCCCAAGCTGTATCTAAATCTAGGGCACGTTCATGGGCCTCTCTCAACTCACTCAGCACCTACATCTTTCAGGCACGCACATCTTCCTCCTGTGAATGCTGAGGGTTAGTCCTAACCTCAGAAAGCCTTCCAAGAACCTGTTTATGTAATTTTATGTTTCTGTCCATGTGCTGCATAATAGTATTTCAGAGTCCCAAATTTATGTAGTTGGATCTTTAACTAGTCTGGGGGGAAAAAACAATATGCTGGAAGTCCTAACCACCGTAGTGGGCGAGTATCCAGAATCCAATTACTATTTGTATGCTTTATATATTAATATTGTAGCAGACTTAGAGAATTTATTAAAATGTTCTCCCTATTTTCTTCCTAACGAGTGCCTTCACATGTGCACTACTATTTACATACACCTGATCTGACCATTTCTGCTACTGTCTTCTGGATTCTCCCTAATCTTCCTATCATTGTCCTATTATGATTTGGGCAGCAACAGACATGATATTCCAGCTGTGTCAGCATGAAGTAAGCTCACCAGAAGGTTTACTTCTGGATGCATATGTGTGACATCATCATGCTGTTAGTCCCTGCTTGTTCTTAATCTGCTGTTGTTCCTGGTCCTCTTCCTGTCTGGTGTACCATTACTCATTTATTGGTGTACTGGGTATTTTTTTGCCCACGCATGCTTGTATATATTAAATTTCATAGGATTGAATTTGGGCTATTCCTTGAAATTCCCTATATCACTGAGTTCTGATCCTTCCTCTGGAATATCTGCAGTTCTTATCCTTTCTGTTTCATCATTCGTTGCAAAAGACTGAGATGGTTCTCAGGTGAAACTATACAGAGCTCTTCTTGGAGAACCATTTCATTTTGTCTAAAATCCATTTTTAAGAAGCCTTTGAGTGAGCTTTCTTCAAGCAGAAAGGCTTTCATCTAGACCATGTTTCATAGATCAAGTCTATGGGAATATCATAGAGCTTTCCTTACATTGTGGGTTGCTTTATATAAAGATAACCTTAATGATCTACTGAAGGGTGGAATTTATGTTTAGGAGATAGAGAATTCAGTCATATTTTGGGGAGTTAGCAAAAAATGCCCAGAGTGCTGCAGTACAAGCCACAAATTGAATGTTCTATTTAAATCTTACTGCAACAAATCTGCTGTAACCCAGACTCACGTCATTCATATTCCAAATATTGTCAGTCTGATTCACTCAAAAATTCTAAAACTTTTTTTTATTATTTTATTCTGGAAGTCGAGAGAGGCTTCAGTCATTTTAAATTTATTTTCTGCTATAAGTATTTTAGGCAGTCAGTGAAGCAAGTGCCAGGTTATTATTGTAGTGCAGGCTGTACTGAAACAAAAAAAAAAATACTGAATGCTGAAATCTCCACAAACCTACTTTCTTGAACATATAGAAAACAGCGAGACTTCTGGGAAGCCAATGTTTTGAATAAAAAGTGAACTGAAAAAAATTTAAGGTGTATCTAAAAACCTGTGAATTTTCTTGCCTTGTTTTGTTTTTACGAGATGAGTTTCATTGATTCCAGCACAGCATTTTCAGTAAATCCTTCCGTCGGTGAGGTCTGTGTGGCACAACAGAAGAGTTTAGATGTAATTTATAAATAAATCCAGCATTCAGCTGACAAAACCACCAGGTAGACTAGCAAATTGGCTGGAATTCCTGGATTCAGCTCTCCCGATGAGGTAATGCTTTTTGGTTTGACAACCTATGCTGCAGAAGCTACATTTTCCCCTTCAGTGTATGCAGAGCTTTAGCTTTAATGTTTGCAGAATGTTCTTACCTTTGTCTTTTAAAACTGTGCTTTAATATTTATTATTTTTGGTCAGGTTCTGCTTCAGCCAGTTTTACTGGGACTGGAAACTCAAATGTTTTGAGACTTTTGAGAAATATTTTCTATCAAAGGGCACAATGATACATTCAGAAAGTTCATTCATGGTTACATGCATCATTCATGGGTTTTATTCATGTATAATCTCCTATTTGTTTTGAAAGCTTGCTCCCAAAATATTCCATTGTGTAGAAAATTCCCCAGAGCACATTCCTTTTACAAGTAATACAGTCTTTTATAGGTCGTTTCTAATTTGGACACTTCACTGAACACAGCTGCCACAATTAGAGACAAATTTGTGATTTTCTCCATTGTACGATACCAGTGTGAATGATACATAAACACAGCTGGCCTGAATGCAGATTTCTTCACATGATGATGCCTATCAGCAGCAGCAGTTCTCTCAGGCACTGACCCACAGAGGCCAAATTAAAAATCAAATTAAGCATCATAAATGCAACTTCATTACTATTCACACTTTGAAAATCACAAACAGATACGATTTATATAAGAAAATTGACCAAATGTCCCTGGCTGAAGAACTGCATGGGTCAATATAAGGTTTCATCAACCACAAGACATTTAGGCATAAAACTGTCCCCAGCTCTGCAGATATAAGTATTCTTTCAGAGGAGCATTGTACCTAAAAGGCCAATGCTGAAAGGCAGTCTCCTTCCCCATGTTGGAACTTGATGATCTTTAAGGTCCCTTCCAACTTTAACCATTCTATGTGCTATTAAGCAAACATAATTTTCACTAAAATGACGTGAAAGTTTTGTTAAAATAGTATTAAAGTTATTTATTTGTGCATGTGCAAGAATCTGTGGAGACCAGCAGGAGATGCATATTCCTAGAACTTACTGTCAAGAGATATCATGTCTCAGAAATTTTCACTGAATTTCACTGAATTTTTAGAGTTGGAAGGGACCATAGAGATCATCTAGTCCAACTCCCCCACCGAAGCAGGAAAAAAGGATTTTAAAAGGGTTTTGAGTGTGTTTGGAATAAAATTATTCTTACACCAAAACTGGTGGTAGGGGAA
>JAOXNO010000013.1:118813252-118839640 GCA_028565335.1 Limnodromus scolopaceus
TCAAACTAAACAGTCCCAGCTCCTTCAACCGCTCTTCATACGATTTGTTCTCCAGGCCCTTCACCAGCTTCGTTGCCCTCCTCTGCACTCGCTCCAGCACCTCGAAGCAGTTATAGTGCTACCTTAGCCAGAGAGGTGTTCAGGAAGTAAATCGGTTAATATCCGTGAACCGTTTGAGTAACACAGCAATGAGCGCTGCTGAAAAGCCCAGGAGGATGCTAATTCTCTTACTGGAGTAAGGTTGGGCAGCAGGCAGTAAATAGAGCGGGGCAGGACCACGTATCAGCCCTGGAAGAGGAAACAAAAGAGAAACAGAAGCTTGTCCAGCTGATTTTTAGCAGAGCCCTCTTCCTTCCTGTGAACTGAATACAGCAGTGGTCCTGAGGGGAAAAAGAGTGTGTGGATGTGTAATTACAAGACTGTATCATAACGTGTATACCCACAGGGGCTGGATTAATTTTGCACAGGCAACCTTTCTTCTGACATTGCCTAACTCTGAAATGCATGATTAGTGACTGTGAGCGGGAGCAGAGGGACTGCTCTTTTGGTAGTTCTCCTGTGTTTGAAAAAAAAAAAAAAAAACACCCAATAATGCTCTGCAGCGTTAATTGTATTTTATATGCAATGATATCCCTGATCATTTTCAGTCCTGCAGTTTTAGGTTAGTTTGTTTGTTTTACTTAGGCTGCAATGTTGGTGTTTAATGTAGGATTGTATTAATTATTTCAGCAACCTGAACTTCAGGTTAAATAGGTATTTAGTATGTGAGTAGCAATGTACGTAGGACAGCTCTGAGTAACTCAGCAATTTTCTTGATAGTCTGCAGGGCCAGGGAGAATAAAATTGCTTGTTTAATATTCAAATCTGCTGTGAGATACCCTTTGCAGTCCTTTCTCAAATGACTCCTAGAGCTTGCTTGGAGACCCAGGCTGCTTGGGGGTGGGAGGAGGTGTTTTTATTTCCCTTTGTTCTGAGGCTGCCGTACTCTGTGAGGTGACTGTGTCGAGCGTATCCTCCTTAGGGGAGGCTGTGTGTGAGGCTGCCACAGCAAAGCCTGTTTCTCTTCTGCCCACAGCAGAGCCTCTTTCCTCTTCTGGCTCCCTGCGCTGAGGTGTTCCATGGCCCGTTCCAGCCAGTGGTGCCAATCCAGGAAGACCTCCAAGAAGGGCGCTTAGTGACTGTGAACGTCCAGGTCACTAAAACTGGGGTTTGATTTATGTGACTATCATAGTGTGCTAGCCCTTGCTAAAAATTCCTGCTGACCCACCACAGAGGCTGGTGTAGGGCTTGGTTTTGGTTTTGTTTCCCTCCCCCCCCCTCCCCGTATGGATCTTACATAGCAGCTTGGTTAGCCTTGCCCAGTACTCTCACCCCATCATACTACGATGATCCACTGAGTTCAGTACCGTAAGCCATTCTTTTATAGCTACACTGGAACTTTGGCCCAAAGATTTAGCAAGAAAATGAAGACTCAAGAACACCAGAGCATTTCATGAATCCACCCCGGTTCCTTGGTTTGCAGAGTTGTTCCTCTAGGAGAGGAAGCTTTTGTTTTAAAGTCAAGCTCATGAGTGAGTGGGAGTTTTTTAGCTTCCAATTTCAGTCGTCATAATTTTTTTTTTCTTTTTCAAGAAAACACTGAGCAGTTCCAGCAAGCAGAGTTAGAGGGTGGCTGTATAGCAACTGTAATTCACAGTACTATTTGCTTTTTCTTACCAGAAAAAAAAAGTGGTGTGCTAAGGCTATCTTCCCATTGTCACATATTTATAACTTGGATTCCTCCATTATGAGAAAAACTTGCCTCAGATTACTGGAATGTCTGATTGTTTCATAGTCTTGTCATAATGTCCCTTGGTTTGGTCTGGTGCTGTGAGGTTGTGTTAAGAGCAGATTCAGCCAGAAAAGGAGAGTGCCAGCTGGGGTTTGTGACTTAAAGCAGCAGTAATGTTTATGCATGTATCCCATGGAGGGACAACCAGTATGTTCATACTGTCTTTTACCATTTTGGGGGGGTCTATAAGATCATGAGGCGCAGGATGTATCTAATGGACTACCTTTGAAATGCCTTGTGAAGAAAATGCTAAAACTTATACAATTTCAAGATAGGGATGGAGAATAGCTCTGTAGTATCAAAAGTGCTCTGTGGTTTTCATCCTATCCAGCCTTTGTCTAGTCTTGCCACAAGTCTAGAAAGAAACTATCTGGTTTCTCTTGCTTCCTCTTATATTTGGTTCAGTAGATTTTTTTATGGAAAGAAACATTTAATATTCTGTTTAAAAAAAAAAAATAGTGCTGTCTGATTCTCTTATTTTAGAAACTTATTTTGTATTTTTACGATCAGTGGCATTTCAGCATTTAAATTTATTGATGGTAAGATATCTTTGTAAGATAGGAAAGCTTTATTGTCTCCTCTTAGGGATAGCAATGAAAAGCAGAATGACATGATGGTAGTCAGGCTTGAAAACTGAAGCAGAATAGGCTATCTGAGATACGTAGCAAGCCAAAGTTTTGACTTTAGTGTGAATTCAGTTTAATGGTATAACATTGCCAAACAAGATCATATACTTCAATGATAAAAGCAAATTTGACTATGGGCTCATCTATTTTGTGATGTGCTGACTACAGATCTATTTCAGGTATTTGATGGCTGGAATAAAGAGAAGGGCTTCTTCTTTCATGAATAAATCTTTCAGTCTTCCCAGGATAATCTTTCCAGCATGCTTCTGAAAAACCACTTTCCCATGAGATTCTTCTGAAAGCTATGCACTCTTCCTAATGGTCATACCTTTTTCTTTCATTCCTTTTTTTTTTTTTTTTTTTTTTTAAACTAATGGTCATGAAACAGAGAACTTGAACGTAAAATAAGGAGGGTTGTGATTCTAGTTTGGCTGCTTGTACAGAGAAGCCATTGACACAACATTTGAGCTTGAAAGAATATGGCCTTTTAAATGGGCTAGAAATTATGTTTATGATATCTTTGACAAAAAAAATTATGGTAACATCGACATATTTATTTTACATCACACTCCATGTTAAGAAAGTCTGATTATTCTCAGGCATTATCTGGGGCAATCTTTATTCAGAAAAAGGATGTGAGAATCAAGTGCAGACCAAGCTGAAGACTATTTCTAGTTTCATTCTGATTGATAGGAGTTGGACTTAAATCTGGAAATTTGTGAGTCAATGCTGCTTCCAAAAATTGCACAATAATAGTTCTCATTCTGTTGTTTATATAGATGTTTTTCCTTGGCTTTTATATTCCTGACCTCAAGAATTCATGGGAGAAATTAATTCTATAGTTTCATTGCATAGCATGTCAATAAAGCATTTTCATATAACTGTTTTGAATACTCAGTGATATTCTTTCTGTTTCACTGACTGCCCTTTCACTTCATGTTTATGATTGCTAACTCCTGTTTTTACACTCTACCTTTTCTTCTACTTGAATTATTTTGTATATTTGTATTCTGCTTCACTTTCATGAACATGAACTGGAAAAAGTGAAAAATGGGTCATTCCAAAACTTTGCTTAATTTACTAATTCTTGCAAAACAGTGGTTCTTTATCATACAGTAAGTGAGAGCAATAGTTACCAAAGTGTGGAAGGTCTAGGCTTAAATCTTTTTTCTTGTGGGAGGATTTCAGCCCATATCGTTTTCCTTTGGAAGAGAATGCCTTAACCACAAGCCTGCACAAACATGCTGGAAACAAGCTTTTCTGAATCTTCTTGGAAATTGTTCCTTAACTCAACCTGAAATGCACTGAGAGGAATGAGCAGTGGAAGATCTGAATTCTTCTGTTTGTATCAATAACAGAAATTGAGAAAGAAACTGAGATTATAGGTGCTTACCTGTTTCTCAAGTCTTGTGAATGTAGCCCTTTGTTCTGCAGGCAAAGCAAAACATCGCTTACGTATTCTGTACTAGTATAATTTCTATTTCCTTTACTGAGCTGACAGCACCAGTATTTTCCAATTATACTTATGGACAGAAGGTTTTTTTCATTTTATGAAAAGCGTTCTCATTTCTTTTCCTTGAGCATCTCCGTTAGTTCAGCAATATTCTCTTTGAAAGGAGTAACAAGCTCTGCGTACCATACTGCAGGTGAGAACAACAGAGTTATAGGGCAAACTGTGTTTCTGATCTCTCAAAAGCGCACACCGCTTATGTATGAGGCTTGTTGTCTTAATTTCCTTGAGGTGATTTCACAGACTGAAAGAAGTTCAAGCTCAGATCTTCAGTGGCTTGTGTAGCAAAGATGTTTAAATTAGCAGGTTTATTACTTGGTCGCTTGATTTTGTGTTTGGGAGTCTTTTGTTTGGGGAGATGGGATCAAGAGAAGATACAATATGCATTCGTAAAGGAAAGCATCATTTGGTTTAAAGAGTGTGAGCAAGGCATAATATCACAGATTTTTGCAACGATAGACCTTCATGTATAGATCTGGTGTATTCTCTTATCTTTCTAAACTATAAAAGCTTAACTGCTCGAGAGCTCTGTCTCAGGCAGTAAGATAACCAGTATCTGGCCTTTATAGAGAGATTTTTTCATTCATTTTTACCCTTTTGATATACAAGCTTCTTACCATGGCAAACATACTCTGTAGCATAACTAGGAGAGTGGGAGCAAGTTACTCACGTTTGATAGCTCTGGAGTCTCTTAACCCTTAAAAATTTGTCAGTTCATTTTATATAGAGTTTATATCAGATCTCAGCTGACTCCTGTTAATGTAAGCAAATGTATATACACATACGGAGTCAGAAACTTGGCTTCTCGTTAAGCTCGTCACTGAACTGTTATAATACCTTTATGGACTGCAGTTTGGAGTATTCATTGCTACTTCTTGTTTTAAGGACATGAAAAAAGGGAGGCTATGATCCAGTCTGCCTAAATCCTGCCCACAATTGAATTAGAATGTTTAAACCCTGATGAATCCTAGACACTGATCCAGTCTGCTTACTTAGTAAGGCTATTAAATCCATCAGGCATTGAAATTCATTAGATGCCTCCCATGTAGTCTCAGTATTTCTCAGGCACTAACATTTTGTCAGTCTGCATGCAGAGAAGAGCCTTTCTTTCTGGGGATCTGAGTGCCAAGAGGTGTATCATGGTCTAAGATGAGGCAGAAAAGTACCTGAACCAAAAAGTCCCAAATACTAGACTGTGTGATGTCCATGTCTGGCTTCACCTTATATGAGGACAGCACTGGGGGGCGAGAGGGATGGGATCTAAGTTTCTGACCCTGATGATAAGCAATATGACAAGGACATGGTTTAATGGGAAATGTGTAAATAAGTCCTCTCACAACTGGATGTTTTAACTAGTAAGCTGGACTTTATCTCTTGCAGTACTTGCTCCCCTTCAATGTGCTGGACCCAGTGACATGGTGTCTAAACAACTCTCGCTATTCACTAGGCCTCCTCCCTGAGACATGACCTCAGCTCTGATCAGGCTGAAGATAGTCTGGCATCCCAATCTTCCACGTCTTTCACACATTTTTATTGCCAACACAGTTCTGTGAAGTGCCACCACTCTGTGGACTAAGTGAATGGAGCCGTCCAAAATTTTCCTTTAGCTTCCTGCGACCCCTCATTTAAGCAGACTGGATTGATGTTGTCTGGAAATGCTTGAATTCCATATACTGGCAGAAAAAAAAGGAAAAATACATTAGCTAGCAAGACTAGATATACTTTTGCAAGTCTTCAAAGGTACCTGAATCTCTCCATTGACTTGTAGAGAAACTGGGCAAACTAAACAGCCTTCCCTCGCCAAACACGTAAAACTGAGGTGATGCAATATCTAAATTTGATCAGACTGGATAATACCCTGAAAAACAATGTTCTGTGGCCAGATGGTTGAATGAAAATGGCATGAGTCTCCCGCGGTATGAATATTGCGAATGGCAAAATTTCATGTTACCCTTGCCAAGGAGAAATTTTGTATAATGAACCTTATTGCTGGAGGGAGGAGTCACATGTACAACCTTCTCTCAAACTCTACATGAACTCCTTCGTCCAGAAGGTGCAGCAGCCTACTTATTCCTTCTGCCCTGTTGTTAATGTACTGTTCTGTCTGAGCAATACAGCTTGAGAGCAGATTGTTTTGATGGATCGACATACATTTCTATATTTCACCGCCACTAGTTTGTTGTGATGTTCAGGGACAAAGAGCAACAGATCTGTATCTGACACGTTTTGATATATCACACCACCTCCACAAGCCAATGGTTTTGTTTTGAATAATAGTCCTACATAACTGCTAACCTAAGGTGTAGAGAAGTACTTGCTTAAAAGCATGGACAGCTCACACGTGGAGGGGGCTCTGAATTTTTAGGAGGGGTTGAGGAAGGAGGAGTATGGGAGTTTGTGTTTGGGAGGTGGGGAGAGTGTTGTGGTTTTCCCCATGGAGTGTCAAATTTGTGCTTCCTGTTTTAAGGAACTGGACAAGTCAATGAGATTGAATTGTAAAAACCTTATTTCGTTTGACCTATTTGAAAAACCCCACGTGGACTTCACAAAATGCGTTTTCACAGGGGAGGGTTTGGTGAAAGCATACAAAAGCACATGTATGAGTTCATACTGTTTCTTCCCAGTGAGATTCCAGCCGGTGAGCACATTTATGTAATATCTTTTTATCTAGCTCCAGATAACAATATTTTTTTTTTTTATTTCTAAGAAGGGAGATGCAAATAAATTATAATTTGAAACTCGTAATAACCTCTAATACTTAAAAAATCATTATACTGAGGAACTTTTTCAATCAGAAAAAAGATAAAACTACTACTAATTTATGTATACCTATCATTTTGGGGGCCGATTACTCTAACCTTTAACAAGGGAGTTCCTGTATCTTCTTTGAGGTTTGGCCTTGACATGACATTATGGAGAAGCCATACAAAAACTGTAACTTTCAGGACCCATTACTCCTATTTTTACACTTTTTCCTTTTAGTGGTGGATAGTAATGAAAGGTTTTACCACTGTATTTTCAAAGCACTTAATGGCTCTGGTATAAAATATTTGACATCCCTGTTTGCTCCTGACCGTTTGTTAATGTAAGATTTGGCAGGTTATGTAGCCCGAGACTGACCTTTATGCCTCCTAAAGATTTTAATGTCTTTTTATGGTGGTGGAATTCACTTCTGATTACTGGTTAAAATAATCATTTGTCTAGACACTTAAAAGGCTGTTTTGCTGCTTTTTTGACTTTTTGTATAAAGTACTGATGATGCCATGAGCCTTGAAGTAATTCTCTGCATGATTTCATTTGATCCTTAACCTTTTGATTTATTATATAAAACAAATTGGCAGTCAGAGAGGGATTATGTAAAAAGTTCATTAAATAGCCAAGTCACCTGTTCTCTGCAGACTCCTCAGGTCTGGTCAAGAGCATTTCCAACAAAAAAATTTAATCTTTTTCTGCTACGGAGGGTGAGGAGGAGGGACAGGGAAGGCTATTTGCTGAAATGTGATGTTTTGAAGAATTGAGTCAGTTGGCTTTGATGGTCATCTAACCAGCTGGGCCTGGTTTATTCCTCATGCTTGGCTGAAACCTTGGCTGAATCACTTCTCAGGTCTTCTGCTCAGAGGTGGACTGGGAGCAAGGACTACTCTGAGCCTGAAAGCCACTTGGGGAGAAGCAGGGGGTTTTGTCAGCCATGCCGGTACCTTGAGGTGTCTGGGAGCCAGGGCTGTGCTAAAGCCCATAGGACTGGGTCCTGCACATCTAGGCTGCGTGGTGCTGGGTCAAGAGGCAGTATAAATGTGTTGAATAAGCCAGAACTATGTAATACGTAATTTAGGCCAGCTTCATATCTTTAGGTCAGCTTCATGCTGGCTGCAGAAGGACAAGCGATGTTAGCCTGATAAAATTTTAATTTCTGTATATTTTTTGAATGTGATGTGTGCTCTTTTTTTTTTGGTGTGTTTTCTGTTGGCTTTTTTGTTCGGTTGGTTTTTTGTTTTGTTTTGGTTTTTTTAAATTCAGGATTATTCGGAGCTGTAATATAAAACAATAAATCCTGCAAATTTGATAGCATTTCATAATGAGGTCTCTATTTTTATGTTAATTTGGAAAAAACTGACTAACGTGTCTAGTTCCTTCTTCTTCCCCTCATGCATTCTGAGAAAGATGTTTCTGGGTATGGATGCTATCTTTCCAATTTGAAATGAAACTCTTCTTAAATATTGACTTTACCAACAGTATGGGAATTGTGAGTTTTGAACATCTCTATTGATGATGTTGAGCAAATTAATTTATTTTAGGGATGCTATGTCACTGGTTTTAAATGACTAAGTGCCGCCTTGGAAGAAGAAGCAGTTACTGTTCTGTGATACCCTGAATTTCTCAGGCTGGCTTTTTTTTTCTTTTCATTATTTAATATAGTATAGCCATCCTGTGGTAGAATTACAGAGGCACGGCTCCAGCTGTGCTACTCAGCTTCTGTAAGCAGAATTAAAATTGCATATAAATGGTTTAATTGCCCTTCAGTTTGTAATATTGCAAACTCAAGCTGTGACTAAATTTTTTTTTAAATCTATAAATATAGGACCAGCATTTGTTAATGTTTTATGCATAGCCATTCTCATTTATGTTGTGGGTTGTGGGCAGTAAGATAAGGTGTGTACCTCAAAAGACCTACTTTTGGTAGATGTAGCTCTACAAATCTGGTACTTGACATTATTTTCGTACCTAGGGTGAGTCACTAGATTTTGATTAATGTTTTAAAAGAAGTCAGCACTCATTAAATACAGAGTAGCTGTTATCAACAGCTACTATAAATGAACCCTAATGGGGGTTATTGAATTTCATTTTACGTATCAGCAACAGCTGGTCTGTTCAGAGAGTTCCCATTCAGCTTCTTACAGTCCCAGGAACTTGAATTTATTTTTTTTTAAATATGACTGAGGGGTGCAATATCAAATTGTTGGTGGGAGTAGAGGCATCCTGGTGCCACTGGGGAAACTATTAGAGGCATGCAAAAGCAGGGATAATAAAATACGACAACATCTTGTATCATATCATTGAATGGATCACTTTTATTTCATGTTCACAAAAGCTTCTCCTGTCAGATGAAAAAAGTGCAATCAAGCTGATCCTTTAGAGAGGGAGGAGTTTGGCCCTTCTCTGAAGCAACCCACACTAGATCAAACAGCATTTTTCTAGACTTAGGTGGAAGATGTTTCAGTTATTGATACAAAGAAATACTGTGTGCATGGCCATGCTTACATGTTTATTTTGACAGGAAATTATTTTGACTACTTTTTAAATTTAATTTTCTCCTAAGGCAAACAAAGAGACAAACATCTACATTTTTCCTGGTTTAGTGTTCACTTATAGATGAATGTATATTCAGCCGTGGAATTTCATATTGCTGCGTCAGCAAAAACCTGTTCAAAGTCTAAGAAACTAGGAATTTCTGTCATTTCATAGCCCACAAGATATTATTATTCATTTAGCATAATGGATAGATTGTGATTGCTTATGCTAAATAACCTAGACATCAGCCAGATACTATCACAGAGTTAACAAAAGGGTATAGTGAGCATAATATACTGCTTCTATAATGCAAAAGCTTATGTTTTTCAGTTTTATAGCTAGATGAGGAAAGCACATTTAGTTCCTCCTATCCTCTTTGGGGGCTGAGATAAAAGCGTATGCATTTTTCATGGAAAGAGGCAAACACCTGAGCAAATTATGGCAATGTAGCAATTGGGGTTTTCTATCTATAGTTTGACGGTGACTCCAATGACTGAATAAACTCCTCTCAGGGAATCATACCTTTTTGTACTCATATTTTTCACCCCCGCTTCTGAAATAACATACAGGGTAGTAGCATACTCCTGTCAAGGCCCTATTGAAATGGGTCAGATAGCTGTTAAAATAAAGGACTCTTCAACTGCTGTTATTAATAATGTGATTTGCAATTGCAGACTATGTTTCATGCACGTCATGGCCATGTGTGTCTAAAGAATGATAGCAGAATGTGAATTCGGTTTACTCAGTCCTTCAGCGCTGTATTTATTTCAGTGAGTCTAGGTTGACTTTCTCTCTTTTTTTTTTTCCCTTTCTTCTTTTTCTGTCTTTTTTTTCTTCCTGTCTTTGTTGGGCTTTCAGAAACAAAACAATACAGGTGAGGGTTTTTTAAAGCTAAAGCTGCTAACAACATATCCCTGCTAGTCCTGTGTGTAATTTAGTAGCTTAGAAAGGACTCTAAAGTACATGCAGCATTAACTTTACTTCTTATTCTAAATCACCACTGAGAATGGACAGGCTTCTTATCCTTAAAACTGTACCTCTCTGCAGAATCCTAAGGTCATAAAAGGAATAAAACCATGAGAAACTGATTATGCTCGAGGGGACCATCATTCTATGTTCTTGTAGATAGTTTTAAAACCTCCATCACACTGCTAGAGACAAGCTTGGGCTGTGCTTCTCTCAATCACTGTATTTATGCAAAAACTCTGCAATGAAAATCATCTCCAGTGCTTTCAGTGAGGAGACTGTAACTCCCAGTAAATGATTCCCTGCAAAAAGCACTGCTAGAGTGGATTGGTCAAAAGTTTTTTTTTTTTTATTCCAAATACAATAAGGGCTCTTTGGATATAGTCCGGTTTGAATGCACACAATACTGTTTATCATCCTAATTTTGTTCTCTAGATACTGTTCATTTCATTTGTGTTTATGGTGGAAGATTAACAGATAAAACCAAAGATCTGTTGCATAAGTATTTCACACACGCACACACAGAGAATGTTGTAGATCATAAATTGCCCAGGAACAGGTGTTATCTGATCTTGACACAAAGTCAAGTTTGATGACACTAGATTAGCAAAGGACATAAAAAGAAATAAAATAAGTGATAAGTATCATTCTTGTTTTATTTTTATTTGACGATGTTTCCCATGCTAATGTGCTGCTGGCTTAAAAAGAAGCTCCAGATAGCGTTAGGACAATTCAGTTATCAGACTCTTTGACAAGCCTGATTTTGCCTTCCAAAATAGAAACCGTACGAAGGGCAGTATTTCTCTTTATTTGTCTACTGTCCCTCTCTGCGGATCTTCTTGTGGCTACTTGCATTCACAGGACTTTCCTAAAACTCTTAATTTAACAAACTTAATCTAATCTACCAGCTCTCAACCTTCAGGGTATGAAATGCATGAAAGGCATGACATTAGCCTTTGTTACATGTAAGGGCACTGCTGAGATGCAGCCCCTTGCTGGGGTGGCCTAGGCAGTGCAATCACCCTGAAGAGCTAAGTTCATTGTATGGTGCAAATATGATCCTTCCTGATCGTATACATTTCCACGGTACTACATTAAGTCCATAGGAGCACATAATATCTCATGAATCGAGAACCCCCGATTATGCATAAGAGTTTGGATTAGGTGACAATCAATGACAGCTTTCTGAGAGACTCTGTGCTATTTTGAAGGATCCCATGTAATGTAGGCACTTCTGCTAAGTGATGGCACCTTGCTCTACAAGAGATTTCTACTTTAAATGACCATAAGCAAAAGGATATCTGTGAAAACATCCCTCTTAAAGGCAGTGTTGCGCACATCTAATTTGTCAATGAGTGCATCAATGGCAAAGGAGATCCTGCTAGTAGTGAGGCTCATGGCACGTGGCAGAGCAAGCTGATTGTAGGAGACGCGGGATCTTTGCAAACTCCCGTTTTAAGCCGACTGCCACCTCCTTGTGCGTTGTATGTGAAACATCCTGCCTTTTTCCAGAAGAGGTGGTATGTCAGGATCAAATTAACTGGCAAATGTAGTACATAATTGTTCTCTAAAAGTAGCCTTGATTAAGAATTGACCAGATGAGATTAAAATTCTCTAGTGAAAGAAGCAGCAGGACACCACTGTTATAAAGGCAGAAGGGAATAGATGCCTCCGTTCAATTTGCCTTTGAGTGCAAATACCGAGTTTGGGTCCTGATTGCTGAATAGAGCTTCTTCCCACTCATCTGATATAGCAGTTGTTGAGTGTCTCTGAGTACCATGTGCAGGAAATGTCTGATAAAACAAAGTTTTGTCCTGAAGTGCTCATTCCTAGGGGCAGAATTCTCTGATTCAGAATGTGCTGTGTTTGATGAAATCTTCCACAAAACCAAAGCAGAGTTCAAAAGAGGAGCATCTCTTTCCCTGACGGCATCAGCAGTGAGTCTGCTGGAAAAATCACTTTCGCCAAGCAGCTGCAAGGCTCAGGGGGATTCTGGCTCTCTGGAAAGACTGAAACATTTGCATTTAGTCCCATTTTGATGAAAATGAGACTCAATAACAGGGGGGAAAAAAAAAAAATCCCTTTCCTGCCATCAAGGAGTCCTACTTGTCGAGCAACCCTGTCTACATATCATGTGCTGGAGATGACACTCTTTTGATGTCCAGAGATTTGGCTGCAGGGAGTTCCCAGAGAGGAGCTGGACTCAGCATTAGGCTTGCTTTTGATGTCTACCTGTGCCACCTCCTGTTACTTGTGGAAGACTTGCTTTTGTCTTTAAGGCTTTTTCTTGCGGAGGGAGCAGTG
Source organism: Limnodromus scolopaceus (assembly GCA_028565335.1). Lineage (NCBI taxonomy): Eukaryota > Metazoa > Chordata > Aves > Charadriiformes > Scolopacidae > Limnodromus > Limnodromus scolopaceus. The sequence continues at coordinate 118,825,779 of JAOXNO010000013.1, forward strand.
GCTACTGAATGGCAGGCTTTGACTGACGCAGTAACAGAAATCAGTCGGTAGGAAACAGATACTGCAAATCTGTGCAGAATTCCAACATTTGGAGCGTAGGTTGGTAGCAGATTTGTGCTAATGTGAAATGGAAAGAACCCCCAAATTTCATTTTCTTGTGAAACAGACATTCCTTTCTCTTCTCATTGATTGTTTGCAACATAAGCACTGATGGTTTTGGTCTTTCATTAATGCAACATATATAAAATTTAAAAATAACATCAGCTGTAAGTACCAAATTAGGATTTAAGTTTAGTAGCTTAAAAAGCATGAATCAGCTACTATCAAAATCTGACGTTTGACTTTCTTCCATTGAAAAGCAACTTGTCATTCAACATGATTCCACAAAATAGATAAATTTTTGATAGTTGCCTTTTTAAAGGAAAACTGTATTGCCTCATGATAACAAATACTTTCTTGGGAGTTAAAAGCCAGCTTTCCAAGTGCTCTATTCCTAAAAGTGATATTGCTTGTTGTTTAGTTTTTTATTTGGCCCGGGCTTCTGTTTAATATGTGTAGGTTTTTTTTTTTTTAAATCTTAATTAAATCAAACACTAAATAGATATATTTATGGGTAGATGTTGTCAAGAAATTGCATGTTGGCAGGGCAACAAGGGGCAACAAGCCCTATCATTGCTACCAGGTAGCAAATAAGTAATAACTCCCTGATGTAAATAATGCTTGTGAAGATGCATCAGTTTGCACTGTCGTCTTGAATCTTCCTGCTGCTGCTTTAATGAGCATTTGTGTAAGAGAGACAGCTATGTAAAGGTGCAGGTTATGGGTGCAGTAAACACACACAGGAGAAAAAAGTAATTGTAAGATAAACACTAACAAGGAGAAAGTTAAAAAATCTGGACTCCCGCTAGTAGTGCCCAATCTCATGAGTAAAGGATTCCTGCTCCTTTTTTAAAACATGACAGAACCGAGCGAAGGAAGGTCGTGGAGGACCACATGGAAGTGCAAATAAAAAGTAACCGGAGGGAATAAACAAGAAATTCTTGATGACATGGCAGTAACATGGGAACATTTCCTTCTTGAGAAGGACCGAAAGGACTGCAATTGGAGAGGACACATAAGAGACAGTGGAAGACAGTATGTACCCTGAAATGAGAAAGCAGTCTATTGGGGTGTTGGATGCTTATCCTACAGTATGGTGCTAAGTAACTCTTTAAAATCACTTCCTCTGACAAAGCAAATGACCTATTTCTATCTGGCACAGAATGAAAAATCCATAATGACAGAAGTGTGTCCCAGGAGCTCTTTGGTTCTTAAGCGTATGTGGTGCCCTGCCCTTCAATGCTTAAGTTATGTGCCTGGTGCCAGCTCTTATCTTACTCGGCACGAGCTCTCTTTCTGCAGCTCCAGGGGTAGGAGTGCCCACATGGAACAATGCTGAATAGTACTCAACTTCTCTAAGACAAGTAGACAAGTGCCAAATACACATTTATACTAAGGACTCTATCACAGCCTGACAGGGAAAAGTTCATTATTAGGTAGGGGAATGTACTTATCCTAGTCTTGGTATCGTGCTTTTTTTTTTTGTTTTTTCTGTCTAAAGGAATTTAGTGTTACATTTTTCTCATCCCTGCAGTAGTATTCTCTGATTTAATTAGATGATTGCCACTATTCTAAAGTATTAATCACTTTCTAACAGCTAGTCTTGACAAAATTTCTTCCAATTTGCAAATGTCTATGATTTGTCCAGAGTTGAACTTCAATGAAGGTCAATGCACAGTGATAATTTAGCCCTACGCAGTAATGATTCCCTGGCTGGGGTCCGTCCTCCAATGCTGTGATTTTCGTGACCTTTCTGCCGTTCCCACACACCATGCAGAGGTTTTCAGTAGCTGGTGCGTAACCACCTTCAGATCTGTTTCTGAGGACTCTGATCACTTAGTACCACACCAGGGAGGTGCCCACCAAGTTTTGTAGGCAGCATGGTGGCACTATGCATGCTCCACCTAATGAGCCCTTGCCATCAACCAGATTCATTGGCCCTGGGGGCAGTACCAGAGTGACACAGCTGGCAGATCTCTTGGTGTGATTTCTCCCTTGTGCCTTTCTCCCCAGGGGAGCGGTGCAGAGAGAGGGAGGTGTTAGAGATGCAACAGAGGGGGAAAATTCACCTTGCTGGGAGGCCCGCCAACCTGAAAAAAACCCCACCAAACCACCAGCAAAAAAATCACACAAAAAAAAATATGCAACAAAGTGCAGGGTAGATTTGCTCGAGGTAGTTTGAATACTGCAGATGAAATGCTGTAGATGACTGTAATGTGTCACGTAGCCAACAGACCTAGAGGCATTTGGGGTTTATGTGTGTGCTCAGGTGCAGATCTCTTGCCTCCAGGGGAGGTCTTTGACCTGAAAGTGCCCAGGGAGCCTTGGCGTTGCCATGTTAGAAGGCAGCTGTGCTGGAGTCTTCACAGACATTTGGACTAAGGTTTCTAAATGCCACCTCTTAAGTCTTCTCTTTCAAGTCCACTTTGTAAGTATTTCAGTGAATATTTGTTCCAGCTTTTCAGGAAGCGTGTCAGCCGTGCCTTCTTCCCTTAGTCCTTTCCTCAGCTTCCAAGGAGCGAAGTTTTACCCATGTAATTCTTCAAAAGTATTGTCGCAAAGTCCCATGCCTGAATAGATGCAGGGCTTTTGTTGAACACTGGCACGGGTGAAGATCTTGCACCACAATACAGTCTGAAATAAGATTGTGTGACTTGTTTGACCAATGCAGCGAAACTGCACAGTTCAGATATCAAATACAGCAAATAATTTAATGATTAATCCACAGAAGACAAAAAAAAAATGCATCAAATACGTTTGAATTCTAAATTGAAGGGAGTTACAATCTGCTTGCATATATTTTGCAAGGTAAACATGAGGCTAAATTGTTCCCTAAAATTATTCACTCACTCATAATCACAGTCAAGAAAAAAACCTTCCTCGAGAAGAATAACTGCAAGAATAGCATTAATCTTAAGGAAGGGCTAAATCACTGAACCTGTAAACCAGATCAGTAAACTTGGGTGATGGAAGGCAGCCACTGTTCTTTGGCACTGAAGTGCTTCCAGATTGCATCAAATTTGCAAAATTGTGCAGAGGGCTGGGAGGATGGCAGTGGCCCTCAAGCCTTTCTACCTGCAAACTTCCAAAGCTTCTGGTATTTCTTACGATCTTTTACTGATTTTTCTCTCACCCACCACACAGGAGAAAAAAATACAAGAAAAAAAAAAGATTGTCAAAACAGATTATTTGCTTTTCCTTTATGATAAATTTAATTTTGTATTCCTCCTTCCCTTTCAGTTTCTATTATCAATATTTACTGCTCGCTCATTTTTCATTAAATATCATTTATGCTAAAACTGGGTTAGTGGTAGGAATATCTATGCATGAATATTTTGTTGAATTGGAAATTGCTGACTGCAGCTCTCAGAGTAAATCAGAGTTCATTACTAAATTAAGCTGCCCTGATTACAGTTTTACTTTGCGCTGGTTTTTACATCTGTACTAGATTATGGGGACAGTCTGAGTGCCACTCATTTCTATTTTCACAGTGGAGACAGGGCCTTACATTCAATTGTTTGAGCCTGTCCATCAGGGCACATATGTGTACATTGATTGCATATCTCCTTGCAGGTTCCCAAAGTCCATATTTAATGGTATTTAACCATTATTCTATTCCTCATTGCGATAACTTATTCTTGGCATCTTGTATACAACGGGAGCTTCAATCCTATGCACAGGCTCCCGATAGCATGCGCAGGAGGAATTTCAAGGAAAAGTTTGCAAAAAATGGCTAGCTGAGAGGGAAGCCCTGTAGATTGGTCAGAACTGAAATGGGAGAGATGTGTAGAAGAGAGGGAGGAATCTCAGTACCTGAGGTTGTGAGGATGGCTGGCAGGCCAAGGTGGATGTCACGTCTCTGTGTTCACATCTTGTTCTCAAGCATCAGTAACTGCTGGAACTGAGCATCTAAGTCACATCAAGTATTTAAGTAGCCCATACCCTGCTGTCAAAACCAGTTCAGTTTTGTGCTTCCTCTTAGCTCTTTGCGTTTATTTACCTCTATTCTGTGCCCTGATTTGGGTGGGAAGCTTCCTGCCCCTCCTCCCAGTTGTGACATACCTAATGCAGGATGTTAAGTGTGTTTGGTGCCCTCAGGACACATTGATACAAGGGAGGGCTACAGGAGCCGAAGTTTAAATGGCTTTTCAGCTGATCAGTGGTAGAAACTTAGGTGTCCAGGGTCCCCAACCTAGGAGTACTGGAAGCTGGACAGCAGGTGGGTGACAGCTGAGGATGTCAGTGGCATGTCCTTGCCAGACATCAGGGCCCAGATACCAGGTTGCGCTGGCAGTGTGCATACTCATAATGAAGCAAGGCCAAAGCACCGGCATGTGATTGCCCTTACCCTCAGCCTCATCCCTGGCAAAGCTTTGGCATGGGCCAGCTATCACTCCATAGCAGATCAGAGACAGGCACGGGCATGACTGGTCACTAGCACATTCCCAGTGGACATCTGACTTATAGGTAGGGTCTCAGACCACATTATTTGCTAGTACAGTCGTAGCCATAGGTTCTCTGATATGAAATAAGGAAATATTTCTAGACCTCCCAGTCCTTCAGCCTGATCACTCAGCCATGCTCTCACACTGTGCAGCGATGATACAGAGCTGACTGTAATGAGATGACCGTGCAGTGTCTTTGATTTTCTCCTATGAATAAGTCTTTCTGGATTATTGGCCTGACTGAAGCTTCTAACAGAGTGGAAACGCCGTAGTCGCTATGTTGTTTAGCTGGGTCAATAGATAATGGGTTCCCCTGTTTAGCAATTGTATTATTGAAGAGGCTTTTGGTTATAGATTTTTTTTTTTTTCTCAGACCTATGATTTCTGTGAAAATATAGTCATGGAGAACAGCTTCTTCAAAAGAAAGTATTTTTCTCTGTTAGACTATAACAAGCAGGAAGGTACAGGTCAAAAAGACAAAGTTTAAATATCTATTGTTTTGCCTGAATCTACCATTTTTCTCATAGAGCTAAGTAGCTTTGATTTAGCCTTGATCCTCTGTGGCCTTTCAAGATCTCCTAAGCCTGACTTTTTAACTGCTTTTTGGACTTGTATTTGAGGAGTACCTACCAAAAAATTGTTGAGGTTTCAATTACTACAATACTCCTGCCGCTAATCTAGCTGCATGATACTGAAAATAAATTCTAAGAAAACATAGTCTTGGTTTGCAGAGAATTAGCTGCTCAGGCTAGCTGAAGACATTAGCTTTTGTACAGAAGAAAGCTGTGTTTAGCTCTCAGTTGTTCTTTAAAAGTCGACATAGTAACTCCCAATGATACAGCAATATGAATCTTTTGTATCACATACACAAAAATATTCACAAAGTCAAAAGGTGTACTGCATCATCACTTTTGTCTCTCAGCAGGTTTGCTCTATTTTATTTTCATTTGGTTGTTACTTGACTTTCCATGGAATTCTCACCCCTTTCTTCGTGAATGGAATAGTTCCACTGCTCGCTGAAGTTAGGCTGTTCATTCTGCCTGTAATTTTCAGCAGAACTTTTCCTGGCTCTTTGGGGGTTTGTGTGCTCTCTGAGCCAACTGCTGGGCCAGAGGGCAGATGCGGGGATGCTGAGATGCAGCCTACGCTGCTTCCCATAAGAGTGTCCCCGGAGTGTCACGCCAGTCTCCAGAGGGTGCCTGTAGGGCACGAGGAGGCTGCAGTCTTGTGCCTCGACAATAAAATGTTACCCAGCAGCCCTCCTGCCGGGCATACCATTTATTAATCACAGGCTGCGTCTCCCAAACTGGAGCTGCACTGGAGCTATTTTCAAGCCACACACAGCTCAGCAATTTCAGCGTGGTGATTCTGAAGTAAGTGAGCCACATTGCATAAGCCACGTGCACCAACGTTGTGTGGGAGGAATTGTGAAGTGGTGCATACGTTAAATTTTGTTGTATTGGGGTGGTGCCTGTGATGAAATCTTGCCTGAGGATTTCTGATGCTACAGGGTCTCCCAAATCTAGATTTTGGATGCTAGATGCTGCTTCATGCTGGCAGTTCAAGGAAAAGTTTATCTGTTTATAAACTTACAGCAGCATTTCTATTTTCTTGCCTGTAGGATGGTTTTCCAGACAGACAAACTGATGTTTTCTTAAAATCCAAACTCTTATCGAGATTTCAGTGACTAAAATTATGACAAAGCTTCCCAGAAATTGATATGTCTGTTTAAGATTCAGTTTTTGGCCTATAAATAGAATAAAGGATGACATTGAACATAATGAAGAGTGCACATATCGTCACATATTTAATATGGTAATGGTGCTGCAAATGGATAATTGAGGATTTGCAGCATGAATCATTTAGAAATATGTTTTTGATTCTATGAATATTCTTATGGGCTCTTATAAAGTCAGTGCCAATTAACAGGGGCACCTGGGCTCCGAGATAAATGTGTTTGTAGGTATCTGGGACAAAAGCATTCTTCACGTTAAATCTTCTTCCATTAATGACTCCCAAAATGAGTCCCAGATGATTAGGAGATAAACTGCTCTTTGTGGATAGCTACTGGAAAAGTATCTGCTACGATTTCTAGTAGTAAATCTGACTGACCAGCCGTGGGAGTCTGATCTCCTTGCTTATTTATTTACAAGTGCTGGACCCTTTTGCTCTAGATGAAGCTGAGGGAACTCAGCCGCTGTGAACATCACACTTAATACAGGTGATCTGAGCCTCACGTGAGAAAGCTGAGTTTGCGTGGTCAGTCTCAGACTGAAAATACCTGACTCTTCAGATCTCTTTCCTCTGTGTGTAGAGGTATGGGGAAAAGAATGTGTGCACTCTGCATAGAGATTTTAGGTTTTCTTTCTTCTCAGAAAATATTTATATGACTGTCTGGGAGGCTAAGCCCAAAATTCCTCTATGATTAAATAGTAAGAGCTCCTGTCGGCAAAGTTGTCAGATGTGTGTTAATATACGGTGCTCTGGTGGAGTTATTTAGGCTTTGCTACTTACTAAACTGTAAAGGATTTGTTTCTTAGTGGTCAGATGTCATCTTTGATCCAGTAAGATTTAGCTTAAAGACCTTTTCCTCTGTTCTTTGGCAAGTGATCAAATCTGGCTTTCTTTCAAAGTCTGAGAAACATATCAAGATTATCAGGATTTCTAGTACCTCATATTTTTTCACTGTATTTATTGAACCCCATAGATTCCAAGTTGTTCCGCAAAAATATATGAGCTGGAAACTCATGTTGCAAGTAAAAAAAAGTCAAATCAGTTTAAACTAAAGTATGCATATTTTGGCAATTAGGCAGTGTTCCTGGCTAACATGTCTGTGGAAATTTTCCAAGGTTCTGCTTCTTGATCAAAAGAGCTGAATGTATTAAATGGCATGGGATACGGTTTACAGTGCTACTTTGCTCAGATATTTGGAAGAGGACCTCAAAATGCCATGCCTTTTCCTCTCCTGTCTTGTCTCTTGATGCACTCCTGCACGACCCCATAGTGTGTTTTGGTTTTCTTAAGGCAAAGTGGAAAGTGGCGCGGTCTGTGGCCAATGTGTTTGACCTTATTAGCTCTACAGTCCTTGAGTCTCCTCCTACCCAGGAATACCCCAGTGAGATTGTCAAATTCCCCTTCTGCTCGCTGCCCTTCTGAAAGGGTTCAAATTCAAGGTCTCCATTTTAGCACATTTTAAGCAGCAGTTTTATTTCCCAAATGCTTTTTTCCCTTGTGGGGGCTTGTCCTTTTACACTCTGATGTTTCACCTTCTGATATTAGAGGTGTAAACTATATATTGTCTGAAAGTTTTGACTGTCCTTCCATAGGCCAAAATGTGATTGGAATTGAAATTACTTATTCTATTCTTCCTGGAGGCCTTTGGAAAACCTGGCTAGCAGTTCGGAAAAGGGATTTGATCCAAAAGGCAGAATGTAAAGGAAACAGAAGTCTCTCTGGCTGTGTAGAAACATGCTGATTATCTTTATCCCTCAGTCTATTCGGCAAATTCATTACATTATATGTATTAGGGTTGGCAACACATTAATTGCCTTTTACAAAGTCCACAGAATCCTCTCTTCTGACCCGTAAGTAGAAGGTGATGGGTAAAACTAGAGGAAAAATGTAGAAAATAGTGTCGAAAGCCAGTGCATTTCCTTGGCTGGCACTACAGGTTTCTACATAATGAATGACTTAAAATTCTTAGGAGCTGTAGCAAAGCTTATTTACAGCTCTATTGATTTTTGTTATCATGAGTGCCATTATTGCCCTCCCTAGCCTTAGATGAATGATCAGTAACTTAATAAATGCAAGCAGCCTACATTCATGTTCAGAAATGGGAGCAAGCTAGTGCATGATGTATGACCACTGACAATTAAAATAAAGATTTTTTTTTTAAAAATATTTCTTGTTAAAAATATATATCTAGTTTGTGAGCCCCAGCTGTTGATGAGGATTCTGTAATTCAGTTAAGCCGCAGACAATAAAAACTGGTGTAAATAAATCAGGCAGGAGAGATCAGATTATACATGCCTGGACTGGGGTGTCAGAGGCCTGGGGTCTATTTCCAGCTCTGCTGGCCATTTGATCTGATGCCAAGCTCTTTGAATCTTTTTCTCTTTGCACTTTTTGTCTGCCATATACAAGCCCTTTTGGAGCATTGTTTTCTTACTACGGTTTTGAAAACGTGATGAAATGGATCCCAGTTTCTGTCAGCACCAGTGGATGTTAAAACAACACAAAATGAAAATTACACCTACTACTCAATCTTACGCTAGATGAAGACTGAGAGATAGAGTTCTACTACAATTAATAGATACATATTACATATGGCAACCCATCTAATTAAGGTAGCCCCGTGTTCTTTAAATGTTTCTATTGAATCACTTGTAAAAGGACTTTGTCAGGAAGCTGATTCTCCCATCTGCAAAATGTTTCAGGACTGAAGTAGTTCTTTCATTTAGTGCTAGCATTGCACTGTTTTTCCAGAGGTATCTCCCCCAAAATGTTATCCAAATGTGTGAATCTGCCTTCCATCTGAGATGAGCCAATAGTGCTCTGGTTAGAGACAGGGCTCTTTCTGAACAAGCCAACTTCTTAGAATGAGATTTTTCCTTATCTTAATTTCTGTTGAAACGAAAATTTTGGGTTAAAAAACCCAAAATTGTTTCTGAGAAGGAGACGAATGTAGGGGAGGGGCGGAGGAACCAAACCAACATAGAAATGGCATGATCAGAAGTAGTTATTGCAGAGTAGAAATTAGTTGTTTAATTTTCACTATAAAATATATTTACGTGATAGCTTATGTTTGCTTAATTGCTAAGTTTACGGATGAGGAAAATGATATCCCATAACACAGAGGAAATGAGGATAGCTTACACTGTGCCAACGTACCTATAAAATCACATACAGTCAGCTTAGAGCATTTCTTGTCCTGAATTGGCATGTTTCCTCCATGAAGTGACAAGCAAATAATAGTCTTTAAGATGGACACATAGGAAAAACTTTTCTCTCTCTCTTTTCTCATTCCTGATGTGGAATACTTTATTTCAAAGTCTTATGAAGGACCTTGTGTATTTTGGGGCTAACTTTGTGGAGCGTAGAACCTGTTACACTTCTCCACTCAGTTACTTAAACGTGTGGGAAGCACAGTCACAGATTCTTCTTTCCATGCACCACAGCAGATTTCATTCCAGGTGCCTCCAGTTGGTCAGGAAATCTTAGAAGGAGACAAAGACTTCTAATGCTATGCTTTCCAAAATTATTTTTAAGTTTGTGCAGCCACGTACAACAAAGTGATAGAAGTAAGCACCTGCAAATGCTTGATGTATCTTTCAGAAACACGCATGGGATAGATTTCTTGGATTCACAGTTAGATTTGGCAACTTTTCAGTTTTTAATTTATTTCAATTAGTGAAGCCATTTTTCTTCTCCAGCCCTCATAAAAGTGTAGCGTTTATCCTTACATTTTTCTGTATGAGAAGCCAGAGCCACGAGAGCAATCTTGCCCACGATGACATAGCAAATGCAAATCTGAGACTGAACCCCAAGCCCACCTCCATTCCACAGCTGGTTGTAACTATTAAAATATGGATTAAGGAACCTTGCTGAAACAGCAGTGTTTTCCATGACTAAGTAGCAGAGTAGGAGTGTAGGAAATGAAGATCCAGCATAACCATGCAATGAAAGGCAGTAAAGTCCCCACACAGGTGATGTGGGTTTTTTTTTAAATCTGAGTTGTAGGCAGGACTTCTGTCAGTAAAGCACATGCTTAGGGTTATGTGGCGCAATACATGCGGGTGCTTGTGAGCAACCACACTCAGAAATGCCTCTTGGCTTCTTCCAAAAAGTGCAGTGTTCTGAATAATCCCAGCACACCAAGTACCATCGAGATATAACGCAAAATGAGGTCAGCTTAGGGCACAAGTACACAGCTTCAAAAATGCCCTGTAAATAGACAGTACTTGATCACAAAATGGTGCTAGCAATTAAGACAGACTTTTGTCCTCTTTTCTTGTTTCCAAGCCGATTGAAATGGAAAAGATGAAAACCTGTTTGAAAGGCATGGGTATCCAGCATTAAACTCTCGGGCTGCCTGGTGTTACCCCTTTGAGGCCAGCTTTGCTCAGGTAAAACTTTGAATGCAAGTTGACAAAAGGGCTCTGAAAAAAAACCCAGAAAGCTAAGTCAGGAAAAACCATAGGAAGATCAATGCTTTAGTTTTCCGAAAGGCTTCATTTAGTATTTTGCTGAAGAGGAGAAGGCTTTGGTTTGGTCTCCCCCTTTACATGTTGTGATTTAAGTATTGCTTGTAAATGTTCTTTGCCACCAATTCAGAGCTCTTGGAAATATGTCCAACGCTAGGTTATTGCTGTCTAGGCTATATTACTAAAAGATCATGTCCAAAAATTTGCACCGGGTGCTAGGATGTCATAAAACCAATTCCCAGTTATGGATATCAAATAGTACAGGAGGATGCTTATACCATTTTTTTTTATAGAAACCATTAAATCAGATATTTACTCAGTTTCTGAGTGGAGGCTATTCAGAATTGTACTGACTCACAAATGGATTATGCAATAAAGTATGGGATGGTATGAAAATGATAAAGCAGTAGATTGAACTGAGACAAAACCATACCTTTGTTCTTTTGGGAGCAATAGGTTTTGGGGGTTTTCAGGTCTTTTGTGTGCGTCCCCTCTTGGAATTTCAAAAGATTTAGAGCGGGTCTGAGAAAATTGTAGAGTTGTTACAGGCAACTCAGCAAAAAAAAAAGAAAACAACCCATGAACTTTGGTACATACATCAATGAATGCCTTGAATGGTCTCTGTAATTAGCTATTGCTAGCTGAGGGCAATCGCTCTCCAGGTTGTTGACTTCTGGAGAGAGGCTGTGCCCAAAGCACTGTTGTTGCAGTAGGAGACACTCTGGGAACCTGTGGACTGCCTGGGAACCTGCTCTGACCTGCTTCTTCTGAACATCACTGCCTCTTCTTTCCTCCTCTCGGCTCCTTATCTTGCCTTCCACAGGACTTAAGATAGATCCCGTTGCTGCCTGCCCTTGCTTATCCTGGCTCTGCTCCTTTTTTTGGATCTTCTTTCCCATTTGAACTTCTGTGAAGAGCAGGTTTTGGCCCGATTCCTGGCTGTGTTCCTCAACTTGGTTTGTATGTTGTGCTTATGGACCCCAACAGCCTCTCTTTCTCATTGAGACAGTCGTTCTTTTCCCCCTGATCCACCCTAAGCTTACTTAGGCACTTTTTCCCCACTTGTTCGTCTGCAGCTGGGACAGTATCCCCAACTTAATGCTTCAGCAGGCATCAAGCCAGGCAGGCTGTGAGTGTCTTCATCTCCTTCTGCATAGAAAGCGCATCAGTATGACAAGAGAGTGCAACGTCTGATTACAGCCCGTTTAATTCAAATCAGTAGTACAGTTGGGGTTTTTTTTCCCCGTATGTGATACTCAAACCCCCACCCAGGAGCAGAAATGAGATGGCAGTGGTAACGTGGTGGAAGATTGTTTTGGTTTGCTACAACTTCCATGTTGCGTCAGTACAAAATGTTGACTGATAATTCTACCTCGTTTCCAGAGATGCCCGTTAACACGGACCCGGCATGCGGTTTTATATTTGAAGATGTTCCCATGAACATTGCTTACAGGAAGGTGCCTTCAGCACGTTAACGGTGAAGAGGAGGTTATGTATGTTCTGTGTCTGTACGAGCTTTCTGAATGATCCTGCACTTTTGCTTAGACACTTTTGCTGGCTCTCACACGTGGTTTGCACACTTCATGCTCCAAACCAGATGCAGACAAAGTCCCAAGGAAGGACAAGCACTTTTGTTCCAGTAAATTAGCCTGCGTAATTTTTAGGCCTTACAGAATGTGAACGTGAAACCTAAAAGGCTGCCAAAGATGCTAGGGAAGGTGGAGTCTGTTAATACAGTAAATTAATACAGTCTCTTAATACAGTAAATTACAGTAAAAAGTAAATTTACATTTCAAAATGAGCGATTAACAGAATCAAACCTAGAAATCACTAAGGTGGTGTGAAGAGAAGTATATTTTCCCCCTGTGCATTAGGGGGAGCCTTGTAGACACTCCGGAGAGCCCGCCTAATGATACTTGCTTTTTTTTCTAAGTAGAAGAACTTACAGGGTGGTATTTTAAAAAACTCAACGTTATTCTAACCTCATTAACCAGCAGTATAGTCTGTTCTCCACGTTGTGCATTGGATTTAGGTCCCACTGAATGTTATGGAAACATACCCAAGGGAAGTGTCTGGACTTCGCTTGTGATGTACTCTTTCCGTATTCACTTTTGAAGCACGAGAACCATGTTTATTTTGAAGAGGTTGATGGTAATGAGAGTTAACTGGCTGAATGTTTGTCATGGAGACTTGTGTCCAGGTGAGCACTTCACAGCCCCACAGTGCCCTAGCGTTACACAAACTGGTAACTATCCCAGAGGAATTGCCCTTGGCTGTATTCTCCTTCCCTGCCTTATGATGAAGGGGCATCCCTTTCCCCAGCGACGAGTGTGCTGTAGCATCAGTCCCTGCCGCCTCCTCTTCCTCCTCCTACCTCGGTCCCCCGGTTCCTGCTATGACTCTTGGTTGTGAGGTGACCTGGACCATGGACTTTGTGTTTGTTACCTGTGCCCGGGTCCCCTTTGCTGGGCAGCTGACCATGGGCAGGGAGGCTGTGGGGAAATGAAGTGCACATCCCACCCCAGAGAGGTGGTAAATAGGAAAAACTGCTTTTACCAGCACAAACAATGCCGCTGCAGTTTATGCCTGCAAAGGCAGAAAGTCTTGCTCTGTGTGAGAAGGTAAGATTAGGCTCTAATTAAGTAACTGCAAGGGAATCATTGCAGTAGTCAATGTGCAACACCTATGAGAGGAAAAATCAAGTTAAGATGGAAAGGTTCTCTTGAGGCAACTGAGACCATATCTGACATGCTACTTAGACTGATCCCGCCCAGAAAAAAATAGGTTTAACATGTGAAGATTGGGGGATAGGGTGCAGGATGGCCTGAAATTTGTGCCTTCTCTTTTCTGGTAGATTGCCCTATTTAAAATGCCACAGTAATTGAAATTGAACCAAATGAGTCTTTGTCGTGGACAAACTAAATATTCAGGGACATGCAGATTGTGATTCAGTAGAGTGGTGGGTAGGACATTCAGCTGGGAGGTGGACACGTGTGTTTGAGGTTTCACTCCAGGAAACATTTCTATCCTTGACTTGATACTCGGCACTGGTGAGACCCCACCTCGAGTACTGTGTCCAGTTTTGGGCCCCCTACCACAAGAGGGACATTGAGGT
>JAOXNO010000013.1:118839740-118860417 GCA_028565335.1 Limnodromus scolopaceus
TTTTTTTTTTTTTTTTTTTTTTGTTGGTTGGACTCGATGATCTCTGAGGTCCCTTCCAACCACTACGATTCTGTGATATATAACTAAATCTTTGGATCTTATATTTTGCAAGGAAAAAACTTTCAAGCTGGTCCGAGCTGATCATTTCTTGATTTTTTTCAATGTGTAACATAAAAATGATTAATATATACTGCTCTAACTGCATATCTAGTATTTGATTTTGGATCATAGTGGATCTTGTTTACATTGTCAGTCCATTTCATGTCCTGAAGCAAGGTTCAGAAAATGAAAGGAAAAACTTCCAATAAAATAAATTTTGAAAAATTGATATTGCAACACTAATCTTGAGTTTTTGAAAGCTTTCAGAACTAATATTATAAAACGTTTGCCTTTTTTTTTCAAGATACATTTAAGAAAACCTGTATGCAAAAGCAGCATTTTTAACCTTAAAAATTCAATTTTAAGTGGGCAGTAGTTACTTATGTGTCTATTTACTGCTGTAAATGGCAGTAAAAAAAAAACAATCAAGAATTTTAATTTTTAAATTAATATTACTAAAAAGGGAATTAGCCTCAATGAGCTTGTTCTACTTGTCTAATTGATCTCGACTGGATATGTGTGAGACAATCCAGCCAGAATAGCCTCGGTGATGGTCAGACCTCACCCCACGGTGCCCATGGCAGCACCTCTGTAGCTGGGTTGTTGCAGGAAGGAAGCCTCCCGTTTTGTTGCTACACCTGGTCATGGTCCATGACAAGCAGCCTTTCTAATAGAGGAGCTGTTTGCATTGCATTGAATCTCTCTAATAAATCAGCGAATGAAAAAAATGTTTACACCATTATCTATTTAACTGGTCTCATTTAGTTTTCTCCCAGACTTCTAAATGAAATGTTATTAAAATTAATGCAATTAATTTATCTTCCAGCCATTTAAAATTAGCTGCGTACCTAAAGAGTATAGGAATATAAGTGCTCTTTAATGAGAGCACAGCTCAGGGTTTCATTTGGACTTAAATCAAATTAAGAGTGTAATTAGAGCACTGATAACAAAGTAAGTGCTCCTCAGAAACTAAGAGAAGGCTTTTGTTGTCCACCTTCTGTTCATATCAACACTCTGGGCCTTCTTAAAGCTCCCTTTGCATGGCCTGTGCCTCCTCAGGTGATATCTGTGCAGGTCGGGGGGTGCTGCCTTTGAGTTTGTGCTAAACTGGCTCTTGAGGCTGTTATTCAGGATGTAGTTTCATGGATGGTTCAGGTGTATCAGGTTCTTGCGCCGTTTGCAATGCTGTCATGTTGCCTCGTGCTGGACGAGCCGTGTTCCTCATGTCAATCACATGTTAATGACGAGACACTGCGATGGCTGCTGTTAGTAAAAATCATATGAGACCTGAGTTCAACGTGAGTTCAGTGTTGGTACTCACATGCTAGGAGAAAGCAGTTCTTGGAGGAAAAAAATGGAGGCCTCTTGGCTAATTGCTGGGTGATATTCTTTTTAGCCTCTGTTATTCAGGAGATCAAACTAGGTGAGGAGAGTAGTGTCTTCAGGTGGTAAAATATATGTCTGTAGCAAGGCTAAATGAGTAATCAGTGGCTTTTAGGGAATGCAATTCTAAGGTTTATTTTTTAGTTATGATATCACTAGGTTTAAAGCGTGATGGAAGTAGGGTCCATTAAATGTATGAACTCAAGTGCAGATAGAAATGGCACAAGGCATACCATAATAAATAGGAGTCCTCCTGCCACCAGTTGGTGTGTACAAGCCATAGCAAACTGCTGCAAATTCCACCTCGTTCACAAGCGTGCAGCGTGTCAGGGAAAAGGGAGATTGGTTCTGATGACTCTCAACAGAGGCTTCTATTGCTTCTGGAGGCAGAAGAGAGAACAAGGGCACCGTCTGAATGGTCCTGAGGGAGAAACTGAAGAGAAAGAAGCCCAGAGGGATGGTGAGAACGGGTGAGCTTGCTGATGCTCCCCTGTCGCTGTAGCCATGCCTTGGTGCTCAGCATGTTCAGCCGGTACATGATGTGTGTGTGTGTGGAGGGAAGTCATCAGGCTAAGATGTGCATGTACCCAAAATCCCACTGCCTTCCTGGGAGCCATGCAAAGAGAGAGATGGCAGGTTTTGTTTTCTTTAGGTGCTATAATGTTTTCTTCTTTGAAATGCGTGTGTAAATTACATGTGACTTTTTAATTATTTTAAAGATGGGGATCACTACGCGTGACTCAGTTTTGCAGTGCTTCAGAGAGGAAGTTTTCCTTTGTCGTCAAGACACTACCAATGCCCATTATATTGCCAGTGAGGTGCTGCGACTTAAGTCAGAAGTAGAATATCATAAAGCTATGGTAGGGCTAGGCAGAGGAGAGAGAAATCAGCCTTCATCTACAGCAATTCCCAAATTGCCATGAGGCTGCTGGTTATGTAACGATTGAATTGTCTGAGATTTCATCTATAAAGTGCAGCCTAGGCATTATGTACTAAGAAATCTCTTGCATCCACTTTATTTATTCTTTGATATTTATTCTTGAATCACTGAAACAGTCAGCAGGAGGGAATAGACAATTAAAGGGAGAATTGCACTACTAAACACCATGTAGCGATTACTCATTCCTGTAAAAAGACTTTTTCCCCCTGTATATTTGTATTAGACAGTACAAATACATTTAACTTTTTGGAGAATATCACAACTGAACAGTACATTTCCAAGATGTTCTGTGAAATTAATCTTTCTCTCAAAACTACTTACAGTTTTATAGCTGAACTGTGAACCATCATCTCTGAATCTGTTCATAAACTGCTGTAGGCACTTATTCCAATACCTCTCAGATGCCTCATATTTTGAGGGTTGTTGCTCATTTTATCTCTAAAGTTGTCCATGTTCCACCAAATCTAGTATCCCTCTAGTATCCTTCTAAATATCCCTCTAGTATCCCAAGTATCTTCTCTGTTATTGAAAACTTTGCACCATAATTAAAAGATGTCAAAGTTCATGCAGAAGAAGCTATTTATACAGAAGATAGGAACTCTCCAGCTTTCATGGCTTCCTGCGCTCTGTTTTATGTCACGCAGTGCCTAAGCCGCAGGAGCGACGCGTTCAGTGCTGTGCCTGGAGCCTCAACTCCCGGTCAGACAGACCTGCCGGGGCACAGGGTGACTGTCCCCATCCCACCCACGTCCTCAGCCTTGGGCTGACATGCAGCCAAGGTGCGTAGCCAGAGCCGGGAGATGGAAAGCGCTCCTGGGCTCAGAGTTCAGCTGGGCCTATGATGTCCTTGATTAAATTTTTTGACGTGAGATTTTAATACTTGTCACTACAGATTTCTGTCTGAAGTTAGGTGCTTTTCCCAGTGTCTGCTGCTGTCATTTTATTTTTAGCATGGGCACAACTGGCCAAACCAAACCGTGACAATCTTGGCAATGTTCAGTGTGTTTAGAGTCTCCCTGGCCAGCAGATCGTCCCCTGTGCTGTTAATCATAACGTGCACCTGGCCACCTAGCCAGCACAGATTGTCCTGAAAGCCCAGCTGTGGGTGCTGGCTACACATTGGCCGTGGCCAGCAGCAATTTAGGAGGGACCAGAGATAATGCAGTCTATCAAAACCTGTTATCTGAATGATAGGCTTTCAACACAGAAGCAGATTGGGACCCATTCTGTCTGCTGGCAAAGATGCTACTGTGCCACTAAGATGTTACGGCGTTGCTAAACTCACCGTCAAGGGTCCTGGGATTTGAAATGAAGCGGAAGGAGAGAGGAGGGGAAGAAGGGAAGTGCAACAGGAAGTTGGGGGTGTGTTGGTCCTCAAGCTGAAAAGCCTTCACGGTGCAGCAGAGTGACGTTGCTCGGTGGTGGCAGCACGGAGTCAGGGTTTGGGTCACGCAGTACCTGAGCGGCATGGTTTGCACACCACTGCACCCTGAGCAGAACATGAGTGGACCTTGACTGGTGGCGTGGTGGCAACCAGCAGACGAGGCAAATACCAGAAGGGTGCGAGGGTTAGATCCCTCAGCAGATTAGTAAACTTGACATCTGAAGTGTTTCTGGTCTTGTTTTCGGCAGCCGGTTTTATCAGGCGGTCACGGAAAGTCAGCCTTGTGAAGGCAAACGCTGAGCTGCGCTGTCTGTGGAGTGTGAACCAGCTGTTGGCCTGATGGGGAAGCAGCCGTGCACACCAAGCGTGAGGGGGAAGATGATTCGAAAGTGAAAAGCACAAACAACTGATTTGAAAGCGTTCAGCAGAGCAAGCACCGCTTATGGTTGTATGGGAGGCAGCTGCTAAGTCAGCATCAAAGAGGCAATAACTTCTCAAAGACTGAGAACAGGGACCTAAAAAATGAGTGCCTGCGCTGAGATCATAGTCTTAAAAAAAACCTACAGAGGAGTTTCCGGTGGACCCAGAGAGGTAAAAGTTACAAACAGCAGGTGCTGAAGGAGATGACTGAGCTGAAATTTCTAAGAAAGAGCTTTGTGGACTACTGCACTCAGAAAAAAAGCAGGGTGCAAAACTTTTCCCAGTGCAGCCAGCAACGTGGGAACATTCTAGAGATTCCCAAGCAGATTGCTGGGCCCCACCGACTTACTCCACCCAGGCATTTACTGTCCAAAGTTGCATTCGTAGCTCAGGTTCCTGCCCTCAAGAGAGAAATTGCAGGAAAGTAGGTTCAGTGCTTACGCATCCGGCGTTGGCAGTGAAGGTGGAACGGAGAGCAACTAGCAAACTTGCTACCCAGCCTTTCTTAGCAATCATTAAAGTGTCAGTTCTCACTATTTTTTTTTCGTAGCTGCAGGCAGGAACGTTACTGCTAATTTTCAGCTCCCTGCTAACACTTAAATTAAGACTCTAGAGAGACTTGGTTGGGTTTTTTAGCGCCTGAGTAGTCATTTGACAACTTGCGAAGCGGCAGATGAATGCTGGTGAGGTTGAGAACTAGGTGTTGTCCAAGGGTAAATATGTGTGGCAGGGAGGCACGGAAAATTCACAATAAAAATAGGCCGTACTGACCTGGGAATGAGGATACTTGAAATAGAATTGCTGCAGGCGAGCCTGTTCTCAGAGCATAAAGACCAAAACAAGCTCCCTTGCCTTGCTAATGCGTTTGGAAGACCTTAGTATGACCTTGGAGGAGTAGTATGCTTAAAAAACAAAGGTCAAGAGACAAGGTTCTAGGCTGGGCACTTAAATAAGCCAGGATAGGGTTCAAAACCTGGATTTTAACCTTGTATAACATGCAACATGAATGCCACAATGGTATGTAAGAGTCAAGCGGAGGAAAGTGGGTCTTTAGCTGTTCCAAATAGCTGTTTTGAGTATAAATTATCAGTGTGAGGAGATCACACGTGTTTGTGCCCGTGCTGAAAGCTGTCCTGTTGCACTGTTAAATCATCCTCTATTATGGGAAAGAAAGATTTGCTGAACCCTGTGTTCCAGAAGCTGTGGTAAGCAACAAGCTGTTACCCAGGCTGATACTGTGGGGTTTATATTAAGATCTTCCACTGATACTGCAGCTTTGCACACACGGATCTCAGTGAACTTTGGATAAAGTCATCAATGAGGTGATGGATGATCAGAACTTTGCCAGTTGGGCCAAATAATGTGATAAATGTGCATATGCTTGATAAATTTGCATATGCTTATTCACTGTTATATGGTAGTTTTCTGTGACTTTTTTTTCATTTACTCTAACAAACACATATTTTGATACTGAAAACCACAATGAAAATCCTCAGTGTAAATTTGTGTAAACAGTTTAAAGTATTGAGAATCTCATTAAACAAAGGCTGATCCAAATCAGTGATACTAATGGCTCTGTATATAACTGTATGGATGCTATTAAGAATTTCTAAATCAGAAACCAAAAAAGTGATCTGCGTGTAAATCTAGAGATTTCTACTGCTTTTCTAAAAGTTTAAGATTTAAAAAAATATTAAATCTATCAATGAAGGAATCCTCGCTTGGGTTTCTGCAGTCTGGAATATTAAAATTTATCCAACAGATACCTGGAAAACTTGAGTCAGGTGTTGTGTTGTCTTGGGCAGAGAGGAACATCATTCTAGTACTCTCTTAACGATATTTTCCTAATGCAGAATGTTAAACATTGAACTAAAACGCACAGCTTATTTTATTTAAGTGAAGACCTAGATCATTTAATCATTACTACCTGCCAAAATAATTTTTAAATTACTAAGCGGTCTCTGATGGGGAATAAGACTTTTTTTATAAAGCGCTTATTTTGAATTATTGTAAGCTTGTTTTCAGCTCTACAACAATTCCTTTTCTAAATGAAGATGCGCTTACTTACTCCAATGCTGAACATAGGCTCCAAGCTCAGATATTTAAGATCACTGGGGAGAAACTTAGGGTAATACTGTGTCTTTCTGTAATCTGTAATGCATGATCTCAGTGTTTCTTGGCATCCCTGCATGTTAAAAATAGAAGCAGTGTTCTAAAGCAAGTCGGTTTATAAATTTGACTCAAATACCCACTTGGCACCCTGTTTTCCTGGTGATGATTGTGTGGAATATAGTCCCCTTTGGCCTCTTTTGCAGCTCTGAGTGCTCCCTTGCAGGGCTAGTGTGACAGCTGCAAAAACAGATGCCAAACTCTGTATGGTACCGTATTTTTCTATGTATAATCCTTAAGTAGTTTTTATTAAACAGAACAACTCTGCCGCTGCACGCCCAGGCCTTTTCCTCTGTGATTCAGCACTACAAGAAAGTTATTTACGTGTATGGGTGATATGACGGGAAGTTTACCTCTTTGCTTCTTAATACCTCTGTTTTTAATATTGCAGTAGGTGCTTTCTCTTCCCCAGTAAGCTCCTGTCTCTGCTTCTCATTTGTTTGGATTACAAAAATATGTCCCAGTACTGCTACTTAGCTGGTTTATAACTGGCTTATTGGAAGTACAGGTGATATACAAACAATATTTTGTGTATTACGATCTTCATTTGGCTCCTTTTGAAGGTCTCTCTGTAAGCAGCATTTGCAAAGGTATAGGCACTGCCGACCTGAAGTGGGGTCAATTGGGTGTCGGTGCTGTGAGAATCATTTCTTCTTCTTTTGTTTTATACCGTAATTTTTTTTCTCACTGTACCCAGTAAAGTATTTAGGAGATACCCATTAGCGTAAATAGGAGTTACACAGCAGTATATCACAGTTAAGCTGTACTTACTGAGGCTTTTATATCTACAGTACTTGAAGCATCACTACTTTTGTGCTACTTTTTTCCAAAGTATAAAAGTGATTATTATTTCTATGTATTGTTATTTAAGCCTGCTTTTTCAAAGAAAAGAGAAGTCTTTCCTATTAACTCGCCATTTTCAGCAGCTGTTTGCAGATTAAATATTTCCAGGCTTTTTTCTTCTTAAAACATAAATTGGAACAATGTTCCTAAGCTTTTCAACTTGGCAAAGTCTTAATCAATTTTTTATGATTCCTTTCCACTTACTGTAAATGTAAGAACAAAGGATATATCCATAGTAACAAGAAGGATATGTAAGCTTATGTTCATGTGCCTGTTTGGAGAGGTTAACAGATTATTTGACCTTGAATGGCTAGGGTGTGTGTGTAGAATTGGAAAACAGCATTCTCTCTGCTTTATAATATAATAAAATTTACAGTACTTCATGTCACCCTGATTTCTTTTCACTGTCTTTCTGCGTGTGTGACCCTTTGGTACAGAAACAGTGCCCTAAATCCCTATTAAAGTATCCTTTGTATCAAATTGTACTTCAATGCCGAAGGACAAATCACACTGAACATAGAGGAGCTAAAGTGAAGAACAGTTTGGATTTGGACATTTTGCAGTGTTCTTGGCGAGATTTCTTACTGAGTTACGCTTTAAAGGCACAGCTCTGCATGCTTTCAAAATTATATTCATTGCCAAATGAGAAGGATGAAACTCTGATGTCTGCTGAGAGGTTACTGTGGAAGAGGTAGATTGAAGATACGCTTACTCTTTGTGTTTTATGGCAGATGTCAGTGCATACCTAGGGAGGAAGAAAATCATACATCCACATTGGTCCCTTGCTTAGACCCACGTGATGAGATTTAAGGAAAGATGAGTTTGTTAGCTTAATTCCAAGCCCCAGGTTATATGGTCATGGCCTCTTTTTTCTGCCTTGGAGTGCGGGCAAAATAAGCTGCTGTCTGCTTGCAGCATGGGCAGAAGCAAGCTTATATCTGCCCATGGAGTGTGCGAGCTGAACGTGTTCACAAAAAGCTACCAACCTGTTGAGGGACACTGGGTGAAGTACATCCCCTGGTTTTTGTGTCAGTGCTGCTTAGCTCTTAAGTGAATTACAGCATCCTTTATCGTGAGCCATGGAGCAAACTCTAATACCCCAAAGCAGCTGTACAGATCTCTAGGTCTAAAGTCAGGAATCTCTTTTAGCTCAGGTTTATAGTGTGGCTGCTGAGACATATAGTGATTTCTTTGACCATTGCAGTTTACTCCAAGGATCTCCGTAAATGCAGAGTAACCACCGGGACTTGTCTGCATTACCTGTGTGGAAAAATTCCTGGCGTTACTCACGTGTGTGTTTAGCGATGTTGTGGCCACTGAATGTACCTTTTCAATCCTCAGCTTCTCCACTTGTAAAACAGTATTAATGGTATGTATCCACTTCAGAGGCCAAAGTACGAATTCCTAATGCCAGATTTATGCAAAGTATTATTAAGATGGCCATCTGGCAAAGGACAGATTCTGGCTTGCCGCCCTTTGTTCTTTCATCTAGCCATTCTGTTACTATTTTTTAATATCTCAGTTCCAGACAGGTCTGCAAGCCCAGCAAACCTTTTAACACCTCTGAAAGCTTGGGGTAAGGTAAAGAATTCACAGCAACTCTTGCAGCACACAGGGGAAATGGGGAACAAGAATCCCAAATTCTCTAAAATAGCAGAGATTTTGTTCCTGCTATCCCCAATTATTCCCCACAGGAGTGGATGACAGTTCATGGATCATTGAGCCCGGTTCCTGCAAACACAGCCAACCATGTAATAGATGTAATAGTCCAGAAGAGACCAGAGGAAAAGCCAGCCTGTGTCTGCTACACCAGCCGCTGCAAAATGCTTTCCTTCCCAACATTCCTGTATGTAAGGTAAAAAGCTCCCAGAACTGCACAGTTTCGCATGGACAGAGTGTAACACGGATGTCCTGCATCCCCACAACACCATGGCCTTTGCAAAAGCGCCATGGGAAGTAGGCTGTGACCGTGATACACAGGGAGGCAAGTTCTTCCACCCTCACTCTCTCTCAAGGGATAATGGTCCACAGGCTGACCATTACTTCTTCCTCCTCTCAAATCCGGTCACAATCCGGTCACCGCGGCATCAGGGTTTGACCTCTAAACACACAGACAATTCAGAAAAACCAGGAAAGAGAGAGTTTTCTCAGCTCTACCCCAGCATCCTGCCTCGGCTGCGGCCACATCTTCAGAGGAAGGATGACTGCCTGCATCCAGCAGAGAGGGGAAGAGGGCGGCTCTTTCTCCCTTAGTTCTTGCAGCCAAAGCCCTGAGTCAGAGGAAGGCAGCTCTGAAGTGTAATTTCAAAGCAGCTTGATTATGACTTTGCATTAGTGCCTGTCATAGAAGATGATGCATATACTCCTACTGTAACACTTGTTTTTTGCAAGTGAGAACTAGGCATAATGGGAGGCGAGATGTTAAAAAATGGAGCAGTAGAATAAACCGAAATTAGGTAGCGGGCCAAGCCACCGTTTGTGCTGGAATTACAGGGATGTTTGAGAAGGAAGTGACTGAGCTGCTGGTGAAAACGTAGCTTCGTGCTAGAGTCCATTACAGCCTGGGAGTGTAACAAATACTACTCTTATCTTTAAAAAACATTATTAGGAGTGACCCGAGGAACATAAAGCACTGATCTTAAATTAGGATCAGGAACATCAGTTGAAAAAAGCTAGCTAGAGCCTATAAAACATTAAACTAAGCATGATACAATAGATGCAAATCAGTCAGGCTTCCGTGAAGAAAAATATCTAATCTTACCAATCTCGTAGAATTTAAATGTGTCATTAAAATAGCAGAAACCATTTTGTCAGCCAGTTCTTTATCTAGACTTTTGAAAAGACTTTGCCAAAAGAGGACGGCATTTGTCATCGTAGGAGGCTGTCTAGGGCAGGGGGCCATTTGGAGCAACAGATGGACTTTGCCTATGATGAAAGGACAGCCTAAATCGACTGCTCCAGTAAGTGGAGTTCTGCCCCGGCTCCTTTTCCCAGCCCCTGGCAGGGTGTGAAGCACAAGGCGATGGCTGGGGGATGCTGCACAGGAGAATGGTGCAGGACCAGAAGGATAAGCAACTAGGAGCACTCAGAGAGGGTGTACTGTGAGGGAGATAAAAGAAGCCTTTCACATGCCTGTGTGAAAATTCATCAATCTTTCCTATTATCCCTGTGTCCCATAACCCACGTTATCCTTTTCTTGATTTTCTTTCTCCCCACACACCTTCAAAACCCCACCAACTATTTCTAGGCTTCTCATGAACCAAATCTGCCATCACAGGGCTACTGCGCCAAGAAAGAGGACAAATCCAACTATGCCCTTGGGATCTTGATATGATTTTGTCAGAGGTATTTAAGGAAATTAAGTATTAAAGGTAAGCAGACCCAAAGTAAAGCAGTGTTATAGACTATAAACTGACTGAGGGAAACAAAGAGGAGCTATAGATGGCTTATGGTCAGTATGGAAGTAGGTTAATTACCAACTTTCTCCAGGGCATTGTACAAGGACTGATGATCCACATGTGCACTAATGACCTAAGAGTAAAATGAGATGTGGTAAGATCTGAGAATGACTAAGTATGAGATTAATCCCAAACAAAGAGGACAGTGAAACTCTGTTCTTCTTTTTTAACTTAACTAAGGTCAATACCAAATGTAAGAAAAATTGAACTAATATGTACTGTTAGGATATTTTTCCTGCATGAATATATATTAGTCTATCTTAAATCCATATCAGACATCACAGTGGCTTCTCGAATGAGATCATCTGGGTGTACATTGCAAAGACAGTGGAAGCAGCTGTCAGCTTAAAAGACCCCGTTCCTCATCTTCAAGATGCTGAAAATCTTGTTTTACCAAATGAGAGTTAAAATTGAAAGGAAATCTGAAAAGCTGTAAGAGGTCAGCATGGGTGAGCAGCTGTCTGTAGAGACAAGCTGGCATAGAAAGCCCAGAAGAACTGGGTCTTTTTGTTCCACAAATGTGAAAAATTAAATATGCACACAATATGGTTTTTATATTCTCCTCCTGAAAAACTAGTTTCTAAAGGTTTTTCTAAATAACTTCACTGAAGAGAAGATCTTCAGTGTTTGTTTCCCACTTTCATTGTCCCAGAAGGAGCAGGAAAAAAAAAATAAATCTTGAGCGTGTTGCAATCCAGTATGTGTCAAGATGCTCTACAGAAGGCTACTGCGTGGGTCTGAGTGTTTTCATTTTGGGTAAAGGCATGAAGACTAAAATCGTGGTAAGGTGCACTCTGAGACAGGAGACAGTAATGAGGTTCACTTGGCTGGGTAAATACAGCACTTAATCGGAAGATTTGTGGCAGTTGAAATTCATCACAGACTTGTAGAAAATAATGTGTTTTGGAAGAGAAAATTGTACCAGCTCACTCAAGTGTGTGAGTTCTTCACTTTTTTAGCAAATGATGTCCTCATTAGTCACCACAGAAGCTTCTGAAGTTCATTTGCAAAGTACTTCAACCTTCAAGATTCAGCACAAGTCAAGAAAAATGACTGGCCTGCCTGCGTGGATTTTACTCTGAAGTAGGAAGGGTTTATCATTGGATTCTGGTCAAGGCAGATGGATTAGACAATCTAACCAGCGTGACGGTCCTTGGTGCATGCTCTGTGTGCAACAGCTGGGCACTCCAGCAGTTCAAATATTTGTATCATACAAAGAAATGAAACAAGAAACCAAAATGTGCGCCAGTGAAATGAAATACCCATGCTCATAATTCCAGAACAAACAATATTTTAATAAAATTCGGTTCAGTTATAATTATTCTCACACAAGTTTTATGTCTATCTGGAACATGCAGGGCAAATGAAACTTCTGACAAAAAAATAAATCACCAGCAAAAATTACCTGAGCGACTTTAAAAATACTTTTTCTGAGGAAGAGCATCGAAAACTATCATCTAGAAAAAACTGAGGAACTTGGTGAATGAATTGGTGAATCTGAATTGAAGGCTAACTGCTGATGCCACTAAGATCTGAACACACAAAAAAGCATACATGATATGGACAAATGCAAAAACTACCAGGACAGCAGAATTTCTCATGCTCTTCCTGTAAATCAGATATGGAAGATTGACCCTTATACAATTTTTCCACCCCACAAGCTTGACTAGTTTAACTACTACTTTAGAATTGATGTCAATAGTTGAAAATACAAACCTGACATTTTAAATAGAGAAGGCAGCTGCCAAACACATCCCTTTACTGTATTTTCTTGCTTGCAGGGGAAGTGTGTAAGCTCCAGGGTTATAACAGAACAAAATAGAGGTACACTAGTTCAAACAATATTTTTATTACTTCTACCTGAATTTTCAGTCTGACTGTATATTGCTTGAGGGAGGTTGAGGAGTGCAAGGGAGCACTATTCCAGTAATGCCCTTAATTCACTGCCTTTATAGCTGAAATATTTCACTTATAAACTGAAAAATATAAAATTGAAGTTGGTCCTTTGAATGATCCATTTAGATTCTTTATATCCATCTGACCTATTGACTGCAATAGACATTTATGTGGACTGGAAGACTGATCAGATGCATTATGAGGAAGTTACATCATTGTAATCGTATTTGAATGAAAATTCACCGTATTAATGGTGGTCACAAACCAGGAATACATACATAAAAAGGTCACAGATTGATTCCCCATTGAGATACAAGGTTCCTGGATGCATGCTAATGATTGCCAAAATAGAACTTTTGTTTAATTTGGGCTTAGATTTGTCATTTTAGGACCTGGTAGTACAGAAAGTATGAAGAAGAGAAGGCAAGCTTGTACCGATGAGAAATAATTCAGAAGTATAAAAAGAAGTATAAAATAGGAAAGAAGTTTTGGATCTGGGGTGTAATTCTACTTTTACCCTGCTTTTTGCAAGTGTAGGTCAAATGCTGGTGCAATTACATTGATACTGGTAGAACTGCTACTAATTCATCTTTGTGCGCTAAAGTAGGACAGTGAGATTTTTGGCCTATTGCTTTGCATATAGATACCTGTAGCTGAATTTTTCAAATAAAAGCACTTGAGCAAAAATGATTTAAAGGAGACACTGAGCTTCTATTGCTCCTGATGATCTCAGTTTAAGACTACTTTACTTCTGAAAGGCAGAAGCCGTACAGTGCATTTATATATCTTAACTTCAGGGTACAGCCCCAGTTTGGGTCTGGTTTATATGGCCTGGAGAAAACTGTTAAGGAGGAAAAGGAAGGACTATGGGAATTCAGCTCCTTCAAAACCCTGACAAATCTACTCCGTACTACATGTATGTAGTTGAATTTTCTTGATTTTCATGAGTGCATTTTAGAAAAGCCTGGATCTCCTTGGTTCTGTACCTTCATTATGTGTGATATTAAGACAAGTTTTAATAAAATACAGTCATTAAAAAGCAAGAATATTATTGCATTCAGGGAAAATGTAGGGATTTGCCTATCCAAAATAATGAATCAGGTTTAAATAAGCCTTTTTAATATACAGAGGAAACTGTATTTTCTGAGTCTGTTCACTACAAAATGCACAATACCCAGTGTTGAACTGTTCTGTCCCCATCTGTGTCAGATGTTGTAATTTAACTATCAAGAGTCCTAGATTATCGTGATAATTACTTTCCGTGGTTCTGCTAATACACATTCATTCTTGAAAGCTATAGAGCTACAGGATTTTTTTGTATCCTTTAAAATGGAGAGCTGGAGAATTTCTGTATATAGTTATGCTACTATAATTATACTGTATGTAGCTACATTCCTTATGGGAAAAAGCTGTAAAAGGAAAAGTCATTTTTCAAGACTTCATTACATTTAAGACATGCAGTGACAAATGATTTAGTTC
Source organism: Limnodromus scolopaceus (assembly GCA_028565335.1). Lineage (NCBI taxonomy): Eukaryota > Metazoa > Chordata > Aves > Charadriiformes > Scolopacidae > Limnodromus > Limnodromus scolopaceus. Next base: position 118,853,812 of record JAOXNO010000013.1, read on the forward strand.
ATGAATGCTGCAGTGCTCAAGTCAGTCTACCTGTGTCTGCTTCTCAGTTTAAGCTTTGCAAGACTAATTTTTCAGGCTCTCTCCTATTTGTTGAGATCTCAAAGAGGGTGTAATTGATTACAATTTTACAAGACTTTTAAAGGGCATGACATTAGTTTTGTTACCTGTTTTGGATGACCATGTCATAACATCAAGTATTAATGCTAAACTGCAAAAACCACAGAGAATGTTGGTGTGTATCTGTGTATGCAGGTGTATATATAGAAAGAGTGTTATTTGCTATGTTGTATATATATAGAACCGCAACAGCTCTGATACCACTACTTCAATATTCATATTACTGTTGGAGGAAGGAATATTTGAACACTTGAAATTTTTTCAATATCTACATAGCTCTGATTTTAGAATTGTAGCCTGTAATCCTGTCTAAAACTATTATGTCAGTTCTGCGTCACGTTCCAGATTTCGCTAAAAATATAAGTGGAACGAGTATTGTGATATGTGTGTAACAAACAGGGCTTTTCAACCTATAAGCCATTGCCAAAGCCTAAAAAGATGTTCATCAGGATAAAATCTCTGGGTCCAAGCTGTAACTAATCCTTTTAGAACACATAGGACTTTTTTCAGTATGTGCGTTAACAATTGATTTTATTGGGAAGAGGCCAAATTTGTTTGCTGCAGCCAAGGACTGTGGTGGTTTTGGATGAATGAAATGAAAGCCTGCGTAAAGGAAATCTTATACCGTTCATAGTTAATGAATTTCTCTGGTGCAAATTCAATATTAAGTGCAGATTACAGCTGCAATGGTTCTTGGGGGAATTCAGGAGGATATTGCCTCTTATGGGGGATGCTAATTTAAAAGAATGGCTGGCCAGGATGCATTTAATAACCGTTGGAAACTGTAATGTACGAGAGGAGACAAGGGAGAAAATATTGCCTGATGTGATACAGATGGAGGGTAGCAGTCTTCGTTAGGAAGTACCTGAGATTGCCATGACTTTTTTGGAATGGACACAGTGCTATTATTTCCTGAAATGTGAAAGGAATCATGCAATTTTGATTTATAACCAATATCTACTGAGAAGCAATTATTTTCCTGGTCAAAATTGAATTGATGGGGTCTTTACTTGCATCTAGCCACTCTAGAAGAACTGGAACTGGTGCTCTGCTAATTCATTAGTTTAATGAGTAGAAAATGAGGCTTGGAAAGAGTTTAAAATGGAGGAACTAGGTGGGCAAAAGTCCCCAGTCATTTCTTCTTTGCTACTGAAACAAAATGTTGCTTCATTTAACCTATAACTGTATTTGTGTGCATAAATTTAGCTTTCAAGCCTGTATGTATGCATTCTGTGAGTGTGTTTGTACGTGTGTTTGTGTATAAGGTAACTTTGCATGTGTGAGACAGAGAAGCATTTTTAGCCCTAGAAAGAAATAAACTTTTCCTGTTGCTTGCTTTGATTCTCTTTTAAGAATGCCAGGTTTTCCTTAGCCATTCTAGATGCTTCGAGATGGCTGGTGTTTTGGGGAAAGAGTGGGAGGGAAAAGAGAGGGCTGTGGGAGGGAAAAGAGAGAGTTTTGGGAGGAGGGATTGGTGTTGACAACTTGTTAATGAAATTTCAACTTTAAAACACGTTGAGGATTTCAGTGAGATAGTCTTCTGAAGAAAAAAATTTCCCTTAACATGGCATTTTAAATATAATATCTTTCACGTATATAGCACCTGCCCTCCCAGGGAGCTAGTATTTTGAGATTCTAATTTAATTAGCCTCCAAATATACCTACAATATTACTGAACAGTACCATTCCCGTATAGAGATGATAAGAGATGTGCAAGGAGATAAAGCAACTATATTGCATTAGAATTAATGGCCTGTCTCGTGGTACCTTCAACACTTAGGAGAAAATACTGAGGAGGTATCTGAAATCTCATCTGCTTTTGGTTACCTACTGAATGCTGAAAATTAGCTTCTGGTTCTTGGTAATTATCTTAAAACTATAGAAGTCATAGCAGGGCCAGCCTACAGAGTGCAGGGAGTTCATGGGCTTCCTGCAGGTTCTCCCCAGCCTTCGGGGATTCAAGCTCCATTCTCTTCTCTCTTGGGAATTACTCAGCCAGAAGGCCACAGGAAAGTTTGGTAATAAGAGCACACTCTGCTTTTGAACACTAAATGTATTCTGGCCAGAAAAACAGAGTGAGGGACCAAGGGGCATGTTGTGTGCAGGAGTGACTGAGGTCATAGCCAGGATTGGGTCCGTATAGGAGTGGTAGGGATGTAAATTTTGGTACATCCCATATGGACAAGAGCTGGGAGGCCACACTGAGCCACCTGAGCCGGGCCCGTGTAGTAGCAGCTCTGGGCATTGCCATAATTCTGGCGTTCCTCGTGGATGAAACTGGAGATACCACCAGTTGTTTGTTCCTCAGAGGGGTAGTCAAGATTCTCAGCAGTCTCTTGGCTGCAGGTGCTTAATTGAGTTGCATTCAACTCTATGAGCACACTTGCTTTTTGTGGATCTCTGTCTTATCTTTTGTACCGAGTGTGTTGTTAGCCTATCTCCACCTAAGTGATTCTGCAAGCTTATGAGAGATACACAAAATGAGAATTAGGACTGAATTTTCCTCACTTCTGATGCTAATCATTTAGAGCATTTCCCCCCTCCTGCTTGAAGTGTTTCCCCGCGTCACCAGGATACAGTTCAAATCAAGCCAAGGAGATAGAGATGGATGAAACCCCACAGGTTTGCCATGAAACAGCAGTTTCAAATGTGAGAAGCTTAACAGGAGCTTAGTCAAATTCCTCGGTTCATTAAAATTAATTTGAAGGTCTCAAGAGGGTCTGTCTTCTTTATAACTTCTGGCACTCCCTGTGCCTAGTTAAGGTCCACCCTTTTCAAACATAGGCCGGATTCCCAGAGTGCTGAAATTTGTTTCATCGATTTCCAGGCCTGCTTGATATACTGAAGTCCAAGAGTGTGAAAAAAAACAATGTTGAAAGCCAGCTAATTGAAGGGATTTGGACTGGCTCATTATTTTTGTTCATTTCCTTATTTGTTTGGTTTTCATTTTGAAAGACCAACTTCACTTCTTTCTAATCTGCTCGTGTTCTAGACAAATTGGTCCAAGCCTAGCTATGGCAATTTAATGCTAAAGGCTAGATTCACCCCTGCAGGGGGTGAGGTGTAGCGGACACACTTACAGCCAGACAGAGGATTGTAGCACGAGGAATGTACCGTGGACTCCATTCAGTCCAGGGAAGTCACACAGAAGCCTGGGGACCTTAAGGAGAACTGATCCCACAAGGTGGGCAGGCGCGAGAAGGAGCCTGGAGCTTCTTCTTTGCCTTTGGCTGGACTTCCTGAGTTTACTATTTTGGTGGATTTAGCTGGGAGAGCTTCGGTTGCTGTTGCCTGTGGTTTTTGCCTTCATTTCCCTCAAACGGTTTTGTTGAATATCAATCTGCTTCTGGGAAAAAGAGTTAGGTCACAAGCACGCCGAGTCCTGTAGAGTGTCCAGCAGATGTATAATAGTATGGTATAGCGCGTGAGTGTGTATATGTGGGAAGCGTGTCCATGCATATATGTGTATGTGTATATATAACCCTCAGCCCGTCCCATTTTATTGATCTGACCCGATATTTGAAGGAAGCTAGAGGTCTCAGTCCCACTGATTTCAGTAAGAGTTGGGCCTCTGCCAGTGCTTTCTGGGAAGTGGGATGTTTCAGTGTTCTGTGAAGATGTAGCTATAATGTGCTTCTAACTTAAGGTAATCCGGAGCCAAGTTTAATCAGATACACATTAGTGAATGGAATGCACTTTCCAAATAATGAAATTCTGGTTGAACCACTCAGTGCAAGATAAGAAAATCACAGCAGATGCTACTAAAGCAAAGGTGGGAGTTGAGGGCAGAGACTGCCAAGAAACAGTAAATGTATTTTGCAGAAAACCCACTGATTTTTTGCCAGTGTCTCTTTTCTTTGCTTGCCATCTCTCTGCAACTAATTTTCCCCTAGGAAGTTGTAAGGTCACATTGACCTGTATGTTCAAACCATGCGGTCAGGAAGGGAAAAAAAAAAAGAATAAAAACACATTTGTGAAAAATACTTAAATAGTCGGTACAAAAGGCAACCCTTGGCACAGGAACAGGTTTTCTGCAGACTTTTTCAAACTTAATTTCAAAAGCAAATTAGAAGAGTGAATGGTGGTCTTTATCTTGACCTAGGGCTTCAGTGCTTCACAAGTACATCATGCCAGTCTGCAGTTTGGTTTAGAACACTCACAACAATAAGGAAGAAAGAATCATAGGTCCTTAGAGACAGCATTGATCATTAATGTATTTTACAAGGAAAATAAGTATTCTTCTCTAGAGATTCTTTTTTGGTCTTTTTGCTTTCATGTCCATCTTGACAAGGACAAGATGGAAAGACAGAATGTATGAAGAAAACTATTCAGAAATATACCTCAATACTAGAATGTTTTTCTCTTCCTTTCAGGTAATTTGTAACACAAAACAAGAGCTTTAACTCTTTAGTTTGAAAAAAAAATGAAATTGGTGTGCACTGAATTAAACAATGCATAGAGAGATCTTTATTACTGTTATGTGCCTGGTATAAGTTAGTTAATAAGCAGACGGGAGCCTCTGGAGTACAGTTAGCCATATTTGACCAGCATGCCAGTTGAAATGCATTTAGATACCTGCATTTCAAATGTCAGTAAAAGGTAGGGGCTTTCTAATTAGAAAAATAATTGAAGTATTCCCTGGGGAAATATGGTAAGGCAAAACCGCATCCCTGGAGCCACTGATAAATGGAGCTGCCCTGTCATGGCAGTGGGACTCCCTCCAAGTGCTGGATGATGTGGTCCCACCTTTCTTTGTCCCCAGCTTACTGTTCTCTTGCCTCCCCCTGTGGTTCTGGTGCTCTGTCATCCTCATGGAGCCATTTCAGCATGCTAGGATGACAGAAAACTAACCAAAACTAAATGAGGCAAATGGGTGGTTCTTACCCGGCATGACATATTGAAACAGCTCAGCACAGATTCAGCCATGTGCAGGAGCTGGTCTGGAGGAGGAACTGGGTTTGCACAGCCAGGATTCGTGGAGGGTGGGTATCAACAGATAGATTGATGTAGGCTTCCATAGATCTGTGACTTTAATTGTTTTTTTGAAATGGCCTTCAAAGCACTGGGTCGGTTTTGTCCTGTATTTCTGTAGGTGCAAATTGCAGACACAAGTAGATGTGAGCACAGAAATGGAGGACAGTAGCAGGAAACCTTTCAGATCATTAGAATTGTCTTCTTGCACGAAGAGATGCTTTGAGAGAGCAAAGAAATGCTGCCAGAAGCAAACATGTCAAAGCCCTTAGGAAAACAATAGAATCGAACACCCTTGGAACTGAGACAATCATCTTAAAAAGGTGCTTCACTTCCTTCGAGTGGTTTTTTCAAAGACCAGTTCTCAAACTTAATTAGCATTCCTAAGACATAAAAGACCTTCTCTGACATGGAAAGTGGTAAAAGACATGTAGAAAGCAAATGCGTTACCTTAGCTACCTGTTTGGGGTGACATTTTAAATACGGAAAATAAAGCTGGCAGAATTATAGTGACCTTTCAGCCTGAACAAATAAAATAACATCTGCCAAATCTAAATGGCTGCCTCTAGCTGTAGGAAATGATATGCATCTTTGAGCACTAATACACAGGTCTCTGGTAGGGCTAGCTTTAGTAATCCCTCCTCGACCTAAACAATTTATTTCCCAGCAGAGTGTGCAAGGCTGAAAATTCAAGGAACATGGTGCATGTGCCAAGGGACACCTAGGACCAACTGTGGCTGTGGCTGTGGGGAAGCCATCTGCATAGTCTTCCGTCTCTTAACCTATCACGAATCCCTTGCTTCCTTTGGAGCACCCAAGAGGAGCTGGTCAGCGTATCCCTGTGTGTTTTCTTTACCCCTCCTACATGTGTGCATTTCTGTGTATAGAAGCAGTCTTCTGAGTTATATTTCTTCTTTTTGACTTTCCTCTGGAAACCAAGGCTATATGTGTGGCCTGGGAGCCAGCAGCAATCAGACAGATTCCTGCCAGAAAGGAAACCAGTAGGTCTAAAAAGGGAAAGCTTCTCTTTATAACATTCTCCATTTAAAAAAAAAGCCCTGAAAAATTACGTTTTCCTGCTTCCCCAAGCTCTTTTAGCTTCTGATCTCAGCTATACCAGCACATAGAGCAAATTCTTAATTGTGCTCTTGAAAAGCTGAGAAGAGCAGTTTGTAGTTTTTATTACCTCCTTTATCAGGCACTCTTACATCCCTATCCACCTTCACCTCAAATAGTCCTTAAGTTCAGAGCTGCAGCACATGTGGAAAACACAGTTCTGCGCTTGGGTGATTGGAATCCACAGAGGAAGGAAATGTCATGGAGACACTGCTATTTTACCTAGCTGACACAGAAGGCATGCAGGCCCTGTGAATTATAACCATAATTAGCCAAAAATACTGAATTTCTTGATGGTTTACAAAGGTTAAAGGAAGTTCATGCAATTTACTCTCTGGATTAATATAAATGGTTTTCAATTTAAGCAAATAATGCCAAACAGTCTTAAAATTATTATTATTA
>JAOXNO010000013.1:118860517-118871188 GCA_028565335.1 Limnodromus scolopaceus
ATTATTATTATTAACAGTGGTATTATTAGCATTATGTATAACTTCAGTTGCACTTTGGAGTTTGAGACCATTTTTATTCACCGTGCAAAGAGCTAGGAAGACATGTATCATATATTCCTTGAAGAAGTCATAATCTGTAAAGTCTAGGCCACGAATCAGACTTGTAGCAGGTGGCATTTTGAAGATGGGATGTCAGTCTGAACAAGGAATTCCAGCTCTGGCATCTGCCATATGTCTGAGGGATTTTTGGTGGTGGGGACGGGTAGTTAAGGAGCTATCTGCTTGCTATACAGATGCTAGAATTCCATTTTTTTTTTCATATTTAATTTACTCGTAAGCTTTCACTTTTTTCACCAATGCTGTACCTATGAACCTGACCATAAGGTCTGCCATACTGATCACAGAATGGTTTGAGTTGGAAAGGACCTTAAAGATCATCTAGTTCCAACCCCCCTGCCATGGGCAGGGACACTTCCCACTAGAGGGAGATAATCTCTTCTTAGTTTTAGTATTAACCTTCCAGGATGAAATGACCAGCCTGATAGGTGTGGGGCCAGCAGTGGATATTGTCAACCTAGACCAGCAGGGTTTTTGACACTGTCACCCATAAGATCCTGATAGAGAAGCTGATGAAATATGACCTGGAGAAGTAGTCAGTGAGGTGGATTGAAAACTGGCTGAACAGATCAGCTCAAAGGGTTGTGACAGGGGCATGAAATCTATATGGAGACCAGCAACTAGCAGTGTACCCCGGGGGTCAGTGCTGGCTCTGCTCCTGTTTAACATCTTGAGAGGTGTTACGTCCATGATTTGGATGATGGGGCAGAGTTTGTCCCATCATCCCTCAGCAAGTTCGCTGATGTCACAAACCTGGGAGGAATGGCTGATATGCAAGAGGGTCATGCTGCTATCCAGAGGTACCTCAACAGGCTGCAGAAATGGAACCTGATAAAGTTCAACGAGGAGTGTGCAAAGTCTTGCACTGGAGGAGGAACAACCCCATGCACCAGTATATGCTGGTACAGGTTGCTCAGGGAGGTTGTGTAGTCTCCATCCTTGGAGATATTCAAAAGCTGTCTGGGCGTGCTCCTAGGAAATTGGCTGTAGGTGCTGGCCCTGCTTGAGCAACCCATGGGGGTTGGCCAAGATGACCTCCAGAGGCCCCTTCCCAACTTTAGCCATTCTATGAGTCTATGATTAAGACTGTAATGGAAGGGTGAAGCAAATCACTCTAAGTTTGCCAGACTCAATGGACACACCACAGACAAAGTAGGGTTTGGAGATACCCTTCAGAGGTCTTTTAACCTGCAGGATGTCTGGGGCAACCAGCGCTGGGGAATGTTTCTGGCCAAGGTGCGAAAGGATACTGACAGATGCTTTGTGGGGAACAAGTGTTGCCTCCACAAGTCCCAGCTGAGCCTTCCAGCTCTGGCATTTCCCCTCTCATCCTGGGGAGGAGCAGGTGGCCCTACAGCTCCTGGCAAGCCCCTGTCCCATTTCACCCTCTTGAAAACACTCCTGTGCTACATCAGGCTCCTAATTATATTCATTTTCAGGGTGCCAGTGAATTCAGATTTGATACTTAAAGTGTTGCTCTTTGTTTATACATATACGTACAACAGTTTGGGACCCACCTGCACACAGATTTTGTGTTTGTTTAGTTATATTTGTAGCATTTCAGCAGAACCTTCTCCCAAGTTTTACAAGGCTTCTATTGGATGTTATATCCTTCTCTACTGCAATAAGAGGCCCAGACTGCCAGGTAACACCAAGCTTATACATATGCATCTGTATGCAAATATGATAGTGTTTTGTGTTGCAAAACTTTACTGATCTTATGCCCAACTAAAAATAGTATTAAAAAAAAAATGTTCATAGGACAAATCTTTGCTCAAACATTTGGGTGAAGACTAATTCAGTGCTACCGGTTTATTTCAGTTTACCTTAAACTGGCTCTTAGTCAAGCCTAAACCAAGGCAAGCCACCTGCAAGTCAAGAGTTTAAGTGCTTAAATCAACCATTTTAAATTCATATTTTCATTAAAATGGAGGTAACTGCCCATGTAGACTAACTCATATGGATCATACAGATTTTTCTGAAGTAATTTTTTTTTTACATAGTCTTTTCATTGGAGTTGCTCCTGCTGCACGTGAATGAATCTTTTCTGAGCTAATAGGAAACACGTAATATGCGTATAAGGCTCTGACACCCCTGACTATTTTGTGCTGCTTCTTTCAACGGCCATTGTGTTCATCTGCCCGCCAGGCTGTCCTTCTCGAAATGTAGTGTAAAAGAGATTGATGTGGTCAGGTCTCTTTTCTCCTGTTGTCCGGGGAATTTCTGCCACAGCAGAAAATCTTTCTTCATTCTTGCTGCATGCCTGTGTTCTCTCTGCCTTCTTTTCTGAATAACTTTACAAACAAAATGGCTGTTGAATTCATAGTCAGTCTCAGCATTTGTTATAAATTCATGCCCTTTGATACAAGCTATTCCTTGAAGCATTTGTTCTCATAGGCATTTTACTATCCTTCAGTGCTTCTTGGGTTTTGGGCTATATTTTAAGATGGAACTAATATTGGAATTGAGAATTCCAGTTAGACTAAAAACTGTAGATCTCTAATGACCACAGTTTGCTTTCAAGCCCTAAAAGTAATTGCTGTCTTGCCAGCTCATGTTATTTTCTTCCTTTGGTTTGTATGTTGCTGTCAGCATGTCGCCTCTTATATTCCTTCATCTTCTTCTATAATATATTGATAAGGGGGGGAACTGGGAGGTCTGTAAGTCGGCAAAATTCCCACTAGAGTCTTCAGGGTCTTTTTCTCACCAACACCCTTTGGTTTTGGCCTATGGGAATTGATGAAAGGCTGGAATGAACATGCTGCCATTTGCCTTAGAGCTTTTCCCCTAGGCGAGACCCAAGCCAGAAACTTTATTCCAAAGATTTCTGAAAGCTACATTTGCAAAGCACACGGATATACTGCGTAGCGCGGTGTTCAGCTTGTTACTCAGGCCCATTTCTTTATGAGATGCTGCTCAGCACTACTAATACTACTAGCTGGCAAATTTGGTTTTGAATTGAGTCTTATATAAAATTCTCCAAGCAGGCGACATTAAAGTGCATTCTCCATTAGTCAGGACCGCTTATAAGCACCAACAGGAAGTAGAGCCTGAATTCCCGTTAAATAACACTGACAGCCATTTGAATAACACATAAAGATCACACGAGCGCTGTCTGTCCATATCTTAATGAGTGACTAATCCCACATTGCTTCCTGAATGCTTATAGATTGCTCCATCCAAACAATGAGCATTCAACTTATTAGGAGTTTTATATCAGAGGATTAGCTAATAGCTTTCCCTGAGTACTTCAATAGAAAAAGCTGAAGCATAGACTGCTATATAACTAGGGTGAATGAAAAGTTATTTACAGCATAGATATTTCCAAACAGAATTCTCAGCTGTGTGTTTTCTCTGAGCCAGAAAGAGCAGGCAGGTCCCGTAAAAGCTCTTATAAGCAATTTGGAAGGTTTTTTGGAGGAAGGAAGGGGAAGGTTGGCGATAGTTCATTTTTACCTGGTTAGTGGAGGCAGCTAGCTCCTGCTGCTTCACAGTGTGAGACTACGTGCTAGGCCCCCAGAGTGACACAACCCAGATTCATCCTGGCACACACCGGTGGTCATGAAAGAAAGATGTGTATATGGAAGGAAACACATTATATTTTTTCTGTGGGGATAAAATATAGCCTCTACCCTCCTGATTCTCTAGCATTTGTACTACTATTACTTCTCTTGACTTTTGCAAAAGATACTGCAGGCATCTCCTCTTCTTTAAAAATGAAATTTTTTCCTTTCCTGGAACAAGGAAATCACAACTACCTGCTCTTGTTCTGTGGAAGTTGACACTGGAAAGCTGCCTATTCTGCGGGCAAATTCATCTACTTAATTTATCAGAGATATCAGAGAAAGCCACAAAAAACATGGGTTCTTGTGAATAATGGCGTGAAGGCGTTCCCTCTTCCAGATGGTGAGTTTGACCACAAGTTTGAGAGCTCGCCACTGAAGGATTCCTTAACAAAGCTAGCCATGAACTGGCACAGGAATGCTCAAGGGTATTTACCCCACTAGCTGCTCTAGTGCTCCACCTCCATGTTGGACCCTTCCTTGTGGACTGTTCAGATAGATAAATAGCCCATGTCCCTCTGGAAATGGTCTGAGAGATGGATGCTGGGAGAGACTCGGGTCCCCCAGAGGGACCTGAGCATCTCCCTGTGTGCAGTGTGAATAATAAACACTGGTACCCAGGAGAAGAGCCTGTCTCCAGACAGCAAGGTCTGCAGCCATGGGACACTGGTTTTCAGAGTGTGCTGTCGCACACTTCGCTCTTGTGGAAACTAATATGTGGTAAGATAGACAAAGGGTTCCTGATGACTTATCCTGGTCTTATCCTTATGTGGTGAAGGGATGCTGCCCAGATGCTTCTCTGGAGATCTGGGAAATACACCTAGTACCCCAGGCTGAGAAGAAGCCAGAGTCACTGTTCTCCACCTGTGCCCGCTTCTTTAGCTCTGCAAGTGGTCCTTTCTTCAAGTGCAGTCAAACAGGTGGTCAGGAGACAGGCGCGTCTCCCTCACCAGTCTCATGAGGGGGGTCTCGGGACCATTTCCAAGGGCTGTCATCATAATTCTGTCATAGCTGAGAAGGAATGGGGAAATCCTTCAGCTCCTCCTGCAGCCCCAGGGCTCCAGGATGCCTGTGATAATGATTATATTCCTGTGACAGCTGCATGGTACAGATCCTTGGCCATGACTAATTGCCATTCCAGGGAATGCCTGGAGCTCCATGGGGGATTCTGTGCTTTCCTGCTCCCTGATTCTTCTTGATATCTCCAGACTGAGACACAGAGGCAAACCAGGATTCAGTTCCCTGGGTGCTTTGGGATGACTGACAGGCAGATGGGCTTAGAAGCAAATGAAAATATGATGTGGGGAGGAAGGAAGGAGAAGCGGAGGAAGAGATTCAGTATAAGCCACTATTGGTTGGAGATCTCAACTCCTGTTCATAGGACAAAAGTTTAAAGGGTTATCAAGCATTGGAATGGGGTGCCCAGGGAAGTGGTTGAGGCACCATCCCTGGAGGTGTTCAAAAGAGGGGTTGACATAGTGCTGGAGGACATGGTTTAGTGATGGTTTTTGTCAGAGTTAGGTTGATGGTTGGACTAGATGATCTTGAAGGTCCCTCCCAACCTAGATGATTCTATTCTATGACAGAGACAGCCTTCCACTTGATCACCAAAAGCGTGTAAGGCTGTGGGAAGAAAACCAAAAGGAGACGGTCACACAGCTCTTTGGAGCACCCTTACAATTATCAATAAAGCCATGTTTTCCTAACAGTTTCAGTTGAGTGCTGTTGCTTCAGGAAGCCTGTACGGACCCTTTCAACACAGCGGGGAAGCACTCAGCTTCTTGGAGGACACAGATCAAGGCAGATCTCTGCTCTCTCGGGAAGCTGCTTGCCCTCAGGGCTCTGGTCTGTCTCACACAGGCATCACTTCCAGGGCTGCAGCCTCGAGGATACGTACGAAACTCCAGTGTTTCCCACAGGTAGAAACCAAGGGGCCTCTGAGGCCCCAGGCGATTTCATCAGCTTTCGATGAAGCAGTGGCTGTGGTTAAGGAGCACGCAGGTGTGCGGTGCCGTGCAGGACAGGAGAGAGAGCGCCATTAAACTTTTTAGTTGTGCTGCTGAATGTGTTTAAATGGCCTTGTCCCCTGATTGAAGCAGGAAAGGCAGCTGTTACACAGCGCCAGTGGCAATGCCTGGTGAAGAAGCTCTGAGATACAAAGCTATAGACAGCTGCAGCACACTATGACATTTTTTTATTTTTTATTTTTTTTTCATTTCACTTCTTCATTCTCCTTTTTAATTCTAGCCCGTAGTTGATTAGTGCAAAAAATGCTCTGATGTTTACTCCTGAGAAGTATCGGGGCAGCACCTTGAGGCGCTGCAGCCCATGGCTGTACGACAAGGTTAAGCCACCCCTGTCACCGGCGGTGACACGATCAGCTGCTTACCCCATGGGTCCCATGGCCACCGAGCTCCGTCCGCCCCTGGACCCCAGCGCTGCAGAGGGGAAAGCTGATGGGAGGACGAGCACCATAGACATGGCAGGGGCAGCCCAGGAGCACGGGGAGTCCCAGCCTGGCCAGGATGCTGCAGAGCTGCTGGGCTGATGGGGAGCTGTGGGAGGCAAGCGCCTGCTGGGAACACCCCAGTTTGGAAAAGAGAAACACGGAGATGATTAAACTAAATGGCAAACTTCTGCCTGATGTGGTGGCACACGGCGGCCACGGTGTGGGGGTATCACCTTGTTGTGTGTAAGGGCAGGGGGTTTGCTGCCCATCTCACCCGAATCTGCAGGGTGCAGAGGAAAGGAAGGGAAACAAAAATGCTGTAAAGCCAGAGGGGTGCTGGCACGGGGCATCCGTGCCATCCAGTGCAAGCACACAAGCTGCACCTCTCTTCCAGCACAAGGAGATCTCTTTCCTGGAAGGGGTCTTTGCCTCACACAGGGCATCCCACCATAGCCTGAGCAGGGGGGCTGATCAGCTGTACCCCACAGGTGAGGGGGGTTAGTAGGGGATCAGGGAGCACCAGGGATTTCTTTAGACCACCCTGCCTTCTCCTCGTTAAACCTGTATGTACCTGGTCCTACTATCTCTCTACACCAGTGGTTCACATACTGGAGGTCCACAGTTTGGCCACATCAGGAAAGGAAGGTGCTGGGGCTGACTGGTTACGTTAGGGGAATTCAGATAGTAGCTAAATTCAGATGGCCATAAAAATTTAGATGGACCATAAAATGCTGCTGTAATACGATTCGTGGTCATTTGGGAAGGATCACCCAGTCATGGGAGATGCTGGGGCATGCTTTATAGGTCATAATGAAACAGATGTAATCATTTTGTTTATGCTCATAAAGTGCTTTGCTTTGTGGTAAAGGAAGTAAAGGAGATACTTCTCTGATATCTTAAATACTGCAAGGGAAAATTAAATACAAGAAGTTAGGGTTTGTTTTTTATCTCTGTAATGGAGGTATATTCTGGAAATCAGTCTTTTAACGTCTCTTATGATGAAATATTCCCCAGTGGGATCTGTCCTCACATGGATCTCATCTCAGTGACACAGATGAGGATGCTGCACTCATAATTTAAAGTAAATTAAGCCCAGACTTTTGACTGCTGGTAAATTGCCAGCACCGTGCTTGGTTGGACAAGCTTTGGTCACTGCTGTGCTACAGAATGCATTTCAGTTTCCTTTTGCACATTAAACCTTAATGCTCCCATCAAAAAATAATTTGATTGGAAAATTAGAAGTTGGCTGCTTGTTCCTTTCTAGAAAAAGGAACTAAAACTGAAGGGATTTATCCATTTCTTCAGAACAAAAAGAAAGAGAGAAAGAGATAAAGAAGAAAGTGTTCCTGCTAAAGAAACTTCTCTTTTTTTTTTTAAGTATTCAGGCACACCTAATAAAAAGGCACATAGAAGCAAAATAGAACAATCTGTTGTTATTTAACACGGCAAATACTGTTGAGATACAAATACAGTTAAGTTTTCTCTGGTAACTAAGCAACAGAAGAAAATACCACTTATCTGAATTGCTGTTTATTCTACTGTTTTTTAGCTCTGCAGTAGTGATTTTTATTCTCCACACCTCAAACACAGAAAGAACAACTGTTTATGGTACAGCTAAATTGTTTAATGTACTGTTTGATACAGGGGCAAATTAGGCATCAGAATAAATGCCTAGGACTGCTACAACTAGCCATTAATGACTCTTGATCTTCTCCCAAATGTTTCAGTAGATTATGTAACATAAGCAAATGTCCTCTACTGACTTAGGCAATTGTAATAAATATGGACTACATGAGGCATGAAATCAGAACATTTTCATTTTTCCAAAGAGTGCGAATGGTCTCTCATTCATGTGTATCATCCTAAGGACTTTTTAGATTAAGCACATGGCAGCAACGTAGTCTTTGACACTTCTAAACTGCAGACTTTTTTTTCTAGAGCTGTATATATTACCATCAGACGGATGGTTTCATTAAGGTGAAAGTCTGTAGCAAGAAGCGCTCAGAGCCATAGTCAGACTGGGCTTGCGTATGGCTCTGTGCTTGCACATTGTCTAAAGGAAAAGCAACTGAACGTAACACTTAATAATCTCCAAAATCTCAATTTGTAGCTGAAGATTTGCAATACATTATGGGGCTGGAAGAAAGGAGGCAAGGGCAAATGGCAAACTTTGGGATGGGAAGCCCAGAGGAGCTTAGAAGAGTGAAAGTCGTTGACTGAGCCCAACTATGTGCAGCAGGAACAGCCCAGTCCCACACACATGGGAACAACACGTCCACCAGCAACCAGGATTTGGTTTCTCTGTTTCACTTATTAAAAGCCTCAGCTATCTGCACTAAAAACAGTAGTGTCTGTGAAGCATAATGGAGCAGCTTCTGAAATAATTTGGTAGGGAGAAGTAATGGGCATAAATGACAGGCAGCTACTATGAAGTAAACTGGGTAAAACCCCAGGCTCTGTGAAATCACTGCCAAAAGCTTCTTCAGTTTCATTGTTGCCAGGATATTCACCGAAGGCCTTTTATAAAAGAATAGATGAACTGTAGTCAGGTTGGAAACCTTTAGGCCAGATGCCAGTGGCATCTCAGCTCTCTCTTGCAGAATATCTGACTCTGAGAAATCATAGAATCATTCAGGTTGGAAAAGACCCTTGGGATCATCGAGTCCAACTATCAACCCTACTCTACAAAGTTCTTCCCTACACTATATCCCCCAGCACCGCATCTAAATGGCTCTTAAACTCATTCAGGGATGGTGACTCAACCACCTCCCTGGGCAGCCTATTCCAGTGTCTGACCGCTCTTTCTGTGAAGAATTTTTTCCTAATGTCTAGTCTAAACCTACCCTGTTGGAGCTTGAAGCCATTCCCTCTCGTTCTATCGCTAATTACCTGCGAGAGGAGACCAGCACCAACCTCTCTACAGTGTCCTTTCAAGTAGTCGAAGAGAGTGATGAGGTCTCCACTCAGCCTCCTCTTCCTCAAACTAAACAGTCCCAGCTCCTTCAATCGCTCTTCGTAAGATTTATTCTCCAGGCCCTTCACCAGCTTCGTTGCCCTCCTCTGCACTCGCTCCAGCACCTCGTTATCTCAATTGCCTCCCATTTGGAAATTATTCTGGGGGCCTGGTTGCCTACCTTGTACTGGAGCAGGAGCTAAGGAGGTTTTTTATCCACAAATTCAGGACAGAATATCACATTGCTAAGAATAAGGGAGAAAGGAGTGAGATTTTTCTGTGCAAGAGAAAAGGGCAACTCGTCCCCATCGTGGGTTTATGAAATCTCACCTGGATTTGAGTCTGCTGAGTAAAAGCTATACCTTTCTCCTGCGGGAAGGTGTTAGGTTGGTCAGCTGCCAATTCCTGGGGAGTGAACCCTGTGAGATTATTTGCATTCATCCCAGTAAATCAATTAATGTTTGTAAAGCACTTTAAACTTGAAAAGCACTCCTATAAATATTTGGTATTATCATATAATTACGCTACCAGATCTCAATTAAATGCACAATTGGCCATGCTTTAATCATGTAATTGAAGTGTCATGAGAAGTATTTCAAATGTAGGTATCTCAGTCGGTGCTGACCATCCTCGAGACAGGTCTGTAAGCCTGGAACGAAATGAGGACTCTTGATTTTGGAAACTCTGGAGACCTACTGTCTGATCAGAATTATTATCTCTTTCCCTAGGAAAGAAATATCTTTTTTTCACATCTACAAATATAGGTAATTTTTTGCCTCTATTTGTCTTGCACATTCAACACTTCTTGTGGGCAGCGCAAGAGCTAAACTGCTTTTCTGTTTGTTTGACTTTCTTTTAAGCTTTGCTGCCTTCCCTTATTAATATAATGAAAAAAAGAATGTCACTTGTGATGTTGTCTCAGATTTATATCCTTCAGGGTTATGCTTTATCAGTGGTCCATATACTGTGCTGTGTGATATACCGAAATAAATTAAAACAATTAAATGCTGAAGCATCTCCATTTTCTCCAGAGGGTAAAAAAGACATTAAACCTCAAATAATGGTATATATGTTGCCATCTGATTTCCAGCAATATAGGAAGTATTGCTTCCTACTTCATTGTCTTAATTCTGAATAGTAAGCTTGTTTTTATCAGCACTGACAACCCAATCCGTGGTCTGGCTTCAAAAAAAAAGACCCAAAATAGTAATTTAAAAATAGTAAGATTTGGTATCGCTTTTTCATAGTACATTTTACAGTCTTCTAACTTTAAGAACTTTAGGAAACTCAGTTACCTCTAAGCTTTTCTCCATAAGTATGAGAGCTATGAAATTGTGAAAGGTATTTTTGGGGTGGAGGGTTTTTTTGTTTAGTTGTTGCTTTTTTTTTTTACTTTTCTAATGAAATCAGAAACTTTAATGGACTATCCTAATTTATTAGATGAAGTAGTTACTTTACGAGATGGCAGTAATGTTGCCATGCTTACCATTCATAGAATCATAGAATGGTTTAGGTTGGAAGGGACCTTAAAGATCATCCAGTTCCAACTCCCCTGCCATGGGCAGGGACACCTCCCACCAGACCAGGTT
>JAOXNO010000013.1:118884640-118898540 GCA_028565335.1 Limnodromus scolopaceus
GCAATCCTGCTTTGGCAGGGGAGTTGGACTAGATGATCTCTAGAGGTCCCTTCCAACTCTGTCAAATCCGTGAATCCATGAATTATAACGACAATAAATTTAAAATCCTTTCTTTTTTCCTGTGGTTGTTATTTCTTGTGGTTTGTCAGTTCATAAAGTGGTAAACTGTATTATTTTCTCTTTATATAATGAATACAATTTAAAAACAAATCATTAATGTTTTTTTTTGATACAACAGAAGAGAGAATTCCTAGTTTTAGTTTTGATTGAGGCATTTAGTGTATCATTTGCGCATGGGTGGCCAGTGTTCTCTCCTGAGTTAAACAGCTGGGCAGGAAGACTCTCATGACATGAGGCTACTGAATCACTATTGATCCCAGTCCATTACACTTAATAGACACTGCGTCTGCATGCTCTTTCCCACCCTGCAGACATTGCAAGGTGCAGAGGAATTCTTCCATTCCTCACATAATTGAGTCAAAAGCATGAACTGAATCTTTTCTCAGGGTGGTTTTCCTGGCATAGCCAGAAATAGCCCTCCTCCCTGTCACCCCCCAGCAGCCATCCAGGACTGTTGCAAGGTTTTGCAGGAGCTCTGGCAGGAGCACCCTCCTGGAGCACCCACCCGGTGTCACCAGGAGGATCCAGAACCCTGCCGTGGGGTCAGAGAGTGGCCAAGGGGCTGATCGGGAGCATCCTGCGGGTGCTAGCCACTGGGGCCACAGGGCTTTTGGGACTCACGTGTGGCAGAGACCAGCAGCAGCAAGTCCCCTCTGCCAGCTGCCGCGTCGCTCTGAGCAAGGCTGCTGCCGTGTGTCCCTGGCGGTGGGAACAACCGAATGACTCACGAAAAACCTCCTGACTCGCTGCAGTTTTCGGTCTGCGAAATTAAATAAACTAACCCCCGTCTCAGCTTACTGTTTTATGCTGTGCTAAAAATCTGCGGTAGCTCCGGGGCTGCTTCGTGAGCCGTGCTGTCGTCCCCGTCACAGGGGCCAGCGAACGATGGGGTGTACCCCTCCTTCAGCCATCTGCTGCCACCCCTGCATCAAAGCCCTCGGAAAGCTTATGCAACTTCAGGCTGTTTCCAGGTTTTTAACGAGTGTCTTCGGTACTCTCATGTTCTCTTTCCTGCTCTGTGGAAAAAGTGTATTGAGTGCTTTATTATCACTGGAAAGGTGGATAGATAGGAAAGAGCTGTTCATGCACCGTCTAGTTAAATTGCATCTTTCCCAGGTCTCTCATGCCACAGAAAGGCATTCAGAGCTCGTTTTGAACTCCTGGGTTAGTCGCTCTTGGTAATGAAGCTTAATAAATAAGATGCCCCAGAGCCATAAAAAACTGAGCTCTGGTGACCTTCTTGATCCTGACCCTAAGTGGCATGGCAGCATTTACTCTCTGGGTACTCATAACAGCTTGTCATCCTTATTACCTATATATAGCACAAAACATAACTGCTTTTCTAGGTAACTGGGCTCTTTGCTGGTTTTGCTCAGCAGAAGGCAGAAAACATGGACGGTGGGTCCAAGGCAACAGTAAACTGAAAATGGCTTCCCGTGTCTTTTCTTCAGACCCACTGTAGTCCCAGCAGATCTCATAGGCGCGCCACAATGCCAAGACTCTCATCTAGAGGGTTTTAGTCAGGTATTTTCACCTGCAAGCACAATAGATACTAAAATGGTTTGCAGTAAAAAGTGATTCTTCTGGGTAATGAATATTTTATATCTTTTTCTTGGCATTTCCTTTAAAAAGCATGATTTTTCTTTCCACTCCTATGGAGTCAGTTTTGTTTTAAAGAGCTCTCTTGGAAATGCCTGAAAGTGTCTTGCATGGTGATTCAGCAGGAAAGAAATGGGGTTACAATCATCTCCTTGAGAGAAAATCCAAAGGTGTATTCTGGGGTTTGATGGGTTGGGTTTTTTTTCAGACTTTGAATTTCACTTCCTTGATAAAGAGGGCAGCAACAAAACTGGGAAAAGAAGGTGGAAAGAGTGCATGATGCAGCCATACGCCTGGCTGGCTTGTTCCCCACACCTGCTCTGGGGTGGTTCAACTTCAGCTCCTTCAGTGCCATTCCTTGAGGTGGAGAGCGGTGACAGCAAGGGCAGACTCAGGTCTCTGCCTTTGCAGCAACAGCAGCAGCAGCACATCGTGAGGCGGCAGCAGCCTTCGGAGCCAGATGGTTTTTTTTTTTTCTGAGCAGAGCATAATGGATTGCAATTGAATTGATATTTTAAGCTAACAAATGTTTAGATCAGAGAGGCGCACAACGCAGACGCTTACAATACAGGGCTGATTGCAGCATGACAGAAGCAGCTAAATGCTGTAACGGGGAAGGTGGTGTCAGCATTTCACTTCTAAATTTTGATTCTCAATGACTTCAAGCAGCTGGAAAAATTTACTTTTAGCTGAGACTTGGACAAGGACATGGGCCAAGACCCAGAGCAATCTAAAAAGGGATCCCAGTTCATCTTTGTATGAAAGGCTTCCCAGTATGAAATAGCTTAAATATGAAGGTAGCAAAATCTGCTTCCCCACAGACAGGGTCCTGTGTTTGTTTCTGAAGCTGAGATGCCAGTGAGGCAGTGAGAATGAGCAGAGCTTCGAAAAAAGCTCTGCTGAAAAGATCAGCTGGGTAAAATGTGCAGAGCTGCCAGTGATCTCTAGGACAGCACATCAGCCATGCTTCTCCTAACGTGAAAGCTAAAGGACTAGTAAATTGAATGGTGGCAAAGTCAGAATTGGGTATTGAGAAAGGGCTCTCTTCAAACATTAGCCTGTATAAGGTATCCCTTTGTCAGAAGGTATCACTGAGGCCAAGCAACCAGTAAGGTTGACCAAGGATTGAAGAACCTTAACAATAATAATATAATAATCATCATCATCATTATCAGAATTCTAACAGCAAATGCTTACGATCCAGCCATTCTGGAGGTATTTACACACTTGTATCTTTCAGAGTTCTGTTTCCTGATGTAGAAAAAGCCCTTTTCTTCATGGCAGGATATTCCTGAACTGTTTATTGTAGAATTTCTTATACCTTTCAGTGAAGTGTCTTGCACTGGTTGTTATCAGCAAGACAAAGGAAATAGCTTGCCTGCAAGTCCAGACTTGCAGACTTGTCTTACCTTCTTCTGTTACTACACTTGGGGAACTGTTCTGCATTATAGGCTTTTTTTTTCTCCTACTTGATGTTTCATCAATAGGGAACAGTCACCAAGACCAAGTCTTTCAGATTATACATTCAGAAGTATTTAAACTGGCTCTGCAGAACGAATTGGGAAGATCAGACACTTAAAAATATCTCCTGTTTTGACAGCCTTGATATCTGTACACACTGTGAACCAATTTCCAGATTTGATGCTAACAAGAGAGTTCTTTATGCAGCCTTGAAACAGAAGAGACAGCACATAAAGAAGTTAAAAGTAAAATTGAAAGGTATTGTAGAAGATGGTTAGACAAATATCTTAACATGAGTAATTTGTAGAACAAAGTCCTCAACTAAGAGAGAATTCCAGTTAAGAGATTTTCACACATTTTTCTTTATATGAGCCATACCTGCCATTAAATAAAATAGTCCTGCTGGCAAGACTGTGGAAGGATGGTTCTCAGATACCAAGTTCCTGGTCCCAAGAGCTGTATAGAAAACTTTGCCAAATGTCTCCACTGCCAAGTCTGGAAAGAGAGAAGATAAAGTCTGAGGAAAGCTGGAGTATAATGAAGAGAACACCAGACTTTTAGATCAAGCCTTTGGGATGCACATCAATAACCTGTTACTTTGACAAACATTTTAAAAATTGGGTGTCTAAAGTTAGGAAAAGGGATCCATAAAAAGGTAACCTGCTTTTCAAAAGGATAAGCATTTGTAACTTTAAAAAAGTTGGCACTTACATGTTTGTAAATATGTTATGGCTACAGAGAAATTGTATAAATACCTGTTGACCCAAATGGCAGCTTGCCTGATTAAGAACCTGAGATCATATAATGTTGAAATCCATGAAAATATTTGTGTCTTTTTTATGATATCCTGAGAAATCTTGTAGTCTTGTGACTAAAAATAATCCAGTTACAAGATATTTTTCAAATTATAATGCTTTCTTGACTGCATTAATAAGCACCATAAAATCATTACTGGATTTTAAATATACCTATTTCTTCTAAAAAATAAGGTTGTCTGTAACACAATTAGATTTTCTTTAATTTTTCCTCTTTTATTGAGGTACCTCATGCCCATCAGACTGTGAGCTTACTTATAAGTGGGTCTGCATTTTTGTTGCCTGATAAGATGGCCAAGAAGAACAAAATCTTGCTTTAAGGACAGTATTAATTAACTAACTAATATTTAGTTTTTGATTGCAACCCCCACATGGACACTAAAACATACATACAAATTCATTAGCGCCTCACCGGTGAGTGCTAAAAGGTTTATTAGTTTTTTGCAGTGACTATTTGATGCTGGTTCCAGTTAAGCACTACTGCCCAGACATTCATTCTCTGGCTTATTAATCCACAGTGACAAATCCTGTTTCCTCCTCTTTCCCATCCTCCCCTCCATTCCCCCTTGCAAACACACTTTTCCCTCCCTGTCATTTGCAGAAGATGCTGGCTTTAACGACAATGTCATAAATTTTGAAGAAAAGGGAGGTGGTGCTTTCAAGCACTATTTCTGTTGTCAAATACAGAAGCTTTAGCTGCTGAATGTCTTTATATACAATCATTAAAATATGTTCAGCTCTCTAAAGCCATTACAAAGGCTGTAATGGTCCAATTCACAGTGTGTTTTTGTCATGGCCTCTCCCAATAGTTGAAGGAATGTCAGGTGTCAGATAAGAAGGGATGTATTTGGGTCACCAAACTCACTCTCCTGCAATGAAACACAAAGAAACAAATGAAACAATACTAAATTACAAACCGCAAAACAATAATCAACAAAAATGAGCAATACGTCATCTAAGTGTGCCCAAAGTGAGACAAGAATAGGCAAACTGCCCAGAGAGGTTCATGTATTCATGTGTGGAGGGACTCAGGACTGAGATTAGAGATTTCTAGGCAAACAGGCACTAAATCTGTATTGTTCTCCAGGTGGGGCCAGAGAAATGTGCCTACCTCTCCGCACTCAGGACTGAGAATTCATCCTGAACATGGATGTCCAAAAAGCTGTATGGGTTTGGCAGAAATCTGCATCTCTGCTAACTTTTCCTTTAAACAATTGAAAGGAAAAAGAAGTCAAAAAAAAAAAAAAAAGAAGCAGTATTTATGTGCATGAGCATAAATTGTGATGGCTTGTGTGTTTCCATGTCCCAGTAAGCTTTGGGGTTTCACCAGAGAATGCAAATTAAAACTGACTGCAACAGTTGGCTCTAGATTTTGTTGTCAGGGAGCAGTATTCATTTTTCTTCAGTGCCTGGTTTCTGTTGCCTTTCTGCTTAAGAGAAAAAGAACAAAAGGAGGTGAGGAGGCAGATCGAGAGCATGGCATAAAAACTAAAATATGCTAAAATTATACCTTCCTGCTGCCATGAAATGCTATAACCCAAGGATACTGAAAAGCTAGATCTGAAATATAGCAGAAATGTGCTGTTCTGAGAGGGGAAGAAAGAGGCAAACAGATAAAGGTATTGGCTGGCAGAGTGCAAGAACATAACTGACCCACCAAACTTTAAAATACATTTTCATTCTCATCCCTATGCAGACTTACTCAAATCCATTGTGAGACGTTGTGGGACTGAGTCCTTGTGCAAGAGTATCCCGTCTACTCCACTCTGGTGAGACCTCACCTGGAGTGCCGAGTCCAGCTCTGGAGTCCTCAACACAGGAAGGACATGGGCCTGTTGGAGCAAGCTCAGAGGAGAGCCACGAAAATAATCAGAGGGATGGAGCACCTCTGCTATGAGGACAGGCTGAGAGAGCTGGGGTTTTTCAGCCTATGGAGACCTTACAGCAGCCTTCCAGTACCTGAAAGGAGCCTACAGGAGAGATGGGGAGGGACTCTTTATCAGGGAGTGGAGCAATAGGATGAAGGGTAAAAATTTTAAACTGAAAGAGAGTAGATTTAAATTAGATATTAGGAAGAAATTCTTTGCTGTGAGGGTGGTGAGACACTGGAACAGGTTGCCCAGAGAAGCTGTGGATGCCCCATCCCTAGAGATGTTCAAGGCCAGGTTGGATGGAGCTTTGAGCAACCTGGTCTGGTGAGAGGTGTCCCTGCCCAGGGCAGGGGGTGTGGAACTGGATGATCTTTAAGGTCCCTTCCAACCCAAACTATTCTATGATTCTGTGTTTCTATGATTATACTGAAGAAAAGCACATGGCCTGTATCTTTTCTTCCAGGCAAGACAGCTTTCTAGAACAATTGTAACACTGGCACCAGCCCTCACAGCATCTTGCAGAAGCATCGCCTTCACCCCTGCTTAGCATTGCCCACGGTGATCCCATCCACGTGGGTCACCTCCAGCTGACCTCCCCGGTGTAGTTTATGTTGTTAAGACTTGTGGGTATTACGGGCAGTCTCTCCTGCCTTGTGTGTCAGCAGCAATACTCCTGTGAGACTCGATGAGCATGCCAGGCAGATCTGTGTCCTGCAGGACAGCCAGCCTGGCTGCTCCCCAACCACACTGGGGGCATCAGAGCATGCCCTGGGGTACTGGTCCCCCAGAATGGGCATCTGACACTGGGTAGGGCACAAGGGAATTCTACAAAGATTTCACACCAGCATTTTGGGTTCAGCTTTGTTTCTTGATAAACAATGGTTTGCTCTGGTTTTGGCTCAGATGCAGGTTCCGTTTGGCTCAGTGATTTTCTGTTATGCTTCTCAGGCATCACCCACTGCCACAGGGTTACTGTAAGCGATTATTTTAGATGGATTCTGGTGGAATATGCCAATGCTCTCAAACATCATTGATCATCTGGCTCAGGTTCTTCTTCTGACTTGTATATTAAATGAGCTGACATTTGTTTTGGCTTGTTTTGTTTTCTGCCAGAATTCAAGCTATCTCCAGTGAGCCTGTTTTAGCAATGTTTGCTAAGCTGTCTGCTTGCGTGGGGGCTTGGTTTTCCATTGGTTTCAGTGGACTTTTGATCCACTCTTTCTTATAGGTACTGCTCTGAATATCCTATTCTTCTTGTCGTCAGTGGGAGTTTTATGCAAGAACACATATAGTTAGGACAGCAAGAGAGAAAAAAATGTCTTAAACTAGGTATTCTTCAGCCAGTTGTAGAAGAAAAGTTTGCCTGAAATCAGCAATACACCAAACAGAGAGATGTCAACTGTCTGTATATGCTCCCTAGATTCTCATGTGAAGAAATCATTGGAAGCTGCTCAAAAAACTGACAAAGTTTTTTGTATTTTTTTTTTTTTAATTGGGAACATCAAGTGTCAACAATATCCTGCTTACACAATACTGATACAATTTATGGCCCAGTACTGTAATCTCTATCATCAACTGCCATGGGAGCTGCCTGAACAATGAGTCTTTATTATGTGTGGAGCATTTCATACCATCTGTGTCCCAGAACACTTAACAGAGTTAGATAAAACAGTCTCAGTAAATAACAGCAGCGAATAAATAAATTTAAAAGGTTTAGGCAAAGGAAAGCAGAAATAATTCAAACTCTTAGTCAGACATGCAGCACACAGCGTGGCAGTAAATGATGCCATGTAATTCTTTCGAAAAATACCAAGAAATTAGAACAGTTTTTTTCCAGTTTGTCCTCTGAAATACCGACACTGCTGCTCGAGAAAGCTAAAGAGAATTAGTGTCATAAACAAGCAGTCTGGAGTCTACCAGAGGCAGCCACGCAGAGTGCTAAGCGTTCAGTTCAAGAAACCATCGAGTCCCGGTATAACAAGATACTTAAACCAGTCCCTGTGATTAGAGTTATTCAGCTGTGGAAAGCTGGGCGTGTATTTTAATACCTTGCTGAACTGTGAAGAACATGCTAAAGAAACTGCGTGTTAGGGGTGGAATTAATCTCACTGAACTACAGTTCTGTTTAAAAGTTAGATGTCCTGTTTAATCCACTTGTATAGCCAATTAAGAGAGAAAGGCACCTGAAGGACATTCTTTCTTTCTTCAGGTGCATCTGATTCAGGTGAGATGACTTACCCTATAGATATGCACACTTCTCTCCATGAACTAGAAATGGAGCCCAGGTAATTAATTTAGTTTCAGTGTCTGACTTTAAGATGGCTAAAGTCAAGGGAGATGGACACACATTCACTTTTTCTACATCTTTCACTGCAAGCCAGCTGCTTGAAAAATCTGCGGGGAGAGCTTTCACATGGAGAGAGCTCCATGCACATGCCAGGAGTTTGCATTGCTTTAGAATCTGAGAAATTTTTAATTCCTCCACTGTGAAAAGTTTCCCTGCATTATCACCCAGGACTAAGCTGAAAGTTAGTTTAGAATGCAAAGAGAATGCTGCAGTTAAAAAACGCCTGGCCAAACTGTCCTGGTTTGAGGTGGCACGGCACTGAAGTCGTGGCAGTTGTGTGTCAAACCCACAGCAATGAGAGACACTGCAAATGTTTGTGACTTAATACTGCTACAGGTCATGCAGTGAGTTATAATATCCAGGCTGCCCTCAGAAATGACAGGGTGCTGCTCTCCAAGGAAGGAACAGCTTGTTCCACCTGCCACAAGATCAGCCTTGCAGCCTTGTACAGAAAATGCTCCGATACGATACCTTGGGAGTATCCTCGTACAACTGGTTTGTCTAATTCGTGCTGGCAGACACAATCTGAATTCAGTGAATCAGAAGATACATGAGATTTCGTCAGCGAGATCATTTGAGTAGACCGACACAGGCACCACCAGGGTCCGTCAGCTGCTTCAGAGAACTGCTGGGGCAATGGAGAAGAGCACGGGGGCCAGCTAAGGCCGCTTGGTGGCAAGTGCCTGTATTGCAAACACTTAATGGAAGGGGCGTGCATAAGGAAACTGGTTTTCTGGGCATGAAATAGGAAATATCTGGCCCCTGGTTTAACTGGTTCCCACAGGCAGACCTGGCGTGTGCAGATCTCACACTACACTTTACAGTTCTTGCTCTAATAAATTCTCCTTCTCTGGAGACATTCAAAACCCACTTGGACAAGTTCCTGTGCAACCTGCTCTAGGTGGACCTGCACTGGCAGGAGGGTTGGACTAGATGATCTCCAGAGCTCCCTTCCAACCCCATGTGATTCTGTGATTCTGTAATAAATGCCTCTTGTACACTGAAGACGTATCTTCAAGGTCTCAAAGATGGTAATAGCAATTGAATAGCAAAATGCAAACATTATGCTTTGTCAGCATAAACAAAACAACAGTTATATCAAAGGTCCTACAGGCATTGCTCATTTGTACTAATAATTCCTGCTTTGCAATCAGTCTGTACAAGATGCCAAATTAATTATTTTAAACACTTTTCACCACTTGGAACTTATTTTAGACTACAAGTGGGGAAGTAAGGAGAGGAACAAAGAGCAGGGAAATGGAAATTCCTTCACCATCAAATAATTGAGGCATATGACAGAAGAGGATTTAGAAGGAAAAAGCCCTAAGGAGATTTTTCAGAGGTTTCACTAGTTTGTTTAGTGGTGAACCATCCAAAAATGAAACGCCTGAAAAGCTGGAGGCCAAACAGCGGAAAATAACCTGTGCACACAGAAACATTGCAATGTTAACTGCTGGAAGAAGCATAAATTATGCATTTCTGATGTGTCTCTATAGGCCTTGTAACCTTTTTTTTGCCTCTTAGGGTGCTCATTATTTGCAGGAGCAATTAACAGATAGTATCTAGCAGCTAGCATGATTTCTTACCTTTAGAGTGATTTCAAATCAAACAAAAAGGAGGCTAATAGAGCCAAGCTGTGAAGTTGTTTCTGAAGTATATTGGATAGAAATAATCAGTAAATTGAAGGTACATGGTGCCAGGGAGCCTGGCTTATGTCTAGCTGATTTTGCTTGCCGAATCTTTTATGTTTTGGATAGATATTGTTGTTACTGTGAGAGATTATGCAAGTGACACAAATAATGGAAAAATCCTTCATTAAGTAATTGTGAAAGGAGAGGCCTAACTTCCCTTACTTCAGCAAGTTCAAGCTGATTAATCAAAAGATCTATTTTTTCAACAACCAAGAATAAACTAAAAACAAAGGAGGGAAAAAGCACACTTAGCACTGGTCTTGGAAGAAAATGACTAGCTAGTTCTGATGACTAGCAATCTGCTCAGTTCCCCAAACTGACTAGAGAATTTTCAGCATTTAAGACTTAGGTATAGCTTTGAAAAAATAATTGATCCAGTGCAAGCTACAAAATTCTAAGATAAAATTTGTACAAAACAAATTATTTCAAGTCTTCAAAAATTTTAAATGAAATGTTTTCTATCTGAATGAGCAGATTGTTGAATACGAATCAGTCCTATGATACCTTTAGAGCTGTCCTCCTATTGCAAAATGGAAATCCATGAAAATGTTTAATATACAGAGCCTGTGATAGTCCTACATGCTCCTCTAGTGCTCAGTGTGATGCACCATCTTTTTTTTCAGTGGTAACTTGCTATATTTGCAGTTCTTTCCTAATGAATGAAAATAATTCCTAAGGCTACTGCCTCATGTGCACTAAAATACATTATAAAAGCCACATAAGTTGTTGTTTTTTTTTTAAAGCAGTCACTAAATTTCTGGTTAAAAAAAAAAGAAACAATCAGAACTTTAAAATATATGCTAAAACGTTTATTATTGCTATATCCCTTTAGCCCATCCAAGCCGCCAGTGTCTAATACCACTCTTTTGCTGTTTCATCATAAGCGTAGGCTGAGTCTGGAAATAGGATTTGTGTAGATTCCTACACCATACAGACCTGCTGCTTTCATTGAGGATCCAGGGGGAGTCAGGAATCTGGCTTCTGCTACAAAATCGAAGTTTTAAGTCTCAAGTTCTTTGGATTGAGGATATTTTTCTCCTGTAAACTACCAAGTCTTGAACATTTGAAAAATATACGCTTGCAGAAAACCTTGGGTTTATAACAGTTTTCTGATGATTTGTTAATGAACTACATAACTCAAAACTTTCTATTTTATTATGTTAAAAATAAAAAATAATGACTGTAACTATTAGTATCAGGCTTTTAAAATAATCTAATTGCATTTAAATACACTGGGAATAGTATAAAAAGACTTACAAGGAAAAATCTTGGAGCCACTCAGTCCACCTCACATTGTGGCCGAGATTTCACTCCCAGGAGAATCAAAATCAGATAAGAAATGAGACTGGATCAGTAGCAACATGGTTTTATTTTTCTCAAAATTACAAAAATAGCTATCGAGCCTAAAATATATGTTTAAATTATGATAAAAAATGCAATTTCATCTTGCGTGTAGGAACACCAGTAGATTTATTATTTTTTAATGAGCAAAATGATATCTAGATCTCAGAAGCAGAAAATGAAAGGCTGATATTGAGCTTGTAAGGAGGGGATATATTTTGGCTGACACAGCGGAGGCAGACTGGTTACCATTTAGGACAACAAAGCCAGTCATCTGACTTTGGATGTTGCTGTCCTTCTCTACAGGAGCTAGAGAAAGTAGATCAGGGAAGAGGGCAGTCAGAAGGTCACAACTTTGGTCTCGGAGGATTTCAATTACTCAGGTATTGATTAGGATGACAATTATACAAAAGCTGTAGAGAGGAACACATTTGTAAAGGTTGCCCAGGATTGCTTTGTTTAGCCATTTGTTGAGGTGACTACATAATGAGAACTTATTTAAAAACTCAACGGATGTGACAGCTCTGATAAATAAGCAGAATTCGGGAAACAGCGAGACCTTTCTAGGATCTGCTAAAATCTGTCTTGTGGTGAGGAAACACAAGGCTGTTTCCCTATCACAACTGTGAGCACTCCTCCCAGAAACTCCCTGTCAACTCACTTGTGAGAAATGACCACACACCGTCCAAAGATCTTCTCTGCCTCCTATGCTAGCTCAGAATATGTCTCTACCCTGATTAAACTCCCTAAAAGCTCAGATTAAAATCAAGGACCTACTACCAACACAGGCTTACAAAGGCACATGTATCTGCACGTGTGTGTGTAAATACTAAGTCATCATCCTAATACTAGACATTTTCTTGGGAGCGGTGCTTTATATTCCTTCCAAAAAAGATGCATAATTAGGTGGAACATCTTCAAAAATTACCATAATGACAGCTTAAATTTCCTGTACAGTATGGATTTTAAAACGTTGTTTTGTAGTCTTTGCCAAATAGGTCAATAGACGTGAAATCTTAGTCAGAATACGATCCACCTCTACAGCTGAACTGTTTATTCAACGTACATGGAGAGTGCTTCTTAGTTATCACAACAAAGGCATTTCCAGGAGTTTCATGAAGCTGAGGACTGCTTCTAGGCCAAGGATCCCAGGTCACGTTTGCAATTAATCCCATATATTTTTCTAATGCTTGAACAGTGTATTAATTTATAATTCATCTGAGGGTTTAATGCTGCCTTCAGATACCCAGGCTCAAAGCCTCACTAATACAGCACGTTTATTTCTTCACTTTTGAGAAGTGGAATGCAAAAAGGCTGGGATTGCCGCTAGCACTGTTGTTTACTTAGCATCCCCATGCCCCGTTTTAGCCAAAGGTGATGCCTCTGCAATTAAAATAGAATTTCATTTATTTCCAGCCTGTCTTTTATGCAGCTTCTCTGACACAATCTGTAATGAGTAGTTTGTGTCCATCTGGCTTAGTCGTGTGTGGAATCAAGAGATTCCAGCCTCTCCCCGTTACATCAGGGATGCTGTTGTTTATCAGCTGCTGCTTGCCCATGTGCAGTCCGGGAGGGAAAATTCTACAGAGACTAGAAAAAGCTCCCTGTGAAAGGTCATCTCTATTTTGAGGAATTTTGAAAGGTGTGAAGTATTCGTGAGCACAAGGATCTCCTAAAATACTTCGGTATAACTCTGCTGTACAATTCAAAATTGAGGCAGGTGTGCTGTGAGGCATGATTTGCCACCCCTACAGGCCACACAGATTTTTATGTGAGAGAAATCACCAGTCTCCCCGCCCCTGCTAGAAGAAACAGCCCGGAAAAACCCTTCTCAGTGCTTTATTCACTGTAGGGAGAGGGAACGGGACTATTCAGCTGGCCGATCCCATTTATTGAGCTGTCCAAACGTACGGAAAATCCTTCATAGCTTGCTTTAGGTGTCATTCAGACAAACTTTAAGGGGGAGCAGGCAGGGAAAAGTCCCGGCGCTGGGCTGCTCCGCTGCCGGTCCCCCACCGCAGCATCGCAGTGCCATCTAGTGAGAGCCCGGCTGGGAGCCACCGGGAGCAACGCCGGTACGGCTCCGGTAGTCAACGGCCGCGATTTATCGTTCTTGGACCGGAGCTGGCCCCGCTTCGCTTGCACAGCCCCGGCTCCAGGTTATGCAGCTGTAAGCATCCTGCAAATGCACTTTTGGGGAGTTGCCCTTAGCGGGAACAGTGATTGAACCCCCTGTGGAATGGTGGCCCTGGTTCTCGGTGACATCTACGGCTCTGAGAAGTTGTACACTGGAGTTATACAGTGATAGAGCAGCTGTAGGTGTTGCTCTGAAGAGCATGAAGGAGGGACGGAAGGAGAGGATGAGTCTAGTAGTTCAAAGCATAGACTTTGGGGTTTTAAGTACAGCAGATGCTGGGGAACAGCAGGTTTGTTCTTGCAGGAGAGACTTGGAAATGCTCTGGTGGCTTTCATCGGAGTAGCTGGGTGAATAGATGCTGCTGGGCATATAATCTAGAGTTTATGAAGCTGAAAAAACCAAATGGGAATCCAGGTCAGACTTTGTCCTTCACATCTGTGATAGTGAGGTTCAACAAGGGCAAATGTAAGGTCCTGCACCTGGGGAGGAAGAACCCCAGGCACCAATATAGGTTAGGG
>JAOXNO010000013.1:118898640-118923082 GCA_028565335.1 Limnodromus scolopaceus
TGGATGCAGTCCTGAGTGATGTGCTCTGGGCAACCCTGCTTTGGCAGGGGAGTTGGACTAGATGATCTCTAGAGGTCTTTTCCTTCCAACTCTGTCAAATCCATGAATCCATAAATATACTACCAGAAACCCATAGTACAGATGGGTGCAGGGGAAGCTGAAAGCAACTGGATATGGAGAAGAATGAGCAGGAGGCTATAGCAAAGGAGTAATCATGTAGGCTTGCAGGCTGCTTTGCTCATCCCCACTGTCTGCTTTAGCTTTCTTGCTGGGGCTGCTAATACATGGTGTGCATATAATACAGTTCCAAACTGCTAAAAGAAAGCATAGTAAGACAGATTTGTTGTATTGCTCGGAAAAAAACAACTCCACACATAATAAACAGTCAGTGCATCAAAATTCATACCTATTTTTTAGGAAAAGGTATGCACACATTTATTACCAGTTTTAAATTCTTTATAATACCAACTGTAGCTACATCCAATCCCAGAGGGAGTCCCCTGCAGAAAAAGGGGAATATATTGCATCAGTATTTCATTACACAGTCCACTGATCACAAAACACATCCACTCTAGGTTTACCCCAGAGTCCCTACCCAACACGCTGCTCACTCAGAACAAATGCAAGCTCCAGAGGCTCAGAAAAGGGAGTTTAAACCACAGTCTTTCATTGTAGCATCTTGTCCCCTGTAGATAATTAGCACACTTCACAAAGCTCTGATTAAAGTAGTCTTTTTTTTTTTTTCTCTTGCCCTGTCATCTAATGGTCCGGCTACTGCAAAAATGAAAATGCATTCATTAAGTTAATGATTTTGTGTTCTGAGATTCAATATATCCTGTATTTTCTGTCTTCCCTAATAACTATTGCAGGAAACAGCTGGTGTCTGCCATGTTTACGCATTTTGGAATATAGGAACCTCCAGCTTCCATATAACAAGCTGAGAGTAAGTGGTCTAGGAGCACACTGGCAGGGTATCCCCTCAGCCCCAGAGGTGCCATCTGGCCTGTTTAGACTTCTTTATATTCCCTTTATGATGTTAATGTGGGAAAAAGAGGTGGCGGTGCAAGAGTCAAACAAGTTAGCTACTTTAAAAATGCTCTTTTGATGCATCAAGGCACTGGTTCTTGAAATGAGTATGGGGGGAAAAAGATGGTTTTATGTTTCCAAATATGACAGAGTTAGTAAGTTAAGAGATTGTGATGTCTATGGTAACAGACAGCTGGAGTGACATATAAAGCCTGTTCTCTGCATCCCATCCTGCACAAAGTAGGTATGAAATATGTCTAAACCAAAATGGTATTTTTTAAATATCCACTTTACACAGCCATAAACCGCTTTAAGAGGTGCAAAGCAATGAGAAATCAAGCTTCCAATGATGAAGAGAGCAGTGGTATGCAGGGACACTACACCATTCAGCAGCAAAGTGGTTACAGTACAATGCAAATTGTTCACTTTAAAATTCAAGTTGCCTCAAATGCTTTTGCTCCTGGTTGCCTAACAAACTCAAACTCAAATACTGATTGCTTTCCAGATTCAAGCACTGTTCAGTCTAAAAGATCACTATTGTTCAGACTTTTCCAGGAAATTTGGAGTAGTTTATGCTGTTAAATCAAAATTCTAGTTTCTTGGTTTGATTCAAACTGTATGAATTCAGAACAGAGTATTTGTGTCAAATAAGTTAATACATGAAAGCATCCTGTTTTCTTCTCACAAATGGTCTAGTATGGCTACAATTTCAACAGTGTCTCTTTCATGACATCTTGTCTTTTGAAGCTGAAATTCAAAGTATGACTTTGAGAACATAAAGATGAGAAATTGGAGTCAGAGGATGTAGCATAAGAGTCTTTATAGGAAAGTACCAGAAAGCTGAAAGCATTTAAGCAAGCTAGGTTCCGTCAAGGTGCATATAGGAATATATAGAAATTATTGTAAGAAATTCCTTTCTTCTCTTTAATTAGTATTGTGGATTGAGGTAGTATTTATAAGTACTTGTCAAGCTTGCCAAATTGTGCTATGTGCCATCCCTACATACACTGAAAGCAATAACACATAGTGAGTTAAAACATATGGAGGACAAAGTAGAAACATAAAACACATGTACAGGACAGATAAACAGTCTGGTTGTTACCACTGAATATAATAAACAGTTTCAAAGGTTGTCAGCTGCCTTACCTATCACATGGAGATAAGATTTGAGGAAGACTGAAAAAGAGGATAGTTTTGTTCTGAATCCAGGTATTTTAGTATTAAGTTCTTGCTGTGAGTGAAAGAGACCAGAGAGACTACAAAAGAGCATCAAGAAGATGTGGGCTGATGGACAATGGGGAGCTGTATTTTTGGGAAGGCAGAGGCAGAGAGAGGAATGGAAGACAGTAGGTGAAATAATCGTGATGAGAGTTATGAGGAAGAATGTGACAGGTCTTGTTCTCAACAAGATGGTAGGTTCAGCAGGGTATTGTGGGTTTGCAGCTAGTATAAGTAACAATTACATTGGCTTTCCTGAAAAAAGCTCCATGCCATATTACCATCTGCTCTCTTGTCTGGTGGCTCTAGTGGCTAGAGCTGGCTAGCTCTGCAGACCCCTTGACCACCACTTAGTAGGATCCAGATAAAGGAACGAAAGTGAAGAGCCACTTAGAGACTCAACACTGTGAGAGCTGAAGAGCCCAGTGCAAGATCAAGTGCCCTGGAGTGCCTTCCCCTGTGGCACAAGTACCAGCACAAGGGCAGGTCTCCCAGATTTACATTTATTTATTCAACCTCAACAGCCTTAGACTTCCCTTCATCATAGCCTGGTAACACAAACGCTTTTGCTTTTGTAAGCAAAAGCTTTAGACATCATCCCCATCCAGACACTTGTGAACGAGAAGCTGTTGCTACATTACAGCTGGGTCACAAATGTGAAGCTCATTCTGCGATACTCACCAAACTGGCAGCATGGCTTCGTAGCAAACACCCATCCTTCTCTTTGTATTCATTCTCCCTTCATGCTACTTGTATGGGTATCACGCTTTAAGGCAGCTGTAAGCTGAACAGGAGGCACTCCTCTGCACCTCCTTTGTGTAAAGCCCTGCTGCCTTGCATACAGAAGGGGAGAAGGACCGGGAAATGCCCCTTGACATGTCCTCTACCTAAAAGAGTGGGCAAGGATTCACCACCCTGGTCACTTCACAACCAATACACAGCCTTCTGTCCCCTTTCCCTGGGTTGCCTATTAAAATTGTACAGGACAGTGCTGGTGGTATGAAGAAGACAAGCCGGGACCTATTTCTGTGCACTAAGCATGGGCAGAACAGGGATGCATCACTGATGGTGTGGGGGGTAAAATGCCAGATGACTGGGGCAAGCTTAGAAAAAGACAAAAGCAGCAGGGTGACTGCGTTTGATTGTGATATGCAAAATATTGAGAAGCTGAAGGTCATGCTCGGGGATGAGAAAACCAGAGTCTGAAACAGGAACATGTATGGACTGGAGTCATCCATGGGGATAAAGTCAGAAAATGTGATTGCTAAATCAAGAAATGGCTAAAGCCTCACCAAATGATTTGTTTTTGAGAGCCAGGGTCTGGCAGGTATCTATCAACAGAAAGCAATAGCAAGACTTAATCATGGCAGGAAAGTAGGAGATGAATGGGACAGAAACATTAAAGATTAACTTTAAGCTGTCATGGTGACAGTGAAGAAAATGACAGAAGAGGATTTAGGAGGAAGAAAACCCTAAGGAGATTTTTGAAGGCTTTGCACAATATAGTGGTGAGCCTTCCAAGCTGAAAGGTCTGAAAAGCTGGAGGCTGATCAGAGGAAGACAAACTGTGCAAACAAAAAGACCTGTTTAGTACAACATCAAGTGGTACAGCTGTTCAGTTGCAGTTGACCCAGCTCTGTTGGGACCAGACACCCTCAGAAAGACAACAGAAAATACATCTGGATGTTGACAGGAGGTTGGAGTACTGCTGGCCAAAAAGCTTCATTTATAGAATCATAGAATACCCATAGAATGGGTGGGAAGGGACCTTTAAATGTCAGCTATTCCAATCCCCTCTGCAACGAGTGGGGACATCTTCAACTAGATCAGGTTGCTCAGAGCCCCATCCAATGTGACCTTGAATGTTTCCAGAGATGGGGTCCCTTCCTTGTGGCCCATCCACTCGAGAGGTGTGGGAAGAGAGGTTGCCAATGAAAACCAAAGCAAAAACGTTGTTGAATACCTCAGCCTTCTCCTCATCCGTTTTTAAGTTTACCAGTCTTGCTCATCGGGGCAGGGTACACTTTCTTTGACCTTCCTTTTCTGGCTGACATATCTGTAGAAGCCCTTATTATTATTCTTTGCATCCCTTGCCAAGTTCAGCTCCAGCTGCACCTTGGCCTTCTGGGCCTCATCCCTACACAAGCAGGCATCATCCCTATACTCTTCCCAGGATACCTGTCCCTGATTCCACTGCCTGTCCATTGTCCTTCTTGCCCTTTAGTTTGACCAGCAGGTCTCAACTCAGGTCTCGACTCAGCTATTCCAGTCTCTTGCCCTCCTTTCCTAATTTCTTACACCTGGGGACTGAGAGCTCTTACGCTCTGTGGAAAGAACCCATAAAGATCTGCCAGCTCCCTTGTTCCTGAGGGCAGTTTTCCAGGGGGTTCTTGTATGCTGGCATTTCATTCCTTGTATCCAGGCATAAGCCAGCTACACTGAACCACTGGATTTACCATCTACAAGGTGGTAGAAGATCCCTACGGATACCAGTCATGCAGACAGAGTTAAAACACCTCCAGAACTGAGCAGAGGAACATCAAATCCAGCTACACAGACGCATACATGAATCTCTTACTGGTTTTGTAAATCTATGTAGGTTTGTGTGCCTGGCTACAAAACTAAATAAAAACCAAGGGTCCAAAATTCCTTCCCAAAATGGTTAGGAGAAGAAACAAACAGCAAGTCACAAAATTACAGACTAGATGAGGGCAGAAGAGATCTCTGGGCATCATCTAGTCAAACTTTCTTACTCAAAGCAGGGCCGTAACCTATAGCTTGTTGTCCTGGACCACGTCCAGTCAGGTTTTGAATATGTCCTAATATGAAAACTCCACAGCCTCTCTGGGCAGCCTGTTCAATGTTCAATGGCCCTCAGAGTAAAAAAAAAAAAAAGTGGGAACCTCCTATGTTTCACTTTGTGCTCACTGACTCTTGTCCTGTCACTGGGCATCACTGAGAAGAGTCTGCCTCCATTTTCTTTACAGCCTCCCTTCAGGTATTTATATACATTACTAAGACACACCCCCCAATCCTTGTATTCATCAAAATCCTTTATGCCGAAAGGTTTTATGAGGCATAAGATCTATGAGGTTGCCATAAGTCCACATAAACTCTTCTTAAAAGAGCCAGAGAGTTGGGACAGGGAAAAACATTGGGTTAGAAGAGGGGAAAATAAGAGATCTTTGCTAAGACAGCTCTTGTTCCTGCACCTCTGAGAAGCAAACGGATAAAGCAAATGGATAAAAGGGGGAGGTAGGGAGTCTCCCTTTGCAAGAGAGGAAACTCTGCTTATTTCTCTGGCTCTGGGATCTGCCTTTGCAAACCACGCTTCAGCAATACCTCCCGCTCTGTTCAACAGCAGCATATTCACACTCCAGCCCAACAGCCCCTGAGAGACAGAGGCTGGTTTTACTGGCACTGTGGATAGAGAGCAGCAGGACTGGGCCAGCACTGGATGAGCAGGTGCCCAGGCAGCTCATCTCCCCTGGGCTTCTACCCTGTGCCACCACCAGGATATCAGGGAAGAGAAGTTCTCCGTGGAAGGGCACATCGAAAAGAAAGTGTTGCATTAAAAAAACTTATGTGCAGGTAACCATCATGAATTAATTTCATAGTTAATTTTGACATTAAAAAAGAAAGTTTCAGAAAACTATTTACTGTTATAATGGCTATCATACAATGTATGGGAATCTGTGCAATTGGCATTTCTTTACATTTTTTCCGTGCAATTTTTCCTGAACTGAAAGATGGATGATGGGTTCCTATGCCACTATAGATTGTTTAAGAAAAAATCAAAAGTCATAACTATCTTACATTGCAGTTATAGAGAAAATTAATTTCCTTTCCTAAAGGTTTTTTAGCTTTCCTAGTCCACTGTTTGGAACATGGTGTGCAGAATATGCCTGTTTGTTCTACCACATCATGGATGACCACAGCATCCTGGACTGGGGCAGCACTCTAGTCCGGTTCCAGGAATCATTGCCAGAACAGGACTTTAGGAGCAGAAAATAATATTAATAGAATCGCTGTAGATAAAGACATACTTGAGCAAAAGGTATAGTATGTACAAACTTAATTTCACAAAGATTATTAAAATATAATGACACTATGTCCAATCCAATAAATATGCTCATTCTGAGAAGTAAAATTTTCAGATAAGGAAGGACATTCATTTTCTCTGTTTTATGCCCAAGTCTTTATAGCAAGCAGCAACTGGAGCGAAAATTTGTCTCTGCCTTTAGATATCCAGGGTTTTTAATCTCTGCTGAAAAAAATTACTTCAGATGGGTCACTGCAAGATTTTCCTATGCAGTCGTTGAAATAAGTTGGCTATGTTGATTAGCATTACTATCATATAGGTAAAAGGTTAGTTAGAAAATGTAGCTTTTCTGCGGTGTATGTTTATTTTAAATTTTGGGATATAATTGAAGACAACTTTGGTTAAATGTATATTATAATATTAAAATTTACAATTAAGATGGCTATTAAATCATCCTCCTATTCTCGTTTCTATTAGCAAAATAATATTTTAAATAGATATTTTATGTGTGTCTACGCATGACAGAAAAATCTGCGCAACAAATTCCTTTTTAAATTCCTTTGTTAAAATTTTTACAAGGCTGGGATAAAATCCTTGTGTAGTGGGTTCACCCTGGCCAGCAGCCAAACACCCACACAACTGCTTGCTCACTTCTCCTCCCTCCTCCAGGAGGACAGGAGAGACAATAGGAAGAGCAAAAGCAAGAAAACTCCTGAAAGTTGAGATAAAGACAGCTTAATAAGTGAAGGAAAGAGAAAAAAAATATATATATTAGTGATGCAAAGGCTGTCACTGACCAGCTTCCACAAGCAGATTGATGCCCAGCCAGTGTCTGAGCAATGGCCACCTCGAAAGCCAAAATCCCCAGCTTCTTTCTTCCTCTACTGCAGGTTTCGTTGCTGAGCATCACGATATATGCTATGGACTATCCCTTTGCCCATAGCTGTCCCAGCTGTGTCCCCTTCCAGCTTCTTGCTCACCCCTGGCTTGCTCACTGTAGGAGAGGAGACAGGGAGCAGATAGGAAAAAGAGAGAGCCTGGGTGCTGTGCAAGCGCTGCTCAGCAATAGCCAAACCTTGGTGTGTTACCAACACTGCTTTACCCACAAACCCAAAACACAGCACCATACGGGCTGATGTGAAGAAAGTTAACGCCATCCCAGTCAGACCCAGTATGAGCACTTTTACTGATCTGAGAATGGAAGGGATTGTTACTGCCTCTTCCATAGTCACCCCTGCTTCTAATTGACACTGAGACTCTGTACTTATGATCTAGGATGGAAAAGTCAGTTACCCTTCACTTCTGATCTCATCCATCACCTCAGTGAAAAGAGGGAGACCAGCAGTTAGGCCGGAGCACTGGCACATGCACAGAAGACACAAAGAAATTTTTCATGGACATTAAATGCTTTGTAGCATGTAAATTCTATTTTAGTGATCTGATAACTATGCCACTCATCGATGAATGGTGGTTTTGGACCATGCTACAGTCACAGACACTGCTCACTGATAGTAGCAGGCTACTGAGATGAGCAATTTGATCCTTCTTGCTGTTTTCACCAGTGCCAAAGTGAGGTGTTAAGGAAGAG
Source organism: Limnodromus scolopaceus (assembly GCA_028565335.1). Classification (NCBI taxonomy): domain Eukaryota; kingdom Metazoa; phylum Chordata; class Aves; order Charadriiformes; family Scolopacidae; genus Limnodromus; species Limnodromus scolopaceus. The sequence continues at coordinate 118,906,515 of JAOXNO010000013.1, forward strand.
TGTGTTACTTACAAAAAAAAAACAAAAAATGAGATTGGCTTACAAATCACAATGAGGTTTAAATGGCATTGATTTTGCTTATCTTGTTATAATTTCACTTTCAGAGTGAAGTTGACAACTTCAAATTTGTCTATGGTCATCTCAGGTTCAAACTTCAACAATAAGTCAACCCTACACATGTAAGAGGCGTCCCTGCCCGTTGCTTTAAGGCTGCCTTGTTTTCCTTTGCTTAGGAGGGGATCTGCCCTGGTACCCTGCTGCATCCCGCAGCAATTCACCTGTACAGAAAGCTGTACAAATAATGCTTTTCCTGCTTCTCCACTGGTCCTGACTTCTGTGGTTCTCCACATCTGTTTGTACCCTGTCTTTCCCTCTTCTTTTGTCAGTTGTCACATTCTCCGTATTTGTATCTATATTTAGATGTACCCAGGTGTGCTGAATGTTGGTATACAGTGTCCCTCCCCCAAGCCACCAGCACTCTCCCAGGCAATGGCTAGACTACTCGGGGAATTAGGGCAGACCAAGGTCTGCTTCCAGAGGGAAGTTTGGATGAGACTGCTCTACTTGGCTGGGTTTGGCATTTGGGGGAGGTGAAGGTGGAGCAGAGAGAAGATTATAACTATAGGGATGGAAGTGCAGTTGTCCTCAGGGCCAGACAACAGCTCCTGGTCTACTTTATTCACCAGTCTAGACATTTTCCTGCACTGTGTCTAGGTTTTTTTATCTACTGCTTATTGCCTTATATCCACCACCATTCTCTATGTCCATTTTCTTGCTCCTTTACGTCATCCAGGCCTATCTCCTCTACAGTTGTTTGTGTAACCCCCAAATAAATCTTCTCTAAGGGCCTTCTGTCTCCCTGGAAACGGTGGGAACTGGTGCTCGTTTTACTAGGGCTGCAGCATGTGCAGTCAGCAGTGCCCGCATCTTACCTCCTCTGAGCGGGGACTATTCTGAAAATGGGAAATTTTGCAAGACTGAAATAGAAATATTGTTTGACACTAAGAGTGAGCTGATTAAAATACATATCATGGTAAAACCAGCAGAGCTGGCCACACTGCTAATCAGGGGCATTTGCCAGGAAGTACCTGTATAGGTAAGGTGTCAGCTTGTCTTATCACCTTGATACCCAGAAGAGGGAAGTCTGGGATGTGACATCTCTTCAGACCTCCATGCTTTGAGCTGTTACCTTGCTGTGGTGACACCTGTGCTGGATAGCTGTGTGCTAGCGGGAAAATACGGGAAAATGGCAAGAGGCAAATCCATATTGACACAAGCAGGTGCTGTGATGGAGCCCCGGGAAGTGGACCCCAAATTTCTGTGGGGAACAGTGACACTGAAGCGACATTTACTCCCTGGGACAGGCTTAAATAGGGGAAGCAGGACAAGGGTGCATTGGTGCCAGAGACCAGGAGAGGGAGTCTGAGCCCAGGAGAAGGAAAGGGAGCCAGGAAAAATCCTCCTCACCTGCTTTCTTGACGTTGAGATTGATGGGGCACACGGTGGAGGGACAGCAGAACCAGAGTCAGGTCATTCCCCCAGGGAAAGAGCTTGCCTGTGTGTGACCCTGCACCCTTGTCTACCAGTCAGGCCAGAGGGCTTCTGCCTCCCACCTACAACCAGAAACATATGAGAAGGGGGTTTGCAGTGGTATCATCAGCCAGGCAGCAGTAAGTGGGTTTCACACTCAGGCCTTTAATTACTGTGACCATTCTGTTCTATGAACATCAGGTGTGTTGTGTTTGAGTGCATGCATGCAAAATTGTGTGTATGTATCTACTGAAAATTTTCAATCTATAAATAGCTTATATACTTATATATACACACACACACGTGGTTAATTCTACTAGTGACTAAATAAATCTATCTTTGTCCAATCTTGTGATTCACCAGACACGCACCCTCCGTTTCCTGCTGACATACACAGCTGTAATCAAAATGCCATCCACTCTTTCCCGCCTTCATAATGTGAAAATGGTGCAGGCTGTGGACATATATAATTTTTAAACTGTTATTTCTTTACTTCTGTGTATCCTAGCTATGAAATAATGCTTAAACACTTCCCAACTTCAAAATAATACACATAGTGTGGGAACTTTTGAAAAATCAGACCAAGACTAGCCAAGCAAGGCCCCAAGGAACAGGTATTTGTTCATTTGATTTGTATTTGTCTTAAGCTGCACTGGCCTCAATGGGCATTTTTTAAGTATTTAAAGTAAGTTGAGGCCAGAGTCTGCTTTTGAAAATTCAAATTTGATTTTCAAAATAGGTAGTGTATTTTTGTCAAATTTATTTCAAGCCTTGAAATGTTCATGCATGGATCTCTGAAACAATTTTCTCTTCTTTCCTCATCCTACCATTCTCCTTCTTGAACCCTCAGAGATAGTATCTAGAAAGTATCCTCCCCCTTTTTCCCGATATCAACATGTGGTCCTTTCGAAACTACGAGCAGATCAAAAATCAATTTTACTGGTGCCTGGGAGAGGGCAGAAGAGGGTTAGCCAAAGAGAAAAGAGTTCTAGGACCAATCTGAGAAATAACTGCAAGTGGTTTTTAATCATCTTTGTCTTGTGCTGTGGTTGATCCCTCTCAAGACAGCCATCACCTGAGCGCAACAAGCATTTCCTAACAACTGTTGTAACACCACCATCACCAATAACAAGTTTGACCTTGCTTCAGTCGCTCTTGTGGTGGTGGTGTGGGTTTGTTCTCAGCAGCTCTGACCTAGCTTTGAGCAGGTGCTGGGAGGGAGCTGTGCACGGAGTGTCAGCAGGAGTCCCCACCACCTCTTGGACAGGTCCCCACTGCTGAGCAGGCTGGAAGGAGCTGGTCTAAACCTGGCTGGGATGTTTTAGTAACGTGGTTAAAACACAAAATTATACTGCTTCATTTTGGAGAGCTAGGAATCATGATGCTCAGTAGCACGTTTCACATTTATTCTTACTGAATGGCCCCAATCAAAATCAGATCTGTTCCCTGCAGACTGGGAAATGAGGTGCCAAGATGTGGAGTAAAGAAATAATTCACCTTTCAGACATCCGCATCCCTTTGAAACACAGAGAATTAACTCTCAGTTGAAGACTGGGTGCACAGAAGCAGGTTGAGATGCTCCTGGTCTTTGTAGTAGCCAGGTGAGGTCAGCGCACGACACAGAAGCATTTGTGCCTGGTCACATACGGTAGTATCTCTTATTTCTTCTATGTACCTTAATCTGAGGAGGAATGTATTGCATCAAGCTGGGCATCAGCCTCAGAGCAATGCCTCGCTACTGGACTTCCCAGGGTTCCTATGACTTTGGTTATTGTTTTTCGCTCTCCAAGAATGACAAATATTGCCCATCCCGCACCTTCCCCTCGCACAACAGGCAGAAGTATCAACTGGATTAAATTCCTGGTTTTTGGTGGCATCTGACCTGCATTGCGGGCTTATATTAGGTCATCTTTGAAAAGCAGTGACAGCAAAGTTTCTAGGAGGCTGATGTACTTGGGATTTTTCCTTAATTTTTCTTTAATCTTGGTTTCCTTGTCTACCACATCCTATAGGGCAAACCTCAAAAAAACCCACCTTGTCATTTCCCCAGAAGGGGCATTCTCAGTTGAAAACATGTATTAAACGTTCTGTGATTATGGTGAATCGTGGAGCTGAGAGCAGACAAGTGTGCACATAATGTTTCCATTATATTGTCCTCTTTAAATTAAAGCTTGAGGAGAATCAATGTCAGTGTCCTTGCCCTTGCAAGAAGAAAGGCAATTCCTAACCCAGAAGTATGAAAGTAGACGATACGTCTAAAATGGGAAAAGTTAGAGATGGAGTATATATGTATGAAATACTAAATGTAAGGCAAAGGCAAGTAGTGGCCTACCCATTGTCTGAACATGGATAAAGACATGATATTTCACCTCTGTTACTTTACTGAAAGGATGTAAGAGACTTTCATGGGAAGGCAAGCTGAACTGTCTCCAAAAATGACAGAGAGAGAATATGCAAAGTATATCTGCACCAGAAAGGAAAACCAAGAAAGAGATAATTACATGAAGTTATCGTTCTCCATTAAATTAAACTTTCCCATTTTTTTCTTGATTGACTCTTCAATTTTCCAGGCTTTGAGCTGGTATTTTTTAATAGCACAATGTAATGGTACTTGTTCCTCTCAACATGTCTATATAAAAAAATTCTGCCAAGTAGATATGAATCTTCTTTTAATGCAAATACTTTACTTCCAGCTGGACACAGAAGTATCTATACATGATGCTCTGTTTCACTTGAAAATACATTCTCTAAATTCATTTGCTTAGGCTTAGAGAGAATGTAGAAAAGTAATTCGCAGATTTCTTTCTTTTTCGTTATTAATGATCCAATTGCTCTGTTAAGTTGAAAAAATCATGTTACAAGTGTTTTAAGCTCCAAGTGAGTTACGGCATCTTAAAAAGAAGTTATGACAGTTTAAATTAATTAAATAAAAATAGCAATAGCTGTTCCTATGGTGGTGCACAAAGTAAAAGTTGCTGTAACTGTTCTGGAAGGAGGTTCAAAGGCATTTTGCAAGAGTCTAGCAAAAAAGTATCATAAAGCTTCTACATGATGCACTTTCCATCTATTGTGCAATACAGTATTTTGAGTGCATTTTTTTATGGATTTGCTTTGTGAGATGCAGGGAACCATGCGGTAAACTCTCCACATTTTGTTATATCAAACAGAAGTTTCCCTCCAGAAAGTATACTATACGGATCAGGCTGGACTGTATAGGGCCTGATGTGACTTAATATTAATCTTTGCTTTTTATATTTTAATTTTTCTAATATGATTTGGAAATTATGGCCATAACTTTCAACCCAATTTGCATTTATATTCCATGATAATCCATAGAATTAGGCATTGAAACAAAGGTAGTTTATTTAGTTCTGTTAAATTTATTTAGTTAATACACATAATCCGGTTCTAGTAATCCTGTGTGATCTCTCCCTCTCTCCTCATCTCTCCTCTTGCTATGCATTCTTTTTATTTTTTCTTCTTTTCTTCCTTCTTTGCCTTCTTCTGCTTTCTATGTCTTTCCTCTCCCTTTCTGTACCCCTTCTTTCCACCTGTGTATTTTTTCTCTTTCCATAATCCTTTCCGTCTGCATTGCTCTTTTTTTTCCTTCTGCATTCTCCATGGTGTTCCTCTTCTTTCCCTGCTTTCTCTCTCCCTTTCCCAAGTTCCCTTTTTCTTTCTGAAAACAGCTTCTCTGACCCAGTAACCTTCTAATTTAGCAGTAATAGATAATAAAAGATAAGCTTAGGAAGGCACAGGACATCCTGCCTTTAATATGTGGGTTTTCTTTGTGATTCCATCACAGATTTAACATGTGATCCTGGGCAAGCCATTCAATCTCAGTGCATCTGTTTCTTCATCTGAAAAAGTGAGGATCACGCACACCTGCCTTACAAAACACTGTGAAAGGAACATCAGTAATCCATGTCTCAAGCATTATGGGAGGGTCCATTAGAATTGTGAAGTACTGATATTTATTCTTCTCTTAAATCCAGCAATTTTCCATCTATTGAAGTACAACGCATAAAAGCACAAGAGGCAAATTACATCCTAGTATATCCAACATAGTTTTATGCATGTGTTGTACTGCGGTCACTCAGCACCACTGTGTCTATAGAGATAAGCTTCATTGACTATCTGTTTTCTGATAATCAGTGCTGCGTAATCTGAACCTCTCCACACCCTCATAACCAGTTCTGGCCCTCTAAAAGCTTCTTAAAGATGTAACTCTGCACTGTTGAGACAGCTAAGAAATGTATGCAATACCGTAACAAACACTCTCTGTACAGAGATACCTTTGCATACTCACAGAAATAAATATTCAAAAATATAGACTATATAGAGACAGAGGGATGGACACCAACTCTGGTAGTGAAGTTCTTTGTATTGCTTATCCAGTAGTTGTTAATGTACAGAGTATGATCCACAGTATTCCTTTTCCATGTGTTTTTAAGGGGTAAAAGCATTGCATTTCATTTGCTGACATAACATATCCCAATTTCTTGATCCTGGTGATAAATAGCACACTTTCATATATGTTTTGTCTGTAAAAGAGCCACTTCAAGCATTCTCTGACTCTGGTGTGAATCACAGAGTCACTGAGGTTGGAAGGGACCTCTGCTCAAGGCAGGAGCAGTGGTGTGGTCACACCAGGCTGCTCAGGGCTTTATCAGTCAGGTCATGAAAATCTCTAAAGATGGGGACTATCCTCATGGGAGAAAAGGTTTTTTGTAATGTTCAGTTTGAATCTCCCTTGTTTCAGCTTAAGCCCATTGCCTTCATCCTCCCACCTTGCACATTTGTGAAAAGCCTGGCTCCATCTTATTGATGACCTCTACATAGATTCTCCAGGCTGAACAAGCCCTGGTCCTGCAGCATCTCCTTACTGGGCTGGTGCTCCAGCCCTGACCACCTCAGTGACCTTCTACTGAACTCACTCCAGTTGATCAATGCATTTCTTGTATTGGGAGCCCGAAACTGGATGCAGTATGCACATGTGGCCTAACAAGCGCTGCATAAAATGGGATCATCAGTTCCCTCAATCTACAGGCTGTACTGCTAAATATACCACTCAGGATGCCATTCCAGCAGGGCACATGTGGCTCATGTGCCACTTGCTGTCTGCCGTGGCCCCTAGAGCCTCTTCATTAGAGCTGCTCTCCCATCAGTCTGTCCCCAGCCTGCATTTCTGCCAGCCATTCTTCCATTCTGGGAGCAGGACTATGCTGTTCTTACTGAATTTAATGTTTCCCCGTTGGCCATTCCTCCAGCCTGTCCAAGTCCTTCTGGATGGTAGCCCTGCCTTTGAGAATATTGACTGATCCCCCAAGGTTGGTATCATCTGCATCTCTGATGAGTGGGCAAGCATTGCATCCTCCAGGTTATTGATAAAGATGTAAAGATCCCAGGACAGACCGCTGTGGTGCTCTGCTTCTCACTAGCCTCCAGGTAGAGTACAATCTGTTAACTACCAACATCTGAGCCCAACCATCCAACCAATTTCTTTACCCACTCAGTTTTCCACCCCTCCAGACTATAACATCACAACTTGGATACAAGAATCCTGTTGCAGAGTCGAAGGTTTTGCTAGAGTCAAAGTAAATCTCATCCATTGGTCTCCTTTGCCCAGTGTTCCCACCATTTTAGCATAGGAGGCAATCAAGTCAGTCAGGTATGATCTACCCTTGGTCAATCTGTGCTGGCTGTTACCATCATTTTCTTCCCCTTCCCCAGGAATGTGCTCCAAGAGCAGTCACTCCACAATTATGTGTAAAAAATCCTCACTCTGTGTTTGTGCAGAACTGATTCTGCTGAACAATAACTTGGACAGCAATGGTTTTGATTTTGGCTGGATGATCCATCTGTGATCCAGTTTGCTGCAGAGCTACGCTTTCACATGTGCCATGACAACAGTGTGGAGGTGGGAACCAGTTCAGGGCAGGGAGGGTGATGACTGCTTGAACCAGTTTAAGTGGCACCACTGCTGAATACACCAGATGATAAAACTTGGAATCCCTCAAACCACACACAAATGCATATGAAGCTTGCTTGTCTGTGACCTTGTAAAAGTTTTCAGCAGCTTCCTAGAGAAAACAATTGTGTATTTAGGGGGGAAATGATGTATTTGCAGCAAGTAATTTTCCCCTTGCCTGTTTAGTGCATGCAGTTAGAGTAAACAGAGTAGGATTTGCATTATCTTACTCTCATGGTCCATGTTGTACTCTGCCTTCATTTGGTAGGTTATAGTCTTTTCTCAAGTGAAAATGTTATGTAGGTATGTAAACAGACAAAGTTTGGAGGAAAAGGGCATTAGGGCTTTCAAATATTTATCCGGAGTAAAAAAGGAAGCTCACAGCACAACTGTGAAATCTGTGCAAATTTCCCACCATTATTTGTTTTATTAACCAAATTAAAATTGGAAAGTTAAGGAATTAATATAAAAAAGAGCAAAAGATCTGCCATGCTTACTTTATGTTTCTAAAGTGTATTTACAACTTACTTTGCGTTTATAAGAAACAATGACTTAGGAGTGCATTTGGGGGTTCTTTTAATTTGAGTAAATGTTCAGCAACTTTTTTTCATAATATTTACTTCAAATCTCTTTCTTTTGAAAATACCAAATGAAGACTGCTACTGTATGGGTTAATGACAATCCCAGTTCCAAGAATGAATGGCATGCAGCCCACTTTTTTCTTTCCTAAACAAATTGCAAATAATGATGTGACCATGATACTCTAAGGACATCAGTGAAGTTGGTATAACAAACTTATCCTGAAGTAATTTTTTTTCTCTAAAGAAGTAGCAGATTCTACAGCACAATCTAAAAATCCTAAGTATAAAGGAGGTGAAGGCAGATGTTACAAAAGAATAGTGGACAAAAGGCAGTGCAGCACTTTCTCTTTAAGCCTTAGTAGAGAAATCCCAGTGCCCCATGTGCCTCTATACACAACATGAACTCCAAAATGAATTTGGCGTATTTAAATGGTACATTTGATTTGAGTTCACTCTGCTCGTCTATCTGAACTCTGTGTGAAGAAATCAAAAGAGCGTGCTCAGATCATAAACTCAATACCAGCCCACTTTAATCCCTGATAACAATTCTGTTTGAGTAAGTCCCATTGAACCAGTCTTCTCGTTATGTGATAGCGCTCTATTGCATTACCCAAACCCTTTATGGTACACATGCTTCCAGCTCATCTGTTAACAAACCAGTCAAGTCACTGGTTTCAACAGCTTTGACATCACCTCCAAGCCGCGCTCCTACAGGTCGGAACCTGTTGTTTCTTTCAGCAATGCCTGGGTGCCTCCCAGAGTGGGGGTGGTTGTAATCATGCATCCCCACCTCCATGGTACCGCTTGCAGTTTCTTCTTTTTACACGTTTATATAAGAGCAGAGGTGCTAGAACACTGGGAGATGGTACTTTCCAGTTCAGAGTCATAGTGACACGTTTGCTAGCAAATTCATGTTTAGCACCTGTACTTTTATTGCATGCCCCTTCCAATGCTGTCTTCTATTCCTGATCCCTGCTCCGTAATTCACCAGGTTCTGTTATTAAATGATGTTTTCCCTGTGCTGTTTTATCAAGAAAATTAAATTCGACTTTCTAAATTACAACATGTAAGGCATTTAATGCCTTAATCAACTTTTGTAATTTCTCTCTTTGTAGTTCAGACCCTTTTTTGCTGTATGTTTCTATACATCAGCCATTGCTAAGCAGAAGAAATGTTAGAAAAAACCCAACTAGTAATTGCTATTCAGTGGTCTATGTAGAAAAGTAGTGGAGGTTCTGTCATACAGACACGAGGCACTGTATTTGATGAAACTAAAGGTTATGCTCAACCAATAATTTATTTCTGACAGTGGCCAGTAGGAGAGACACTTAGGGAAAATATGTAGGAAATATTGCTCTCTCCTCTTGGCAGGTTCTTCTCTATGTTGCACAACAGGAGTATGAGAACTAGGGATCATAAATTGAAACAGGAGATGTTCTGACTGTATGTGAGAAGGAAAAAAATATTCAGCAAGAAGAGAATTAATCGTGGAACAGGTTGTCCAGAGAGGTTGTGAACCCTCCCTCCTTGGAGATTTTCAAAAGCCCTGAACAGCCTGGCTTGTATTCAATGTTGATCCTGCTTTGAGCACAAGTTTGATTAGGTGACCCAGGTCCCTCCAACCTCAGTGATTCATTGATTCTAGAAAACCTATAGGAGTAATTGTCCCTTCTGCAGTCAGAGAGCTATCACGTCTCTGAGCAGTTCTCACCCTGATTGCATGTGTCTAAATCTGCTCTTCATGAAATGAACAGCTGCAGTTCAGTCTGCTCTAAAGGCAACAGTATTTAGACTAGAATTTTATAAAATTTTATTCTGTCTGAGGCCATGATTAGTTTTATTCAAACATTGGCGCAAATGCCCCCCTTAGATGCATGGGCTGGCAGCTGCAGCTATCAAAAGGAAATCAGTGACATTTGCAGTATACCTTCTTGTGTGGAAATAAGTGTTCTTGATAAAAAAGTTTTAATTATGGCCCCATGGGACAATTCTTTTGAGTATATCTGAGATGTGTTTTATGAGATGCATCTGCTATAGGTATCTGCCCTGCTTTCTGCAATGATAATGCAACATCCTGATATGAACAACCAGTAATTGCATCCTGTTTATCTCTTTGTCCACGTGTTCATTGACTTTAGTAACAATAAGAAGTACTTAAGTATTATTGAAGTTCAACAAGGCCAAGTGTAGGGTCCTGCACCTGGGTCAGGGCAATCTCAAGTACAAATACAGGTCGGGCAGAGAATGGATTTGAGAGCACCCCTGTCAAGAACGACTTGGGGATATTGGTTGATGAGAAGATCAACATTACCCAGCAAGGTGCACTCACAGCCCAGAAAACCAACCATATCCTGGGCTGCATCAAAAGAAGTGTGGCCAGCAGGCCACCTCGAGGGAGGTGATTCTACCCCTCTGCTCCACTCTGGTGAGACCCCACCAGAGGAGTATTGTGTCCAGCTCTGGGGTCCCCAACATAAGAAGGACATGGACCTGTTGGAGCAAGCCTGGAGGAGGGCCAAGAAGATGATCAGAGGGCTGGAGCACTTCTTCTATGAAGAAAGGCTGAGGGAGTTGGGGTTTTTCAGCCTGGAGAAGAGAAGGCTCCAGGGAGACTTTACAGCAGCCTTCTAGTACCTAAAGGAGGCCTACAGGAGAGCTGGGGAGGGACTCTTTGTCAGGAAGTGGAGCAATAGGATGAGAGGTAACAGTTTTAAACTGAAAGAGGGTAGATTTAGATTACATATAGGGATCTTGTGATTCTCCATTCCAGTGGAGACCACTTGAAAACATTTTTGTATTGTGAAGGGACTAATTTAACAAAAGGATTCTGTTAATACATTGATTTCAGACTCTGTGAGTGAAGATTTTCATTTTTGCCTATTGTTTCTGAAAATGAAGCTAAGGGCACACAATGCATATCAGATCTCAAGGGATATAAGCCCATTGCCAATCCAGACATACGTATAGGTTTTTGTGGAACTTGACTTGAGATAACTAAACTGAAAGATTTCCTGTCATGTTTGATGAAGGGGATGCAAAAATCATTTGTCCTTTATGATGTCCTAGAAGGCAAAGAAGAAAATTCAGAGACTGTCCAACATGGCTTTGATGAGAAAGTAATTAAAGTCACTGACTGAGCTGGCCACATGTTTGAGTCAGATAACAATGTAATTGACTGTAATGGTCCCTGTGCTGAAGAACAGTAATCAGACGATAGGTGTGACTGAAACCAAATTTGCCAAGGGAAATTTTTTTGACATTTCTAGCTAGTAATAATAAGTCAAAAAATTAATTTTACTATACGCAAGACTTAAGTAGGCTATGCTATGCTGATTTTTGAAGAGAAAAAGAGACCGTAATTCAGTGTCTACATGATTTTCCTATTTTTTTCATGATAATAACCTGCTATTCATAGTTTACAGTTACTATTATTGTCTCCTTTGTCTTGCAGTTGTTATCACATGTGCACCACATGCACCTCAGCAGCTCTACCAACAAGTGACTTTGCAGGTACTGCTGAAGGGCCCAGCCCACATCACAGCCTCATCACAGCCTACAGTAGCTTTAGGAGCTCATCTCCTCCCTCCCCAAGATGGTTAGAAACTAATTTTAACTACAGATAATTTTGTAATTTCCAGGCAAAGAAGTCAGTTTGACATACTCCTCTTAGCCTGATTGAATTAATTTTAAATGCTTTGGCAGCTTTTCTCCATTCTGTTGTTAAAAGAATTGTAGATAATGACACGACTCACAGCTGATCTCAATCCTTCCTCTAAAGGAAGAAAATAGCAACCCCTACAAAGACCACAGTCAACTTAATACTTTTTGGTCATCATGCAGCTTGAATTGCTTCTTTTCTCCCCCCACCCCAAGTTTTTTGTCAATTCAAGCTCACATGGTTATTTTGGATTGTAAAGTAACCAAACATACATATTCTGGTTTTTTAACTGTATTAGGTGTTCTGGGTGTGCCTAGAAACAACTAACATTCTCCATTTTTTATGTCAATTTTTACAAAATTTGATACTATAACTTATGTTGTGAAGTTCCTTTGCTGTACTCCATAGATAGTCTGTTTGCTTCTGCAAAAAATTCTACCAGAGGAGCCAGGATGACGCAGTCTAACTATAAACCATTAGTGTTGTTTTCCTTTATTGCAGCTTCATGCAGCTGCCATTTGTGACCAACCAGTTTAAGCTGTGCAAAGTTGAACACAATACCTAAGCACCACACCAGCCCTCACCCAAGTGGTCCTTGAGCCCCTAACAAACCTGCAACGGGTGCTGCTGTTTCAGCTTGTGCATCATCTAAGCAATTGATGACTCATCTCAGACTTCAAGCACCTCTAAACAACAGCTAGCACTGCTGGGGAAGGAAAGGTTACTTTTTCCTATTTTTCCCTCTAGTCAGCTGGGAGAAACATCTAGTTTTTCCCTGGAAACTCAATGCATGTTTTATTACGATGCTCATACTTCTCTGTCAGCCAGCAATGTGTCAGTCCTAGGGAAGGTTTTGCTCCTTACTTAGTCAAAAGAGCACCCAGAGACCTTTCTATGAACCCGGATTTAGCCCTAAATTTCAGGTGCATGAGTCTGCTAGCTGCTCAAGTGTTGCTTTTAAAAGTATCCTGAATTGCGTTACTGGCAGCAAAAGCAGCACACCTTGAAGTTGTATATTAAGTAGACTGGATTTGAAAGAAACAAACCCTGTCCCATACTTTTCTTGCAATATTGTTCTTCCAGTAACTTTTCAGCAAAGAACCATGCTTACTGCATCATTTTTAAAGGAATCCAAAGCCAGCCTTTAACTTGCATGTAAACTAATCATTTGCACACCTAAGCAGTAGAAAGGCACCCACAACTTTTTGTGTCTATTAAATGATGCTGACAACTTCTGGGCTTATAAACTGGTCACTCAAATTCAGCCTGTAACCACAAGATAATTTTCAAAGCAACCTATTTATTCCTATCCCCTTACGAAGCTGACCACTGGCAGTTATGCTGGTGCAGCTGCTTATGGCATTACTTTCTAAACTGGATAACTCAATTCACCAAAGTTTTTAAAATCCTGTTTTTCCCAATTTCTCAAATTTTCCTTAATAATAGAGATGTTTGTGAAGATGAGGTAAAATTTAATACAGATGGGGGAGATGGGAGATAAAGAAGATAAGAACTTTTATAGCCAGTGTTGCTAGTGAGGAAAAAGTATGTGGAACCAGACCACCAGCCGTTAAAACCACAGGTTTGGAAAATATAAAGCAATCAAAGAAAAAATAAAAAAAAGGCATTCCTGGCACTCCATGTGTTATTGCTCAGTTCTTTGTAGATGACTGTATTGATCCTTCAAATCTGTATTTCCCCTTTAGACTCAAGTTCAGAAAAATCTTTAAACCAGTACTTGGCTTTAAGCATTTGAATGCTTTTATCAAAGCTCATTATAAACTAAATTCACCTCAACCTCAAGTACTTTCCCAAATTTGGGTGTGTTTGTTTGTTTGAAGTTAAGCATTCATCTAGACATTCAGCTGCATGTGGGCTGTCTTTAATTGTTATAAAATCCCTGCTAAGGAATACATAGTTGATAAATATCTTTAAGTACATCTTATGGAAGGAGAATGATCTTATTTTTTCTTGTATACATGGCATTTTTGAAGATAGCTGTTCAGGAACTTTAGCCCTGCCAAAGCAGACTCTGTATGTCTTTCAGATAACAGTGGCCTCTGATCACTGAAATGAAATAGCTGAAGCCCCAGAAGATGCTTCACACTGAGATCCAGAGACAGCAATGCATTAATTCTTTTCAAAGCATTTTTCTACTTAGTATTTGCTCAAAGTAGGAAAACAAAAGCAGTTGTTACCTAAAAATCATTTTTAGGGCTAGTATCAAAGTTACACCAATTTAAAGTCACATTACTGATTAAATGGTCAGTTCTCCCGCCCTCTTCTTGGCAGACTTTTACTACCTTTCCCTTGTCTAGTGGTAGGACTTTGGAAGCTGCACAGATCCTGCTGAAACTAACCCTATGCACAGACAAAATGTATTAGTTTTCAACCAGGTCATCTTGCCAAACCACCAACTGCAAAGTGTTGCTGCTGGCACAAGGGATGAGCAGGAGTGAACAGGGTGAAGTAGGAGCCTGGGAGCCCTGTGGAGAAGAGGAGGGGTATACTGGAAGACCTCACCCCTGTTTTCCAGAAAAAGAAACTCCCATTCTTCACCTAAAAGCCTTGTTTAATCAGAAAGCACTTAGCTGAATAGGAGGTTCACTTAGAGAAAGTCAAATGTAGAAGTACAGTGAGAATATTTGAATGCATCTGAATGAATGAAGCCAAATATTTATGTTTTAGAAATGGTTTAACAAACTTTACTGTCATGAAAAACAAAAAGAAGGTAGTCAGTCTTCAGCAACAGCTCTTTACAAGGTCAGGACAGGAACTTGTTTTATGCTTCTGATATCTAGAGAGGGTAGAGGAGATACTGAGACAAAATCAAATCTTTGCTTGTATTACATTTTTTCCTCTAGTCTTTTCACACAAGAAAAAATGGTTTTCAATGCAAACTCATATACATAATTTACAGTGTGAGTTATTCATTAACAAAAAGCAAGGTTTGACTGGTAAAGCCAATCAGTAACTGAGTTAGAAGTATATAGTTTTATGTTATTTGAAGACTAACCCTAGGTCTGGTCTGAACAGGAGTCTGTCTTTATTTTAGTCTTAGCAGGTAATGATTTACTTTCATTGAGCTTAGATGTTTAAAATCTGAATCCAAACATTTTACTGTGTTCCCTTTTTACTTTACTCCCATTTGAATGACCTGAATCAGCTAGGGAATAGAATAATGCAGAGTTAAGCATAATAGGTCCAAAATGTCTAATTGTCTGAGTCACTGTGAGACCTCGTGCTCATTTCCTAACCTCCTCCACACATTGTTTGCACCTCAGATAAAATTAAGACAGTAAATTTCCCTACCAAAACCGGCACCTGAACAACTGAACATATTTCATAGAGGCTCAGCAAGGATTACTTATTTTGTACAGCTCTTTGCAGATTAAAATTATTTGTGAAGTCGTAAGGCACAGTGTAAGCATCTTGCTCCAAATGGTCAGTTCATCAAAACAAAAAGAAAAAACCTCCAAACCAGCCATGTTGCCCTCGGTGCTCTGCAGACTCCCAGTGCTTGCTGTTCTGACTGTGTGGACCCATCTCAGCCTCATCCAGTTGTGAATACCAGTTTCTTCAAAGTTCCTAAGCCCAGGGGGGTTTGTAAGTCAGCACTTTCCTCAGCATCTCCAACTGATTCAACCAGCATGCAGGCTGTCAGGGATCACTCCTTAAGCATCTACCTCACCTCACTTTGTACCTCACCTAAGCCTGTACCTCATCTCAGCCCTGGGGATCGCACTGCAACATGCAGCAGCACAGGAGCCAAGTCTTTTGTGACTGTGGGTGAAGTTTTCCATATAGCATGAGCTATGTTTGCTAACCAGTTTCCAATAGACCTGATTTCCTTCTGTGGAAGGATGGTGCCCTCCCCAGCCCAACCACTTTTCATCTTAGACCTACACAGCAGCCCCCAATGTTTTAGGTAATAACATGAGCTTTGCAGCCCTTTTTTGTCTGCCAGCAGAGGTGGTGGCCAATTGAAATTATTATCCATTCAGCTTCTTCAGATCAAAATATTAATTTCAGTTTTGGGTACAGAGCAAACAGAGGGAGAATAGACCCTGCTTAAATCATGGTCCTTATAAGCTTCTACATCCAAGCAAATCTCCTGCTTCACTGTTCTTGGTGAAGGAAACGCTATCACATGCTCTCCTTTTTCAGAGACAACAACATTGCTGCTGTTACAGCACTAGCCTCCCTAACTTTTTAAGGAGCTTCTCTAACTCGTACACGTCCCCCAAACACCTGTACTCATAATCCATGGCAGTATCTTCACCTGCTTCATTTTAGGAATGAACTCTTCCTATATGTGCTTTTCATCCACAGTAACTATGCACAGCTGCTTCTTATTGCCTCCATTTTACATTCAGGGAAGTCGATTTCAGCTAAATAAAGTGAATACCCCATTGTGATCCAGCAAAAGTCTAAATCCCAGGGTCCCTAATTCCTGGGTCAGCAATGTCCACAGTACCTAGAATATCTCTAAGGTCTTGAATTTTTTAGTTTATTTCACTCAAATACCATTATTTTGCAAGATGCAAAAAAACCTGAAAGTGGTCCAGAGCTGGACTACTCTGTTACTTAAGTAGTCCTGATACTAAAGAAAGTTGAGAGGAACCTTGGAAGAATTAGAGAGATGTGTATTGAGAGATGCCTAAACATTTCAGGCTATACACCCCCAGGCAAAGCACCTCGGATCCAGATTTACTCAGTCACTGAAGCATGATTTCCTACCGCCCTACAAAAATCCTTAGAGCTGCAAATTTGGAGCTGCTTTATTCAAAAGGTGTCTTTAGAGAAAGGCTGTACTAATGATGATAGT
>JAOXNO010000013.1:118923122-118944902 GCA_028565335.1 Limnodromus scolopaceus
CAGTCTTTCCCTCTGTTTTTTCATGGCTGCTTAATGTATTTCTGAATTGGGAGAATAATAAAACTGACGATTCCATATATAGATCTCTCACTCTGCTTTAGTTTTACCAACAATGAAAATCCATGTTCACTGAGTTTAATATTCAAATCTGAAGTGTCTCTTATTCTGTCCACTCTTCTTTTTCATCCTATGTTAAATGTGAGCATGCCACTGTCTTTTTGGAGACCCTTATCTTTTCTTTGAAAGGCTTTTTTACCCTTGAATACTTGGGAGTATTAATAAGCTCCTTGTTCATTCTTAAAGGTGGCATTTTTAAGAGTAGTGCAAGACTAGAAAGGAAAGACAAGACTTTTTTGACATCAGGAGGCTACCAGTAACCTTTCTAATGCTGTAGCCTGATAAAAGTAATCATAAATTAAGAATTTCTCAGGCTGTAGAGAGTATCAAGAAATCACTATTTGAAATGTATTTAGATGTGCAGATGACTTACCCTAAAACAAGTGGAAATGACATAGCCTTAGATGACTAACTTGTTGGCAAAAATTAATTCCTCACTTAAGCTTTTATCAGAAACTCTTAATATCTGTGATGACCCTTACGTGACTGCAAACTGTAAAGAGCCTGATTAATCACAGTATTATCAGCACTGTCAAAGAAGCTCTTGGAAATGAGTCTGGCATTCCTTTTAAAAATGCATTAGAAAGACTGAATGCTATCCTCGAATGATGTAACTTTTGTTTAGCAATTCCAAACATTCCACCTGGTTGTATAAGTCCTTTTACCAGCTGCAATGGCGGGTTTATCTGATCCACTCTCAACAGACACATTTGAACTGTTTCACATCCATACAGCACATAGGTAGTGTGCTACCTAAC
Source organism: Limnodromus scolopaceus (assembly GCA_028565335.1). Taxonomy (NCBI): domain Eukaryota; kingdom Metazoa; phylum Chordata; class Aves; order Charadriiformes; family Scolopacidae; genus Limnodromus; species Limnodromus scolopaceus. The sequence goes on from JAOXNO010000013.1 coordinate 118,923,998, forward strand.
TGTGTTTACATCAACAGGGTCTGAGAAAATCAAGGCAGCTTCTCCTGGTACCTTTCCAGAGCCAAGAAAAGGCTTTCCTGTGCAATAGCATCGCTAATCCACAGCGGGCAAAGTATAAGGGAATGGAAGGACAAGTGTGGTGAAGTGGCTGATATTTATGACCCTATTGACCAAGCTCCAGTGCAATATCCATTTGTACTAATTTAATACCTGACATGACCTTAATGTAAAGCCTTGGTATTAAAGGGGCTTTCTGGTGCCAGATGAAGGTCCAAAGACTTACACCAGCCACTCAGCTTGTTGCCCCAATATCACAGTGGCCTGCAGAAAACTGGACAAGGGTGCAGGAAAGACAAGGGAAGACAACGTTGTACTGCTTTATGTTTCTGGCAAGCAGAAAATGGTCAATTTCCACAGTTGCTAATCAAGTATTCATTAAGTTTGTGAGCCGAAATGATGCTGTGTGTCTACTGTATCCCTAGCTACTTCCACAAATCAATTGTAGCTGTAGCTGGGCTTTCTAGAGGAGCCTGCAGTCATTTGTTTGAAGTTACACTGAACCATATTATAACCTCATAATGTTCGCAGAACCTTTTAATACAGATGGAGAAATATCATGCTTACATTTCAAATATTTTTTCTACTAAACTTTCAGAAGTTAGGAAAAGCCCTTTTGGAGTCTCTTTATAGACTCATATTTCAGCCTAATCGAAATACTTGGATAAAAGTGAGACCAAAACTTTAGCACTGAGGCATTCAAGTAGAATATCTTACTTTTCACAGAACCTTTAAACTGATTCTAGACATGACCTAGTTTGGCCCTCCATAGTTTATTAAATCCTCAGAGGCAAGAGAGAAAGATCTAATCTTTAAGTAGGCTGTGAATGAATCATTTCCAATAATTTTTTTTTATAATTAGGATGTCAGCTTACACTGGCAAACATAAGTAATATTATTACTACCTATATTTCTTATTTAATCGGCAAATGTAAGTATTCTTACATAAGGACCAAAGCTCCTGAAAGCCTTTGCGATAGAAATATATCAGTCTAAGATATTAACTGGTTTCAGTTAAGACTGGGATCAATAGTAAGTTGTGAGTCCCATTAGGGAGTATGTAGCAGGTCTCGTTGCAGCTGCACCTAGTTTCTTACAGTGATACCTAGAAAATCTGCATTTTTTAGCTCAGGCTCTAGTATATTCATATTTTTTAGCTCTAGAGGTCCCCAGTTTAATCTTTCAAGTCTTAACCAGCATGGATATCCTTATGGCACTACCAAAAGCGACAGATATTACATAAAACTTTACCAATATAAAATGCACAGCTTACACTTCCTTCAGAAACTATACCTAACATAAAAACGTAAACAAGATCCATGCACAAATCCAGCAGAAAACCCTTAGGTGAATTCTTTCAAATTCTGCTCACTAAAAAGCAAAAATGAATTTTCAGACTCTAGGGTCTCTCACTGAATATACCTTACCACCGATATGCCTGCCAACTAATAAAAAGGATCTGTTAGTTTAAGCATACTGTTTCCAGACCCTGATGGCTGTCTGATAGCCAGGATCTAAATCAAACAAAGCTTTGTGCCTTGGGCTGTGCCTGTGTAAACCTAACTGTTTAATTAAGCAACTGTTCCAGAGATCATCCACATCATAGAAACGCTGTATTACTTCTTTTAAATGCTTACCTGCTAGCCAAAGAACACTTGGGGGTTTTTGAATAAAAGAAACATTGGAATTAGAAATTCAACAACTGTTCATGAGGAATCTTAAAGTTACTGCATGCTTAATTACTATTTGCATTTAACTCTTCTTATCAAAGAAGATAAATAAAAAAAGTTAAAATTTTCCAGGACTAAAAGACTATATTAATCCAGAACAGAGAACAATAGTACAAGCTGGCACTATAGTACTTTTTTTCACTAATACGTCTTTGATGGTTTTAGATGGGACAACCCTGGGATGAATATCATCTCCAATTTCCATTTCTATTCCCAATAAAGTGTTCACAATCAAGATACACTTACAATGCTCCTGCTACCAAGCTGTATGTTTTATTTTGGGCAATGAGAGGCAGAGTTTTCTCTGAGATGATGGGTTTTTTTTCTGTGATCTAATTAATTCAGAAAGTCCCAAATTTACTGGCCATGAAGCAGCACTACAAGGTTTATCTGTTTAACAAAGTCATATTCTTGGTGAATATTTACAGTGGTGAATGGGAACAGTTTTTCTATCGCTATTGCTTCGGTAGTAGGCAGTAAGATGTTATCTTGGACATTTCTACAATTCATTACTGTCTTTTATTCTTCCTCATAGACTTGCAGATAAAAATATAATGTGCAACAGCAGTTGACAACATCAAGAATAGTTTCTTTTGTTACCCACAGACAAATTGACTTGCAAGACTGCTCTGAGTGGTCATTAGCTGGGTTTTCCTCATTTAGTTATTTTGTAGATTAGATATCTCAGATCTATACTGTCCTAAAAACAGTACTGGAAAGAAACCAGTCACTGACTCAATTTTTGAGTGTATCAATGCATGTTCTAGATTGTCTTTCACCTACCAGGCTGTGAAGACCATGTGCCCACAGTTGCTGGAGCAGGTGAGTGCTTCTCCTGAAAGGGAATGGATTAAGCTGTTCATCTTTGCACAAAAACTCTTGATGCTTCATGGTGAAAGTCTTGGTTATCCTCCAAATTTTCTTCCTCCATTTTTTTATGGAGTCTTTTTGAGAGGAGTTGCCAGAGTAATTTTGGCTTTTGGTTTTCATCAGCTTCTCTGATTGGAATCCGTATGTGGAAATGAAGTTGCATGACATGTTCACTCATTCTGGCAACAGAAGGGACAAGTTATAAACTCTGATTCTTCTAGATCTGTGAGAAGCTGTGAACTATTATTATGAAAGAGACACTGCAGGTCCTAACAGGGCAGGTGATACGGTCCTTACGTTGTTCTGGTTTTGTCCTCTGGCAGGACCTAATGAGTAGCTGTGGGTAATTACTCTCCTGTCATGAGGTCTGTTTAATATGGATTATGAGTAGATGTGAGGTACTCCCAGCTGTGTGGTGTTCTGTAGGAGGGATGTATGAATCAATCCAGACTGAAAGGTGATAAATGGAGAAAAGCTGGCAGAGATCACAAGGGATCATACTGATATTAGCAAACAAGGATGACGTGATTTGTATCACAGGTGAATATACTGGTGTCCTTCTGCTCTGTCTACCCATAACCAAATGCAATTTCTTTTGCTTTTAGGTGGCCACTTAAGTGCAATCTCTTGCTGTTGTTGCAAGACTTCAGTCTCTCACCCTCTTGCACACCACACCGTAGGCACAGATACCAAAACAACTCAGGAAACAAGACTTTTCCATGTTCTCTCTTTCAAGTAACATGCCAGAACAACAGCTGTTATCATTTCTAAGCTGAGCAATTTGATGCAACCCATTTCTTACTGTTGCAGCTGGTATTGCTGAAGCACTGCAACTCCACTAACATGAGTACATGCATATATACCCATTGAGTATAAGAAGTTCCACCTAAACACGAGGAGGAACTTCATTACTGTGAGAGTGGCAGAGCCCTGGAACAGGCTGCCCAGAGAGGTGGTGGAGTCTCCTTCTCTGGAGACATTCAAAACCCGCCTGGACAAGTTCCTGTGCAATGTGCTCTAGGTAGACCCGTTCTGGCAGGGGGGTTGGACTAAATGATCTCCAGAGGTCCCTTCCAACCCCATATGATTCTATGATTCGGCCAAATGCTCTTCATGATGAACTTCTGAGCTCTAGACTGGGTCTCCTATGCAGCCCATTAAGGCCTGTATTAGTTATCTCACAAACTCTCTGGAAAGCTCATCTTTAGAATAAGATATTTATAGAGAAAGCTAGGTGTAGTGCCTAGGATTTTATTTAATTTCTAATTTGTCAGAGCATTTATAGGTGGGCATAGGGGACTAGATTAATTGTGAAATTAAATCACAGGACAATACCCAGACTGTGGGGCTAAAACTTATTTATGCTATGAATAAAATAATGCAATAATTAATAATGCTTCTTAATAAAGCAATGAATCATACATATGTTTTTGATGTATGTCCTATCAACTGACTGAAAGATATATTTATGACCCATTGAATCAGAGCTGGCCTGGCCATCAACTACTGGAAAAAGAGGGAGCAAAAGAAAAGTAACCTTTCTACGAGATACCTTCAGTGAAATGATATTGAAACGTGTCAGGACTTGTCTGATAAACAATCTAAGCCTGGCTCAGTATAAAGGCTCCGATTGCCACACTCAGTCACCATAAGGAAAGAGAAAACTTCCACTACGTCGTCTAGTATGTCATTCAGGCAGTGCAAGTAGATCAGAAACATGCCATTTCCTCTGCTGAAAAACTGAATTTCTTGATTAGAATAAAATTGATGTGTTGAAGAAGTGGCTACTATAACTAAGGTGAGCATTGTGTTTCCATACAATGGAAATTAATTACATAGTTTCTTCCAGATTGAAGGTTCTTTTTTTTTTCCTGAGTTACAGACAAGGATTACTGAGATAAACTTTTTTTAGCGTTCATTAATATGTGCTGTAGAAGCACAATGCACTGCATATATGTATCCTCTGTACATATTTTCAGCTGGTGGTCTACACAGAAGCGCACATTGCTCTTACTGCAATGTCACTTGTGCTGAAGTTCTGTGAAACAATGCAAGAAAGGCACAGGCTGGCAATCACTGTCAAGAAAGCAGTGATAGTTTCAGTCCATGTGACATATACATACATAGCCCCTCTGTGAGCCAACGGGGAAATTTCCAATACAATCCATAGAAATGTGTGCATGGAACTGCTACAGGAAAATAAAAATTGGTTGCATGGGCCCTAGTGCTAAAGTAAGTGTCACCAATACCTTCCAAAGCCGACTGGAACTGCTGGTTCAGAATATAATACTAGAACAGCTCTAGGACCAACACTTTTAAAAAAGTGCCTAATTTCCAAAATTGATTCTAGGACAATTGTCCAAGTAAGCAGCATTTAGGAACTCTGAGGGCAGCAGGTCCTGTACACATTCTGTTGACTTCACCATGTTCTTCAGCCAATTCAACATAATTGCTCCTCTTACAAGCAGACTTCAGTTCTCCATTCTTCTTATTTTCTGGATGGAGCAGGAAAAGATAATTTAGTAATAAAAGAAGTTCTGGTAAGCAGGCCTAAAGCTTATTTTTGCCTTTCATGCAAGCCTGTTGCAAAGGTACATGTTCAAATTATGTGTTTCTTTCTAATTGTTTTCTTATGTTCTTTGGTTCTTCCTATAAATGACATCAGGAGGCCTAATGCCTAAAACTTCATTGGCTCGTAAACAGAGATGGTGAACAATACTGAGCAACTGATATGTTGCAGAATTCCATTTTATCGTTTTATTTCTTCTGTCTATAAGAAATACGTGAGAGTCTACTGACTTACATAGACCTGATTCTCTTCCAGTATCTTCCCTCATCAACAGGATGTGTCTGATACATTAGTGTATGCCGTGAGAATTGTACAGACTCAGAAACTGAGAATAGCACAAGAAAAATCTCACATTAAAGCTTCTGCTGCTCCTGCCAGAAGCTCAGTTCAAATGAGTTGAAAGGTAACTTGCTCTTGTTTGAGGATGACATTTTGTTCTCCAGAATCTCAGTTTAGTTATTTCTAAAGTTCCTAATCCCTATAGTTATGAAGTAAATTAAAACAACTCCAGATCAAGAAAGTGATCTGTGACTCTGTGGAAAGTCTGAATAAATGATGTTGAGCACTGTGAAATATCTCCTTTGTGTCAATGTGTTATCAGGTGTTTAGTGGCAGTCATTGAACTGGGATGAGTCTGTCAACTATTCCACCACTGATTACTATATATAAAAATGAAGATCAGTAAAGTAAATAGAAAAAAGTATTATACATGGAGGCATCTTGTTTTGGTCTCATCCTTAGGGAGTTCACTGAAAAGCTGTGTCATTTTCTCCCTCATCTTTCTGACTGGAGCAGCCCACTATGCAGCAGGAAAAACCTAGCGTTGGCTTTTGTCCACCCTCCACCAGGGATGAGTCAATCCTATGGTGCCTGATTCAGCTCTGCAGTCTCTTCTTTGTCCTAGTGGCAGTTCCTCTCCTCTTCCCCTATTCTCCAGAGGACAAAAGTAGATGTGTTATTACACTGAAGATATCAAACGCACATGAGCCATGTTTGCAGTTTTTGCTGAAAACTGAAAACTAAAATTATGTACATCAAATAAGAACTTGTGAGGGCAATAAGGACTGACCAGTGGTTTGAAGGTTCTTTGGGTACAAGGTCTGATGAGTAAGAAGGGAAGCTATCAGATGGTAGATTCAGAAAGAATAAACAGATCTGGCTTTTCACAGAGAGTGTATTTAAGGTGTGGAGCTCCTTGCTAGAGGATATTCTGGGCGATAAATGTTACACAAGTCCAAAAAGAAGCTGGGAGCAGTCACGGAAGAGAAAGAGAACTGAAAGTAGCTAAAACGTAAATCCACATTTGGGGAAAGAGGCGAGTATGGCTGTCCTGTTTGTGTCCTTTTCCCTAGGTGACTCATCTGGACCATTGCCAGAGGTACAAGGCTCCATGCACCTTTGCCTGAGCCAGTGTGGCAACTCCTGTCTTCTTAATCTCTCTTCATTGGTATTTATGTATGAGCGGTTTTTCTTTTGCCTTGCTATTAATAAAAAATAATGAGTCATCACCACTCTTCCTTGCAGGTAATCAGGTACTTTAAAAAGACTCTTAAAGTGGGAAATTATCACAAGATGGTGTCTACGTCTATTTAATCAGCCACCTAAATATTGTATGGTTTCTAATACTTCCATCAACTAAATAAGTAAAAATCCACTCCTGCAGGACTAACCAATGCTTATCACCTCTCAACAGCAAGGCTGTTCCCTCACCCTAATTTCCCTGCCCAAAGGATGGTATGGACCCCTGCAGAAATTGCGTCAGCCATCTGAAACTTATCCTAACCTTAACAATGGTCCACTCAGGACCATTATCATTGAGGATGCTCCCTCAACACTATAGTGGAGTCAGTCACGCTCACGTAAAGCTGGGTGAGCCAGTATAGCCTGCCAGAAAGACGGAGGAAAGGAGGGAGCATGGATACACAGGGAAATGGTGCTGCAGAGCTGCACAGCCACAGTCATATCCCGCAACATAGGACCATGCTGGGTAGTCTGAAGAGAAGACGTTAGTGATGACTTTGCTTCACTGGGAAGCCTGCATCTGCCTGTAACCAATTACCTGGTTCTTCTGTTTTGCCCTGCACAAGGCAGAACATACTTCTTTTGAATTTACTTTCTCTCTTGGTAAACCTTACGGGCAAAATTTTCTTTCAAGGCTTCTTTTTGACAAGACTTATTTTTAGATTGTTTACAAAAACACCCTACAAGGAAAAAAAGCATGTACATTTGAACATGAGTGAAAGGCTTTTACTTGTTAGTTGGTGTTTTTTTTCCTTAAATCAATGTTTTTAATGATCAGATACTATTGCATTTCTATATAACAAGCAAGATGAACAATCTGGTTCTGCAGAGAGTTAACATGGCACGGGCAGGCTGTTTGCCTCTCTCAATTGTACTTCTGTGAACATCACAGCACATTTCTGTGAAAAAGTATATTTCATAATCTCAAGCATAATAAGTGCCATTAAGGACAGCTTCTTGCATCCTTACAATTGTTCTGAGTAGCGTTGCTACTGTGGGAACAGGGCAATGCTATCTAGCATGACAAAGAATGTATAAAATCTGCCCTACAACTTTTTTTCTTTTATTCACTGGAGAGTAATGAAGCCATGTATTTCTACCTTGGACTACATGTGATACTACATATGATCAGTTATACCATATCTGGTGGCTGGTAGGTTTTCATTCATTTTCTTAGTTTTTTGTCCCCATGGAACACACTTTCTGAAATACCAGGGCACTGCATGCATTTGAAGATTTATTGAAGAGCTTAAGGGAAAAGTGTGAGGCTTTCTGTAAAATAGGCTTGACCCTGGAATTACCTGTTCTTCTTAGCAAAAGAAAATAGAGCCTTGTAGAAAAGGAAGGACCTGAGACATGGGAAAATGGATGCATCTTGCAACTTTTGCCAGAGGTCACACTGTTGGTTTGGACAGTTGCAGTTTCATAGAAATTAAGGTTCACCTGTCTGTATATCTCTGTCCATTAAATTTTAACTAGATACCTTATATGGAGCACAAAGACTTGAGTCAGATTGCATTTCATTTCTAAATATAGCTAACCTGGCAACATGAGAGAATGAGATGAACTGATGGTTCATCAGTGCCTGAAGTATTGAAGAAACTGCTTAAATAAGTTACTTTTCTTAAAGGAGTCTATGTACGTCTCCGTTTTTAATTTATAAAATGAGAATAGAGACATAATATTTTACAAGGGTGTTTGAGCTTCAAACATTAATACTGAGGAGACTTTAATTGAGAGGGTTTTTTGATAGTATAGGCTCTATTAGCTGGAAAAGAGAAGTGCATCACAAAGTGGATTTACTGACACTCAGTTCATATTTGCTTAGGAGATTGTCTCAGGACAGATGAGTATGAGATATTTATTTTAAGTCTGCATTAAATTAGATCTTGAAAATCTTTTGGAAAATTTTGCATGCTTGTCTAGGATATGGTAGATGCTTTATATTTTTTTAACAAATACTGTATTTAAAATATATTCATAGTATTTAAGCTTATTTACTATCTAATATAAATAATTGATTACTTAGAATAAATATTCATGAGCTCAGACATAAAACTCACTCAGGCTTAAGTCAGTTGTGAGCCTGTTCCTGGTCTTAACATCCATATTATTGACCTTCCTACAATACCCTGCAGATTTTCCATTCTAGCATTTTAAGCTGTAAATTTTCATCCAAATAAGCAGCTGTCTCCTTTCCTGACATACCCACAGCTCTTCCTCTCTGGTGTTGTCTGCAGCCAGTTGGCATCCACAGGATGTCAGAGCACATCACAGCTGAGGAGGGTTAACCTTTCAAAACTGTTTACCTCCATATGCAACCAGTTTTTGCAGCACTGCAGTACTGTGGCACAACCTCTAAGTATAGCCTTTAGATGTGTTTCTAGGAACACTGACTTAGAAATAAATACAGTTGACAGTCCACTGATCAAAAGCCTATACTTACCACAGGGAAGTTGACACGGCGTCATGTAGGATTTGACAATTAACCTTGAAAATTCCTGAAGTATGTTCAACATCTTTTGAAATTTTTTTGAGTAAAACCAAAATTTAAAAAAAATAAGTTATGGCACAGTGCGCCTATGCATTGCAGAAGAAAATCACAAACAGTAAGTGGGCAATAATAATTTCATCTCTGTCAGAATCATGGGCAGGATTTTTTAAATTTTTCTGAGTTTGCCATTTGATGTTTCAGCTGGCTGTACATCGGTGAAGCAATTTGGTATATTGCTGCTGCTTCTGTTCCTCTGTATCCAGTTAATTCAGAAGAGAAGTTGGCCATGTCTACTTGTTTTCTTCTATACCTCATGTCTTTGCCAGTAATGGTCAGATGGAGGATTGTGATGTGTTTTGGGCAAAACGACCCTGGGAGGATATGCCAGAATGTCACCTACGCTGTACTTTGAATGGGTTCCTCTTTGCATTGGCCTGGATTTCATGGTAGGTAGTTCTACCTGCCTATGCCTATGGTTAGTTGGCCTGCAGCATTTGTGCACTTGATGGCAAATAGAGAAAATTCTTGTGTGACTGTGCTCAGGCCTTCAGTAGTTGGAAAAGGTCTTTACATCTATTCATGGTCACTTACAGGGTTTAGTGAAAACCATGGACTGCTACAAGGATTTAGCAATTTGTTAAAGGATTCTTGCTCTAAAAATATATTGGTCTTTGAACAACAATGCATTCTCCATCCTAGAAGGTTTTTCTAATGGTGCTTTTACCTTATCTTGGATTTTCCATTTATTTCTATTGTTGTTTAAGTAGGAGATTCAGCATGAGGAAAAGCAAGTTCATGTCTGACCAAGGGCAGAAAAGGGTATACCAGTATCTTAGCTGACAGAGCCTTTTTGCCTGCCCCTGGAAACAGCAGAGCAAGGCTGGACATTTTAAAGTTAGCAGAAGAAAACTACTGTTGAAAATATAGTTGAAGTCCTGGGGAAAATGTAATTTTCCCAGACAGGCTGTGAATATGCCCTCAGCAAGGGACCAGGTCAATGTGCCCTCAGGTTACATTTCCAAAACTTTTTAGTCTTCACAGTTCAAAAACTGTAGTCAGTCTTATTTGGCAGGAGATGCTCGAGACATTGAGTGTGGCTTTGTCTCTGCACAAGCCACAGCAGCATCTGCTTCTAAAGAAATGCCAGTCACTAAGTGTGAGGTGATATAAAGACGGGATAGAAGTTAGTGTTACATTTGGACATTGTTGCTACATGCTAGCCTTGGAACAATAGTTATATTTTAAGACCCACTTATGAGATGTATGGTAAAAACAATGAAAAAATTAGCAGCACATAAGTCCTAGGTAAAAAAAAAAAAAAAGGATTTAGGGTATGCCAGTTAGACTTTTCTAGAAAATATCAACCCTGACATTAGCAGCAACCATCAACTCACCCTTAATCAGATCAAGCAACGTAAGATAGCCTTTTCCACTTGCTTCATATAGTTGGCTGCACAAGCGCTTCATATTTGCAGTGAGAGCTCTTACACAAAGAATGTACAAAGACTTGGATATCAAGAAGAAAGAGCTGTGAAGTTGGTGGTTCTGGACATCCTAAACCCAAGATACGCGTCATTGTGAAATCCCTACCACACTGCAAGAGGAGGAAGACTGATTGGTGATGGTCAATGTTACACCCTGAAGTTCAAAAGAGCTTTCCAACTTGAAATGGAACTGGAACTGAGGATTCAATGTAAGGGTTTAGTTTGACCTGTAGTAGGGATCTTATAGCAAACTTATAGTCAATGTTATTCTTAAATGTGGAGATTTGGACCACAGGATTTCATCGGAAGTGCTTTAATGTCTGACTCCCACTGTTCATCAGGGAGGTTAAGTACCTAAATACTGCCAAAGATCCAAGTCTAAATTACTTTTGAAACTGGAACCAGGACTTTTCACAAATTTCAACTAAAATCTTCCTTATGACAGAATTGACATGACTCAAATCCTCCTGTGTTATGCGTTGCTTTTGCACCTTGTTTTACCATGGTTCACCATTCAGTCAACAAAAGTAAAAAGTTTTACCCCTAAGGTGAAGTGTTGGCAAGTACAACCAGCGCAAGAAAGAGAACTGCATTAAGAAGCAGCTCTTCATGTTCATTTGCAGGACCCTTTTTTCTCCCATGTGACTATCTGCCAATACCGAAAGCCATTCTGGAGAGCCCTATTTTTCCTCGTAGAAGGAATCACAGGTATTTTCTAGCTGCTCACATCTTTGCTCCACTTTCTTTCCTCCCTCCCTCACCCTCTTCTCACTCACACATTTAGCTTAGGTGGTTTTCTGGGGCTTTTAATGCTTTGTAACATTGCATTTCTTGGCAGGTTGACCTATTTCACAAATACAGGCAATTACTCCCACCACAGAGCAGTCCTTAATTCACAACCAGGGACTGCAGGGGAGCTTTCCAGTCTGCATCGATCCCCTGACGCTCTGGAGTACCTGTTCCCTCCCATGCAAAGAGCATGGCCTGGGGAAAGGCGACGTGGCTACACTCCTCCACAGCTCAGAGCTGAATCAATAGTCCTTTAAAACTGTCATCAGCAAAGGCAAATGACAGCCACCTTCAAGCTGCTTTAATTTATACCAGGTTAACATATTGACAAACTCCCTCATTGCACCTACCAGCTGCTTTGAGGGCTGAGGACCTACATTTTCCATGACAAATATGTGTGATTTTTTAAACATTTCTCTTCAAAGGTGCAAAGGGTGTTTTGATTAATTTCATCACAGGAAACCAAAAATGAGCAAACTAATTCTATTAACAATTTATATAATTAAATGGCATTTTAGCCAACGTATGTGGTGTTTGCCTTTCGGGATATAAAGGCATCCTGTGCTGTGGATGCCTGCTGCATGCAACCCACCTGGACTGGCATCCCATTTTTCCTCAGTTCTGTTATCACGCATACCTTATAAAGTCATTTATTATACAAATTGGCTACTTCAATTCCTTTTTCTGGATGGAGTTTGCATTTTTAAAATGCAGTGTGGGGTGTTCACTTATTAGTCAGTTTTCTTTAGCTGTCACTCAGAGTGACTGCACGACTTGATTCCCTGCTGGTTAAAAAAAAAATTAACAGAGAACCTGCCAGTCAACTTTACCAAACAGTCCAACAATAGAGAAACTGCAAGCCCAGAATATTCTCTGGTTTCTGTAATTATACACTGTGCAGAGTAATAATTGTATGATAGCCTGGCATTCATTATGTGAGCTTAAGTGCTCACATTGTAGACTTCTATTTTGAGGACATTATTACCATGCAGTAATAATTCTGTTCAGGTTGCTGATGCCTAGTATACGTTTGGTTTTATAGAGTTAGGGAAATTTGTTAATATTCTACTTACAAATATGCGAATAAAATTACTGCTTGGTTTCTGTTCTAAAAATACAAAAGAATTTTTTAAAGTCAAGTAGCAAATCTTTGCCTCCATTCATCTTGAATATTTCAGAAAATATGGATTTAAGCCAATATCCTTATTTAGCCAGTGCTGCTGTTAAACTGCTATTTAAACAGCAGACTACGTACCCTATGGCAACAAGTTCAGGAGTACCAGATGTGACTATGCTGGAATGTGCCATTGGCCAGAAATAATAAATTCAAGTCACAGTGTTTGATTGAATAATTGTACTAAGCATATCAGAGAAATCTTTTCAAAGGGCCCGTAAGGATTTAGCGAACAAAATTCTGTCAATGATCCATAGAATTTATGCTCATAAATAGTTGATCCTCAACTATTATTTCATCAACTAGATGAGGAAAACTATTGAAATTTTACACTTCTGTAAAACTAATCTAAGAAGAATTAGTTCTTCTAACAGTTATTGCCAGTGAATTAGCATGAAACCCATTAGAAGTTTATTTGCACAAATGTGAAGTCTTGAACAAATCTATCACTGCTGTGATAACCTTGTAAGTGGCATCTAAGTTTCTCTCATATTCACCCAAAGGCATCACCAGTGTTTGTGGCAGGTGTTCTCAGCATGCTTGAAATACAGTGGGTAACCACTGTCTTGCATGAGCACAGACGGAACTTCACCTGCAGTTGTAAGAAGATAAACTAAGCACTTCTTGATCTAGGATGTAGACAGTTAAGTTAGTTAGCTTTATTTAGATAGCTCTTGAGAAAAGCTAATTGTGATCATTCTGAATTTTAACTGTTCTAGCCTTGCGCTTGTAAGAATGAAATCCCTGCAACTGCCCAGCTGAAGGCTAATTTGAAAACATTTTCCCCTTGTTCCTTTGACCTATTTTCAAAGCCCAGTTGCTTTTGGTAGATTGAGTGGGACTCAACTGGTGTCCCAAATATGCAAGTTGTTAATCTTTTTGGTAACTGGATCACTCAGGAAAGTTTCCAAAGATCCAACTCTACGCTGATAAACTAGCTTTTGCAGTGGGGACACAGAGTGTAGTCCTGGCTTGTGGACCACGGTGCTCGAAGTCCACCGATAAGCACAGGACCAATGCAGACAGCTAATTTGTTGTTTTAAAATCTGGCCAAGGAGTCTGCTGCAAAGTGGTATTGAGGTGCCACTGAAGGCACGTTCTTTGTGGCTGGGGTAACAGACTCCGCTTGAAAACTCCTGGGTTCCTCTTCTTGAAAAGGCTTTGCACATTGATATTTCAGGCAAATCATTCAGTTCGTCTTTCTCTGGTTCATCCATCAGGAAAATGGATGTCATACTGACATTCTTCATGAGCTATTTTAAGAATGATGTAATGACTATAGAGAATACTAAAATATTTTGAGAAAAGGTGCTAGATCTGCAAAGCATTGTTAAAATATCCCATTCACAGGACTAGGCACATTCTGGGAGCTAATGTATTGCTCAGCTTGAAGAGCTTAGAGGAATACAATGGAGCTACAAGGGGAAATTTTGTCACCTTTTCAGCACAGAGAAAGGACAGGGAATCTTACACTGGGGATAGAAATAATATGTTTTAGTAGCTGAACATTGGCAGACCTATCTTTTGCACGAACATCACTCACATTTCCTACAAGTCTTTGAGATCCACAGTTTATGAACTCTTGCAATTGCACTGACAACAGGATATATTGAGATCACGCCTATAACTTTATCTATTTTAATGTTAAATTATAAATTTATGGATCTAGATACTCTGTGAATAGCATAAGTTATTTTAATGCAGACAGAAATAAAATGTGACAGCAAATAATTACAAATATATTCCTGCATTCTACAGAACTTTCCCTTGATTACCTGACTATTGTATTCAGGGTTTTCTCACCTCATTATGAGAAAGAGAGGTAATAAAAATTAATAGAGGCACAGGGCAGAGGTTATTCTGATGACATAATTCAGCAAGTAGGAGCGCTAAGTCAGAACAGAAAAAGTGAATTGAAATGCCCTAAATAATGAGGGCTGCTTTGGAAAAAGTAAGAAGCAGTGAATACCTTTGCTCACTTGATAGTTACGCAAGCAGACCTTTGTCCTCAGAATGACATCTCATGTTAAAATATGAAGTGGTTAATAAAACTAACACTTTATTTAAAATTAACAAGAATAATAGTTTCCTATGAAAGTCATTGCTGTAGGAGGATCTTGGGGGAAAAAAAACAAAACCAAACCAAAACCACCAAACAAAACATTGCAGTTGTTTAACAGGGTTTTGAAAGAATTGGCTGTTTAAGAAAAGCAGAAGAGCTGACTTGGTGGAAGGCCTGAAGAACAACAAATAGGGATAACCTGCCTGTGAATACATACAGGCTAGAAACCAGAGCAGTGAGCTGCTGGGTCAGCTTGCTGCCAAAAGAAGCAAGCACAAGGTGGTAGCTGTCTAGGTTTTATGGTGGACTACAGCACATTCCTGAGCCAGGCAGGTATGGTCTCAATGTCCCAGTCATCAGTGGGTTGTATCTAAAAGCAGAGACCTGGGCACCTTGTCCCAGTGCTGGGACCACCATGGGGACTATGGAGATATCAGGTGAGATGGATGTGGGAAGGGAGGAGGCAGAGCTGGGCACTCAGAGCACCTGTACAAAAAACAAATATAGGAGCTGGGAAACCTGTGGAAAAGAGAGAAATATGAGGAACATTGGGAAAAGAGTAGTTTGAAACCCTTGCAAATGAGATGGCAAAGAGGAAAGAGAGGTGTCTCAGGGAATGTATGGGAGACTGGTGTTGCTGAAGACTTTTAGGGGCAGAAACATTAGAAGGAAAAGATGCAGAACCAAAATGGATGAGATGCTTAAGCTATTGCTTATGGTGGTTATTTTGCTAGAGGAGAAGGAAATGCTGAGTATCTGAGAAAGCAAAATTTGACTCAATCTCTTGCACCTCGATAGGTCTTACTTTTCAAAAGCAGAATAAGGAAATTCGCTAAATAAGATTGTACCCATATATTGTTCCAATCCCAAAAACAAAGTCTCTCTGTCTCCTGCCTCCCAAACCAGCATAAGATTGAAAGAAAATAATAATAATAATTTAAGTATACTAAGTTATTGCAAGAGTGTTGCATTTATTCCTGGGCTAGTATCAACATCCATAATACGTTGTTCCAAAACAGTCAGTAATAGTAACAGAAAGATGTTAAATTCATTAGAGTATAACCAGGCCATAAAGTGCATAGAGTTCAAAATAAATACTAATATCTCAAAATGAAGCTTATTTTGGTATCCTCACATTGAAACTTGCAAAGACAATCTACATCTATACTGAATGGATTTCTGATTAATGTGAAATATTTTTTCCCCACCAGTGCCTGACTGTTTGAGGAAAGTTATTTTGCATTTTCTCTAATAAGAGCTGCAATTATAAACTTCATTGCTCTATGGAAGATCATTGACTCAAATAGATCATGACTTTTTTATTGCAATAACTGGGCACCTGAACTCTACGAAGTGTATTTCCATATTAATGGAAACATTTCCATGTTTGTTTGTCATGGTTTCGGTTTTGATTCTTTTTTGGCAGTCTATTTCTGGCATGGCTTAGCATGCTTTCTATGAACCCTGTTTTCTAAGGAATAACTATGTCTTTAATTTTGTTAGTCTAGTGTGTTCACCAATAGGTTTAGAGTCACTGCTTCTGGGGTTTTATCAGTTGCTGCTGCTGTTGAGAAAAGACTGCATTTTTGTACCAAATTGTTCAGTTAGGTTACTAGTGTAGACTGAATGTTTTATTATTGCTATTCTGTTTGTAAAAACATGCCAGTGATGGGAATTGGTAACTTCTTGATCATCTTCAGTGTCAGAAAAAATGCCTTGCTAATCTGCTGTCACACCATATCAACAAACCAATTTATCAAATAAATATTAGGTGTGAAGCTGACTACCACTTCCTCCTTTGAGTCTGCAAGTAACGTGATTTAAAGTCACACTGGTGTAAAACTAATACTCATTTATCTGCTTTTTGAGGTAGGTGCTCAGCAATCTCTAAAACATAGCCTGAGTCTTTGAGTTCCAGTTACAGGGCCCCGTTTGTATTCTATTTCCAGCCTGAACTGTACTGTCTCCACCTTGGAAGACCATGTTGCAGATGCCTATAGACACTGAAACAATAATTTTTAACAAAATATTGGAGAAGCAGGTGAAATCCAGAAAAGCAGAACGCCTACTAATATAGTTTCATAGGTTTTTCAAGCAGCAAAAATAATGAAGCCTCATTTCCTTCTGGCTTCTTTCTATCCATACTGTAGGAATAAACACATAATGTCCTCATAGATTTCTCACACAGCGTCTCCTACTCCTCAAAATATCTCCAGTTTTTCCTCAGATCCCATGGATTGCCACACTGTACTGTTTACTCCCTGCCTTGCTCCCAGTTCTCTCTCATGACTTTAGGTTTGGATGGGTAAGAGGCAATAGCTGCTGGGGTTAGCTCAAAGTTATATCTATCTGGATTTGGCAGCTGCCAGGAACATATTTATTCACTTACTAATTGGTCCCTGGCTCTTAGAATAAAAATGCCTTAAGGCATAAAAATGCCTGAAATTCAGGCATAAAAATTTCTGAAGCTTGCTTTCCTTCCAGTGAGAACACCTCTTTGGACTCTTTTCTAGCTGCCGTTTTCCCTTAACTTTACAGAACTTGGTATCTTTGAGATATCTATTTCTGTGTTGAATTCTGTTGAAATCACCCGATCATTCTTAAAAATTACCATGGAGCAGACAGGGATGCAGATGCATAAAGAAACAAGTCTTAAAATGATAAAAGAAAATGTGCACAGAGCTAACAAATAAACACAGATTAGCCTGACATTAATTCAGTATAATAGAAACATTAACTGTGTACTCAGCTAACAAAGAATTAGAGGCTTGATAGCAGAATTCTGTAAACAACTGTTTAATGAATGTTAGATCTTGTTACCCAGACCCATAAGCTTTCAACCTGCTGGTGGTTATTCTTCAGAGACAGCTCTTCGCACTCTATCCCTTTCTTGACGCATGATGTTTTAATACAGAAAATTGTATTTTGGAAGCAGAAACAGACTACACCTGTAGGATGACAAAATCTCCATCTTAAAAAACAGTATTTCAGAAGATGGCACAGCAATCAGCAGAGAGAAGAGCATTTTTTGTGAGATCTCAGTGTCAAGTTGTGGCTTCAAGCGTTATTTTGATCCATGGGTGTAGAAGGAAGATATACAATAGACACATACCACTGTGAACACCACCAATAAGAGCACTGTTAAAAGTCTGTTCCCTGTTCTGTGACTCACACATCCTGGAAGATGGAGCTGATGAAGGAAATTTGAAGGAGGGGAGCAAAATGATCCCAGAGGCCATTGATCAATAATTTGGATTTTTTTTTTAAGGGAATGATCAGCCTGGAATATTGGGAAAAGGCTGAAGAAGTAATTTGATCACCTTTTATGGGTACTAGTACATAAAAAAAGTGTTTGAGAGCAGGAGCCAGGAAAAGTTCTTCAGTCTTCTAGACAAACACCAGAAATTGAAATTAGATTAATTTAATCTTGCAATGAGGTGCAACTTTTTGGCACAAGCCACATATAAATATTGAAAATGCTTTTCAGAGGAAATGTTGAGTCATTATTTTTCTTGGAGTCTTCAACTTGTGCCAGTTTATCTGTCTGTATGTAGTATATAAATCTAAATACACTGTATGTATGAAGTGTAGACAGATACATAGTATTTACCTACGCATATGATGTGGACGTATTCTAGATATATCAGAGATAGGTAGAGATATAATTGTAGAGCTTCCTTACTGATAATAAATGGCTTTATAACTAATATTGAAGACAGAAACACAAGATTTAAAATAACCCAAAGCTGGCCATAAGGTAGAACTAGAATTAATCTCCAGACTTCCCAGAATATGTTGAGTATTCTTCAAATATGTTAGACTTTGTTTCAATTTAAATTATCTGCACAGTAGGTGAAAATATGGATTTTCTTTTTGAGGGGGGAGAGGCATTTGTGATTGCTTTCCCACTAACAGAAAAATAAGTCTATTTAATGAATGTGAAAAATGTATTTGAAGTTTTTCAAAGTGAAACAAACAAAGCAAAGAGTGAGAACTGTAATATTTCAGTTTGATCCAGAGGAAACTTAAATAGCATCATGTGTCAGATAAAGCTAACAGCTCCAGTTTTCCCTCTGCTAAGAGGGATTGCACAAATGCTAAATCGATTCCCTTTTCAGAGTGATACTAATTGCCTTTTGTCCCAGAGCACCATAACAGGCATTATCCTCACCATCTCTCAGAGCTGAAAAGCTTAGAAAAGCTTAAAAGGTAAACGCAGAAAAATGCTGTACATATAAAATATTTCTTGGACAAATTGTGTCAAATAAGTTACTAACTTCAGAATTACTTTAATGTACAAGTGGGAGAAATATCAGTTGCTTAATGAGGCTGAAATTTATCCCCTTTCAGAACGCCAATACAAGCCTATGAACCACTGAAAGCCAATCCTAAATTTATGGCTTAAGGAGATTTAAGGGGAGTAATGGCCCCGTGCTATCTTTCTGCATAGAGTCAGTGTTTCCTTGCCAGTGACCTGGTCCTATGCTATTGATTTGTAATAAGACTTAGTATAAGGTCTCTGAGATATTTTTCATGCGAAAATACATCTTGGCTTCTAGTCTTCTCTGTGTTGGATGATGGCCATTACTAGTATAGTATCTAAAAAAAAATATATATCTCTGGTATATTTGGAATATTGATTTAGCCCTTCCTCTTCCAGATCCTCAGCAGACATTTCTAGATCCAGAGTGATACTGGTATGTGTATTTTATGATATTCAGTATCTCTTGAAAAAAATACCTAGAAGAGAGATAGTTTGGAACCACAAGGTACTATTTCTGATATGTTCCACCATATTGCAGCCAGTATGGTCATTTCAAGCTGTTTTACTTGTGGGATGCTGGTGGAAAACACATCAGAAAGCATGGGTAACAGCAAGAACATATCTTTCACCAGCTCATTACAGGCTTAGGAGAATTGTCTTCATATATTTAAAATTTGTTTTAAAGTTGCTTTATCTGTGGTCTTGATATTTTTATGGATATTAATTTAGCCACACAGATGATTAAGAGCTTTAGAGCTATCAGGAATAATGCTTTAAGCCCTCATTCTGATGGTTATATATGATGAGACTTCCAAAGTCCAGGTCGCCTTCTTTTCCAGTGTTTAGTCTTTACATAACCTGACACACGTATATTCTATTAATTTTTAAAAAAAACCTACTTGGAAATACCACTAATCATCAAGCCTTCTTTGTAGATTATAACCTGATCTCTGTAGTATCACTGTGTATTGAGAAAGGAAGATGTCCACCCCCAAAGGGAGATGGATGTAGCTCTAGTGATGTCCTGACAACAGCATTCATGAAGCAAAGCTCTGTGGCTTGTATTGTACACTGACCGATTGTTACTGTGCTATCTTACTTTAAATATATACCTATATGTATGAAACAGTGAAGTATCATTTTTTGTGCGTGTTTCACTATTTAAAAAAAAATTTTAATTTATTGTGTCTAAGTTAAACTAAAACAAACAAATATACCTACTTCGTTTTTCTAGAATTTCTATGCCTAACAGGCATAGAAAAATTGCTATTGTAGTAACTTTCCAATCGTCCTGGGGATTCAGTACATTCTGCTCCCACATCCTCCAATTAAATTTCGGGAAATTGTGTGGCAGCTTTGATGTTCTCAGCCAGCCATTCTCTGAGGTGGCCAGTGCCTTGTAGGGTGTTGGCAGATTGCAGGACACCCTTCAGAGCAAGGAGTGTTTATGGTTTTGGGTACATTTCCATGTGTTCTCATGCAAGGAAAAAATCTTTTTCTTGAGTAGTCCTGTAAGGAATTGGTACAGCCTGGCCCCTGAAGCCTGAATGTCACTTTTTAATGACCGTATATACGGTTTGTGTATATTGCCAAGATATTGCCATGAGAGGATTACATGTGGTGGGCTGACCTTATATGGTAGACAGACCTACCCCTGCCTCTCTACACCCTCCTTTCAGGTAGTTGTAGAGAGCAATAAGGTCTCCCCTCAGCCTCCTCTTCTCTAGACTGAGCAACCCAAGCTCCCTCAGCCTTTCCTCATAGGACTTACTCTCCAGACCCCTCACCAGCTTCATTGCCCTTCTCTGGACCTGCTCCAGCCCCTCAATGTCTTTTTTGTGGTAAGGGGCCCAAAACTGGACACAGCACTCAAGGTGGGGCCTCACCAGTG
>JAOXNO010000013.1:118945112-118979355 GCA_028565335.1 Limnodromus scolopaceus
TGGGATACAGTTCCTTCAGGACAAACCTGCTCCATTGTGGGCTCTCCACAGGCTGCATTTTCCTTCAGGAAATCTCCGTGGGCTGCAGGGTGGATATCTGCTCCACCATAGTCCTTCACGGGCTGCAGGGAAATACCTGCCTCACCACGGTCTGGAGCACCTCTTCCTCCTCCTTCTTCTTTCACCCTGGTGCTCACACCACTGCCATTTTGCCACCCACCTTTCTTCCTTTTTTTTTTTTTTTTTTTTTTTTTTTTTTTTTTTTTTCTCCCCCTCCTCTGCCTATCAGGTGTTTTTGCCCTTTTTTAAATAAGTTTTCCCACAGGTGCTACCACCTTGGCTGACGGCCTCAGCTGTGCCCTGCAGTGGCTCAATTGGAGCTGGCTGGAACCAGCTGTGTCCAGCACAGGGCAGCCCCCGGCCTCTCCTCACAGAGGCCACGTGTCCCCCTGCTGGCACTGACACCCAGTATGTTGGAAAACAGTTTAATGCAGGACGGATGAGTTTATTTCCAAGGCGTGTACCACTTCCCTGGTGTTGCTTTGAGAGCTGTTATTCTGAAGTTCTGCTTTCCTGCCATCTTTGGATGTATGGGGGTAGTGCAGGCCCACAGTGGCCCCGAGCCAGCCACCGGGGTCTGGCAGACACCTTGGGACAGGTGACCACAGTGACTGTGCCAAAGAAAAAGATGTGGGGTTTTTTTAAAAACAGTATTCACATATTCCTAAAAAAAATATATATTTTGTTTTCATAAAAGGCTGAAATCATTTAAATGGCATTTACTGTGTACATCACAGAATCCCAGAATCACATGGGCTTGGAAGGGACCTCTGGAGATCATCTAGTCCAACCCCCCTGCCAGAGCAGGTCCACCTAGAGCAGGTTGCACAGGAACTTGTCCAGGCGGGTTTGGAATGTCTCCAGAGACGGAGACTCCACAACCTCTCTTGGCAGCCTGTTCCAGTGCTCTGCCACCCTCAAAGTGAAGAAGTTCCTCCTCATGTTTAGGTGGAACTTCTTGAAGTTTGTGCCCATGTCCCCTGGGCACCACTGAAAAAAGACCGGCCCCATCCTTTGACACCCATCCTTTAAGTATTTATAAGCATTGATCAGATCCCCCCTCACCCTTCTCTTCTCTAGACTAAAAAGACCCAAGTCCCTCAGCCTTTCCTTGTAAGGGAGACGCTCCAGGCCCCTAATCATCTTTGTAGCCCTGTGCTGTATCCTCTCGGTTGATGTGGGGCAAGTGGTGGACATTGTCTACCTGGATTTCACCAAGGCTTTCAACACAGTCCCCCATGGCCTCCTCCTAGAGAAACTGGTGGGTTATGGCCTAAACAAGTGGTCTGTGTGGTGGGTGGGGAACTGGCTGACAGGCCGCACCCAGGGGCTGGTGGCAAACAGCTCCTTTTCAAACTGACAACCCGTCACAAGTGGGGTCCCCTTGGGCCCAAAGCTGTTCAATATCTCCGTAAAGGATCTGGATCAAGTGTACCCTGATAAAGCTTGCTGATACCAAACTGAGTGGGGAAGTGGACACTTCAGAAGGGAGGACCACCCTGCAGGAAGACCTGGGTAGGCTGGAAGAGTGGGCTAAGAACCGTATGAAGTTCAACATGGACAAGTGAAAAGTCTTGCACCTGGGAAAACGTAATCCAGGAGTTCAGCAGAGGCTGGGATTTATGCAGCCAGGGAGCAGCTCTGTGGAAAGGGGCCTGAGCGTCCTTGTGGACAGCAAGCTCAATATGAGTAAATAGTGTGCTGCTGTGGCAAAGAGAGTCAATGGGATACTGGGTTGCATAAACAAGGACATCACCAGCAGAAGAAGTCATTATTCCACTCTACTCAGCCCTTGTCAGGCCACACCTGGAATACTGTGTTCAGTTTTGATCCCCACCACACAAAAAAGACAGGCTGGAAAGGGCCCAGAGAAGTACCACCAAGATGATCAAAGGACTGGGAAACCTGCCTTATGAGGAAAGGTTAAGAGAACTGGGTTTGTTCAGTCTTGAGAAAAGAAGGCCTAGGGGAGACCTTATCACCACATTCCAGTGTTTAAAGGGTGGCTACAAAGAAGATGGAGACTCCCTTTTTACAAGGAGTCACATGGAAAAGACATGGGGTAATGGGTACAAGTTACTCCAGAAGAGACTCCAATTGGACACAAGAGGAAAATTTTTCACAATGAGAACAACCAGATATTGGAATAATCTCCCCAGGGAAGTGGTAGATTCCCTGACATTTTTAAGATGCAGCTGGACAGGGTGCTGGGCCATCTTGTCTAGTCTGTGCTTTTGCCAAGAAAGATTGGACCAGATAATCCTTGAGGTCCCTTCCAACCTGGTGTTCTATGAGTCTATGATGTCTTTTTTCTTTCACTCAATGAGTATTTTCTCAAAGCGTTCCCAATAATAGAGTTACAGTTGATCTTGTTAGGAGCCACAGAATGAAAATCTGTGTGGCTGATTCCTCCAAATCAGTGGAATATACCAGGAGAAACTTTGCCCAGAAGCTACGTAAGCAAAATCATATAAAAGCTCAAGAGAAAAATAAAGGTAAAATCACAGAAATGTGGATTGAAAGAAAGGTGTTTCCTCAAACCTTATGTTTTACCAGGATTTTGTATGTGTCTAGTAGACTGTATGTTTTTCTATTTCTACTGTTGGGTAGCAGGGAGAAGTGCTACTGCTTCTGCTGTTGACTTTATGGAAGGTGTCCATATGTGCAGTGCATTGGACCGAGCAGTGCAGGTGGAGCCCTCTCCCGTAGATGGTGCCCTATCTTTAGCTTAACTTTGTGTTGTCATGATGTTGTTTCTCCTCAAGAGCTAATGGCAGGGGTTTTGTTCTGCTTGGCGTTGCTGCAGTCTCCAGATAATCCCTTGATTTCTATAAGATACTTGCAGCAACCCCAAGATATCAAAAGCACTTTTTGCCTAAGAAGAAATGTACAAATCATGGAAATGAGCTTGGAGTCACTGGGTATGTTTATGCTGCACGTACTTCACTGGAATATAAAGATACCAAATTGCCTAACAGACAAGGTGTCTAGCTGTGAAAGTACAGAAGTCTAAGTTTAGCTTCCTAACAGGAGAAATGATCTCATGCTGTCTTGTCAAGCCTGGCAGCATACAGACTGCATGACATACATGAGTGCCTGACGGCTGTCACTGCCTGTGAAGGACTGGCCTTGATTAGTGGCTAATAAGGACTCTTGAATTGTAAGTTATAACACATCTTCAGTAGAAACTAACAAATATTAGGAAAATGTACTTGGGAGGGAGGAGAAGACATCACTCAGGATGCTCAGTCAGCTAGTAACTGGCATTATCTGGCATATTCTGGCAGTGTGACTTCAGTTCAAGTATCTTAAAGAGTCAATTTGTTCTACAGATTGATGAGAACATAGTAGAGCTTTTAATTGGTGTGCCCCAAAACCCTTTCATCATTAGC
Source organism: Limnodromus scolopaceus (assembly GCA_028565335.1). NCBI lineage: Eukaryota > Metazoa > Chordata > Aves > Charadriiformes > Scolopacidae > Limnodromus > Limnodromus scolopaceus. The sequence continues at coordinate 118,948,565 of JAOXNO010000013.1, forward strand.
TGTTTGTGAAGAAAGAGAGGCCTGAATTACAGATTGTGGTATCTTGAAAGAGAGAAGAGGTCCAACTTTCATGGTTCTTGTGGTCCCTGCATGCTAAGTTGACTTTCTTTTTCTGTAATAGATTTTACTCAGAATTTCCAAAAGAACTCCTGAGATACTAACAACAAAATTTGCATAAAAGATTTACTTTGGGTTTGAGGGAGAGGCAAAGGAAATCTGTTCTTGATCGTAGCTTGAAATAAAATTATGAGCATCATTCAGTTGTATATCTGCTTAAAGCTATGACCAGGATTGCTGCTCAGCAGAAGCACTTCAACAGTACATCTAACTGTGAGATTTGCTAAGATGGATATGACCTTAAGTGCAGCAAGAGGCAAATCGTTAGGCAAGAGTGTGGTACAGACCCTAAGAATCTGCTAAGGGTACGTACAGTAAGCCAACCTTTTGTCAGTGGACTTTGGACAAAGTCCAAAGCACCACTGGAAAAAATTTAGGAGTAGGTAAAATGAGTAAGGTTGAAAGTAACGTTTAATATGTATAATGTTTCTAGACTTCCAGGGCAAAGGCAAATTGTTGTGGAGAGCCTGGAAGTTGTCTCACCAGAAGTATCTATAGAAAGCAGATTAAAGGAATCATGGGAGAAAATATTCCTATGTATGCAAGCATGTTCTCTAAGCATTACGTAACACTTAGGAGAGGTAATATTAGGCATAAATCTGACTTACATTTCAACAAGGAAGAGTTCCTGTCATCCCTTATGCAGCATTACCCTGCCCCAGTACACAGTGGGAGAAAGTTAAGCCAAATGTTGGCAGACGAGGTGATGAAACCATCTACGTTGCCTTGAATATCCCCAGCTGTGCGAGCAGCCTGTGGCAAACACCAGAAGTGTGAGCTGCTAGAGGTTCATGCTCAGACACTGTCACACCCATGTTTGTGAGTAGCGAACAGCCTAAGGAAAACTACAGAAGTGGAATATTTCACTAAGATGCCTTTTCTCTCTGGGCACAGTCAGATATAGTAGCACTTAAGAGAGAAGAAAAAAGTCCCTTTCTGACCCCAAGCAGCTTCTTTCACTTGCACAGAAAGCCTTTGACTATGATTTAGGACAGCCAATGTAAGACAAACTTGCTGATGTGGGAACGTAATAGGATTATGTTGGCAACATGCTTATGGAGAATGACCCTGAACGACAAGGCCACAAACCTTGGAGTACAGAAAAATATATGTTAAGATCAGCATACAGCATATTTTAGGGGGTTGAACATAGCTGTAGACAATGTGGCATTTTCCGCTTCTGAAAACACAAATGTGCCAGCAAAGACTGTGCCAGCAAGGATCCTTGTACATGAAATGTCCCTAATTATGAAATCTAATGACAAGCACTTAAGGCTAGAGGGATGGATTCCAGTATGGATACTTCAGTACAGTGCTACAGCTTACCCCAGCAGGCTACATCTGCAGTCATCAAGGAAGGAACCCAGGTGAGAGCAAAAGTTTATATTATTATCCCTTTAGATAGTAGGAAAGCATAAAAAAGTAAGCTTCATCTCTAGGTTTTGTCTCACAGTATTTGTCAGGGAATGAGACCCGTGAGCATGAAAACATACTGAGAACCTGGACACACCTCATATGATCAAGGATCACATCACTCCCTGATATGATCAAAAGCTGCCCCTGAAGCATGCAAAATGTCCTGTGTAGAAACCACATGCGGAAGCACAGTACGTATACCATATCGTACATTGCCATGCTAGTGTATGGGAATAAAAGAATTAGTGCAGAAACTCATAGGCTATTGTCAAGCTGCCTGCAAGGTCTCCATGTGAACATCAAGCTGGTGGCTATACTTGCAGGGCATCATGGCAAAAACTGAGTAAATACCGCAAGCCATTTTCTGAAGATGGAGGGACGCAATCATGACATACTGTTTCCTACAGGAATAAGGTCTTAAGGGGGACTAGAAAAGTTAGAGAGCCTTGGCTTTGGTTCAGAGAAGCACCTGGAAGTTCGGTTGCTTCTCTGTCACTTCTCCAGCTGGGTACAAAACTCATAAAAATAGGCTTCCTTAAAAAATGTTTCATAGTCCCAGATCCCAGGCAATGTTGTCATGCCCAGATGTCCCACTGTGTTTGGTATTCCCGCTTTTAAGTGAATTTACTCCTGGAAATGGTGAGATGAGCACAAGTCTAAAAAGGAGGATGAAGCAGACACAGAAGCTTTAGCAGGAGTTTGATTTCTGAAATAAGGTTGAACATCAAGGAGCAATTTCTCTGATCAGTTTGTTCATTTATAGTGCTTCCAGCTGACCTGAGATGTTCTGTACTTATTCTATATAGGATTTATGGACTGATATAATTAGAAAAGAAGATTATGAACCTGAATATTTACAGAGTTCCTGCTTTCCTGGACTTTTAATAGTCTGTAACGGATGACCACATAGTTTCTTGAGTATATATTCACTGAGAATGGCTGGTTAATCCTTATGTCCAAGATCAAGACCCTAACTACAAGACTCTGATATACAAGACTCTCAAACATACCAGAAAGCTGCTGCAGCACCCAAAGAGAGTGCAGAGGCTGTGGTGAGACACTGGAACAGGTTGCCCAGAGAAGTTGTGGATGCCCCATCCCTGGAGGTGTTCAAGCCCAGATTGGTTGGTGCTTTGAGTAGTGGTCTCAGTTTTGGTCTAATGGGAGGTGTTCCCTGCCCATGGCAGGGGGATTGGAACTAGATGAACTTTAAGATCCCTTCCAACCCAAACCATTCTATGATTCTATGATTCTATGAAATAGGGATAAAGAGGTTTATATGAACGCATACTCAGCAAATGCATCGTGTTCTAATTAATGAAGTATCCATTCAGTGCTACAATAATTCACTTTATCTCTAACCATTCCCAGTGAATTATTTATATAGTGACATTTATTAGCAAACTGCCATTTACATCACTTTTACTTTAATGTTCTCATTATTTATTATACTTTTAATAATTCTTTAGTTCTGGGTTTCATCAATACAGAAGAATGGATGGTGCCCATGAAGCATTTAGCCTTATCTTAATTCTATACCCCTAAAACCATTGCCAATAGCAGAAGAGGAGATACATAATACTTTAACTGACAGTTCTTTCCTTTTGTACATTCCCTTGTCTCCTTTTCTCTCCTATATGCCAGTATCCCCGAGTTTGTTCTGTAAAAGCAAAGGATGTTTCCCTATTAATGACTGTTTAAATAAGAGAATTACCTTGCTATTGTACTTGCTTTTTTCTGTCCCAGACAATGACTATGAATTAATTAGCATTAGAATATTGGAAATTCCTATTAATTTTAACATTTTATTTGGAACATTCTGTGTGCATTATTGAATGATTGTACACCTCCTAATGCAAAATTGATGGTATCTCTACAAACCTCTGGGGAAATGTGTGAGGTCATTAAAGTTAGATTTGCAAAGAAAATATATGGATTTCTCTCTCACATTATTCTTTCTTGTGCTGATAATGCTATTTTTGAGCTCTTGTTCGAGTGGCTCATTTGTATTGAAAGATTCTCTTATCCTTAATCCTATTCATCTACCTTTCCAAACTTTTCATTTCATAAGGAAAATGAACTGTGGTTTTTCAGTACTTAAAACATTCCTACAGGAAAATGAGAACTTATGTTTTCAGCTGTTAGTGTTGTCTCCAGAGATAATGGTCACGGAAAGGCAGCCCAGCGTGAAAAGCAAATATACACATCAGAAATGAAAATAACAATTTATACCATGTCTCCTTCCTGTCTTCATTGCTGATAGTTTATTCTCTCTGTGAAGTAGGATTCCAGAAGTAATGTTGGTGTTTTGGCATCCAGGCATCTGCGTGGGAAGAAAAATGATGAAGTTTTATTAAAAAACTCTCCCTGGAATCCAAAGTTTGTTCTATATTTCTGCTGATCGTTTGTTATTATTTTTATTTTTAAAACAAAGGCTTTTTACATTCATGGATTCATGGGAGCTTGGAACATAATTAGCACCCTGCCCACGAGGCAGGGAGGAACACTGGCAAATGCAATCCCTCCTGAAAGCAATGAATCCCTCTGTACTACTTACTGAGGAAAATCTTAGTGTGTTAAGCCAGGTGCATTGCTTAAATAGATTTTTTTCCATCAGAATCAGGTATTATTTCCATAACCTACATTTTTCTGTTTTAAAATAAACTACTTTTTTTTTTTTTAAAGTGAATAGCAACATATATTTAGGCTTAAATTTACCACTCTGTATTTGCATAAAATTTATAGTATTTAAGTAATATATTCTTGATGGTTAAGTTCTAAATAAAACTGTTGAACTGGGAAGAAAAATACTGTCTATGCATCCAGAACCAAAGATTGTTGAAATGATTAAACAGGTTTTAACAGCAGACAAAAGAAATGTTTTCTTCATTTCGGTTTTATTTACTTCCAAAAACTAGTTCAAAGTCAGGGAACTGCTTAGAAATAGAGTAGGCTGAAGCATCATTATCTTTAAATGGTCTATGAATAAATTCTCAGTCTGGGATGCTGAGACTTATGAATTCATTCATTAACTGTATATAAAATTTGCTTTGGTAATGAAACAGTTTCAAGTATAAAATGTTTGATACATTTTTTCTCTGTACGCAACGTATTTATTGCAATTTTTTTTAAATAATAAATACACTTGAAAGGCTGGGGTTTTGCATTTCAATTGAATTCCCATTTCCATCCAAAGCAGCTTGATATGAGTGTAAGTATATAAAAATTAATCTAGTAAAGAAGAATTATCATTCATTTCTAACAGAATGCTGTGTAGTGCTAAGTATTTGAATTATGATGAACTATATAAATTCTGAAATGGGAATGTAAGGTATTTTTCTGGTAGTGTATGGAAGTAATAGATTAGTTTAAAAATTAGATTCAGTTGAAAAGCAACTTTGCTTTTATCTACCAACAACAATCAAGCTCACTTGAGGAAAAAAAGAATAATACACAGTCAAAATAAGCACAGAAAGGTATTTAAAAAAAAAAAAGTTTTATGGTTTTTGTATTTCAAAATGAATAGGAATTATTTCCACAAAAACAATGTTTGAAAATCTCATGAGAAATAATTTTGTATTGATTTCTTTTTGTGAAAAATTTCTGTCAGTTTTTGCAGAAATATTATAGAACAGGACCCTATAAATAGGTCATACTATGCTATATGGGAGATAGAATGGCTATATGAACATTAAGTCATAACTCCCTACTTCAGGAGCATCTATACTCAGAATTTTAATTCAGTAGAAAATGCCTACATTTCTGAAATTGATTTAATTTCAGACTGGAAAAAATACTTCTTTTGTATTTTCTACTTACCAAAATTCTGTTTAAAATTGGTGGAAATATCAAAATGGGCAACATTTTTTCCCTCAGCAATAGTAAGGCAGTTTAAATTTTGATATAACAAGAGTTACCTTAATTTATTTTTAAAATGAAGATTTATGCTCACATTGTTATTGATTTAGTTTATGTGATGCTGGCATTCTAATTAGAAAGACTTAATTGCTTTATATTAGGTTTCTTTATTGACTTATCAAAAGCAGAAACAGTAGAGCCTGTTAAATCACACAGTTGATAGAGATATCTATCCCCGACTTGCTCAAAGTTGTGAATTAATTAATGTCTCAAACATGAAATTGCTAGAGAAGCATTTCAGAGTGTAGTTTGACAGTCGCTCTTGTTTGTATGTATCCAACATCATAAGGCCAATGAAATCCCAGCAGTAGAGGTGCATTTCTTAGTGCAAATTTTATTATGTCAGTAGTGGAGGACATACTTAAAGCAGCAAGGATCCCACCAGTCTCAACCAAGTGCTGGTGTACTAATTATGCCTTATCTGCATCTCCTCTTTCCTCCTAGGTCTTACTGCTGCAGCTTCTCTTGTATCCCTGGCTTGGGCTTTGGCTTCCTACCAAAAGGCCCTCCGTGACTCCCGTGATGACAAGAAACCCATCAGTTATATGGCTGTTATAATCCAGTTTTGCTGGCATTTCTTCACAATTGCAGCAAGGGTCATTACTTTTGCTCTGTTTGCCTCGGTTTTCCAGCTGTACTTTGGGATTTTCATCGTGCTGCACTGGTGCATCATGACCTTCTGGATCGTCCACTGCGAGACGGAGTTTTGCATCACTAAATGGGAGGAGATAGTTTTCGACATGGTCGTTGGGATAATCTATATCTTCAGCTGGTTCAATGTCAAGGAAGGAAGGACACGCTGTAGGCTTTTCATTTACTATTTTGTGATCCTTTTAGAAAACACCGCCTTGAGTGCTCTCTGGTATCTGTACAAGGCCCCACCAATCTCTGATGCATTTGCCATACCAGCACTGTGTGTAGTGTTCAGCAGCTTTTTAACAGGCATTGTTTTTATGCTCATGTACTATGCCTTCTTTCACCCCAATGGACCAAGGTTTGGGCAGTCGCCAAGCTGTGCTTGTGAGGACCCCGCCACTGCCTTCACCCTACCCCCAGAAGTGGCCACAAACACTCTACGGTCCATCTCCAACAACCGCAGCGTCACGAGCGAGCGGGATCAAAAATTCGGGGAGAGGGATGGGTGTGTGCCTGTGTTTCAGGTGAGACCCACCGCACCATCCACACCTTCATCCCGGCCACCAAGGATTGAGGAATCTGTCATTAAAATCGATCTGTTCAGGAATAGGTACCCAGCGTGGGAGAGACACGTGTTGGACAGGAGCCTGAGGAAGGCGATCTTAGCGTTTGAATGTTCCCCTGCTCCTCCACGGCTACAGTATAAAGATGATGCCCTTATCCAGGAGCGCTTGGAATATGAAACCACATTATAAACAAAACAAAAACACAGCTCGAAGAGGCTCCCGTGTTACAGTCCAAATTAAGGGTTGACAGTAGGGCTGTAGGAATCACTAAACTGCGTACGACAAGTAGAGCAGCAAGCTGTAGTGTTCTTAGTCTGGCTACCATCATGATTATCATTTGATCCACTGTGTGCAGTCTGTCTGCAGGGCACTGATACAGCAGCGTCACCTGAAAGCCTCAAAAAAACCCCCAAAACCCTGACCCACACATACAGATCGGTTACTTCAGCTGGGGAAACTCACCCACAACTCCTTGCTGCTGCGAACCTCTGACTGCACAGTACTTACAATCAAACCAACAGGAAGGCTCTGACCAGAGCTTTCCACTCTAGCCAGTAGTGCATTCTATTTTAGAAATGAATGATTGATATTTGCATAATCAATGGCAAAAACAAACACACACACAAAAAAACCAACCTTTTCAAAAATAACAAAACTGTAGCACACAGTGTTGCTGATACGAAAACTGTGTTCTGGGGGGAAAAATTGGAGCGTAGTAGTCTTCAACGCTCCCCATAAATCAACCATTCAGGTTAGAATAGGTTTGCAAAATATTTCTTAATTAAAAAGCTGCATCGTCATGTTTGTAAGGCTGTCAATGGAAAATAAACTAAATTGTGATTAATTAGGTCATAAACATTAATACTACCGAAACTGTTCCTTTTCTGTAGAATTTCAAAATCTTTTTAAATGCAATTTAAGTTCTTTATGTTACTTTCAACAGAAATCCTATGCAGCTCACTTCTGGTTTTCAGGAGAAACAAGGAGCTCTAGCACGTAGTGATGTACATTAAATGATAATCATGATTCAGTGTTCAATTTGCAAAAAAAAATATACATATGTAAAAGAACAGGGAAGTATAGTTTTCATATTCTAAACTTTTTGGAGGACCCCATTCAGATATTTCGGAAGAAACTACGAGGAGATGAACACACTGAAACTTCTCTGTTTCAGGACTGAGAATGCATGATTCAGTGTGTGAATGTATGCAGGGGTGACAAGAGACTGTGACATGCCATACCCTTCTAGTGCCAAACACTGTATAACTGCAAGGTTGATATTGCCTGAGGGACAGGTAACGAGTGGCACGAGCCCTACCAGAACAAGAAGCAGGAAAGACCAATCAAGTTCTCAACACGTAGAGACAGCTCTGATTTTTCCCACCCGAGGTGAAAGTGATGTCTTGTAAAGGCTTTCAGCCACCTCTTAGTAAGTATATTCACCGAAGTATAATATAAGCAAGTTATGTGGAAGACCCCTCTTCTGCCTGTTCAAGACTTGTGTCCAGATACGTCTAAAAATACGTTGAATCTCTTGTAATAGAGTGCTTTTGCTGCAAGCTTTTGGGTTTTAAATACCTCCCTAAATCTAGTCAATGGTATCCTCCTTTATGTTAAAAGTATCCCCTGATGGTGCTTTCAGATGCATTAAAGGTGCAAGTCAAAATTTGATAGTATTTTTTTTAAAGCTGGTGCAGAGTGAAAAACTCATGAATAATTTCAGTATTTTTGTAAAGTAAAAATATGGTATAAAAAGGTTACTTTTTATAAACCTCAAATCTTTTAATACATTTCATTCTCTTTATAGCTTAGATTTTAAGAATTGGTCCATGAATTTTATCAACTGGCTTCTGCAGGTTGATATAAACCTGGTTTTCACACATTATGGATTTGTTTTGCAGTGTAATGCCATATGAAAGCCTACATGGGTACTTTTAGAATACTCTATAACCGTGGACCCTGCTTCAAATGTAAGTGGCTTGTAAAGACACCAAGCAATTCCATACGAAATAATTTGCTATAACTATTTCCATCCATTTTAGGAGAACTGAAGAGTTACTGTTGTAAATGGCATTGTCAGGATGGAGAAGACCTGTTGGTTGGTATTGTAACCTTCACTGTAAGGTATATCCAGGGTAGTCACTGCTGTATATGCTGCTGGGTAAATTTCAGTCTTTCCTAAAATTAATATTTGTACTATGAAATGGCCGAGGTTACACAGCCTGTGTTTATTTGTATGCGTTCAATTAGCCATTTTTAATGTTGACATTTTTATTAGTGAAATGTTCGATACCTATTGTTCTTTGCTGGGGCGAGTTCCTCAAAACAAAACATCTGTGAAAGTGCAGGAATCTGCAAGGCAGAGGGAACTTTACACAGATCAGAAAAAAACCACGCTTCAAAGGGTTTCTTAGGTATTTTCAAATTAAGCAGTGGCAAACTGCCTCTATAAAAAATTTTTAAATAAAATAATTCTTTGATAGTCCAAACCTGAAGCTTTGTACAAAGTGATTGCCCTTCCTTCCATGGAGATACAGCTGATTTTCCAGAGAAAAGCACTCACATTTTGTCGGAAAATATATCACTGCAAGAACTTCTAAAAAAAGATTTTGGGAGCAAGTCCTTTTTTCCCCATCAAATTCAGAAGAGCCTTCACTCCAGAATCAAACGCTAGCTCGCACAAGGCAATTGCTGTCTTTCTTTACAAGCAAGGCAAATGGTATGCTTTATAACCCAAGATGTGAGGGTTTCTTTCGGAAACAGTTTGATGTGTTTGCTGCTTCTTTAACAACTCGGAAATTTTAGCGGGAGTGAGGCATGGTGGGCAGCGCTCTGGAGCTCTCGCCTCCCTCCAGCACCTGGGGACAGGGGCAGCACTAGGTTTGTCCTCTTCTGTCGTCTCTCTCATCCCATCTTGCTGTTCCTCAGAGCTGTGAGCCTTTTGACCAGGGCTTACAGGATTGGAGAAAAGTTGCTACAGTTGGTACAGAATTTAAAGGATTTCGGTCTGGACCAGAAACTAGCAAGGTTTCTGAAGAAGGTTTGGGGTGAGTTTCTTTGATTTGCTCTTGTTTGGTTTTGGACGGAGGGACACAGAGGTGTTATTTATCCATGTGGGTTTTAGTATCTAGCATTTACTTTCTTTACTGCCCCAGCATTTTTATTTTTTTTAATAATGTTTGTAAATTTATCTTAAGCAAACTACTGCAGGGTCTAAGTGCACAGCGCCATACGTGGCAGTATGTATACGCAGCTTATCTTCAGAATTCCATCCAACTGTTTGAGGAAAGGGGAGAAGTTATTTTATACCGAGTCAAAATTTGCTCTCCAAAATCTTGCTTTGTTATGTTCCTAACCTCAGTGATACTTGCACTGAGAACAGGATGGCCATTGAAATCTTAACGCTCAGATGACTACATGAACAGTTTCTTAATTCGCATTGCCATGAACAGTCACATTAAAAGCTGTAAGAATTTTTTATAGAAGTTGTCAAGAGTAAATACAGTCCACACTGAAATCCTACGATGGCCTTATGGACAGTTAATAATCAATATGCACTATTCTTTTTACCACAGACAGTTTTAAAACCAATAAAGTTCAGATAAGACAGCAATAGCAAAAAAAAAAGAATTGTAAAAAAAAATAACTTCTGCTTTTGAAATAATGAAAAAAATCAGGTCTTCTAAATTTCATTCCAGAATACAGGAAAATAAAAAAGTTCATAATTATATCCTGGTAAAGAAAACCAATCACAAGTCTTTGTTAGAAGTAAGAATTATGTAAGCATTGTTCTAATGAACCAAACAAATTTGCCGGCTGATTTAATGGTAACTTATCTGGTTAAAGACTTGGTCCTAAATTTTTGATAGTTATGGATTTGTATTTTACAGAAAAAACAATTTAAGTAATATTCACTACTCTAATTAAAGGAGAGGTAATGCATACCTGTGTTCATTCAGAAAACATATAGGAAAATGTAAGATAAACCTTTTGTCTTATTTTTAAAGAAAAGTTATTTGTTCTATAATAGGATAATCTTTTTTAGAAAAATGAATTATTTGAAAATATGTGCAATACTTTTTTCTTGCAGATTTAATGATGAAAAACTCATTCCCACTTTTGTTTACGTCAGTTTAAATATGCTTCATGTACTAGAACAATGTTTCTTTGCTTGGGTTATATGGGCTTGATGGTATATAAACACTATTTTCATTGGCAAATCAACAAATTTTCTATTCATTAATTTCTATAACATTGGAGAAAATTTTCTTTTCAAAATTAAATGCTAGACCTCAGCTGCCTGATTTTGTAAATTTTTAAGCAGAGGAGGTAAACTAAAATTTTATTGGAGTTGCAATTTTTAATTTGTGGTGAATACCTATTAAACCCAAATTTGTTTAAAACATATGGTAGTCCAGCCAATATATCATTATCTCCACAAACGAGGAATTAATGACTGGCATTAAAAGTATAAGTGCTGCTTTATTTGGAAAGAGACTCCCAATCACACAATATATTCATTTACTTTTTATTGTCCAGCAAATATTCACAACTAGCCTGTTGGGTTTTTTAGAGCCCAAACTAAACAGCTTTGAAGTGTTTGTGATTTGATCATACAACTCCTCAAGAGCCTTAACAGTGGCGCTGTACTGGGTTTTGGCCGGCTCTGCCAGCGATTCAGCTCCCAAAGCCGCTGCCCTTTCTCCGCTCCATCCCTGAAGTGGTGCAATCTGGAGTGACTGGGATGCAGTGATTTACTCTGCCAACCCACCCCTGCACTGCCTGCACAATGCCAAGGAAAAGACTTCGGCGGGTTGCTGGGGTCCTACTGCTGCCTCTCTTGCTCCTGTGCGTGGTGGGGAGCAGAGTAAATTGCATTTGTGCATCCATCCACGCAAGCTCATTTAGGTTGAGCCCCTGCAAGGGGCGCGTGGTGAAGATAACCGCAACACGTGTCCATGAATTTACAAGCCCAACACTGTAATCACTAATTCTGTAGTATTACAATGCAGAATGTGGGAAGAATTGTCTAAATACACAATAAGCCATTTAATTTTGCTAATTGTAGCAATTACACTAGCTCGCGTGAAGCCCATGCTCTCAGCAGAAAGCCAAATGGAGTAAGTGGCAAACAGCCATGTCTATACAAGAGACATTAAGTTATGAAATCCTCCCTTGATTTTTTGTAGAACTACGTCTTTTCATTACATCATTGAATCCATTCCTCTTTATTCTGATAAAAAAAAAAAAAAAAAAAAAGATATAGTGCAAAATGAGAACAGATCTTTAAAATCTGGGAATTAAAAAAGCCCACAACAGCTTACTGCAATTCACATGTAGCAATTTTTTGCAACAAAGTCCGTCATCATTTCCACTTGGCTGCAAATTGCTGAGTGGTCTGTTTCCGAGATGATTTCTCGCATCTGGTATGAGCAGATTTTGTTACAGGAGAGATGGCGTTGACCCCGTAAAGCCTTGCTCACGCAAGGTTAGGGGAATAGAGTCACTGATCTACCGACCACTCGCAGAGACTTTCTTAACATGTGAGGGGTCCCCTGGTGCCATTTGTGTTACCACAGTGACCTCACTGCGGGTGTTTGGTGGGATTTCTTCATCGTTACACTGGTATGAATAAGAGAAGATCAGGCTCCTGGCCTTGAGTGAGTGACTGCGTGAATTCAGACCACAGCAGTGAGAGTCTTCACTTCCCAGCTCCTAACTGAAGTCAGCTGGAGATCTGCTTCATGCCAAAACCCCCTGGATGTCACTCGCCTCAAGCAGAAATACATATTCTAAACTTAGCGCTAACCCAGCATGAATCACAGCATTTCTTCTTCTTTCCTTTTTATTTCAAACGTTTAAGAAAATACCCATTTTGACCGAGTTGCCGTTTCATCATCCTTTTAGGGAGACTTTGAAAAATGTCTGTGAAACCAGTCATTTCCCGTGATCCTTACAAAAGCCAATTGCTGGTCGGTGCATCCATTAAAAGGAACTGTTTCTAAACACGTAGGCTTGGCTCCCGTACTGAATGCGTAGCATCTAATTCTTATGCAGAGGATCTTCTACGCCCATTAGTAAGCCATGTGCCTACTCTGAATCCTGGAGCAAAGAGTATTGGTATGTGAGATGCAGGGGAAAAAGTCCCCTTCAGCGCATTTTTGGGGTGATTTGCAGGATCTAGAGAGGTTAAGAGAGTAGCTTGTGTACAATTACAACAGAGTTAAGGATGCTGAATTCATTGACAGAGATTTACAAGAAACTGTGAGATAAGTGGCCAACTAGTAGAAAGGTCACATCTCAACCTCCACGTGCAAGGCACCGTGAAATAAAAACAGCCAAGAAGTTTGGAAACATAACCAAAACTCTTCATCTCCAGGAATGGTTGGGATAACCTTAAAAATGTAATGGATTTGTCAGTGTAACTAGATGCTACCTTCAGAGAAACATAGACATGAGCGCTATGGATACAAACATTCCCTGCGTCTGTAGATTTCAGCCTCCTATTTCAGAGATCTTCCGAAGCAATTGCTTCTGGATCGTACTCCTGGGCGTGCTGTAGCCCTAGGCGTGCTAGCAGCTTTTCTACACAAGGAATCTGTTCTGCTCTAGGGAAGGTCACATCCTTCTAACAAAACATTGGATTTGTGGGTTGGGGTTTTTTCTTTTTTGCACCGAGCTACACCTCACAAAAGCATTTCTAGGGTGAAAGAGGTGTGTCCCCTCAGCCACCTTGTGTGTAAAAGGAACTGCAAAACACAAGTTCACCAACAAGTGATTTCCTCGTGGTAAAAACGCTGCTAGTTGAACGTCTAGAAGAGCCTTCACAGATGAACACAGTGCTAGGGCAAGATGTAGGCTGCGTTTGGGGGCTACAAGCCCGCTCAGCCCAAGGCCTGGGCACAGTCCAGCGCTCTCTCCCCCACCTCACCCACCAAAGAGCCCACAGAGAGGAAAACCGTGTCACGGGCTGGGCAAAAGCCACAGCACAGGGTGACCAGATACCTGTCAGGCTGCAGCACACACGCAGAGGTCAGCGCAGGCACGTCGGGGGCCTCAGGGCTAATACTGTGATCCTCCAATCTGCACTAACCGGGGAGCTCCTCAACTTTTTATTCTAAAGGTTGAAGCACCTAAAATTTAGCTCCTGGACTTGGTCAGAAACACCTCGGTGTTTGCAGCACAGAGTAGCTCAGCTCCTATTTCCCACCTAAGCCCGCCAGGATCCCCTGAGCAGGTATTCTTTTGCCCGTCTTACCTGAAGGACTCAGGTCCTCTGGGGTGCTATCAGACGGAGCTTTGCACAGAAATACCCCTGACTGCTTTTCCAGCAGTAGACGTGTGGTAAGCAGAGACCAAGGGGAGACCAGGCTCAGCTATCTCTTCAGCTAGCAGTGATTCATATCTCTAGCTACTATCTCTCAGGGGAAGGCTATAGGGCTGCAGGCTGCTGAGGAGAAGGGCATGCTCCCTCCCTCCCTCCTGTTTTGAGGCTGTGCTTCCTCTTTGTGGAAAACTGAAAGGTCATCCTGTGTGATGTAGACCTACTTCTAGTATTTTGATGATGAATTGGGCCCCTTTAGTGCTGAAGGGACTCCGAAGCTGTTGTGCACGGCCGGTGCCATCGCCCGCGTCCAGCCGGAGTAATGTCTACAGGAAAAAAATCAGGGCAGATGCAAAATCACTCTGCTCGCCTTCCAGCCCGACCACAAGCTGTACGATCACGGTTAGCACTGTGACAACGCCTGAATCTCTACACGCTGCCTTGAATCAGGTCTGTTACTGCACTGTGTGCGACTCTGGCCACGTTTCACCTGGTTTCTCCTTGGAGCTCAGGCAGACCTTGTGTGTGCGCCAGAGCTGCACCACCGAGCTTTTCCTCAGCCTGTGGTGCGCTCCCTTTTGCCATCCCAGTTTTTTTGCCAAACAAAGACCAGTTTGGGCTGAGCAAAGGGCAAACGGGCTGCACGCTGTCGGGTGAAATATGTGGAGTAGATGTAGTTCACGGATTCATGGATTGACAGAGTAGACAGAGTTGGAAGGGACCTCTAGAGATCATCTAGTCCAACTCCCCTGCCAAAGCAGGATTGCCCAGAGCACATCACTCAGGACTGCATCCAGGCGGGTCTTGAAAATCTCCAGAGTAGATTTCATTCCTCTGGATGGTGTGTTTAAATCAGAGTTGTGTGCAAATTGGCCAGGTCATGGCAAATGCAAGAAGTTCAGTGCCCACAGTTCAGAGCATGCTATAAAGAGTTCTCTTTGTGAAAGTGTTCGTTTTGCTCATAATAAAAATAATAGGATCATGTCTCATACTTGGGAGCAAATTTACAGTATCAAATGCATTACTATATATATATATACACGTGTATATATACGTGTGTGTGTGTGTATACACATGGCAATGAGTCCTGAGATTCTGTTAGGATTTAATCGTATCCTTCATTTAAATTCTAAGCCTAAAAAAAAGCATCAGGAGCCTCATCATCAAGGGTAATTAAAGGATAGCTGAAAAAGAAAAGAACATTATTGGAAAAAACATTCCAGTCATTATTTGAGACAGCTTTGCAATGTATTATGCCAGTATGTTAATTAAAAGTTGTGGAGGAAATATGTTTAATGCTATATTTCATCATCTTAAACATTTTGGTAAAAGAATAGAGTGGGGGAAAAAAAAAGATTTGTACAAAATAAATAAGGATTTATCACAGTTAATCAAGGGAAAAAACATATGGGCAAACGGCAAAGGGATCAATTAAATGTTAGTTTCATTTAATGTTGGTTGTATTTGTTTCACTGAATATCAGTTATCAATGTCAGTAGTTTATGAAGGAAATAACGTGCAATAATTAGGATGGTTTACTTGAATTTTGACTGAAGAACACTGAAAAGTGTTTGTTATCCAACACATATGCAGTTGCCTGACACATGCTGTCAGAAGGAAAGATTTAGTAGTTCCTGGATTATGTACTGAAGATAAATTTCAAATGCATGTATTTGAAAACAATACCCCTGTCAATTTAAACGTACCATGAATATACAGTAGCTATTTCTGAAATTTTAATTACTAATGTTTTTTTCAGTATGCGTTCTGCATTATTACCTGTATATCCCAGATTGTTTCTTAGACAATATTTGATAAGAATGAATATTAAACTTCATGAAGCTGAGGAAAAGTTTACCAGCTGGTGAAGGCACTCGCTGCATTGAAGCTCAAGTGTATGTCTTGAGTTCCTGACCCGAGTCATCATTCGGCATTAAGGATAATGTTTGAAAAACATAGTAACTTTCCAACAGGATCTGCTTTATGGACCGATAGGTCTAAAATTGTCGCAGTGATTGGGTCAGACAATGGCAGTAGCTACAGAAGGAAAGTTCACATGTAGTTACGACTGACTCCCAACATCATTCCCTGCATTCCCGTTTTGGGACGCACGTAGCCTTCCTGTCGCCCAGCGTCCGCACGTGCCGTGGTCGGTCCCGGCTCTGCCGCCGTGAGCGATGGCTCTCCCTGAAATGGAAGACAAAGTAGGCAGCCCGTTTCCAGCTCCCCCTGGGTTACCGGGCTGGCCCACAGGAGATATTTCACTGAGACCACTTCAGCCATCAGTGAGACTGCCACACCGATCTGGGCAGGATTTAGCCTTTAGACAGCACTGTATGGACAATGAAAAATCTTCCTTTGTCAGCAGAGAGGGCAGCTGCCACTATTTATAGTCGCCAAGTGCCAGCATGTTGTCATGTATTTGTGGCTGCTATCGATTCCTCCTTTTTTATTTTATTGGAACAGCTTGGAACTTGTCAGGCTTTGCTTAGGTTGATTTGCAGCTAATTAATTCAACAGACATTTTTAATCTTGCAAATTTGTGACTTGTAATACAGTAATCAAGCTCCCGTGAGCAAACATTAATCAGTTAGGGGGGGAGAAAAAAGCACGCCGTGGTTAGCTGTGTTCGGCCTGGAAAGAGAGATCCAGAAGAAATGCAACATTAGTAAATTCGTGCTAGCTAAGCTTTCATCATTCGTCTTATGAATCATTCATCCGTGTGATTTGTTTTGTACATGCTGTATTCAAAAGAGGATTGCTGGGATTGAGGCAGCTCTAGTTACTGTCAGTGGGGCACTGGCCAAATTTCCTCCTGGTCACCTATTTCCTTATCAACCAAGAAGTCATTCTACCCAGCAGCAGTGCAATTTCATTTCTGAGATGCCTGAGCTGGTTGTGAAGCAGTTTATCCTGGAGAAATGACTGTAACAAAACACATACTGCATTTAGCCACAACACTAAGAACTGGGGGAAGGAGTGGAGGAAATATTTTATTCGTTGCTGTTAACTTACAGGTGGATTTTAGCTTCTGTGAAGTGAAGCAGAAGGGAAAAAAAAAAAATCTGATGTTGCCTATGCTGGACCTGATCTCTGAATAAAGAAAGGCTTGTGATCAGCAAAGCATTTAAGTCCTTTCGTAAGCAGGAAGGATGTAGGTTAGTACCCTTGCAATATATAAAAATCAGTCAGAACGTGTGGGTGGTTTAATATTTAACCTAACTCTGGTACTTGGAGGAATTCAGTTACAATATCCCAGGCTTGGCTTGGCTGTACCCCCACCCCCAGCACAGAGTTTTCGAGCAGGGTGCTGTCACAGCCCCCCTCCCGTCCATCTGCAGGGGACACACGTGTACGTACGTCAACGAGTAACCCCTACATACTTATTATTGTGGAAGCATCTCCACTGGTGGCCTTAGCAGGGAGGCCAGAGATCAAAAAGACACGAAAGCAAAGAAAAGATTTCTCCGGTCAGGATTAAGAGATGTTAGTGAAACACTGTGGAAGAGCTGCCCCTGCAGTTTCAGTGGTTAAAGGGAGGAGCAGAGTCTTTTAACAGCAAAAAAAACCCAACCAACCAACAAACCTTAATGCCAAAATACTATTTATGGTGCAATTACTCTCTCCTCTAGGAAAGATGTTGACTGAGGAAGTTCTAGATATATTACAAACTAACTGGAACATACAGGGAGACAGTGAAAGATACTTTTTAGATATGATTTCGTTGCTATTGACAGGAGTTGTTTATTAGCAATAAGATATAAAGGTGTCTCAAACTAAGGCCTGGGAGACAAGGATTTTGTATGGCTGTTATGCCAGTGATTGTTAAATTTAGAAATCATAGATCTTTATTATAGATTGTAGGTCAAAAAACTTTTTTCTTTTAAATTATTTTCTTTACAGAGGATAAATCTCAGATGGCTTCCACGGAGATTTAAAATAGGCTCAGAAAATGGGCTTTTCTGTGTATGGAATATTATAGGCTTGGTGTTGTTCAAGTGCTTGTGCATTTTCTAATGCTCTCATTTTCTCATCCCGTACGTCCATAAGCAAACAGTGGATTTGGAAGTCCATATTCATTTAATGCTGATAGTTCTCACATCAACTTGTTCCTGTGTAGCTGAGGAGCACATATTGGGGGGGGGGAATGTGTGTGTGTGTGTACATTTGCAAAGGAAAAAAAATGGAAGATCAGTAGACATTGTGGTAAAAACCTTATTGTAATAAGGGAACAGCTGTAAATCTTTAGAGTAGGTGAGCCCTCATCGCATTTGTTCATGCTCAGGTATTCTGTCACGCAGCTCATCATGGAAATCACTGCTGAAGGACTTTCGACCATATTATAAGTTATGCATTTTTGCTTGTTTAGAAGCAGGAATAGTATCACCCTGATTTCAGCAGAAATCACTATGGAGGCATCCATAGCCTCATTTGGGATCTGTATGTGTAGCATGTCATGACAGGTCTGTTTTCTTCGAAGATTTACTCAAACTTGTTTGCAAAATTTACTAGCTACTGTTCTGATTTTTTTCCTTGCTTCTGTTTTTCTCCTGTGCTTGCGAGTCTCATATGCAAACTCCGCTGATGATGGAAGACAACGCTCAGGTTACCCAACGGACTTTCTTTTCTCATGTCGTAGTACAAAACTCAGAAATTCCTTTGCATAACACCTGGCTATTGAGATAACCTCTATGGTTAGAGAAGGAAAAGCAAGCTAAAGGTGTAAATACTGAAGTAATTGTATCAAGTGTAAAGCAGGAACATTTTTAAAGATAGCTGTCGTATTTTGCTGCTCAACTCATCTTACTTCATCATTTCAAAGCTTTGGTATATGCCCATAGCAACCTAGAAGTGAGTATCTTTTGTTTCTGAGATCATTTCTGACTCACAGAACAGCCACTAACTGAGGATCAGGTTGGATTAGCAAGCAAAGATCCGCCATCCCACTGCGGTTCTTCTTTAACAGGACTCCAGTTCCTTTAAATCAATTCCCATTGATTCTCAAGGGCAGAAACTGTCCCCTGCGTGATTTGTTCTTCTTGAGGGGACAGATACTTTGCTGTATTATTCTTTGAGTTGTGTATTATTAACAAGATAATGTTTATCCTAACAAATGAGCATCACTGTATTTCCCTGCAGGTGCCATTCTGTGTATAAGGCTGTCTCAGCAGTGGAAGCTGGCTCTGTTCTTCTTCCCATGCTTGCTTACTTGCCTCTTTAATCAACTGCTAACATAATAATTTTTATTTCTCATGCTGCCGAGCCATGCAGAACCCAGTCTGACTTCTAGATTTGACCCGTGGCATCAGCAAATGGGACAGTCATCTTCCTATTGTAAGCCGATTGCATTGGAAATGGTACCACTGGGATGCAATAAACACAGTTCCTTACCATGCTGCTTTTATAGTAATTTTCCAGAGTAGAGCTGTGCTTTAAAACTTTGTGCTGCTCCCTGTAGTCTTCTTGTATTAAAAAAAAAAAAAAAAATGGCAAAAGAGAAAGAAAACAAAACCAACTTTAATTGTTCTTCCTCACCATACATTGTTCTCTTGGAATCTGTGATGTGCAAGGAGCATGTCAGTTAATTCACATTGGACATTCCAAACGGATTTCTACAAAACCTATTAATAAACCCAGTAGTAATTAAAAAGAGCATATTCTCCAGTCATTACAGCAAAATGTGTACTCAGATAAGGCTAAGTAATTTGTGCATGCTTCCACCCTTCATGTCTTAAGACACAGGACTCAAAGTTTGTTTTCAGACTGACTGGTGAATTTGATTTGTTCTGGGGAAATGTGTGCAAAAGTATTTGTAGGTTATGAGTAAAACGGGTGAGCCTTACGAAGCAATTTCATGTGAGGCAAATGATCCTAAAAGACAGACTCGAGAACAGTTGTGCTTACAAAACCTTCTTAAATCATCTACAGCTAAGCAAAAAAAAAAAAAAAAAACCAACAAAAAAGATACTTTTAAAGGACTGATAGAGAAATTTTGCCTGGTGAACACATCAATAACTCATACTTACACCAGCATTCCGGACAGGAGCGCTTATTATTCTGGGATTTGCTTTGATTACAGGCAGTTTATAATCATAAAGGGCTTCCCTGAAGGTCCACCATAGCAAATGGATGACTTTCTTTTGACTTTAATGGAGTCCAGTGAGCCCCAGGAGTAAGCACTTGGGCATTTTGCTTTTAAATTTCACAATGCCTCTCTAAGTGAAATTTATTTTTAAGGAATCTCTTTAATAACTATTTTACAGCTTACTTGAACTTTACTGTCAAGTGAAACTGCCAGTCATTGTGCAGCCAATACTGATGAGGCTAAGTCAAGGAAAATGTCTGAGGAAGGAGTATCAGGCTTTGTATTAAAAAACAGTCCATTGGAAATAACACTAAAGCATTTCTAGTTCTTCCAATTCTTCCAGTCACTGGATGAGGCCACAATACCTGGCTGCATTCCAGGAAAAATTAAAATAGCTGTTTAAATTTTCAAATGGTTTATGAATATATTAATTATATTTTAATATTTTCTGTGAAAAAAGGTATCCTTTAAGCTATACATTTCAATTTCAAGAAAAATACACATCTGTCTATAGAGCCTGAGTCACTGGGCTTTGGGGTAGCAGGGGAAAAAGTGGGCAAGTTGGGGCGGTGAAATTTTATCCTAAGCTCAGGCAAGTGTCCCCCTGCGTTCCCCACCAGCCTGCCACCCCAGCCTTCCATGGTACTTGCCTGTCATGCTTTTACCACTGACACCCCAGAAAATGGATCTAGGATTCGATCCTGACAAATTTCATCTCAGTCTTTAGGGTCACAGAGAGAGGGGACAGAGGCACCTCAGTGGCAGGATCCAGCAGGTGCAGGCAGATCCTCTTCTCTTCCAGTTTCTCCAGTGGCTACCACTGACACAGGTGAACTGGTGACAGGGAGAGGGACTGCTGCTTCTCGGGGAGGAGGCTGCCTTGTGAGCGTTGAGTTGGGGGTATTATTTGTAGCGTGCTTCTGTGAAAAGGAAAGGGAGAGAATAAAAGTTGTGATGGAGTGAGGAGGACGCCTGGGTAGGTCAAACACTCCCCGAACACAGAAACACCGAGCTGGATGCCTAGCCTGGTGAGGTTAGTGCTGAGAACACAAACAAGCTTATCAGCTGGTGCAACACTACCCTCAAAGAGGCAGTTTGTGGTTTTCTGTCCTTTGCAAGCTGATATGCATAGGGAAAAACAAAAGATTGCCTTTTCTCTTGTTCCACATGAAGAAGGTTTCTGCACCCGTTTCAAGGATGTGCCTTTTAGCATCTTTGTCTTTCATGAAATAAGGTCTGAAAAGCATTTCTCCCCTCTTCAAAATCAGAGTATCTTTTTCTGCTTAGGTTTACGTAAAACTATAAAGCCTTGACTTCTCTGAGAACCTGAGAGTCTCGCAGGCCCGCTCCTTCCCCCACCAAAAAAACCTGAGCAACTGAGCAGGAACTCCTGACGAACACTGTGGGGAAAGCTGCAATACCGTGCCATGCCAAGAAATCTCACGCTCCAGTTTTCTAGTTTTCTGCTTAGTTCTGTGGCAAGAGCAGGTAAAATTAAAGGCCAGGATGTGCAAGTCTAATTGGCAATTCCCAGTGGCTCTGCCACTGTAGTTTCAGCACACTGTGAACATCGGTGACTCCACATTTTGGGCTGCCAGAGATGAAGTTGGTCAAAACCACACGTCACTTTTGAAATTAATAATCAAAATGCAGGGAGCATAGAAAGGTAAAATTAAGGGAAAAATAAAAAGAAAAAAGAAGTTTCAGGATTTCCTTGTTTAGTAGAAAACAAAAATAAAAGAAGGCACAAATAAATTTTTCTCTTTCATAAGTTGTGTGTAAACCATATGCACACACTTCAGAAGTATAAACCTTATGTTTTCACAGGCCAATCAAAAAAAAAAACCAAACAACTAAAACCATCTCAGTTTGTGATGTTCCCTGCTGTGATTTCCTCAAGTGAGGTGCTTAGTGCAGAATTGCACGTACCCATGTTGTGACCATCAGCAGGGGGGTTTCACAGCAGGTCTCAAAGGAGCCAGCACATTGACCGTTCAGTAAGGGGGTGTATTAGGTGGTTGCTTCTGAAGGCAGAAACGCATCTCCAAACTCGCGTGTCTCTTAGAATCATAGAATCGTCTAGGTTGGAAGAGACCCTTGGGATCATCGACTCCAACCATCTACCCTACTCTAGATGGTTAGAAGCAGGTTTTTTTTTTCTTTTGTGAAATTCATTCCCAGAGCCTGAAGTCTCTTCTTGCTCCTGCACACTGAAGTTGCACATTTCGGTAGAGAAAGCTGCCAGCTCCTCTTCCTAGGTAGGGATGGAGGGGAAAGCTGGGGCTGCCTCTGTGCCAGGGGCTGTGAGCTGGAGCTCTGGGACCATGCGTGATGCAAGCTCAAGTACTGGCTCATCCTGAGTGGGCTCAAGCCAACACTTTCTTGGAGACTATCGTGTCTGCAGGAGGGGGAAAAACATCCCTCTTGCCAGACAAGAAGAAGTCACAGTGAGGGTTGAAATACAATGGTGATGGGTGTGGGCAGGAAGGCCCAAGAGGACTCTGTGGTCCGAGATGGAGGCTGATCGTCTCTCTGGGCACCACTCGATGTGCAGGGCCTCTGCCTGGGCTGGATTTGCAACGCAGGCTTCTGCAGGAACACCACGTGAGGGATCCCCACCACGTGGGCACATCCCGCATTGGTCCAGGTGTGTGGGTACATCCCAGGCAGGCTCCCAGGACATCTATCTGAGCTGTCCCTGGGAGATGTAGGAACAGGACCCCTGGCCCTGTCACTCTCAAGTGGCCTCAGTGGAAGATGGGTGTGTAGAAGTTGTCCCAAACTGAGATGATGGTGCCTCCAGGCACATGTGCTGGTGCATCTTCAGGCACTCGTGGTCTATTTCTGCCTTTCAGGAGCTGCAGTCCTAGAGGCAGACCAGATCTCATGTGATGCCAGATAAAAAGTAAATGACTTCCTAAAAAAATAAAAAGCCTGTTAAAAAAAAATGCACATGCAAATACTTGAAATTCAAATTCCAGTAGTATATTCTCTGTTCATTCCTATGTTATTATTACTAAAATCATGTGGTTTTTTTTTTCTTTTTACAGAAATCATAAAGTTTCCTGCTTTAAGTTGTTGCATGGTATGAACTTAATTTCAAATGAGCGGATTTTTACTGTATATGTCCTGGGTTTGGCTTTTACGTTATTTTTCATAAATACATTTTACATCTAACTACCTCAGCTGCCTTTTGTTTTATTTTTGGCGCATATGAAGTCATGCACTTTCTATATTTGGGGATTTGGGGGGAGGAATTATTTTCATTTTGAATAACCAGGTTCAAAGCCATGTTGATCAATTTATAGAGGAGTTCAATTTAACAAGACATAATTATTGACAGTTGCAGAACATACATTTTATTTTTAGGTTCTGTTGGGGTATAGTTTAACAAAAAAACACCATAAGCTGCTTATTAATTTGCCTTAAAAAATGTGTGCTCTTTCCTATTCAAGTTGTGTTATTTAACTCTTCTCTTGTACACAATTTATGTGACAAAGATTAGCGTAACAGTTGGCAGATAAACAGCAAATTAAACAGAAAGGACCAATAGTTTCTCAGTTCTCTGTTGTAAACTGTTGCATTATACACTGATTGTGCTAAAATAATTGTTACTGTGCTTATACTCCTTAGTCACCGTTGCGGAAATAAAGTGATGGAAGATCACATTTGTGTCTATGGAACAGTGTAGATATCCCCCCAGTACAAGCACAGTGACTTGAGGTGAATGATAATCATTGCAGAACTTGTGCTTTGACTTGTAAACATTGTAAAAATGTATTTGGTATTTTATTTGAGATGAAGAATCAAAATAGTTATTAAAAAAAAAAAAAAAGAAATCTTCCTGTAAATATATATATTCTGAATCCATGTATACAAACATTCCTTTAGAGTTCAGATTGTGAAGAGTGTCTTTATTGGCTAGAGACCGCTGCCTCCCGCGGCAGAGGTTACATGTGCTATAGTAAAGAACACAGTGTGTGAAGTATTTGATGTACTGCAGTACCATAGTTCTTTTGGTCTGTTAAGTAAGTTGCAATTTGTGATGAAATGAAGTTGAAAGTAGTGCTTCATACTAACAAATTTCCTTGGTTACAACTTGATTTTTCTTGTAAAACTTAAAAGGAAAACTTGAAAATTTTATATATTTGGATTTTGTAGATTTTTTTTATTTTATTGCAACACAAGGTACCAAAATCATTAAATAAAGTACACTGTGGTCATTTTACCACGGCTCTAGAGTCATTTTTTAAAACTCTTTTATCCTAGTGGATCAGCAAAAGGATGCTAACTTTTGAGCTTCTGAAATTATTTCCAAACAAGACACTAGTTGGCCCAGCTTGGGACAGATGATCTCCAGAGATCCTTTCCACCACAAACTATTCTGTGATTCTAGGCAGTATTGTCAAAGGGACTCCCATCCCCAAGCGCAGGAGTGATGCAAGTGGCTCCCAGGCTGGGAGTTCTACCTGGTACATGGGCAATCTTACAGGTGTTGCCCCAGCAGGACCCCCAGGAAGCCACCAGATACCCGAACAGTAATCTTGCTCAGAGCAGCAGAACAGGGTGCTCTGGCCACCGTGGTTGAAGCCCTGGTGGGAGAGACCTCCGTAAAAGCTGTCCTTGCCCAGGGAGCCAACCAGCAGGTCCTCCTGGTTTCTTGGCACCTCAGAGCCAAAGTGCTCTTCAAGATGCGACCACACTCCTCAGCTGCTCCCCTGGCTGGTCCACGGCACCAAGGAGGGGAGAAGCAAGAGGAGCCTGATTCTGCTGGTGGAAAGGGAGATTTCCAGGCTCCGCTCTCAGGGCTGTAGGGGGAGTGCAGAAACCCAGGACTCCTCCATCACCTGAGAAGAGCCCTGCTCACAGAGGACAGAAAAAGGTGCTGTGTTGCTTTTATTACCTCATCAGACTCCTGAAGACATTGCCGTTCAATAAGCCCCATTGAGTAATGGAGAGGGAGAGCTGAGCCTCACCCCAGTCTTATCCCAAGTCCAATAATTAGGAAAAACTCCAGGGAAGATGCAGCTCCTTCCTTGATCTTACTGTGTTCAAACCCTCTCAGGTTAAGGAGGGTTCAGTTTCTCCTACATCTGCCTCCTGGGCAAGTGCTTTAATCATTAAACTATTACGCAAGTTGTTGCTGTCTTTGGCAGCATCTCCAATGGCCTTAATAGCCCTCTTGGACTTCATTGCCACATTTGTGTGTTTAATGTCACCCCAAGCAGCACCCAAAGTTTGTGCAACGAAAGCCAGCGCCCAGATCTCTCAGCCTTTCTGCCCCACTCCTTCTTAGACGATGCTTCTTGGTGTCCCTCGGGTGGCCAGGAAAGGGAGATGAGGGGAAAACAACCCACCAAACGACTAACTAACTAGTGAGAGTTCAAAGAGGGGAAAGAATACATATATAAAACTTGGGAAAGTGAGCATGACTGCAAGAGGGGATGATATGTGACAGATTCTTCAAGGTATTTTTTTTCACATGTATCTTGTTGTTCGGCAAAGAGTATGGAGGGAGTAGTTTGTTATTGTAGCTTGGCAAAGCATGATGGAGGGACCATCAGCCCAGCAGCACTACTGGTAGCTGTCTCAATTCAAACGAGTCCTAAATCCTCAGGCTCTGTAACCCTGTGACTCCCCACCAAAGGCTCAGAAACCAAAAGGCAAGTAGCAGAAACATGGTGTTAAATAGTACCTGATCACATGAGCCAGGGGGCAGAAGACGTCAAAGACACAGTCTTGAGCACTGGAAATTCATTTGATGACACCCCGTAAACAGACAACTGGTGAGGTGAAACAGCAGCCTCCAGAAAGGCAGTGCAAGGAGAATGTTTGCTCTTCTCTGCTGAGCTGGACTGTCCCACACCCCCAGAGGGACTTGCCTTGAGCAAGTGGGGTGTCTGGGCCACGAGTCTCCACCTAAAGATCTTGTCCTTGCTTTAGGTGTCTCTGAAAGGAGCTGGAGACCTATAACATGGTTTCCTACTCCTCTCCACAAATGCAGGGCTATGTGGGACACATTAACTGGGTGGGTAGCTCCCATGTTATGGGACTAGTTAGTTTAGGGTAAAAGGGATTTACCTGTCATGGTTTTAGGCAAATTACTAACCTCTGGGGCAAAAACTTTCTTCGGGGTGCTTTTAATGTCAACCTTCTGCATGAAAGAAGAAAAGCAGTTTCTTTTTAGGCCGAACAAAGATAGCAGAGAGTTTAGTTAGATTCTTAACATAGGGAAGAAACAGAAAATTTTTGCAAGGGGCTTGAAAAGTGCTTATTCAGAGCAGTTCTTGTCTTTCCTGCCTTAGGACAGAAATATCTATAGTTCCAGAAAAAAAAAAAATAAAAAAGCTTGGTAACAAAAACCCCAAACGTCTTGGGAAAATTATCCAAGCAGGGTTTTTCTCCCATACTCTTTAGCTTGGGACTAGTCAAACATCTAGTATGATGTTTGACTTAAGGCTGCCAATAATGCACCTAGAGACCCGTGTGCATGGGAAGGAGCAGTGCCTTCCTACCGCAGCAATGGGGAACTTGGACAGGGAGATTAGAGATGGGAAGTTATTCTCCTGAATGTTGCACGGGGTATAAAACGCATCAATGAAGCTGGAAAGTACTAAAGTAAGTATCGGTATAGTATTTTTGCTGCAGGAGCATTTCAGATCCATGGTCAAGCACAGAACCACGGGTGAATCTGATGTGAAAACGGGTTGGAAACCTGTTCTCTGGCATGTTTGGGGGCTGGGTAAATTCTAAAGTACACTGAGCTCTAAAGTATGTTGCCCACAGAATAGTGCGTGTTTTAACCACTTTACATCAACATTATTCTCATGTGCTCACCTGCTCTTCTTTTCCCTGGGCGAGGAGAAGGCAGCTGGATTGGCCAGAGGCTGTAGAGCCAGGCTGGCGGGAGGGGTGGCTTTGCTGCCACATAGCACACCCTGCCACGCACATCGTAGGCTTCAACTCCGTTCTTAAGCAGTAGGTTTCTCCAAGATGGAAAGATTTCTCATTCACAGGAAGCTACACAAAGAAAAAACAACCACAAAACAAACACTTGAGGACAAAAGGATGCTCGTACTTACTGTATCTTCCAGGGACGGAGTTGTTTATTTTTAATTGGGCTCTTGTTAACTGCTGTGAGCACAAACTGTACTGCCATGATCACACCCAAGAAATACGTGGTGTTTCCCGCTGCTGTGACTGCTGTGTGTGCTTATAGGACTTACATTATTAACCAAGTGGACCCATTTATGGAAGGCAAGATCATTGATAATGTCTCAAAACATGGAATGATAAACTTAAGTATATTACCATTATAAATATTGGAATTGAGCTAAAGGACTATTACTGATGTTGTGGGCTGCTGCAGTTCATCTCCAAACTATCTCATAGTCTTAGGCATGTTGATCTTGTAGCAATTTCAAATTTCCTGTGTCTGTACAGACTATGGCAGCCCAGATTTGGAATTTGAACAACTCATGAAACTCCAAAGGTCATTTAGATACTGACCTGACTTCATTTTTAACACCTGGATCTAGTGGGGCTCTGGCAGTAGTCACTGTTAGTAGTTCCTCTATATCGCTATATTCCCCTATATCTCTACTTACTTTATTCCATCTGTGAGCTTAGTGCACCCCTCTGCCACACCAGTGGATCCACTGTTAGAGTAAAACCAGTGTAGTTTCTCTTCCCTGGGCCAGTGTAAGACAAGAGGCACCACGATCAGCCCCAGCTTAGCCACCCTCTGCAAACAGCTATTTCACAACTCGTAGTTACATGTGAGTAAGAGGGAACATCTGGAGGCTCCTTCAGACTGAGCGAGCAGCATTATGCAACTCAGCCCTTCCTTATTGCACGTTTGCCCCTACTGATCTTTTTTTATTATTTTTTTTTTCTTGTCTGATGATTTTGTAACACTTCCAAGATTCTCCCTTTAAGGCATTTTCTTTTTGTGCTTGTTTGTTCATTTATTTTAAGTGCCCGTTTGTCTCTGATATTTGTTTTTGTGTTTTCCGTTGGGGATTTGTTTTTGCTTTGGGCTGCGCGTGCCATCTGTTCTGTTTGAGTCTAAATTTCAGATGCTGTCACCTTTTTGTGCCAATTTTGATTCCAGCCAACCGTGCTGGCACAGCAGTGGGAGAGGAGCTGTGTGGTTACGTTCCAGCTGTGTGGCGTTTCATCAGACGTCTGGTGTCCCCAGGAATGCCCTAACAATGCCCTGATAGAAGCAGGAAAATTAACCCATCTCAACTTCTGTGACTGGTCAGTATTATGCTAGGTACCCTGTGCTGGCTTTTGCCAACAGTTTCACCCAAGGACCCGCTGCGCTGACTTAGAATTTCTTCGACTTTTTTGTGTGACTCCACCTGGCCCCTATTTTAAAATCTAAAAGAAAACCCCACAAAAATAAGGAGGCCCTGCCTTAGCTGGGCCATAATGTCCTAGAGCACTCACCATTCCCAAGGAATGCAAATAATTGGCACGTGCTTAAACTCTGCTACAACATAAAGCATATAGCATGCCTTAACGATGTCCTTTAATGAGCATCTCCAAACAGCAAACCCATGTGAGCAGAATACACAGCGCTGTGTATTCTATCCGTAAGGGAAGAATGAGGTTGAAGCTGAAGTTCTGTGTTACGGTCAGGGGTGGAAACGGGCTGGTTTGCCTCCTGTGAGAAGCAGCGGTGCGCACTCAGGGGTTACAGCTCTCCCCTCTCTGCCTCAGCTGATAGCAGGCAGGACATTATCGGCAATTAAGAATAAGCCTGCCTTGTGGTTATACCTTTGTTTAAAGTGGCATGAACTCCTACATGTGATTTGTAGCTAATAATGAATCAAGTTCAGCCTTTAGATTGGCTTTGGCTTCTGTATCTGATCCATCTGGTCTTATAACTCCCCAACGCTAGTCTATTTACGCAGTTAGCAGTTTTTTACATTTGGGCACACCACCTTATTCCAAACTCTTACTCTATGCTGCTAAGACATGAGATTTCAGTGATAATGGCTTTTTCAACACCCTAATTGGACAAGATTTCATTAAAGTCGCATATATTTTAGCATATAAAATTAATTTTCCTTGCCTGTGGAGCACCTCTGCGAGGCTTTGTTACAGAGAGAATTACAGAGTAAAACTTCTGGTTTTCATTTCCCTGTGTGGATTGCTAGAATCAGACATCTTCAGAAAATACGCAATTGAACAGGAAATGTTGTTGTAAATTTGGGGATCCAAGGAGTGTGGTCCTCGGGATATGTTCTCAGTGCCCAGCTGGATTTCGGGCACACCATTTGCTTTTCCGCATCACGGTAAGACTTTAAAATGTGGTCTGGGGTGCAGGGAACCCAAAAGACCATTTCTGGTCCTGCCCCATCCCATGACCCAGCCACCTACGTGATGTCACCTGTGGCTTCTGCCCATTTAAGAGGGTCTTGTGCCTCCTGCTCAGCACAGGGGCATTGCTCCTTGGTCTGGATTTGTCTCACCCGCTGCTTAGCCCTAGGGAATTGCACCAGAGCAAGCTGTCTGGCAGGGATTTGCAGTGTGGGCCTTGGCTCAGGTGGCAATACAGGCTAATGATCGGATCCAGCATGGCCCATCCCCTCCCCGAGGGGTGGCTGAGAAGTCACTGCGCTGTATTTCCAACCAGGTATGCCATTCCCCTGGTAGTGCGTGCAAGTAGGACATGAGAAACCTCAGTTTTAAGTTTCACTTCTTTCAACGTTGTTTTGAATGCAGGTCTCATGAAACCTTTTCTTTAATTAACTTTCCTTGCATAGATAATTCATTTTTGCCAGCTTTCTGTGCCACAGGATGCTTCTGACTGTGCATAGAGATGATATACTCTCTTTCTGCCTGAAGCAGAATTAAAATGGGTAGGGAAGTGTTTGGTTGCACTTTTATCCTTTGGACTACTTTTTCTTGCATGCACACATGCAGCGTCTTTTAAGATCATAGCTCTCGTATTTCCTCAAGGAAGAGGAACTAAAACAGGGCAGCCATAGAGAAAAACAAAAAATCTTGGAAGAACATAAAAGTCCTGTGTTCATTACAGTTTGCCTTGAAGACATTATCTGACATTTCTCTGAAACCTGTGTTATCAGAAGCAGTAATTTGCTCTGCGTTATCTACTACCTCGATTCAAAAGAAGTACTAAAGAGATGCCATTGCAACCCATCCAGGAGGGCGGACCTCAAGGGGGATGCTTTGCCTCTTATGAAGGCAGCTGGTGTAGGGGGAAGAAAGCAGAGAAGCTTCTGGGCTCAGGATCTCTCTCCTACTTATCTTACAACTGCCTGGGACAAATATCCAAAGATTCTGTACCCGGGGGCCCGGGTGTGAGGGTGCAGATCAGACGGTGCAGCAGGAGAAGGCGGAGGTACGGGCAATAGGTCGT
Organism: Limnodromus scolopaceus; assembly: GCA_028565335.1. Taxonomy (NCBI): domain Eukaryota; kingdom Metazoa; phylum Chordata; class Aves; order Charadriiformes; family Scolopacidae; genus Limnodromus; species Limnodromus scolopaceus. The sequence continues at coordinate 118,979,020 of JAOXNO010000013.1, forward strand.
GGTGGGGAGGGTGAGCAATGGAGCCGGGCACCATCACCTGCTGCGTGCCAGAGCCGAGCTCCTGTCCATGGCAGGGCAGCGCTCCACGTCCTGGCACTTTCCAGGTCCCACACATCTGGGTTTTTTAAGCAGGGGCTGCAAAGGAGGACTTTTTCATACTGGCTTTTTTCAGAGCGCGTCAGGCTGCACGAAAAAGCGGCTCCCTGTGTGCCAGCTACACTGCTGCTGCCTCAGAGGGCACAGGGCCCCGCGCCGGGCTCTGGTAGGACACGGATCACAGAATCACAGAATGGTTAGAGTTGGAAGGGACCTTAAAGATCATCCAGTTCCACACCC
>JAOXNO010000013.1:118979455-118995209 GCA_028565335.1 Limnodromus scolopaceus
TGCTTTGGCAGGGGAGTTGGACTAGATGATCTCTATGGTCCCTTCCAACTCTAAAAATTCAGTGAAATTCAGTGAAGCCCTGCACTTGCTCTTGTTGAACCTGATGAGGTTTACCTGGGCCCACTTCTCCAGCCTGTCCAGGTCCCTCATGGATCCCACGGATGTAGGGTTTGGTGTGAGTGCTCGGAGATGCTCAGCTGAAGCGCTCAGAGGAACAACCTCTGCTTCACCAATGGGATTTCCCAGCGCGTTTCAATTCCCCGTGCCCTTATTGTTTCTGACATCAGAAACACTGGCTGCAAACTTCCAGACAACACGCCTGGGGGAAAAAATGTTAAAAAAAAAAAAAAAAGGGCCAAAATCTTAGCAAATCATCCCTTTTCCCACTGTAAACTTCCCTGTGTGAAGATCCTCCCTTCGCTTGCCCTCAGAAGCCTTCTGAGGTGATGCAATTTTGGGGTTATTCCATGCTATGCGTTATGGCTCCTGTGTGGTAAGTGTGAAGAAGCAGACCTAGATTCAAGGGGTGGGCAAGCAGGGCTCCTTTCAGACTGGCCACGGCAAATGTCTTTGGGCATTAGGCATATAAAAAGAGTTTTCCTTTCATCTTAAAAAGGGGCATAAATGCACGACCTAAGCCACACTGAGCCATCTCGCATCTTGACAGATTTTCGAACTTTAAGGTAACCTGCTTTGCTAAATATTATCCCATCTCTGCGATGGCAGCAGCCAAAATTGGTGATTTTTATTAGGATGGTTGTAATGGGGCAGCGCTGCTCACTAAACAAAGGGGCAAAATGTATGTAACGGAAAGGAAAGGGAAAAATAAAACCAGCCCAGCACCCTGTGCAGGACCAAACGTTTCCATTACGGATGGGCTGTTGTAAGACAAGTGGATTCCTGGGAGAAATAAATATTCAGCTTTTTCTGCTGAAATATAAGGTATCCCGGCACACTCACAGAACAGTATGGGATCTCAGGACGGGGAACGTGGACCATGTGCATACGAATTACCTGGAGCCAGTCACGGGTTTGTTTTTTTTTTTTTTTTTCATTTGATTTATTCTTTTATTTCACGCAGCTGCCAACACTTGCTGCACCTCTTAAAATTGACTTTGCCCCACCCCGGCAGCAGCGCATTTATATTGGGATGAATCACCACCACCTTCTCCCTACGCTGCCCGCCGGTGCTCAGCCGAACCTCGTCTCCTCTCCCCGGTTGCAAAACAGTGGCTGCTCCCAGCAGCTGAGTATTAAATCTGATTAAATTTGATGGAAGCAGGTCCTCCTTCTGTCCCAAGAGAGCCAATAGAACAGGCTCAAGTGTTTTCCTTCGACTGCCCGTCCATCCCTTGCCTGGTGCGCTGCCTGGGAAGGTGGAGGGACTGTCGAAACAGGAGAGCTGGCCAAGGAAATAGAGCTGCTTCTGAAGGACAGGCCCGATATAAAAATTCCTGTCTTTGTCAGGAGGTGCCCCCTCTACAAGTGAAATTGTACCTTTGTGTTTGAGTGTACGGGTTTCCCGCATTGCCAAGCCTGCTGGTCCTCCAGGTTTTACTCTGGAGCTCAGGAATATTCTTGGGGTTTTTCGGTTGGTTGGTTGGTTTTTTGGGTTTTTATTTTTTGTGGTTGGACTCGATGACCTCAAAGGTCCCTTCCAGCCATGAATATTCTGTGATTCTGTATCACGAACGGTCTGGAACTGGAGTGTTTCTGGCTTTTTTTGCCCCGATGTGAGCATGCTGCTAACACAGATGCTGTCTCCTATTTCAGACGTTGGAAATAGGGCCCAGATCCTCAGAGGTGGGCAAATTCCTCATTGACGAAAGTGTTCCCTATAGACTTCGTTCCTGCACTTATAGAAATGTGCATTAAAACTAGGAGCTTGGGCTCCAGAAATCACTGCTTGGCTGCTGTCCGTGTTTTGCTGCACGGTTTGAAGAGATGACCTGTTAGACATCGGCACATCGACAGAAACTGCTCGGTTCACCAGCTAATAAAAAATGATTAAGCATAATAATGACAAAGCAAGCACGGGCGATACCATCTTGACATTTGCAAAGCTCGGGTGGGTTGGATAACACTGGTCTGCTATTTGCCTTGCAACAGCAGCTAAAGCCGGTTCCGTGCTCCTGTTTATACTGAAGAAACAGGGCACCACACGCACACGTGTGCACACACCTCCGCTGCTGTGCAAACAGTAAGGTCAGACGGTATCTAGTCTTGTAGCCGTCAACGGTCAGAAGACATTAAGAGTTAAGAAACCAAAGAGAGACGGACTAATGCACTCCAACGGCTGAGATTTCCTGGCTGCCTTTCTAGGTCAGCTCTCTACTCTCATGGCTCCTTGGAGTGGGTTTTTGGGCACTGGTGGGTGCTCAGCCGCCCACATGCCAAACCCTCCTGACTCCCCTTGCTGCAGAGGGCAAGAAAAGGCATCCTCCGAGTTTAAATGCCTGCCAAACTGTACATCCACCGGCTGGCTCCTGAGGGGAGCTTTGCAAATGGGGCGCTGGGCACGGAGTAACCAAAGCGACTTGGAAAGTGGTGCGTTCAGCGCGACTTCAGGTCTACGTACCACCCGCTCGCTGCGCCAGGAGAGTGCAATAAACTGCACAGCACAGGAGGGTCTGTTGGGTCATTTATTACAGCTGCTATGCAGAAAGCTTACTGCCTCCCAGAAATGGTGTCTGTGGATACTGTACGTATGACAGAAAAACACCAGAGGCTCTTTACTTAAAGCTTTCTCATCTGTTAGGGCATCTGTTAGTCTTCCCTTACAAGGTTTGCCCTCTATGAGGATCCTGAAGGTGGTGGTGAGGTATGCATGAATCATAGCATCATAGAATGATTAGAGTTGGAAGGGACCTTAAAAATCATAGAATCATAGAATCATTAGGGTTGGAAGGGACCCCAAAGATCATCGAGTTCCAACCCCCCTGCCATGGGCAGGGACACCTCCCACTAGAGCAGGTTGCTCAAAGCCCCATCCAGCCTGGCCTTGAACACTTTAATTTAGTTTAAAACTGATACCCCTTGTCCTGTCACTACACTTCCTGACAAAGAGTCCCTCCCCAGCTCTCCTGTAGCTCCCTTCAGATACTGGAAGGCTGCTATAAGGTCTCCCCGGAGCCTTGTCTTCTCCAGGCTGAACAACCCCAGCTCTCTCAGCCTGTCTTCATAGGGGAGGTGCTCCAGCCCTCTCATCATCTTCATGGCCCTCCACTGGACCCGTTCCAACAAGAATTTAATCATGTTAGCTCCTCAGCTCTAACTTCTTGTGTCTGGCCACACCTGAGCCAGCCCTGGGCTGAACAAGATCCTTCAGGGCTCTCCAGGCGCTGAGAACAGGGTGGCTGGGTCCCCCCCCGGCTGCCGCCCCTTCCCCTGACTACTCTGCAAAGGCAAAGCTTTAGTGGGGTTCAAGCCTTGTCCTGAATGATCCTGGGTATCACCATGGAGGGCAGGGGAGTCTGCAGGACGGAATATAGACCAAGACTAGTGATGGAGAGAGGAACTGGGCAGCAAGCATGAGTGCTAGCTTGCTTTTGAGGGGAAATAGCGACCGTTGACACGCTGCTACCCGACGAGCCAGCCTAACACAGCACTGATGGCTACACACCTTCCACTAGAGCCTACTTACCGGCTTGTAGTTTGCTCCAGACAGGCCCCGAGGGCTGCTGAGGACTTCTCCTGAGGCTGCTCCTCCCAAAATAGTGTCTCTGCCACAGCTCAATTCCGGTGGCACCTTCTGTCCTGGAAACCCCACCAGGGCTGCTGTGCTTCTGCCCTGGTGCCAGGGTTTGCAAAGAGGAAGAGGAGTCAGGAAGTTTTGTTTCTGTAAATGTGACTCAAGACTGTTCAGAATTAGGATTTCAAAACTAATTTTGGGGTTGAGTGTGCCGGTTTCACTTGTGGGGCTTGGTTTATACTTTCATTAATGCCTTCAGGGACCGAGCCAAGGTGCAGCCAGCCTTTTCCCACAGACTTGTTCTCACAAAGCAGGATCAAGGCACAAAAAAGTGTGTTCCTGAATGTGGAAATCTGTGGTGAAAAACATTAACCAAGAACACCTGCGACCGCTGTGCCTGCTAGTTAAGAAACTGAATCCACTCCATGACAAGCAAACGAAAATTAATCCATTTCTGAATGGACAGGACACTTCAAAAGCTTTGGTGGGTCTGACAGGAAAGTGGTTTTTACAGGGTAAGGAGAAATCTGATCGTTAAAGACGTGTCTGGAGAGCTGGCAGCTCCATCACAGCAGTTGAAACAGGAGCTCAGAAGTGTTTCTAGGTACCTTTGGTAGACTTCAAATAGATCAAAAAGAGAACCAACAAATGCTCATTGGGGTCCCCGTTTCTGTTCCCACTTAAGAATTAACTGAAGGAAGACTGGAGCTGCTCTGAGCTCAGCATAGACCTCACCGTAAGAAAACACTGTTGGAAGAAAAAGTAAAGCAAACCCCAGTCTGGAGCACGTGAAGATCAGCCACATCTGCAACAGGATTCATCCCAATTCCTCTGCCAAAAATTCCCTGTAAAGATGACACAGAACTGTAAATTCCTACCATCCCCGATGTCTGGCACATTCTGTTTCCCATTTAAAGGGATTAGGTAAAAATCCCGTTTCCCATTTAAAGGGATTAGGTAAAAATTAGTGATAGGTTCCACTCACTTTTTTTTTTTTTTTTTTAAGATCTCTGAATAATGCAATACTCCCCTCTATATTTGGTTAGAACTTCACCATCTCATGTTTTCCAGAGCCTGCAGTGGTTTCAGCTGGAAAACAGAGGCCAAAGCTGCTGTGAAGAGCCACGTTGTGCTCCCTAACTAGCACGGAGAGCAGGGAGCGGTGGGGCTTTCTCTCATGCCGTGGCTGCCACACAAGGCCTGGTGGACTAAAATCTGCTCCGAATCACCCAACTCAGCCCCACGGTGGGGAAAAAAAATATCAGGTCTGCCTTATGTACCCAGCCTGATGTTAATTCCAAATGGCATCTTACCCTCTTGTAACGTTTCACGCGCACAACCGCGAGAAGTGCGAGAAAACACTTCTGTTTTTAAAAATATTCTCCCTACGGTTCAGAAGTTTATTACACTTTTGTGACCGATTTTCTGACATGAAGAGATCACGGTAACGTTCTTAAAATGCTTCAGGAAGGGACACAGGGTATGCGCTCAACGCATGCTGTGACAAAATTCAAGGCAGTAAGCGTAAGGTAAATTTGCAGCTGTCTGTGCAAAATAAAATTAACTCCAAAAAAAAAAAAAAAGCAGAGAAGCAAATACCGCAAAAAACCCACGATGGGAAAAGTAATTTGCGTTGAGACTACCATTCGTTTCGGCTAGTTCTGAATTTAAAGAAATGCATATGCAAAAAAAGGCGTTAGCATCATTGACCTGTTATTGCGGAAACACATTGTCTTTGTTGCTGGCAAAGACCTTCGTAGACACGGAGTGACGCGAACAGGAGTAATAAGTGACATCAGATTATCTCATGAGCTTTCAGCAGGCACATTTTGGAGGTTTACCTTAGTTAACATGTATTTCCTGTGCTACTACACTCTTGCAGCAATTCCATGCACTTCCACGTTTACTTTTGGTACCGTAATTTTTTGATGAGAAAATAGCACCAAAAAAACCCCCTCCCAACCTACTGCCTACGACGGGCTTTAATCAGGATTAGGCACCGCGAGGCCGACACGTGAAGTGTCACCACAGCTGTGTCCTTCCCTACAGAGCAAGGGGATGAAGCAACATCATGGTACACCGGTACAGCAAACCCAGCACCGGGTGAACCACACCATTGCGGTGACAGCGCTGATTAACTGCTCTAACCTTGCACTCGCAGCGATTAATTTCATATGAAAGCATCCTAATAATAGATGTTCAGGCTGAGCCCTGCTATTATGCCAACAGGAGATTTGGGTCTTGCTGAGAGATAATGACAAATACCCGCCGGTACAGCAGTCGGTCGATTTCTACTTCCAAACAACCTAAAAAATGCACGTCCTGGCTCTGAGGTTTGCGTGGACAAACCTGGAATGTCTTCAGCGTATCCCAAGGGTAACCAGGCGATCAGCGCTCTAAGTCTAACGCTGCCAAAATTCCCTTTAAATACTTCTGCCTGACGCACGGTAAAACAAAGTCAGCTGAGTGGAAGCCTGGTCTATAGTCTTGCTTGCAAGAGTCTCCCTCCAGGTCTTTATTTCTTTTTTTTTTTTTTTTTTTCAATGAAATAAAGTAGGCAATCATTCACAATTTAGACATCAAATATGTCTAAATAAACCTTTACTAGTCAGTATTTATGATGTATTTTCTATTGCGGAATCTTAAATGTAACTGAAGTGGTATTGCCATGCCTGCTAAAGCCTCCTGCAGCACTCATTACAACTATTGAAACTCAGACCCTATTGTTTATGTGACTTTTGTCCTTTATTCCACTGTTGTCTGAATTATTTTTCCTTTAATTCATTCTTTCTGGGGCTTTGATGCTCCCAGTCCTATGGAGACACGAGACAAGAGCTTCCAAAGGGTATCACGAGCTGCTCAAAACCACGGAAGGTTTAACAGGTACCATTTCATTCAGTACAAACACAACACAAAACTTCAGAAGCCTGTTCCAGTCGTCAATTTTATTTGAAAGATGTCTTCTATACATTTTTTTTTATATATATAGAAATAAATATGAAAGGCCTATACAAATATGAACACTTAAAAGAGTACCAATACTGCCCTTCATTTTTTTTATACTCATCTTTGAATACTTAAAGGGGCACAACTGCATCAAATGTATTTAGTAAAATAACTTTTACAAAATCTCAGATGGCAAACATCTGTCCATGTCTGTCACAACCTTTTAGACCAAGTTTTCCATAAACGCAACCTCAACACGAAATACGTTCAGCTGCCTTTGGGAATTTCACAGTTACAGACCGATGTGCATTTTCCTCCAGACGGACAGTAAAAGCAAAGTCATACTTAAGATATACTCCGGTACAGGAATTTGGCATTGTCACTTTTAATGACACACTGCGTTGACATAATATTTTTTAAAAAACATTCTGATAAATTAACTTGAAAGTTAAAAAGGACACAATCTTGCCTTCAAATCAAACCCAAGTCATTTAAAAAAAAACCTCCGCATGGACATTTGCTCTTACATGACATGATTCTTCCCCCAGCTTTAAAAAAATTTAATTCAACAGCACATAAAATGCTTTTGATATAAAATAACATGATAAAATAAGTAAGCTTTTTGCTTTGTGTAAACCATAATTTCTAGACTCTTTCCCATAAAGTGATATTTTTCTAACATAGGGCGTCACCCACACACACTTACGTAATCTCACTACTTTACACATTTAAAAGAGTATAAAGCAAAATGTGCTCAAATGGTGGGAGGAATGGCTACTAAATTGAGTACAACTACTTTTTCAGAAGTTGGGGGTTTTTTTGTTATTGGGTTTTCGGTTTTCTGAGGTTTTTTTGTTTAAGAAAGGGTCAAACCCCAACAATATTGAAAGGAGGCCACGTAATAGAGCAAAAACCTCTTTTGTCTTTCATTAAGGATTCTGTGCATCCCAAAACTAAAGAGTTCCCAGATGTTAATTTAAGAACCACAGATCAAACTTGCTAACAGTCAGAAGAAATATTTCAGGTATTTCCTATTTGGACAATAAAAGCATGGGCCTTAGTTCAGAAGAAATATCATAATAGAATTTACTCTAAGTGCACAAAAGCCCAATCCTGCAATTCTTTCCTGTTCATTCAATTGTTTTCACTTAAGGAAAGTATATAGGATTTCCCTCTCGACCCTGATTTAATAATGTCCATAAATAACTGTGTTTGAGGAATATGGATGTTTAAGAGTCTACACATATATTAGATTCAAAGGGTATTTAGGAATGTCTGTCCTGTTTTTCAAAAGAGCCACTACTTTTAAAAGGAATGTTGTACTAATGGTTTTTTTTCCTTCAGAATAAAGCTTCATGAGCTTATGTTACTAAACAGTCCTCTCATTTGCACTTCTTAAAAGTTTAAATGCTTGGCTCATTGTTTCAAAGGAGAATTTGCATATTCACTGAGAAGCAAAGAGGACAAGTCTCTACCCAGGGGCAGATACCCAATATGGCTCAGCCTGGAACAGCAGCTGCGCTGTAGGGTTCTCCTTCACCGCAGCCGAGCATCTTCTGTAACAAACCGCCTTGGGTTCTCTTCAGTTCTCCAATCAATTTTCACTCTTTCTGAGCTTCCCGCAGGAAAACTAAACACCTTCCACCATAGGCTCTGCAGACGTAGCTAGAGGTCCTGCCGGCCAGGCGAGGCTGACTGTTTTCCAGCAGCACCAGAGTTAACAACCTAAAGAAAGGTTTTGTAAATGCTCTAGTGCATCGATCCGGCCGGCAAAACCTACTGACAGCGGCGATGGTCAAGACAGTAAGACTCCAGCTCTACAGCAGGTCTAACACTGGGGTTACAGAGAAACCTCGGGGAGGGGGGGACAAAAAAGAAAACTACAAGAGAACATGTACGTAAAGACTTGTGGTACCATTTCTGAAAAAAAAAAAAAAACAACAAAAAACCAAACCACTTTCAAGTTAGGAATGCATTTATCAAAAACTAAGCTTTGCCTCGTTATGAATGAAGTTTGGTTTCCTGAGCTTGATACTGGACAGGAGGAAGGGAAAGTGTCTTGTATCTTAAATTATACAGCAGTATCATTAGGACAGTATTTAAAACCTATTATTAGGAGAATGAATAAGTTACAAATATGACTATAAGAATATTATAACTAAATAGTCGTTTCTTCAGAAGACCTTAATCTTCTTTCTTGTGTGTTTGAAATCGTTCCATTAGAGCCCTAAATATATTTCCTGGTATTTTCTGATGTTTGTCTATTAGAGCTTGGACTGCTGCTTTTGTCTGTAAGGAAAGAGAAAAGTTTTTGGTCAGATTAAGTCATCTTTATATTGTTCCTACATTAACACAATCTTTGGGCTCTTTTTCATCCTTTCAAATGTCACAGAACCACTGCAAGTTCAAAATGCTATTTTTCCATATTTAAAGCCACAGGATGTGTCTGCGGGACCCCTGCCAGGAAACAGACAAACCAACCAGTATCTTTTATCTCTGGTGGTTGTGTTCACAAGCTCTATTAGTGATACGCAATAGTACAATGACGATGAAGTAAATTAATGAAGAGACCTAGATCTATAAAGCATGTCGGTGCCTGCGTGCCGTACTGCAACTCAGGAGGTTCTGCCTGTGCCCAGGTTTGCATCAGTAACGCTCTCCCAGCGTGCAAGAACTTTGCTGCTTCTACACGTGCTCGGAAGCAGCACTGGAAAGACACTTGTGTCTCCGCACATTTGGCTCGTACAACCTTCCTGTTCTGCCTGGAGAAGCAGAGACTGCTCAGTTCCTAAGGCCAGAGAGAAAACAGAGAACTATTTGCCTTTGTAAAGCAGGGGTCAGCGAGGGGAAATCTGATACTCAGTACAAGCTCCCGCTGCTTACATGAAGTATGTGATCAACTGTTAAGTCCTGGGAGAAGATTCCTCCTCGCATCTTTTTACAGGTCTGGTCCTACGTGTCTCTACAGATCTAAAATGTCTATTAGGTAAAAAAACTGAGCTTAATTTTTTCTATATATAATGGACAAATGCATACTGTGCCATAGGCTGAAACACGAGCTACAACTGTAAAACCACTCTAAGGGATTCACGTTCTAGGGGCCTTATCTAGCAGAATTTGCACTTAAGTCAGAGGCAAGTGAGGGCTGGCAAAAATGTAAGATGTCAAAGTACGTTTGAAAGTCATTTAAACACACATTCTGTCCTCAAAGACAACAGTTCTTAAGTTCTGTCAGGCTGAATCCCCAAAATAAACAAGCAGTTTTCCATCACCAGGGCATAAGATAATGCAGATAAACATTTTAAGATGTGACTTTGCAGAGATCTAATGAGAGGGTAAACAGATGAGGAGAGACAACTGAACTGACACCTGCATGGTCAAGAAGAAAAATCTCTTCCTCTCAAGTGAAGTTTTCAGAATCCTAAAAGTGACCATCTGTGGAGCTTCCAAAAATGACTGTTTCAGCCCCCTCCATCTGACTGCTCCATCACTGAACTGGTTTATGTCTCTGCACTGTGAAATCTATTAATAAACCGAATGAACATGAGGACCTGACAATCCTTTCTACAAACCACCTAAATCTGAACTAGGGGATCATTCAAAAGTTAATTTGTTGGGTGAGAAGGTGCAGGGAACAGAAATGGAAACACACTGTACAAAGCAGTGAAACGATTTACCTTAATTTTTTTATTGTATGGAATTTCAACAGTTTGTGAACACAGATTTATTATATTTGAAAGGCTTCATTAGTATCTTTCTGAAAAGACCAAGAACCAGGACACTGGGTGAGGTGCTTACGCCTTTATCAACCCAGAGCAGCCTTATCTGACTGAACTCCTTCAGTCCCTACAGCAAGTTGGTTCTCAAAGCAAATATATGGTGCGGCATTGAATTTAAAAAGCCTAGAACATCTGCAAGGTGTAGTAATAAAAAGACAGCATTAAAAAAGGGCAATCAGAGTTCAGGAAGTCCAAAGCTTACCATGATTCCACCAACTTCTCTAACTAGATTCAAGGCAGAAATCACTTGACAAGAATATTCCAGTCTTTTCTGTCAGAACAGTCAATACTTCAAATATATATATATATACACATATCTATCTTACCTTTGCAGTAAGTTCCTCAGCAGTTACATTTGGATCGTATGGAATGGGTTCTCCAATAAAAGTGCGAAGCTTGACTGGAAACCCTCCGTACAAAGGAACTATTGGCAGTCTAATACGTTCATATAGTGACCTAAATATTTCTAATGTGAAAAAAAATAGGGAGGAGAGGGAAAGCAGGAGAAGGAAAAGGGAGAGAGCAGAGGAGAGAGAGAGGGGAAAAAAAAAAGAAAAACAAAAAAGAGAGAGAGACTGAGATTATTTTGTAAACTTTTTTTTTCCCCAGTATGTCTTTAAAACTGAAACTGGCTTGTCAAGTAATCCAGCCCCTGACCCAGATTCTCAAACAAGGTGTCATCTCAAGTGCTGTTCTACCCTTGGCTTTCATTTCCTAAAAGCTGCATTAACACTAACATCAGACTTGTCTCCACCCTAACCTGGCCTGAAATCTCCCCTCCAGAGTAGCTGCAAAGAGAAGGAAGAAGAGGAGAAAAATCCAGTAGCTGCCTCCCTGGAGAGGAAGGGAACACTACACAATACAGGTTACAGTTCAGCTAATTTTACAGATTAGCATAAGAAATCAGTATTGGAAGACTGTTCCTGTTCAGTCCCACTGAGGTCTAGAAGATCAGAAATAGTCTTATCTGCCTTAAGGCCAGTCATGCTAAAATACCGAATTGCTCCTTCAGATCACACACTGGTTGCAGTGAAACAATACAAAAAGAGAGAAAACACAACCTATAAGGAAAAAGACTATTCCAAAACTACTGAAACTGGAGTAACGCCTCCAGTGATCAACAGAATTCAATTCCTCCAGCGCTTCTGCTGTGAAATGCAAGTAGCATGAATGATTTTGGCTTCAACTTCTGCTTGTTTGGGAAGATTCTCCTGAACACAGCAATAATTTTTATAGAATCTGATGAATGTGTGAATTATTCTGCACATCTACATCTGATGTAGAAGCCTTGGCTTTCTCCATGCAATATATAGCTTTTAATTAGAAGGGGAGAGAAACAGAACTGTGTTGCCCTGCAGTCCTCTGATGAAGACGATGATGCCATACTTGAGGCAGAACATGTGGCATGGAGGAGACTATTCAGGCCCTTTCTGCTAGGGCCTGAACAGTAAATTGGAGAAAACAAAAAAAAGTTTAACACTAGCAGATCAGCAGAAATGTGAGTATCTCATCGTCCCAGAGGTGAGCCCTTCAGATATACACCCATCTATCCGTGTGCTGGCTGGAAGTCCCACAGAGATAAGGAAAGAGAACAGCAAATGCAAGGTTCTGTGAGGAACCACAGGTCTAGAGCTGAGCAGTAGACCAACTACAGATTACATACATTTCAAACCATTCCAAGTTTAAGCACAGGTAGAGGTGTAAGCACAGAGCTTTAGGAAGAGATTTAAAGAAATTACATGTCCATTGCAAAACCCCTGCTTGCTTTGCTTCTTAACAGACAGCAGAAACCTAGAGTTGGCCTAGCAGATATAAGCAGGGAAAAAAAAAAAAAAAAGAGTGCTCTAAATCTGTTTGCCTTTTTTTGGTTCCTTTTTCCTTCTACTGCTTCTGTGAAGGCACATTGTTTTGTGGAGCGTAACCTAGATGAGCCAAGACCACATCTAATTCTGATATTAAATCTTAATAACGTCTCTGAACTCTACCAGAGAGAAGAACTCCAGAAACAAGGCTGTGTCAAATCTCAAATTTATATGGGGATTATTTCTAGAGAGATAGGCTAAACACACATGGGAAAATAAAACTACAAAAAAAATAGAAAATATCTTACTTATTCCTCCTAATGTCCTAACGCCTTCTCGAACATTTTGTGTAAACATAGGAATGATGGGCTAGGAGGGAAAAAAAATAATTAAGAATTTAATGAAAATAGCACTATCTAAAATACTTCTACCTCACTTAAACCCAACAAGCAAATTAATTTCAGAAGTGTTTCTCAGACAAGGACATATAGAGAGCAAAACCAGTATTTTTAAGTTTTTCTGCGACTTCTGCCATGAGGTCTAAAGTTGGAGAATACCATGAGATTTCAGTGAGTCACTGTTTCAGTAAGTCCATTTTCCAAAGCAGGCCAGGATTTCAGAACCTACGGAGCACTTAGGCCTCCCCTCGTCCAGCAGCGTTTGCACAGCTGTGATTTAAGTGGTTAAACCTCTTAATTTAATTTGTAGTTATGCTCAAAGGGAAGAATTCACAAGATTGAGACCCTAAACTTGTCTGATTCATCTCTGCTCTGGTGACTGAATTGCTTCATGCATGACATGTCATATTCAATGCATGCCCATGATTTATTTCTGCTGATGAATATTTGGAATGGTGTTGAATATTTCAAGTTTTTCTTGCTGTTTTTGAACTTGTCAAAAGCTATCAAGATTTACAAGAGCCGAGAGGGGGTTGACTACTACATGAGGTTTTTAAATATCATTTTATAGTATGTACTGACTGTAGATAGCATCATAAGAAATACAGAACTCTTTATGAGATTTTCAAACATTCAGATTCTTTCAAAGTTTTTTAAACAAGCATGGAGATGAGCTAGTAAATGAAACAGGTATCAAGTTAGGGTGGTTGGTTTTTTTGCGGGGGGGAGGGAAGGGGGATAGTCTGTGAATAATCCAATGCAACTCTAGAGAATAAAAAGAAGTGAAGTTGCCTAAACCGAATGGTAACAAATCTCTTTATTCTAGAATCATCTTGAAACATCTTACTTCTGACACAGAGATAGAGATTTTTGTATGTGCCAAGTTGGTTTATATGACAAAAATTCTGGCAAACAAACTGTTGAAATGAGACAACTTCAAGAAGTTGAAGGTCCCAGTTTTAGACACATTTTTCTTTCCATGAGGAGTTACGCTTATGATTAAAGGTGACTTAAAGTTAATCTTTAATTTAAATAAAGATATTTTCCCCACTTTCAGCCTGCCTCCGATACTATTCCTATTCTACTGCATCTCTCGGGATTTTAGGGAGAGAATGAAGCTGCAAGACCTTTGTGAGTGCATAAAGGGAACTGAACACATATTCAAAAAAAACCCCAAACAAACTAGTACAATCATAGTTGAATCCCAAGTATGGCCTTTCATATGCCATTATAATACATTGGTAAAATCTCAATCTGTCGAAAATACCCTGTTTAAACAGTGTTATTTTCCTCCTGAGAAAAGTGACACACTCTTAAAATTGGGTCTTAAAAGTATTCTATTCCTGTATAAAATCCAGAGATTTAACAAGTCTCTCTTTGACAGTACCTAAATATAAAACGCTTGGTGTGAGACTTACTTTCAAATTAGGTATATGCAGACCTAGACATATGCACACATCTTTCAAGTACAAATATAGAATGAGAGGGACTCTGAAATGATTATTAAAATAGTTACAATTCAAATATATCATACCCTTATGTGCCTTTCACAGTTGGCCCCATATGAATAATTACCTGCCTGCTGACCAAGCACAATGCTATGTATTAGAATCGAAGAGACAGTTCACACGAGTGAACAGCATCTCCTGCTGCTGCTGTCTGGCCTAGACATCCCTTACTACCATAAAATGCCAGTACGGTACATAGTGCCAGTGAGTCTGGGCTGTGCTGGGACACAGTATGGTTCAGCAACAGGGCAAACAGAAATGTTGATGTATGGTTGCTTCCAACCATCCCGGTCAGGGGTTGAGTGATCACAATCCTGACCGGGTATGTGTAAAACAGCACGAGCTTCTACTGTAGAAACCATCCTGGATTTCATCTCTCATTCTTTCAAACTCTGGATTTCCTGACCACACTATTCTTAGCTGACTCCAAAGCCTTCTTATTGAAAGCAGCATGAAGAACCTTGATATGTAGTTATGACAGCAAATAGACCATACTCATGACGCTCAGTATTGTAACACCAAATATATGATTATCAAAACAGCTTTCCCTGGAATAAAGTACTAATAAGTACTAATTCTTCGCCTCTCTTCTGTCATTAGTCATACTTACCACTTTTGCATCAATGGCCACCTGAGCAAAGCCCTTCCGATCGCCCCAGATAATAGTATACATTTCATCACTAAAGAGTGCTTCCCGAACTCCACCTGGGGCAATGGCCAGCAGATAGCCCTTCTTCAGAGCAGTAACGCATTCTTCTCTTGGTCCATGCATAACTCCATGTACATCAAGTAATATTTTAAAACCTGTAGGGTAAGAGAATATTAATTCAGAAAGTGTTCATTCATACTGCCATTGAGTACAGACTCCCAAAACAGAACAGAATGGCTAAAACTTACTCATCTAATAGCCTGTAACCCCAAATTAAACATGTTTCTAGAGGGTCTGAAGTATTAAGTCCTGTTTGTAATTTTTGGTCTAAAAAGTTGAAGAATTAGAGTTTTCAGTGGCTTTTTGTCATAGTAAAGCCAGGTGCTATCTCACAACCAGGACTAAACTGGAAAAAACTGGCAAGTGCTCTGTGCCATCTTTCATGTGCCCCTTCAAAGGGGTTACTAAGTCAGACCCAGGGTGCTGGCTCCTTGCCCAAGCTCTACTTTTCAAATGTAGCACAGTCCCAATAAAATGCAACAAGAGAAAATACCAGACTTTTTTGTTTTGTTTTGTTAACTTTGGCAAACAAAGAGCAGACTGCGCACGACAAGGAGAACGATGAAGAAAATGCAGTGTTCTTTGTGTCGCAGATCACTGCAGGAATTGACTCCCTGGTCCACCTGTGAGTACCTGGATGGCGCCTGTCACACCAAGAGGCGTCTGACAAGTCTGGATGGGGTATATTCATCTTAGGTTAATGTTTTTCATTTACTGAAATTTTTAACTGTAAAGTTACATAAACTCCTCATATCATCTTGAATTTGAAAGGTCATACTGACCCTACTCTTCAAGAAACAACAGAACATCAAAAATTTGCTTACAAGCATCAAACCGGTGCATACCTGATCAATTTAGACAACTAGTCTAATGTGAAAGAACATAACTAGCAAAAACCTCTGCTTGCAGGAAATTAATCAT
>JAOXNO010000013.1:119013672-119028880 GCA_028565335.1 Limnodromus scolopaceus
CAGGCTGGATGGGGCTTTGAGCAACCTGGTCTGGTGGGACGTGTCCCTGCCCATGGCAGGGGGGTTGGAACTCGATGGTATTTAAGGTCTCTTCCAACCCAAACCATTCTCTGATTCTGTGAAGACCTAACCGTACTCCTACTGAAGTGGGTGGTCAGAGGCTTGATTTAGTATAGCAAATTAACATCATGGGAAATTTCAGGTTCAGTTTTGCAGGTACACAGAATACCGTTCCCCAAAAATACAAGAATATGGATACCCGCAAGGGCAGTCTTAGCATTAATACTACTTCCAGCCTCCTAAACCTGCAAAGGACAAACTCCACAGCTTGCTGGGGCAGTTCCCTTGTAACAGACCAAACCTGTCTTTCTGGTTTCACTGCTGTGAAGCCCAGAGCAATCTGCAGTAAATCCTTAAAAAAAAGAAAAAGAAAAAAAAAAGAAAAGAAAGAAAAGCTCACCTTCTTGCATCTTTTTAGGGGCAGCAAGATGTTCTTTACATCAGTGAACATCCCAATAAGTTTTTTGATCTGTGCATTCCTAGGCCATAGCAGATATTTATTTTTTTTGCACTAAGCCCTCCGTTCACCTTTTATGAAAAATTCTAAAAATGCATTTTCTGTATAGACTAGTATTTTGAAAAATGCCTAAACCCTGGCTCTATAAAAGTTTTTATGCTCCTGGGCACCACTGATGTCACCAAGCTGCAGGTACTCGAAATATTTTTATATTTTGGATGCATATTTTTTTTTAAATATTTTCCTTTTGACAATGAGACTGAAGCTCTTTGTTTCTAGAGCCCTATGTTACTTAGAGAAGATTCTCAAAGGTATTTGTTAGAGATGCAATTTATTTTCCTACTTACTGAAAACTGAACTTAAAACATAGTTCACATCATTTCTGTTATCAAAGTTATCAAAGGCATGGGAGAAACAAAGTTATCTTCCCAAGAAGACAGATCTCACACATTCTGAAAGGATTAGGGCATCCCAATCACCCATGGCCATGTCAATACATATCTGTAAGTGTAATATCTGTAGGTATAATTCTGGAGCTCAACTGCCCATTGCTTTAACAAGCTGGTAAAAGTGCGTTTGTCTTTATTCAAGCATACAAAAAACTAGTTTTAAGTGCATCTATAATAGAGGGCAAAGTGTGTAGTTCAGTATTGCAAGGAGAGTTAACTTACCTTTTCAACTAATTCCTCCGTAGTTATATTTGGATCGTAAGGGATTGGCTCCCCAATGTATGTGCGAAATTTAACTGGAAGTCCTCCGTACGGAGGAGTAAACGGCAATCGAGTACTTTCATACAACTGTCTAAAAAATCCTGAAATAGTTTAAGGGAGGAAAAAAGTGAGATTATAGTCACAGAAAACACAATCCAGACTTGAAACTGATTAATATGGAAGAGTTCTTAAAAACGTGTGCTTTGTCTGACAGTCAAGAAGAAATGACAGGATTTAGGAAACTGTCCACCAAAACAAAGCTTGATAGACTTGGTAGAGCACTGAAATAAGACTGCATGAAAGAACCAAATCACACAGCACAAACCAGTTATACACAAGCTATTTCTGTAGTTGAGATACCTCCGACCCAGAGAATCCAAAGCAAGCAGAAGTCTGAAAAGCAAAATCTAAGAGAAAAGTGAAAGAAATCCGAGACAGAAGTGGAGAAATCATTCCAAATACTTAAAATATATTTTTAAGTTCTTACTTCTTTCTTTAAACATCCTATATCCTTCCCGGACATTTTGAGTATACATTGGAATGATGGGCTACGGAATCACAAAAAAAACCACAGGTGGGAATGTTATGCCAAGTTTGAATTTATGTTTTAGTGCCTGTTAACACAACTAAGAAAATCACTTGAGTACACGGGATAATTATCAGTCAGTTAGGTAGCAAACAAGGAATCTTGTTATAAAAAATAAACTGCAGAATAGAAATCAGATTCTCTTTCTCAACTCCCACCAACATTGCCATTTTAAAGTCAACATCTGTAAGGAAAACAACTGACATTGTCTTAGGGGTTTATACTTTTCATTTTGAAAGTACATTATAAAAGTTAACTGAGATCCTAAAGAAAAAACCCATTTGTATGCTATATATTTATTGCAGTATCTCTGACTGAAGCATAAAATGGAAGTTTTGCAGTTTCTCTGTCTAAAGCTTTCATCGTGTATGGCGAATAGGAAAGTATTCAGCTCGTGAAGTCTTGCAGAAGACAAGCAGACATTCTCGTTTGGCTCATCTCATCTGCTTCCCAAAGCAAGGTCCCACTGAAGCAGTAATGTTTGGATAGTACCCCACCGGGAAAACCTTCTGCAGATCCCTTGGACAAATGAGGCAATTGTACGTCCTCATTGACCTGGACTACACACCTTCTGGAGGGCAGATCCTTAGGCAGTTACGGAATAAGTTCACTTCATTATTGGGACTATAAAAAAAGATATTTGAGATACCTGAACTTGAAACAGTCACATCTTACAGCCTGAGGTAAGATTTCATAGTTTGTAGACAAACTAACAGTGATTTTATCCACTGTATGTATGTATCCGTATGTATCCATACATGCATTGACTTTTCCCCCCTCTATTGTCCCTTTTCTTTTTTGAAACTGTATTTTGAGCATGTTGTTGGAACTACTTGTCCAGAAGGTAATGAAAGAACTCCGTTATGCTGTTAAGAATCACTACCACAGAACAGAAACCACAGGACGAGGAAAAAAGAAGAAAGAAAAAGACCTAACTAGAGCCTAACAAAGAACTCGAAGCGATGGAAACCGTTTAAAGGGAAAGAACCCTGACAGATAACAAAAATACCAAACAGACATGAAGTTGTAATAGTAAACCCTTCAGAATGAGAAATTATGGGAAATTATTAGAAATCAACCCTTAAAATGATGAGTAATGTCTTTTAAAAGCCTACTACTACTGGACACTAAAAACACCACACCATTTCAGCTATTGATTGAATAAATTTTAAATGTTTGAAACCCGCCTATCATACAGACAAAACACTTTAAATTTTAGGAATAGTGTAAAAGAAACATATCTTAGGCTATAAAGAAATCTGGCAACTGCGAAGGTTACTCGCATGCAATGATGAGCCAGTGAAGTACAGAGTGGGTAACAGCATTTGGTCTCTAAACTGGTAAAACCAGGTACACACGTAAGAGCTTGCGTCTGTAGAGCAGCACAATCAGACAGATCTGCAGTAACCCACAGATTTAGATTTGCTGTGCTGGAACTGAGCTGGGTCACACCTGGGCAGCTTGAAAATCACAGAATCACAGGACCCCTGTGGAGAAGTGAAGATTCCTGAAATATAAAGACGAGGAACCGGATGCCTGCGTGATGGAACTGTAGACATGGAACTGTAGAGATGGATGCCTTGCAACCATCAAGAAAAAGCTATGCAGTTCCATAAAAACCTTGTCCCCTACGGATTAATGTGCTTGAGTAAAATGGTGGGAAAAGGAAAGGAAGTCTTTACTCCTGTACCTCTTCTGTCTGGAAGATTTTCCAACACATACTCCTAGCTGCATTTCATAAAGAAGCAGGTATGCAATAAGCATAAACCGAGCCTGGTAACATAAGACTCACCACTTTTGCATCTAGAGCGACCTGAGCGAAGCCTTTGCGATTTCCCCACATGAGTTGGTAACTCTCGTCGCTGAACAGTGCTTCTCTAACTCCACCTGGCGAGATGGACACCAAGTGTCCATTCTTCAGTGCAATGAGACACTCCTGCCTTGAACCGGGCATAACACCCGTCACTTCCAATAGTAATTTAAGTCCTGCAATAAAGAAGTAGCAAGTACATATTATTATAACAATATATCGCAAATAATGCTTGCATGTAGGAATAAGATTAGAGCCAAATAAAAGTCTAATAGCTTTATATTTAGGCTAAGGCAAATTTGTACGAGGGAAGTAAATATTGGCAAATTGACAAATACGTGACAGTGTTTTCGCCCAAATGTTGTGAAGATGAACCAGCTTTTCAGGAGCATTTCAATAAACTAGTGCCTTCACGTGCAATTTTCTATATTTATCCAAACATCATCCATGCGATCAAAACTTGTGCATCATAGCTAGAAATCTGAAAATAAACATCTATTCTTCCCTCCTCCTTTTAAAATATTTTATTAGAGAAATAGAAAATTTCAGTACAATAAAGATTAAGACAAAAAAAAAACCTGACAAACAACTATTTTAAGTGTTCTTTTAAAATGTGATGACTAACATTTTAAACATTGAGGTTTTAAGTTGTTAAATTGAGTATTTTGTGATTAAATTGCAATCTCTGTGGATCAAACTGGACTGCAGTATGTATGACTCCTAAGATGCACGAATGGCAGAAGTTAGACGGGCAGTTTGGGCACTGCATGAACAGTGCAGTGAATCTCCTTCCTTTGTTCCCATAACTGATTTCTCCAAAAGATGGATTGCGAACCACAGATGCACTCCATGCTTTCTTATATTACCTTCACGTTTTAAATCTATCAGTTTGGAACTTCCATAGAGAGGTTCAGCAAAAAGGAGTTTCCCCTGTCTTCAAATTCACTGTTCCAACAGCATGGTTGGAAAAGAAATTGGTTATCTTAATAAATGTGAACAACAGCTATGGACTGCCAGAACTGGGGTCTAGCACTGCAACTTTGACAAAGGTCTGCAACAGAAACTTGGGAAGATAGCGGAAAACACAGTGTGATATCTTGAAATTGAATTATTTAAACTTACTCAAAGGCATCATGTTTGATAGAAATTTCTGCCAAAGACAGATGTTGACTTTGTTTAATGCCTTTGTGAACTCATATGTATTCCTGTTTTAACCTACAGCCATATCCTCATTAAGCAAATAGGTACTTCCTTTGCTTGGCTTTGAAACTTTTGCCCGTTAAGAATTATGATGTATCATATGAATGTATTATCACTTCTTATTTCCCTTTTCCAGGTCACACAGAATTTTATATCCCTCAGTAATGCAAGACTTCTGTCCTATGTACTGGCTCTTCCAAGGAAGCCATGCCTGGCCTCTGATCATCCTTGTCCTTCTTTGTATCTTTATTATTTTGCAGCTTTTCTGAGATGGGGAGACCAGAATTCCACACGGTACTCAAGATGTGGGCACCATATGCATTTGAGTACACAATGGTATTCTCTGCTTCTTCTTTTTCGTGATAAACCTAAGATTCTGTTTGCCTTTTGGTAATTGCTGGGACCTAAAATTCGGTTTGCCTGTTGGCAATTGCTGAGACTTAAGCTGAAATATTCCTAATGCCATCTAGAAAATTTAAAGTGTTTAAAATGTATGTGTTTAGACTTGGTTTTTCTCCTTCTGCACTGTATTATAACTGAGTTTCATCTGCCAATTAATCAACCAGTGATTCAGTACTCTCTGGGTGGGCTTTTACTGCCTTGAAAAAAAATATAAAAGTATAAACCTTTGTCACCTCACTACTGATCTAGATTATGATTATTTTGAACAATACAGGTCCCAGCACTGATCTTTGTCAGGATAATTTGGTGAATTCTGCTTCTTTGTGAAAATTAGCTATTTATTTCTGCCCTTTATTTCCTACCTTTTAAACAGCTATTCATTCACCAGAAGACTTCTCCCATAACGGTAATTAATCCAACAGACTGAGGTTCAGCATATGCTCATGAGCATTCTTTAAAGAACCGATCTGTGTAGTGCAACATTTCTCTGCAAAAAGCAGGGAAGTACGGTAGAGCAAGAGAAGGTTAGGGAGAAGTTTCACTAATTCTGTTACTTATAGCCACATTTTCTACTAACGCAGCAAATGGGGAGGCCTAATCTCCACTATTTGTGGTCTTTTTTACCAGATGCCTTTTTGGTAGCCTTTTTATAGGCTGACACCATATTTGCCACCTCCTGTTCCTCTAGCATGAACACAATTCACACAATATATTATGTACACATCAACAGCCCAGAAAAATTGCACAGCTGAGAGTGTTTACTATACATTTGTAATAAAAATCTGTGCTACGGACACTGCAATTTGAAACAGAACCCTCTCATTTATCCCTTAAAAAAAGAAGTCTCCTTTGCAACATTATGATAAGCTTTATCTTCCTTTAGGGGTCCTCTTAAAAGCCAATCATCTCTTGATGACTTCATGCTTCTGATGTGTTTAACACTACACAGTATTTACTAAGTATGCCTTTAGCAAATTCTTCCTTTCCATCTTTCTAGGGATGCCTCAATATGTTCTTGCATCAGCCTTAGCTTGAGTTTATGCTCTTTGTTTTCAGAGCTTGAACACAACTTCCTTTTCTGAAGAATGTCCTTCTACTTTTAAACAGCTTCCTTTACTCTTTAGTATTATAATGATTTCTAATATAAGTAGCATAAAGATGCCTTTAAATAATCTCCACCCTATTCCTTTTGAATGCTCCTTTTTATACCTTGTTCTTCTAAAAATGAATGAGGTTTGCTTTTCTGTATTTTTCTCTCACAATGGAATTATTTATTTCCCTCTCAGCGTACAATGTGTTGAATGTGTTGGGATCAATATTACAAAGCTCTCTTCAACAGTAAAATCTTCAAACAAGTTTTGTGCCCTACTCCAGGCTTTGATCAAAGGATAGATTTGATGTCATACCCTACTGCAATAGCTACTCACTGTAGAGGGCCAGTAGGTAATTGATATCCTATCATTTATTGATCTCTTCTGCACTCACGGCCCGTTGCTGACCTGCCAGCATTAGGTCAATAACACAGTCCCAACCTACATTTGCTACTGAGGCACGACATTTCATCCCAACGGGATTATATAGTGTCTGTTTAAGGGCAATGGAGCTGGTCTGGAGCACGAGTCTTAATGAGGAGTGGCTGAGGGAGCTGGGAGTATTTAGCCTGGAGTAAAGGAGGCTGAGGGGAGACCTTATCGCTCTCTACAACTGCCTGAAAGGAGGGTGTAGAGAGGTGGGTGTTGGCCTCTTCTCCCAAGTAACAGGCGATAGAACAAGAGGAAACAGCCTCAAGTTGCACCAGAGGAGGTTTTGATTGGATATTGGGAAAAATTTTCACACTGAAAGGGTTATTAAGCATTGGAACAGGCTGCCAGGGAAGTGACTGAGTCCCCATCCCTGGAGGTATTTAAAAGATGAGTAGATGTGGTGCAGAGGGACATGGTTTAGTGATGGTTTTTATCAGCGTTAGGTTGATGGTTGGACTCGATGGCCTGAAAGGTCCCTTCCAACCTAGACAATGCTGTGATTCTATGATTCTGTTTGTTGACTTTGGAGGGTCTACTGGTGTTTTTATGACCTTTCACTTAAAAGACAGCATATTCTACCCTGTTTACCCTTCTGCATCTATCAGCTTTTAGTTTAAAAGTCTAAAAGCAGTCTTTTAGTTTAAAAGCTCTCTTGAAAGTGTAATAAATGTAAATTTCACCAAAACCACTGACAGGTTGGGTGAATCCAGGATGCTGAAGTACAAGAGAACATGTTCTTACCTGGTAAACGAAAGACAAAATGATCAGCGACTGACAGACAAAGTCTTTTCTTCCAGAGAAACAGCCTAGACAAAAAGTAAAGGTAGTCTATAGGAATAGCTCCATGGTAATACACAAGAATGCCCGGTCCTTCTGGTAAGTTCTCCACACCATGAAGCTCATAACCTGTTTGGAATGGAAAGCAATGCACTGACAGTGATAGCTGCAAATCATCTGGCAATTTAAAGAAAACTGTTTACTGTCCTTTTTTAAATGATATTCAGTGAGTTGTGAAAGGCTCTGCAGTAGCTTTTAATTAAGCTCTGGGTGGAACTTTTGGTCAATAGCAAAGAGAAAGACCCTCAGACACCACAGGTGGGTGAATTTGTTGGTCAGTTTAATCACTAGAACCTGACATTTCCCCCAGTGAAGGGACTAAATTAATTATTTCCCATTAGGAAGCTTTCCCAGTCCAAAGTGCAATAATAAAAAAAAATTAATTACTCTACTGGTATGAAACCGCTTCATCCACAGAAGGAGAGGCAAACAACCAGTCGTGATGCTTTCATGAAATATGGAAATGTGAATCTCCATTCTGTGTCAGGCAGAATGAAAAGGTTTGGAATTTGCATAATAAAAAGCCTCTCTGGTTGAGATGTTTAAGTGCAACCCAGAATCTGTAAAAATCCCAAAGAGAGGTTCTCTCCACAAGAGTTAAGTGTGTTCCCGTCACAGCAGAAAGGAATTTCTTCATGGACATGGACTTCTGTAAATCCCTCTCCTGGCTCTTTCTATGTTTGATGTAGGTTTGAGGTGGAGCCAGAGGAGGAGGCTAATGTATGCAAAGGCTTGGGAAAGCCACAGCTTCTACCAGCTAACAGCTCTATTCCACCTTGCCTGCCTTCATCTCCATCCCTGCTACAGCTCCTGACATGAGCCCTTCGGGGAGAAGGATGGGGATGGAGCAGACCGAGTCCTAGGAAGAGGTGGAGAAAGTTTTATACTGCAGAATATTCAAAGATTAAGGGAAAAAACTGCGAGGAAGGATAGCAACATAGATAACAACCTGTTATTCTTCATCCTTGGGGCAACAAAGTTAAGTCTGGCTGATAGCCTTAAACTACATCTGTGGGAAGAACAGGAGCCTAGCATGCCGCTGAGGATTCTCCTAGGGAGCAGGGTGTGTTGAAAGTATCTGAAGGCTGAGTGTAATGAAACTGAAAAATCAGATTACTTTTAAATTCTGCCACAGTACAAACTTAAGTGTGGCATTTAACTACTTCTTTGTCCATACAGCTCTTAAAATTATTTCTAATTGTCATACTCCAAAGTAGTTTTGGCCAACTAAAAATACGCTAATTACATTTCCAACTATTTGTTGTGTTTTAATTGTTTACTAAGTGGGTTTTAAAGAGCTACTAAAATAAAAAAATAAATCACACATCTCCCTTGCAGTTACGTTACTAGAACTAACATTAACACTGCGCTTCGCTCATACCATATACAGAGAAGTGCACCTGCCTATGTAATTAAAGAAATTTACCCTATATAAAATAATTTCTCCCTTTCATTCTGCCTGTTCTATACTGCAATCATACAGATGCCATACAAGGTATAATAAATGTAATTTCTTTGCATCCATATGGAAGAAATAAAAAAATAAATTAAAAGTTATGCATATTTACTATTTATTGTAATTCAAAGCTTCAGAAAAATCATGTCATACTTACCATGCCATATTCTTGCATATATATCCCAAAAGCTTGCTATAGTTTTTCTTGCACTATCCCAAACTTCGCTCAAGGGGTCTGCTTTTACCTCACTGTTCCTCTGATATATCAAAAGCAAAA
The DNA here is from genome assembly GCA_028565335.1 of Limnodromus scolopaceus. Lineage (NCBI taxonomy): Eukaryota > Metazoa > Chordata > Aves > Charadriiformes > Scolopacidae > Limnodromus > Limnodromus scolopaceus. The sequence continues at coordinate 119,022,991 of JAOXNO010000013.1, forward strand.
TATTACTGAGGTAAATGAAAAAGAGGATTGTTAAAGGAACTATAAAAACAACTAATATTGCACTCATTGTCAGCAAGGCGATGATCATATGAAAAAAGTATTTCTTCAGGTACTCCACAACAGTCCATTCTTCCAGTACATAGGCAAGGCAGCTCAGGTCAGTCATTGGCACCTGTCCTGAAACACAGGATTCTTTTCCACCCATCATGTCCTGCAGGGAGGAGACAAAAAAAAAAAGAGAAAAAAAGAAGTCTTTGATCATTCCTTTCTTAATTTAGGAAAAAAGCTGACTGTAGATATACCTGATCCCTATTTTGGTATAGCAGAGAGTCAAATATTTTGTCTCTCTCTGTCATACTAAGATATCTGCTGGCAATTGCCATCCAGTATAGCCTGTAAAGGGTGATGAGATTATCCTGTATATTTATGGAGGGCCCAAAGAACAAGGGCTGGAGTCCAAGGAAGCCTCAGGATCCATGCAACGTGGATGATCAGTGATCAGATGATTTCTCTGTATAAGTATGGCTTACTTTTTAGAAGCTCAAAAGAGGGTAGGTGATAAGTATTTTCAGCAGCGTTAGCCAAGACGACTGCTACCAGAGGTCTGGGCTCTCCCGTTCCTTTGCAGAGAGTCCATCCTGGGCTTCTGGCCCCCATCAGTTTGGCAGCAGCTGGCAGCGAGGGGAACAAATACAGGAGTGAGCAAGAGCCAGCAAGCAAAACCTGGGCAGCCATGGCTCCTTCCCGAGGCCTGGAGGTGCCTGGGGCAGCGTGTGGCACTGCTGGTAACACTGGGAAAAGCAGTTCTTCCTTCACATCTTCCAGCCATGGCAAAGGCTAAGTGGGCTCCGTGGCCCTAGTGATGTTTGCCACATGCAGGTCCCTACTTAGTCTACTCCTACAGCCCACCCTACCTGAGCCCATAGTGGTTTCTCTGAAATGCAAGAGCGCTCCAGCATCACTGGCTGACTTTAAGAGTCTTAAGCATCAGCCACAGAGATTTAAACACTGCAATCAGGTTCAGTAATCCGTAACTCAATACCGCTTTTATTTGCCTCCATCAGGTTACTACTTGTTTAATGAGTAAATTTTTCTGCTCCAACACTAGGACAAGTACCTACAAGAAACAAATCCTAATTGCCACAGTCGGTGCCAAGATCATAAAGTACAGCAAGTCTAGACTTTTCTGGCTTTATGTCTTCAGCTGCGCACCTGTATGAGCAAACCTGTCATACACACTACCCATTCCACCTCTGTTTTTCTTCTTTGAAGCCCTGGGTAGAACATAGGGGTGGACTTGTGTAAAGCACAGCTCCCTTCAGAGTTACGGATGACAAGGAGTACAGCTACCGGCAAAAGCAAAGAGCAGCCACAGCTACTAACAGCCCTAAATTTGGTCTCATACACTCCAATCAAATCTGTCCTTCTCTCGAACCCTTCAAACTCCACCTTGGGCACCAGAAAGGACTGTCGTGATTTAGCCCCAGTAGGCAGCTCAGCCCCACTCAGCCGCTCGCTCACTCCTCCACACTGGGATGGGGGAGAGAATCGGAAGGGCAGAAGTGCAAAAACTCATGGGCTGAGATAAAGACAGTTTGATAGGTAAAGCACAAGCTGGAAGGATAGTAAACTAAGAGCTCAAAGGAAGCAAGCATTGTATTAAATGATGCTCAGCACGGCACAAATGAACAAAACCAATGTGGCAAAGAACGTGGCGAGAATCAATACGGAATTGTTTATATCCTGGTGACTGGTGCCTGACTGAGACACAGGAAAAGCTGGAAGTTCTCACTGAAAAGAGATTTTATCAATAACATGAAAGAAATAAAAGGAACGGTCTGCATGGTTCAGATATTAAAATATCTGCTTAGAAGGCGTTTAAGAAGGATAGAGCTGATGATGTGTTGCTACTAAAAAAGTTATTAATTGTTCAAAGCTGCTGATAAGAGCAAGGTCTACAAATCCTCAATGCCTGTGAAGCACGCTGCGCTGACAGAGCCCGGGAGAAGGCCATGTTAAGGGCTTGCCTTAGGCTACTGAATCAGAAATACTGAGCAGTACTTAGAATAACTCGTCCAGCCTGAAACTGAAGGGTGAAGGAAGAGAGTGGGTTTTGCATCATTATGGGGGCTTCAGACTGGGAACACAAGACCACTACAGCCAGTAGCAAAACTGGCTTATGATTGCAGATAAAATGTCCACGCTGATAGCAAAAGTACCAATACTAATACCCTTATATGATATGGGGATTAATCTGGGTATGTTGATCACTGACTGGGGTCAAGAGATCATATAATCTACCAACATTTTAAAATTAACATGTCCAGCTATCTTCTTGTACCTAATGTCCTTTTAAAAACCACCTAAAATTCCCTCTGGCCTCCTGATACTCCTTTTCAGTAACTCTTGAAAGACCAGAGAAAATCCAGAGGACTAGAAGAGATTTAAGATTATTCCAAAGTCCCCAAACACGCATAACTGCAGACTCGGCAGCCAGATAAATTTCTGGCAAAGTGACTGAAAAGCTGGTATGTGATGAAGGTAACTGATTCCACACATTATAATTTTATAGGAAACAGACCTTGTAAACAAATGCACCCCCATTCTTGGAGGAAATCAGAGGTTTAACAGCTTGTGCAGGTGTCTTGCACGTACAGCTTTGCTAGGGGCTTGTCAAAGAGTGACTTTAAGCCACTCCTGAGCTGCTGCTTGGAACTCCCCCTTCCACCAGCCCCTCACCATATGTTCTCACCACCAGCCTGGTCTCCAGCAGCATCAGCTGGCTCCCTGCTGACAGGATGACTGTGAAAATGCTGGCACAAGCAAAAACCACTCCTGGGAACAGCCTGAACTAAAGTTGGCCTACAGCGATTATGAAAGCGTATTACCAATGCCACTTGGCATTTTGATTAAAAAGTAAAGCTTTTTAAAATGGAGCCCATATGAACTGAATGTCATCGACTGACATGACAAAAAAGCATCCATCAGTGATGGAATCCCCATCAAATGAGAACTGAGTCTATGTCCTACATTATTCAGCATTTTCAGAATTTTCTCATAATCTTAATAGGATGTTTACATTGATCAATGTAAACAATCTAACATTCCACTGATTTCTCCTCCTCCATCCCAATTTTTGGGTAACAGAAAATTACTTGCTGGCTGGAAGACCACTACCTAAACCTTGTTTCCTCATAGACTACCATATAAATAACCATAGTAATTTAGTCATTTCTGATTTTAAGTTCAATATAGAAACTAAAAAAAAAAAAAAAGCTTTGAAAGAAAAAAAATGTGCAAAAGTAATTTTTTAAAGCCTACAAAACAGGTATTAACAGTACAAGATTTGACTGAGGACATATGAAAGTAGTTGAGTACACAGGGAGTGAGTTCACTTTATGCCAGCTATCTGGGTGGGTGGGATACAAGCTAACACAACATTTTTACAGTTAAATCCAAGCCAGAGTGGAGAAAGAATAAATGATTGACCGATTGAGGAAGAACTAGAAGCAGCATGGCTTTTTCTGGAAGTCGGGTGATCAGCCAGGTTTCATTTCCTGCTCCCACAGGTCAATTGGATGCGTCCTCCCAACATTGCACAAGGAAAGAATGAACCCTGAGCTCTGAACCCTGACCCTGGTGTTTGGACCATATGATGTGAATCCAACTCGGTACACACATCCCTCTGCACTTCCAGTACAACATCAAAGGACTGCAACAGGACAGAACTTCTATTTCTGCCACGTTCTACTGGCTCTCTCTCACCAGCCTCTTGCTGAGACCACAAACACAATTTTGAAGCATCCTTTCTATCAAACACCATATAGGCAATTATTACATAACTATTTGAATGCCTATTGCAAGGCTATTACTAAAGAACTGCTTGATTATGCACTGGAAGACAATGCAAGAGTGTTACCGCAGCATGTTTACTCCTAACTGCTCTTGTTTGCCTCAAGACTCAAAATTTAAGACAGAAATTTCTCTACTGCTTTTATCAAATCTGAGCCACGAGCAGCTCCCACTTCAATACTGAACATCCTGTAAAAGGTCAAGAAGTGGGCATAGTGTTTTGTGAACAAACATTTTTAAAGTTGTCTATATTTTTCTCATCTCATTTAGTGATGGACTTGAAGCGTTCCTGCTCCGAGTAATTTCATTGTTCCTCTGGAGAACAACATCTGTGTTGACAGGTGAGATGTTTGTTTGGGCTCCACCTATAAAGCATATCGAATTCCAGAGTAATAGCTGCATCTACCATGTAAAATTACAGGTGATGTCAGAGGGAGACAGAACTGTCTCCCTACTTAAAGGGGAGCTCCCCTTCCAACAAAATCCTCCTGTACTACAAGTCACTCAGATCCCGAGCTCTTGCTGAAGCATCATTTGTTGATAAGGTTGATCTTACCAACACTATAATTGCAGGGAACGGAAGTGCAACAGCAAAGCTGTCACAAGAGACCTGTGGCATCAAAATTAAAACCTTGTAGCTGGCTTTCAACCATGACTAAAGGGTGGATAATCTTGGTCTTGCGGCTCACTGCTTTGTCCTTGGCAGTAGGTTTAGCAGAGCGTAGTGGGAAGATGAGTGTGAAGTAGCTGGAGACTCTTCTACAGAGAATTTTTTGACAGCTGCTTTCTTGTGGCAGGCTCCCGCTTTCTCTTCCGTCAAACTCAACTGCTCCGTTTCACAGGGTGAGTAATCTAACAGTTACAACTCCGCACCTTGCCTTTCCATCTAAATGAAATTCCAATTATGTTTCCCAGATTTTTTTGTGGCAGTTTCACAGCAAACAACTCTTTTGCTCGTCTCACACTGTCACCATCCAATTCATTTGCCTCCATAAATCCACCCTTCTTGTACACTGCTATGTTTCTACACCTTTCCCTACCACTATGAATTATCAGCAAATCCACCCCAGAACTGAAGGGTCTATCTCCCCAGAATAAAAACTATCAGCAATTACAGTGTCCAGTTCCCTGCTTCCCGTGGCTACTCCCCCTCTCGCACCCACCGAGGGCACCTATTGTTTCCCATTTATTATCTTACAGCTTCAGCAAACCTGATGAACTGAATTCCCACTCAGGTTCAACCTACCAGGTGGAGATGAGAAGGAGCTATCCTGGGGTGGGCCTCAGCACTCACCTCCGTTCCCACAAACGTGGCAGGTGGGAGCTGGGAGAGGACATATGAAGCATGGGATCAGTGGTGTCATAGAATCATAGAATGGTTTGGGTTGGAAGGGACCTTAAAGATCATTGAGTTCCAATCCCCCTGCCATGGGCAGGGACACCTCCCACTAAAGCAGGTTGCTCAAAGCCCCATCCAGCCTGGCCTTGAACACCTCCAGGGATGGGGCAGCCACAACTTCCACGGGCAACCTGTTTCAGTGCCTCACCACCCTCAGAGTGAAAAATCCCTTCCTGATACCTAGTCTCAGTCTACCTTCTTCCAGTTTGAAGGCATTACCCCTCATCCTATCCCTACATTTCCTTGTAGAAGTCCCTCTCCAGCTTTCTTGTAGGTCTCCCCTTTAGGCACTGGAAGGGGCTGTAAGTTCTCCCCAGAGCCTTCTCTTCTCCAGGCTGAACCACCCCAGCTCTCTCAGCCTGTCCTCACAGCAGAGACGCTCCAGCCCCTCTGAGCATCTTCGTGGCCCTCCTCTGGACCCCGCTCCAACAGGTCATGCTCAGGCACAGGCGAGATACATCAAATGCCCGCACACCTACACGGATCCCTTTTCTTCACCTGGAAACGTCATTAACGTTTCCAAACGTCATTAACCGGTGGGGTTTCTCACCTCGATGCCTGGTGCTCGGGAGGACGGATCGTCGCTCAGGCACACGGGTACCACCAACGCCGCCGGGGGGGGGGGGGGGGGGGGGGGGG
>JAOXNO010000013.1:119028980-119044024 GCA_028565335.1 Limnodromus scolopaceus
GGATATGGTGTAGGGGAGAACTTTGTAGAGTAGGGTTGATGGTTGGACTCGATGATCCCAAGGGTCTTTTCCAACCGGAATGATTCTATGATTCTATGATTCCCATCGCAAGGGGACGGGGGAGGCACGGAGCCATCGGTGGCTTCGCACCCTCAGCCCCCCCTCTGCTCTCCTCTCAGCCCCCCTTTGCCCTCGCCTCCACCGGGACGCAGGGAAGCAGCCGCTCACTCCCACCCTCCCCCCTGAGGTCTCCCCGTCAGACACCCCTTCCCACTTGTTGGTGGGTGCCGGGGGGAGGAGCTGCCCATGAAGAAGCCCGCGATGGGGCTCTGGCTGGGGAACACCGGGATTTAAGGGCGACCGGGGGTGCAAACCCCCGCGGCTCAGCCCGGGGTGTTTCCCTTCCAGCCGCTTGGGGACACCAGGCAGTTCAGCCAATACATCCCACGGGCAGATGGGATTTAAAACAGCCACGGGTAGTGGACTGCAGTGTTTGCACGGCTTCCCTTCCCACACGGCCTCGCATCCCCACTCATAATGAAGCAAGGACCAGTAACTAAAGGGGTTAAGCGTAAAGCTATAGAGAAGTTACACCGCTTTAAGGAACTTTGAAGCCGCAGTCAGCAGAACAACCCGTACAGACCAGCCCTGCGGTTACAAGATGGGCCAACCCATCAAAGGGAAAAAGTTCCCCCTGAAGAAGACTCAGGGCCTTCCTCCCAAAGACCCCCGAAGGAGGCAGTGCGCATGCGCCCGAAGGAGGAGACATATATTTTAATGAGTGCCTGAAAACAATTAGAATAATCCCGCCTATTCCCAGAACTAATTGTAATAACCCAACCCACGCTCATGATTATGCATGCTTCGGAAGGGACACTGCAAGAATGAGTGAAAAACTGCTTGCTTTGTAAAAAGACGTGCGAGTGAGGAGGAGAAATCCCCCTTGCACCCGGCGCCGCAATAAACATACCTGCTTTGTAACTCCCCCCGAGTTGTAAGGTTTGTTTCCGCGCGTCAATTTGGCACCCCAGATGGGACACTCTCTGTCCGGCTGCGGGACCCGCTGAGGACGGGACTCCTCTGGGTACGCCCGAGATTTCTCGGGAGGACTCCCCCACTCAACCAGATCGCCGCGGGGATAGACAAGGACCATCAATTGCGGACCAGGTATGTTTTAAATGTAATTAGGGGGATACCTGTAAGTCGTGTGGAGACGTCCTACGCAAGGTGAAGAGTCCTTGCCCTCACCCCAGGAAAAGCTCAAGCTTGAGTTTGTGGTGAGATAAATGTATCTCAGCTCATGGTAATCTGGGATCCCTTGGTTCTGACAACTGAACTTGCGTGTGGTATCATTATAATCATTGTTATTTGTTGTGTATGTTGCAAGAAACCAATACCGTGGTTTTTTTCCTCTGATTTATATTGTCTGCCATAACAAACCGTTGTGTGAGTGATGTGAGTGACTGAGGCACAGCATTGCTGTGAAGCGAGTGTGGAGTTCTGATCCACGGTTCCGTGTTCCCCACCAGGGGAGCGGCCAGAGACAAACGAAGTGCATGACAGACCATACGGAAGCGTTGTTTGACCCAGGTGTTGGTTGGAAGTGTCCTATACACGGGACCGAAGGTCTATCTTGTAATCCTATTTTTGTTATTAAGTGTTTTGCTTGCGACGAGGAGGTTTGGGTAGACTGTGGGGACGATTTCTGGTGTCCTCAGTGTGGGAATTGGTCAGACTGGGAAAAGATTGAACGTTCGGGAGAACTAAAGTGAGTAATTTGCGGAAATTTGGACAGTGCTAAGAATCAAGAATGTAACATTGTATGGGACAATTGGCAAGAGGTCATGCCCTCTCAAGCCCCTGGAGAGGAACTGGTGCTAATGCCTGTCCATTGTGTAAATGGTGGTGTTTATTCCTAGGAGCTAAGTGTTGTAAATGTTTTAAGTATATCATTTCCCCTGGAGGAAGACAGGAACGTTATCTAGATAATAGTTTAGAATTTTGGTGTATTCGCTGTGGAGCCACCACCCCCCTATATAACCTACTGTGGGTCAGGTTTTCTTGTTGTCGACTCAAGCGGGAAGTGTTTCTTAATTAGGAAAGTAAGGGAAGCATAAATATGGGCAATAAACAAGGGGGCGGGATATTAAAAAAGAGCCCCCTGGGGTGTATCCTAGCCCATTGGAAGAAAATTGGAGGTCTGCCAGGTGGAAGTGTAGATAAGAAAACCCTAATTAAATACTGTAATCAATGGTGGCCCCTCTATAAATTGGACGACCAGGAGAAATGGCCCTTCAATGGGACTCTTAATTATAATACTTTGCTACAGGTGATGTTGTTTCTCCTGAGAGAGGGAAAGTGGGATGAAGTCGCATATGCAGACATGTTCTTTACTCTTCGAAATCACCCGGAGTATCAACGGGACTGCGGATTAACACTCCCGCAGGACCCAACGGTGTTAGAACAGATACCTTTTCAGGGTGGCCAGAGGCATTCCCCTGCCGAACCAATAAGTCGAGGGAAGTAACTAAGATATTGCTGCAAGAAATCATACCCAGGTTTGGGGTTCCTGCAGTAATCTCATCAGATCGGGGATCTCATTTTGTTGCAAAAGTTGTTTCAAAAGTAGGTAGGCTACTAGGGATAGATTGGCAACTTCACACTCCATACAACCCACAGTCGAGCGGCCAGGCGGAAAAGATGAATCATCTAATCAAGATGCAGATTGTGAAAGTAGGTCAGGAAGCCAATCTAACCTGGCCCCAGTCACTACCATTGGCCCTCCTCAGGATAAGAACAAAACCCAGGACAAGGGAGGGGGTAAGCCCCTTCGAAATATTGTATGGGAGACCCTATAGTGTGTAAGCAGGGATATCTATGGAACTTGGGAAAGAAATATTAACAGACTATATAATAAGCTTACAAAAACAGCTCCGGGAAGTAGAAAAACTGGTCTTGGGAACTACAGCTCGTGGGTTGGATGGACCAGTACATAATATTGAGCCTGGAAATTATGTATATGTTAAGTCTTTTGCAGATTCACCGTTGTGGCCGAAGTGGGAAGGTCCCTTCCAAGTACTACTGACCTCTCATACAGCCATAAAAATCAAGGAACAGGCATCCTGGATCCATCATACCAGAGTTAAGAAAGCACCTAAACCACAATGGAAGTCAACACAAGATGGACCTTTGAAACTATGCATTCAACGAAAAGATGGGCGTTAATCATTGGCATCGTGGGGTTATGGTTGGGAACTGTGGGAGCGTGGGATCAGAACTCGTATATGCAAATGACGAAATCGGTAGTAGATAATTTGAATGTCTCCGACTGTTGGGTGTGCACAGCTCTCCCCAACGGAAATTTGGAACTTCCCCTCCTTGGAATACCAGTGTCTTACATGAATTGGAGCTGGCCTTATGACAATCTAAACAATTCTACTCCACCTACAGGGGATAGTATTGTGTGGAAGGTGGGGGGTGGCTGTGCTCCGAACCAAAGGCAATCCCGCCTCCCCAGTGGTGAAACTCTTTGTTGGGGCCGCCAGAGTCCAATACCTCCAAAAGGCCACGAAGTTCCAAAATATACCTGTGGGAATAGCAGTATCTACCCACTTAAATTTGATCTGCAGATATTGGAAAAACCAATATTCATAAAGAGACACAATAATACCGCACCAAAGGTTGGAGTTTTTAATCTCAACCTAACTGCAGATCTTAATGGGACTATATGTGAAAGGGGGAGGACCATCAATGATAGCCGTGGTGGGTGTCCACAAGCAGTGACAATAGGATTATGGCTCAATTATTCTTATAGTTGTATTCCCGATGGACTCTGGTGGCTATGTGGGGATGGGCATGCTAGAAAATCATTACCTGACTATTGGGATGGGGTCTGTACGTTAGGATATGTGATTCCCCAGAATAGAATATATAATCACTCGCATCTTCCACCAGGAATTATGCGGACGCACCAGCGGAAAGTACGTGAGATTCCGAATAATCCCCTTGCGGAAAGGCCATCAGCTTTTCATAGTTTTGGGAGATGGCTTTTTCCCCAGTTAGGAGTAAGCGAATTAGAAAAGGCTTTAGTGAATATTTCTGCCACCATGGAAAAAATTGAGAATCTTACTGTAGATGCTATCGAGGGACTACAAACTGAAGTATCATCCCTTGGTAAGGTGGTTCTACAAAACCGTATGGCCCTGGACTTAATCACGGCGAAAGAGCAAGGAGTCTGTTTAATAATAAACCAAAGTTGTTGTTCATATATAAATCAAGAGAAAAGAATTGAGACAGACATAGCACGAATTTGGCAACAGTCAAGGGTATTGCATCAAGTATCTCAAGATGACACTTGACTTGGCTTCTCTGATCTTTGGGAAAAATTAACCTCATGGCTATGAACTATGGAAGAAGCATCAACTCCATCTGTAAATTGAGTCAGGAAAATATTTTAAGAAGTGTTTAGAGAAAGAAAGAATTTTATAAGAGCAAGTAAATGAATTTACTAATGTACTAGAAAAGGGGTGAATTGAAGCAAGAACCAGGAACTAAGGGGTTAAGCATAAAGCTTTAAGAAACAATGTATCTTTAGCATGCCAATAGGAACTTTATGGTCTGTTGCACCCTATAACAGGAACTTTGAAGCCGCAGTCAGCAGAACAACCAGTACAGACCAGCCCTGCGGTTACAAGATGGGCCAACCCATCAAAGGGAAAAAGTTCCCCCTGAAGAAGACTCGGGGCCTTCCTCCCAAAGACCCCCGAAGGAGACCACCAGGAGGCAGTGCGCATGCGCCCAAAGGAGGGGACATATATTTTAATTAGTTCCTGAAAACAGTTATAATAATCTATTCTAATCTATTCTATAAACCTATACATATTCTAATCTAGTCTATAAACCTATTCCCAGAACTAATTGTAATAACCCAACCCACGCTCATGATTATGCATGCTTCGGAAGGGACACTGCAAGAATGAGTGAAAAACTGCTTGCTTTGCAAAGAGGCGCGAGTGAGGAGGAGAAATCCCCCTTGCACCCGGCGCCGCAATAAACATACCTGCTTTGTAACTCCCCCCGAGTTGTTAGGTTTGTTTCCGCGCGTCAAGAAGGGCTCTGGTACCCACGCTGTGCTTTGGAAGAAGCCTCCCCCCGTGGTGTGCCTCCAGCCCACTCCTGTGCACATCGGTTAAGGAAACTTTCAGGCACTGGCGTTGACTCCCGAGTTGAGAACGTGCGGTGGTTTTGCAAAGCAAATAATCTCTTTAAAAAGCTTAGGAGTACTGGGTGTCACACAGACGTGGGGTGTAATTAAATAGAAGGCAGCTAGACCATGCTATTATGGCTAGATTAAGCGGAGGAAATCTGAAACGTAATGCCCTTATGCTGTACTGTTGCTCACCCTATGGCTAATAGGACAAAGGTCGTATCAGACTGATAAAACCAATAGGTACCAATTTTTAAGTTCTGACCTGTTTAAGACAGGTGATATAATTTCTTTGATTTGATTTGAGATGGAAGAAGAAATTGAGGAGTAACAGTGATGTGCGAATGAAGAGGAGAGGAACCCACAATCTAGTTTCTCAGGTGAACACCAGAAAAAATGTATATCTAATATGATTAGAGCCAAGTTCTTAAGATCGAAAAAGCTTTTGAGAGAGAACTTGGAGTTGGTCTCTTCCAGGACAGTGCCTGCTGATTCAGGACTGAAACAGGTCCTGAAGGAAGGCAGAATCGTCCGTCCACTGCTGTCGACAGCGTGACACTGCTTTTAGAAAGATTCACCCAAACTGGAAAATGCTCAGGGGACTGAGAGTGTCCAATAACACTGTAAAGGGGATTTGCAATGATTGTCCGATAGGATTTATTCCCAAAGAAGACTCTTCAACAGCGAGACACCCTCCAAACTTCTGAGTCTTAATTCAGCTGACACGAGCAGATTGGCTTGCCACCTGCTCCTCGGAAGGTGCAGAGGACAGCAAGCAGTGCTCCAGTCTGAGAATCTTATACCCACATTCATCCCAGTTGCAGCCCTTGTGTGGCTTCCACCTCGTGTGGCTTCCATGACATAAAATGTGTGGCCACAGTACATTTCTTTTTGTACATATGTTGTGCCATAGCTGTGGTTCAGGGGACATAGTCACAAACCAGCAAAAAAGCATCCACCGGTGATGCTTTTCTGCTGGCCTGTACGGCTCACGGCAGACTTGTTCAATGACAGCTTTTCTGGCAAGACAAGACATTTAGGAAAAACTTGATATTCCTTGCTTAGCATGAAGCAGCACAATCATTGGAAAAGGGGCTTTGCTAGTAGAGAGGTCAATCGAATGCAGATATAAAGTCTTTAAGTGGTAAAAGTATATTTAGATGATCAGTGCAGATAGAAAAAGCGTTGTACATAACGCTTGCTGGCCAACACCAAATGTAGCTGAAATAAAGTATTTTGGTTTGTTTGCATGGGTTTTGTTTCCTTGTGTTTGCATGATGGTGTAAAGAATCTGGACAAAAATGAAAGAACTAAAACTGCAATTAAAGAACAGCACTATAATGAAATATCATGATAACATTGATATTGAAAAATACATTGGAGTAAAGAGTATTGAATAGCACTGTATGATAAAACAGAATTGCATTGCTTTTCCTTTTTTTTTTTTCCTTAGAGTCATCTTGAGTAAGAGTAGTGTGAGGCTTTTTCAGATTATTTTTAGTAATCTGGTATGGACGTCCAGCGGCAGATTTGGATATGAAGGGAGATTTCTAATGATGGATAAAACTACTACTACTACTACTCTGAGGATTTCATGTTATTACATGAAATCAGAATTTAGGCATTTGCATCTTGGGGAGTGGGAAAAAATATTAAAGAGATGCAAAATTTCAAAAGTCTGGAATTTTTAGATGAAAAATGGGCCAAAATTTTAGAAAGAAGGTAGGAAGAAGTGTACAATATGTATTATCATGAATATAAAGATCCTATGCGAAATGGAGGAAAAGGAACTGATTGGTATAATAACCCGTGTTTTGTGAATCAGGAGCATATATTAAACAGGGGGCAAAAAATATCAGTCAAGTTTTTCTACCTTCAGATAAAAACAAAAGTAGCAACCAATGAAGGTGAGATAGAAATAAAAAATTGATAGGGCTGAAAAAGTACTTTGTTTTAATTTGGAATAAAGGCAGTGAGATGGAGCATTGGCAGATTGACAATAAAGACGAAGGAGCAGAAATAACGAAGTTAGAATGAAAAATCAAGGTTCAGAAATTTTAAGGATAGAGCCTGTTAGTTTCCTCAATCTACATAAGAACAATGTCTGGCAGATGTAATTGCAGGCCCAGTACTAAGGGTTTTTTAGGAGCTTCATGAAGTTAAGAATACCAGATAAGTGAAGAATAGCAAGTTCAGCACCTCTATTTGAGAAAATAAGAACAATCAGGAGGCTTCTGTATTCTGCACTGCACAGTGTATTCCAGACCAATCTATGTTAAGAAAATAGCAGTTCAAGATATGGAGAAATGTTAAACTCGTGTTTCATTTTCTAATTGTAAATCCTGCCAGGCAACCCTGCCAAAGGGATGAAGCGATGGATGGGGTAAGTATAACCTTAGGGTTTATCTTACAAGAATTCCTGGTAGGATTAGTGAAGTGTTACAGCCAGCACCGAAGGCATTATTGAGATGATCTTTGAAATGCTGTATTTAATTCTATTTCCTTCTTGTTTACACAGATTAATTTAGATTGAAACAAGAACAGAAAAGAGTCCAAAGGATGACAGAGATGCAGAAGCTTCTTTTAGTAGACTAAGACAGAGGCATGTGGCTTTTTTTCTTTTAACCTAGCAAAATGAAATTTCAAATGAGATATAACCTTTGCTGTTAAGTAATTTTGAGGGTAAGAAGGGAGAAAAGTAACTCAGTTAAAGGTCGGTCAATCAAAGCACAGAATAAATGCATGTTAATGGTCAGTCTATAACTTTAGCACATTTTATATTCGGATAAGATTTCGAGCAAGAAAAAATGGGTTCTGAATCTGTTTATGAGAGAAGTAATAGAGTTTCTACTGATATTTTGAAGTTGAAATAAATAGATGACAGAAAGTTAGTGAACCCAGACATTGAGGTGCTGGAGCGTGTCCAAAGAAGGGCAATGGAGCTGGTGAGGGATCTGGAGAAAAGTCTTATGAGGAGAGGCTGAGGGAGCTGGGGTTGTTCAGCCTGGAGAAAAGGAGGCTGAGGGGAGACCTTATCGCTCTCTACAACTACCTGAAAGGAGGGTGTAGAGAGGCGGGGGTCGGTCTCTTCTCCCAAGTAACAAGCGATAGGACAAGAGGAAATGGCCTCAAGTTGAGCCAGGGGAGGTTTAGGTTAGATATTAGGAAAAATTTCTTCACTGGAAGCGTTGTCAAGCATTGGAACAGGCTGTCCGGGGAAGTGGTTGAGTCACCATGCCTGGAGGCATTTTAAAGACATGTAGATATGGTGCTTACGGACATGGTTTAGTGGTGGACTTGGCAGTGTTAGATTTATGGTTGGACTTGATGATCTTAAGGATCGTTTCCAACCTAAATGATTCTGTGATTCTATGCTTAACATAAAGTGACCATTTGCATTTGGAGGCTGGAACGTTTCTTACATACAAGAAACTTTTTACTTGGTGCTGGTTCAAAAAACATGCCCCAGTCTTGCCTCCTGTCTCTTAATACTTGTTTGTGCATGAATACCATGACCTAGACAGGATTAGCGATTGCTATTGACCCCATTTTGGAGCAAGTGGTGGCCTTTGTGGGTCCTTAGGACTGGATCTTATTTCAGCCAGTAATCTTGTGGAGTGATGGGAAGAGATGACTCTCTTGGAGGTCTCAAGTCTCAACAAACTGAACGTGAAACCATTTATTTTATTCCTTCAGAATTGACATTCTAGAGATATCAATCACCAATGCTAAAATGTGGAAATCGGGATAGTAGCACAGCTGTGGGACTGTTTGCAAGCAGGCTCGGAACCACTAGAGGTGGGAGCTGAGACAAAGAATGATTATTTTTTATTTTCTTGGAGAGGTTTCATGGATGCAGATGAAGAAAAAGAAGCAGATAAAGAATACTGCTTTTTCCTTAGACCCTGAAGGAAACATCCCCAGTAACATTCTTGGAACTCTGTTAGATGGACTGAATTTGCTGGCTGTAGATGATGTGAGGAGCTATACTGTCCAGGCAGGAGAATACGGACATTATGTGTGAAATCTTATTCGTTTTTTGCCTACGTAAAATGGTCAGAGCTCAGCCTTAGCCTGTAATTGCAAATACCATTGCTGACCTGGAGGAAAAACAGAAAGTCACTTGACATTAAGATTTTGTCATCTAAAAACTAACTCAGTTCACTTGCCCTGAAGCAGAAGGGCATGGATTGCTTAATCCTAGCTCCAGGAAGAGTTTCTTGGTCCACATGCAATACCCTGTGTAAGCCGTCCCTCTTACATACGCAAGATCATGACAGCCAGGGCTGCTTTGCCACTCAAGTCTCCCCATTTCTTTTCCATGAGCTCATTCTCATTATTCTTCCCTTTCATAGCTGTCAATGTAGGCCAGCTGGCTCCAGATTCAGGATCTAACTACTAGCAGGGACAGTGGTTCTCAGCCCACAAGGCTGGAGACCTTCTAACCACTGCAGCTGGAGTCTGCCACTTGACAGAAGCATCACCCTTCACTATATGAGAGGTTTGCATCCTGCCATCTTGCCATGCATACTTTATTAATAGTTTTCAGCAGATCATTTTTTGATAACAGAGATGTGACAAGTCATCAGGAATTTTTGGGTCTCTTCCAATTTATAAAGAAAAATGGTCTCTAGCAGGTATTGTTCTCTCTCTTTTGTCTATACCTTAATATTTTGCAAGTGTCCTCTGCATTCTTTTGCAATGTATCTCTACTCCACTGATACTCATATAATTTTCCTTCCCTCCCTGTCTTTCTTATCTAATCTCAGTCTGTATTATTCTTACTGTCTTTTTTTTTTTTTTCCTAGCACTAGTTCTTAGGCTGAGATTCTCTCTCTTCTTTCCACATCTCTTTCTTTTCTCAACATTAATCCATCTCACTTGAACAACCCCTGCCTTGTCTCCATCACCTTGGTCCCTAGTTTCTTTGCCCATTTTATCAGAATGAGAGCTTCCCTTTCTGATTAGGTGCACCTTTCCCAGCATCCTTTCATTGACCCAAAACCCTATTTTGACTCTCCCTGGCATAATTATCTGGAATTGCCACTGGATTCCCAACTCTTTTACATACCATGGCTCCTTTTAAAAAAAGACCGCTCCCCAGCCTTCTTACCCACCTTTATATCTGTAAAACCCCACTGATGTTTCACAATCCCTACTCTTCCTTCCCATAACTTCCACTAGTTCCTTGCACTTCTCTCTCCAGTCTCCTGGAATTCAGCAGCTGCCATAAAATTTCATTGCCTGTACTGATAGCCTTGAGCTCTTTTTGTGCCTAGAAGTAGGGGAAATAGAATGAGTTGTTCTACTTGGTTGAAGTTTGATCAATGCTATATATTGTGAGAAATTATAGTATATAGCGAGGACAGAGTCTTTGCAGATATTTAGATATTAGAAGGTGATTTTAACACTTTTTAAACATAAGCACACTGCATTTTTCATGCTTCATAGTAGCTCAGCCTAGATGCAGGTCAGAAATGTGCCTGGTGATTTCCCTCCACTCACTACAGCTCCACAGCTGACTGTTTAGCCTTCATGTCAATGGCTAAAAGCCCAATAAGCGGTTGATAAAGTCAACCAAGAGCTGTGTATAACTCGTAGGATAGAAATACTTAAATTGTGCCTCTGAACCGTGACAATCATGTTACAACCTGCTGCCAGACAGTTCAAAGAGGGAGGAAAAAAGACATATCCCAAATACAGACAGAGGTTCAGAAACGCTTGCATTAGTTACACACTGTTTTCTGGGTTGCAACGCTCGTGTGGTACCTCAGGAAAACTCTGTGCACATAGTTTCTCTGATAACTCAGCGTCATTCTGGGCAGCATGAACCAAGCCCAGTGCTGGTGTGAGCAGTCAAAATACTAGTGACGATCATAAGTGTACATCTTTTAGCAGGACTGAAGTGTATTTAATGTACTTGCCCTGCGGTGATGTTACTGACAGACACGTATGCAAATTACATTAACTATTATGTGCCCCTGAATACATAGTTATTTTCTAAACTCATGTACAGCTTGTACCGTGGCTGGACTACAGTCAGGAGTGAGGTCTCCAATTCAGAGCAGTCTAATTGATGGTCCCATTGCTCCCGAACGATTTTGCACCACTTCAAGCATCATAAACCGGGTTCACCATCGAATCCCAAAATAAACATAGTAATATAATTCAGGCCCTGATTGTCAAGAGGTTAGGCGGCCTTGCTCTAGTTATTACCTCAGTTAAATACTGTAATAATAGCATTCTTTCTATTGCAAGCAGTTGAGTGGGTGTATGTGTAGCAATTGCCTAAGTGGGTAGAATTTGCACAGATGAAAATGAAGTAGATGAGCTGTAATATCAAGTGTGGGTGACGTGCCTCCTCTATACACCCTTTCAGCTTGCCCACGCAGGATGTACACACCAAACAAGGCAGCCTTCTGAAAGGCTGAAGGGCCATAAAACCTTACAGGAGCATGGGTTCTGCTGAAACGGATCTGTCTAAGATGCCTAATGCTTCAGGAATGGAAAAGTGCTTAACAAGACAGTCTTTGGTTTTGTGGAGTTTTTTTCCCCAGCATCTTCTCGTGTACTGTCAGGTGATTTTAATTTGGACATTTATTGAAACTTTAACTTCAAATACTCTGCCTAAAATAAAAATTTTATAAATATTTTCTTCTGCATCATTAAGAAAAGGCCATACGAATTATAATCTTGACTAAACCATAGCAGATAGAAAAGGTTAAAGCTTGACTGAGTTTTGGGGGGATCTGAAAGTTAGAGGACATACTTTTTTTCATAGGGGAATATAGTTGAAGACAAATGAGAAAATATTGTAACTTCCTTTCAGATTGCAGGAGTCTTTCATTCTTAAACAAAGCCAGAACACCCAGCCAGAAATGTGACAAACCTCATTTGTAGGTTGATGAGAAGTCAGAAGCTGTAGTCAATTTTCTTACCTGGGCAGTTTTTCTTATGATATAAAGTACAACAGATTAATACCTGCATAACATGGTTGGTCCAGTGTAACTGGGACATTTGAACCATTTCTTCAGTAAGAAACCCTTTCACACAGATAATAGCAAAACGTTTAGACTGGTTTATATTTTCATATATTTGAGACCAGGATTCACTGTCGCTGGTAGGCCAGACTTTTCTGTCTCTAAAAGACAGAAGAACTGAATTCAACCCTACCTGATCCATTTAACCACAAAAGGGCAGTGACAATGATTTCTGGTATCACTCCACAGACAAAATTGTTGCCCAATCCTTCTATTCAAGGAATGTGAGGGGCAACCCTCTGTGGCCAGAGCAGAGAATCATGAGGAGTGGACTGGAAAGGATCAGGACACCTCAAGAGGTGATCAGGTCCATCCTCTTGCTTAAGGCAGTGCTTCCTGTGTCTGTGTCTTCATAGATGTTTGTCTATATCAGTCTCAAAAAAATCTAGAGATAGAGATTACCCCACAACACTACAAGATTATTATTATTATTATTTTGTTATGAGTCTTCTGCAAAGCAAACAGATATTTTGGAAGACAGAGGATTGGTCTGTTGGGAGGGATTGAAAGGTGATGAATTAAAGCACTTTAATGTTCAATTAAAATTAGTAGTAATCACAGATAAACAGCCATTTTCTTTTTTGCCATTTTAGATGTTCAATTCCTGGTGCATGAAGAAATTTAGGAGCTCTTCAGGAGTATGTAAAATGAAGTAATCTTTGCAATAAAACAATAATAAATCATGATTTCAAGTAGTTTCGCAGAAGCAATGCTATTAACTAAAAAGGAATCTGAAAAACAGGGAAAAAAATTAAAGCTTATATTTTCATAATAAGAAGGTGAATCCAAACCATCATACTTTCTTAAATATGACTGCTTTAAACCATTTTTCTCCCCTGCATGTCTTTCAATCCCCTTTTCCTTTTAGAAAAAGTACCAAAGTGCTTCTTGAACTTAGCTCTTTTTTTCTAGATTTTCAATTTCTAGATTTTCAGTGATCAGCCACACTTTGTACCTCATTAAACTACGATTTTTCAAGACCTTGCTGACTAGTAATGAATTAAATTGCTGATTTACAACGCAGTGTCTTTGTTCTATCTTAGATGTACTTGTATCTAAGGTTACGTTTATAGCTGCAATGGCTACTAATAGAAACTTTAAAAAAATGAACTCAACGTGTTTCTAAAATAGAGCCATCCACGAAGGAAAAAGTACAATCTTTTGCATAGTCATGTTTCAGAATAGAATCTGAATTCAGTAGACATGCTGCAATGTGTTAAACTCAATGCAATGTGCATTGGTTTTACTTCATTCACTGTGCCACAGATCTTTCTAATAACCCTGCCAATTTGACAGAGCAACTTCCTTGCTTCTCATCCACATCTGAGCTCATTGTACACTGCTCTATCAGTGTAAGAACACCTGAAAAGCTGCTTACTGTTCATATATCTCTACGGCTTTTTCAGTCTTAGAGACAGGTCTAAAATAAGGATTCTCTAAAAATATGCAGTTATTATTTAAAATGCAGTTCATTTTTAAAGTATGTATTGTATTTTCACACAGATTCATTCTTATGCCCACCATGTGAGTGTGCCTGTGCTGAGCCACTTGGGATCAAATAACTTGAATCATAAAAATCATCCTTCTTCTCATATTATCTTCTGTGGGTATTCTGCAGTAAGTGCTGTTTCCACCTGTTTGAGGATTGAACTGATTTCATTTTCCTTTCCGGGTAACTACAGGTTTTTTTCCAGAGTTCATGAAGTGACTTCCCAGAAGACATTTCCAGATAAGGAGTCTGAGCCACAGAACGGTCTATTGAAGTCATTGACCAGCAGTAGCTAAGAAGGTGTTTCCAGTTAAGGATGCTAGCCTTGATCTGGACAAAGCACTTTGATGTAGTTCTGTGTCTTCTGTCCCTGGTTACCAGAAGATATATAGGAGGTAACAAGTACTGGCCAGAGGTATTTTCATCACCTATTGCCAGCTTTTGAGCTGGCAGCTCTCAAAGGCTGGCAGCCTTTGAGAAAATTATGGAATCTTGGTAAATCCTATATGTTCGTGCATAGAATCACAGTATCATAGAATCATATGGGGTTGGAAGGGACCTCTGGAGATCATCTAGTCCAACCCCCCTGCTGGAGCGGGTCTACCATGTTGTGGTTAAAATCGTACTTGATAATTTAGCATGCACATTCCCAGAGATTTTATTTTGGGTGAAACAGAAAAAATAATTAAGTGGCTTTCATATGAAATTTCACTCTCTTTTTCAGTGAGAAATCCCAGGAGTTTGCTTTTTTCTTTCCAAATTACTACCACACAACTCTGTGGTGCTCTTCCATCCCAACCCAAGAATGCTTGACATAACAGATCAAATGGCTGCTCATCTGCATTCATATAATCCTTGTTCTTTCCTTGTGAAAGAAGTGTTCACTAAATATAAAAATGGATCCATTAAACTTATTTGAAAAAAATATAGCAGGCTATCAGTGTCTAATGTGTTCTTGGACCTTTCTATCTGCTCAATTTTTTTTAATCATCCTGAACTCTCAGGTAGAATTGAAGAAGTGTACCATTTTTTTTCGAGTCAGTCAAGAACTATATCACCTGGTAGCTCACCTGGTAGTTAACTTAGGCCACTGCATGGCATTTCTGTATTTCAATATTCCCACAAATATATGTATTTCAACATTTTCATATCTAATTTCATATCTAATCACCTCCGTGCCTGGGAAGATCATGGAACGGATCCGTCTAGATGCCATGCTTGGGCACATAGACGACAAAGGGGTGATTCAGGACAGCCAACATGGCTTTACTAGGGGCAGGTCCTGCCTGACTAACCTAGTGGCCTTCTA
>JAOXNO010000013.1:119045621-119057649 GCA_028565335.1 Limnodromus scolopaceus
CAGGCCAGGATGCTGTTGGCCTTTTTGGCCACCTGGGCACACTGCTGGCTCATGTTCAGCTGACAGTCAACCAACACACGTCCTTTTCTGTCAGGCAGCTCTCCAGCCATTCTTCCCCAAGCCTGTAGCACTGCCTGGGGTTGTTGTGACCCAAGTGGAGGACCCGGCACTTGGCCTTATTGAACCTCATTCCGTTGGTCTCAGCCCATCCATCCAGCCTGTCCAGATCCCTCTCCGGTCACTCCAGACTCCAGTCACTTTGCTGCTAAGAATACCTAACAGTTGGCAGAATCAGGCTAGTTTTTGACGCAGTAGCAGCTTTGATACAGGATACAGGCTCAGGACTGCCTCATGGCAGAAATAGTCCTAGCTTACTGACTCCCAACAGGCAAGGAAAAGTTTGTTAATCCTTAAGAGTGAAATAATTCTGGTGGAAGCTTACAAAAACACCTATATGTTTTTAAATGCTCTGTTATTACTTGTAATTGTTAGGTAAAAGATGAGTCCTAAAGAGTGCACTCCCTGATGATTTGGTCACG
Organism: Limnodromus scolopaceus; assembly: GCA_028565335.1. Taxonomy (NCBI): domain Eukaryota; kingdom Metazoa; phylum Chordata; class Aves; order Charadriiformes; family Scolopacidae; genus Limnodromus; species Limnodromus scolopaceus. Next base: position 119,046,161 of record JAOXNO010000013.1, read on the forward strand.
GTATTAGAGATTTCATCTTGAACTAATGTCCTCTTTCAGCTGCTGCCCTGAGCCTTGTGACTGCCTGTCTGCTCCGTGACTCAGTCCCACAGCTGAGATCATTCCTGTTTCCAGCCATCAAGGGTACTGGCTGTCCACATAACTCCAGACCTGACAACCGACAGTGCAAACAAAATACCATTGCTGCTGGCAGGATGTCCTTGCTCCTGTCATCCTCAGGTAGGGAGCTACAGAAGTTTTTATCATTTATATTCGAGAGCACGTAGTTGAATTAATGAATCAAAAAGTACCTGAAAAAAGAGGTCTTTTTTCATTCCCTGAATCAGGACAAATACACTAAGAATACTTTTTCTTATGTTCTTTTCATTTTTTTTAAATTCTTATTCATTTTCTTTATATTCTTAAAGTAAAGGTCTTAGGGTACTCTTAAAAAGAGAGGATATTTGCTGAGAAGTGTCTATAGTTAAGTGCAGCTGTCATTACACTGATGATTTCTACATCATCACCTATAAATAGATTGCTAGATAGCCTACTCGGTTAATAGGAGTTTCTGCTAAGTTCTGCTTTATAGTAATAAGTCCAAAGACACCTAAGAAAACACTTGTCTCCTATACCCTGTAGCATTATCAGAACAGTATTTTTGACTGAATCACTCACCCAACAAGAGTTCTGCTAAATGTGCAGCTGAAAGTAGCAGATAAGAAAAGAGAAAAAAAGAAAAAGATTTGAGTAGATCTTTATTTTTTAGCTTTCTTGTCTCATGGTGTGGCTCCGTGTGATGACAGCTCAGTGAAAAAGCATCTCCTGACCATGACAAATGTGTCCAGTATGAGAAGCTATAAAATCAGAGACTTTTTCTAGATACAAGTTCCTTTTATATCCTGGTCAGAACTCACAAGGATCATTAAAGTAAAAGTGAGAGAACAAACCATTAATTGATTTCACATCTGTGGGTCAAGACCACTTTGAAACCAATAGAAGTGTCATTTACCTAGACACTATAAGTCATAGAGCTGATATTAAAGTCATGCTTCATAAACAGTTTAATCAAAGTTCTAACAAATAATTAACTCTTCCAGTAACACGCCCAGATGTGGAAATAATCTTATTAATTATCCTGGGTAGAGCAGTTCTTGTAAATAAAGTTGCATAACAGCTGACATTTTATAGAGCCTTTTTCTATCAATATTTTTCTTTTCTTTTATATATTTTATATATGTCTAAATACAGACTGAGCTTTTGGGTTTTGTTCTTTTCCAAAAAAGAGTTTCATAAAAAACCCTATTTAATGATATGTTTTTAGAATAACAACAGTGATGTCAAAACCAAAAGGATTTTTAGTACCTTTAGTGCCTTGATGCATTTCCATCCACTTGCACCAACTAATATGTGTGTCCTATGAGAGGAAAATTATGCCGTGTTCCTCTACGAGAGATCAACTAATGTTGCAGAAGTGAGCCTAAGATTGGCAATTTGTGACTTTATATTAGAAAATCGTAATGTCTATTCTATTTAGTGCTTGTTTGTATAAATTACTTGTAAATGATACAAAATCAGATTAAAAGGTCCCATGTGTTTTTTGTGCATTACAGATAAATTTCCCTCCATATACCATCTGTCAAAATAACCTGTCGAAATTCCACAGGACTAGATGGATTTTAATACGAGGTCACCACTTCATATTCTACTCCTTCCATTTGTTAATGAAGATTTTCTTTTCCTCATCTTACACAGAATTACTCCTAATCATTTTAAAAGGACATTTTAACTGCTTAGAGTTAACAGTCTGGCACCACATTCAGAAAAGGTAGGCTGCCTGACGTTTAAAGGTGGAGAAAGCCGGTAAATGGAGACTTTGAGGGAGGTTAGAGGCAGTTTCTGACAAAATTCATTAGAGTGCAACAACTGGACATCTGGTAAGTTAGAAACTCCTCTTCTATTGACATGTTACTGCGTAAAGTTTAAAGAAGTCCCTCAGGCATTTCTAAAAATTATGCATATGATGATAACTGCCACTTTTCCCAATTAGTTATGAAAAGAAATTTCAGGGTTGGAGAGCAAAATGTCTTTTCCATCACAGACGCTGTGTGCCGTATGGCCATAAAAGGTTCATAAAGATTTTGAAGAAAATAGCCAGGTATTGCAACAGTGGTCGGAAACGTTCAAAAGTATTGGCTGCTGAGATCCACAGTGTCCTGACCTCAGAATATTCACCCTATTACCATCTCAGAATATCCACCCTATTATCGACCTCCCGAAGTATCACACCATGTCCAAATTCTAAGCAGATTCACATAAAATTCACATGAAATTTCTGTGAAAAAAAATCTTAGATATAGTGTAAAATTATAAAAATACAATATAGAAACCCTGTGAGGTCATCTTGTCCTTCCCTTCTCTAAAGGAAGTTCAGCGATCTCCAATTATCTCTGACTGAAAGTCATTTTAAGTGAGAAAGCAGGCAGCTCTGCAGTCAGGAGGGATCAGGCTTCAATTCCACGACTTCCCCCCGTAAGACTTAGGGTCCGCCACTAGAACCCATTAACTGGGAGTGTTTCTCTATTAATGTATTTCTTATCTTTCATGTTTTCTTGTTTGCAAGAAAGTATTTGTAGTTCATCAGACAATCTCAGCACCTTGGCTGGCAAAATCTTCCCTGTATAAATATATCTAAGCTTGAATTTAAGTGCATTTTTAAAGTTGCTCTTTGCCCACCACTTCCATGATGGATTCACAGATTTTTCTGACAAGTAAATTTAAATACATCTGTAATTTCTGGATTAATTGTGTAGCCACAATACACAGAGTTGTTCTGCTTGTATCTTACTGATTTCTGAGTTTGGGGCCTTTTTTAAGTCTTTGCATTTTGTAACTGTGAGTTTTTCCTAAGTCGTTTCAGATAGATAGTATTCAGTTCTTGAGATATGTGTTCCTGCAACCTTCATGGACCTTCATGCAGCTCCACAAAGTGACAAGACACTGGTCTCAGTCCTTGCATTCCTAGAAAGTAATAATTACAGTAGAAGGTCAGTGGCATTAGCCTCTACGAAAGGGAAGACATATGCTCTCAAAGCGTATAGATCTCCAAATATATATTGTGGAAGGCTATAATACTATGTTTCATTCATCATTGCTTAAAAGAGTTTTGAGTTTGGGGGTTTTTTTGGTCATCCTGAGATCATGGTAGTTTCTCAAGTAAGGTTCGTGATAAAGAGCAACTGATGGACTGATCTTACACGTTTCTTCATAGATCAGTGGAAAAGAAACCAAGTGAATGGTCACGTTGCATGGATATTTCTTCTCCAACATGTAATTTGTTATCAGAAACATGACACAGTTCCCTCAGTTTTCACAAGCTAAATCTGGATTGCATTGTGAACTGCTTTGGTGAAATGCAATTCCAAAACTGGGTTTTTTTAAAAATCTTATATAAATTCACAACCTCACTTCTCACTCTCTTCTTTTGCTTTAGCAGTTATGATCAGGAATAAGATTAATCTCTACTGAAAATATCTTTTTAGTCCTGTAATCATAATTTTAATACTGGTGCAATGTAAGGTTTTTGTACACAGCTCCACTTTCTTTTGCTTTCCTGCTTGGAGAACACTGTTTTGATTTGTAAATTCTCTTTACCTTGTAATTTAATGGTAATGAATTTAATGGTAAGTATTTTTTATTGTCTTTTTTCTTCTCAGTAAATAGCATTTAAAATTAATTGCTCAGTAAAACCAAACACAAACAACTTACTCAAGAGTACAGATAAGAGACACTTCATTTGCCACATGAACAAACCACATCAGAGTTTTGAACAAATAAACCCAAACAGAAAAAAGCAACGAGTAATCCTTTTCTTCAAAAAAAAGTGGGATTTTTAATGTTTGGCAAAAAGTTTGATCTGGTTGATAATATTTTTTCTGCTCAAAGAATGTATGCAAGATGAGTTATGCTTCCTTTTTCATTTTTCCTATAGAGAAACTGCAAGAGACACGAGGCTGCCTGATTCCCCAGAACTGCTTCAGATTCCAATGTCTCCTGTCCATGGAGGACCGATGATCACCCTCACCAAGGAGAACAAAGACCTTGAAGTTCAGCTAGTGATTTTCTTGACCCAAGCAAAAGGAGTAATGTCTCTGATGCAATGCTTTTATCCCATCCAATCTTGCTCAGACAAGAGAAAAATTTTGCAGCTAGTCCACAGTGGGTATCATTTTGTTATCCAGCCCAAACCTTAGCTCTGTAACATTCTCTATTCAAACTCTGAATTTCAGCCAAACCACATAAAGTTGATTATATAGCCACCAGAATTTTATCTGCATGGAAGAGTTTAAAAACTATAGGGATCAAATACGTACAACAGTAAAACGCTGTAACTTCATCTTTCCTTCTTTTACTCCTTAAAATATGCCATTTCATTCAACCTCCTTTTAAAAAGTATCTGTTTCTGGCTACCCACTGAATTAACTACTCTTCTAATTCTATTTTCAGATATCTCCCTTTTGATTGTCCAAGTCTTTTCAGGGATTCAGAATAGTAGTTCACAGCCTTTTGGATTCTGGTAGCAAATTCATGCAGGAGATGAGTCAGTAACCAACCACAGTTGGTTCACTAGATGACATCCTTCTTGAGAAAAGCAAGATGTCCAAAGGGTGGTCTGCGTGTCCAAATGAAAATTGCTTTGTTGAAACATCTTTTCCTGAAACCATCCCAAAGGTTAAGTTTCCTCAGCCTGTTAGATCAAGGAAAGATGGATCAAACAAATATAAACATGTAAAATTTGGTGGGATAAATATTGTTCTCTTTCTGTTTCATTTCTGCTGTGTTCAGCAGAGATAAATTCGTACTTTCCAGGAAAATAAACAAACCTCCAGTGTGAAGAAAAACCCTAATAGGAACAAGCTACTCAACTCCCATTTGTAATATAAAAACATAGAACTGAAAAGAATAACGGGGGCAAATCCATTTTGCATGAATCTCAAGCACAGGCAGATGGCTACCCAAAAAGCCCACAGAGCATCTACTCCACTTGCAATGACACATGACGCTTCCACATCATCAAGCTCAAGAATTTTAATAAGAGGTCAAGAGCCATAGCAATTAATTAATTAAGTGTCACAGGACGAGAACAGGACAGATTAAGGGAGTTGTCAATGACAGAGTTATCTGCAACAAGAAGGAATTTGTTGAAGAAAACTCCCAGATGGTGGGAAAAACCTGTTGACCCTGAAAAACTGACTTAGGGGAAAAAATCTCTGCTGACTGCAATTCTGGTAAACCAGATTAACGCTAAGCATATAAGCAGTGTACAACACAAACACACCTTGGCAGTTTTAATGTCAATGGAAACATAAACAGATGTTGTCCTGCAAGTCCAGGGCCACGAAAGAGGGGGAAAGATTAGCAAAAAGGAGGAAGAGCCTCCTGCCCTGCTCCAAGGACAAGTAGCAGAAGCCAACACATTAGATCAATATAATGTTTGCATTCTATTACACAAATGTAAATAGAAGTCTCTTTTTGCTTGCCCTTTTGGAGGTAAAATGCAATATATAAGAACTTAATTTTCTCTCTGAGGATCTTCTATATGATATTTCCAAATTTTTTTTCAAACTCAGTTTTGAAACCTTTTAGGTTTTTCACACTCGGGACTCTATTTAAGACATTATTCCAGAACTTGGTTCTTCAGATATGTTATGTAGCTTACATGTATTTATTACCAAGATAAGCATTTTATCTTGTTCCAGTGTTTTCCCTTAACTTAAACAAATCTCCTTCATGTTTAACTCTACATGTGGAGTTTTTCTTTTCTTCATTTAATCTAGATCAAAAAGTCATATACTTTAAGCAGATGAAATTAAATTCCTCACCCTTTCTCGTATTTTATCTCGGTGATAATCAATGTATTGCAACTGGCTGCCACATTCACTTTGACCTGTATGTTGCTAGTAGATTCTTGTTATCAATATCTGCCTGTAAATCTAGAGACAGATATTGGGGCAACTTGGTCTAAATTTGGTTAGAATCTTTTTTTGAAATCAAGATGAAATCTCATCTGATCCCTTCCCAGCAACTTCTTCACACTTCTCCCTCTTTTGTCTTGTCTTCAGAGCCTGTTTTACCCCAGTGTAAAGCCTAAATCCTGGTATAAAACCTAAATAGTATCTAAAAGCACAGGACTGAGAACCCAGTTATGCTGAGTACCAGATAAACACAAAAAGCAGTGCACCTGATCCAGAGACCAACTGGAAGGCATTCTCAGAGAAAGCAGCCAGGGAAGTAATAATAGTAATAGACCTTTTAGTAGACCAAATTACACTTTATATATTAAGTTTCTATCCAAGTTAGGCCACAAGGCAATGTTAAAGTAGAAAAAATCAAAGGAAGAGCCTGTAAGCAAGAACTGTAAGAATGATGGACTTCTCACCTCTGGCAGAACTAACTACAGTGTGTAATGTTGGACTGGTTTAGATATCCACAGAGTAACAAAACTAAGTTAAAGTTAGATCTGATTGCCATGACAGGACATGACCAGTTACGTGTATCTACCTCCTCTACTTTTAATGCAGTTTCATCTTAGTGGTAATATTATAAATGAAGGACTTGTCTTTGAGACACAGCTCCCTGGTGTTTATCTTGATACTCCTGAGCCTGCGTTAATCCTGTTACTCCCACCTGGAGGTGCAATGAGACCTTCACTTTGCACCCTATTATCTTGAAGTTTAGGCAATGTTTATCGCAAAGAGACCAGCCTCCTGTATATATTTCTTAACAATTTAGAATGCATAAGTTTTCAGTATTCAGATTCTTATCTTTCAATTAAATTTTGACATATTATTAGGGAGATACTTCTCTTTCTGGTAGCATTTGTACCATTTTAATTTATTATCTGTGTTAAGTGGTCAATATTTTCAATAGAAGTAGTTAAAAATCAGTTTTAGAGCCAGTTCCCTGAATAATTCACAGAGCTCAAGTAACCACATAGTGCATTTTACTGATAAATTACAATGATTGAAAGCTGTTTGTTTGTGATTAGTTGCAAAGTGCTTTTTGAAGAGTTAAATTTGAGTCACAACACAAAACAGAGATCCTGGTGTTATCACTGACAGTTGTTTGAAATCATTAACTGAATGTTTAGTGGCAATCAAAAACAAGGCTGAGGGTGTGATTTTGTGACCATACAAAAATATGGTGCAGCCAAAGCTTGAGTAATGCATGTAGTTTCGGTAGGCATATCCCACGAGGACATAGTCAACTTAGAAAGGGTATAGAGAAAAGACAACTCAAATTATGAGGAGAATGAAACAGCTGCCTTGAGGAGGCACAAATGGAGAGTCCTCTGTTTCTAGAGGAGAAGGCTGAGAGGAACGTGGTCTGGGTTTGTCCTATCGTGAAGGCAGCAGGAAAGGTGAACAGAGAACTGCTCATCAGCCCCCGCAACGCTAGAACTAAGGCATGCTCAGTGAAACTAGTAGGAGATTGGTTTAAATAAAGACAAAAGGAAATACTTGACTACATAGCAGACAGCAGACTTCTGGAATTTACTACCAAAGAAGCTCATAAAAGCAGAGGATGTAAATAGTGTCCTAAAGGGATTAGACAAAGTCATGAATAACTGGTCCTTAAAGAGGCGCAGAAATGTGCCTCTAACACTCCTAAGATGTTTCTGCATGCTATGGAAATACACAGGTAAATGACTGCAGAAAATGACCAGGCTCGCGTGGTCTTCCTGAACAGTATTTCCTATTGCCTCTGTCGGAGCATATTGGGCTCACTGGAATCACTGGTCTGTTATGGTATGGCACGTCTTATATTCTTAAGAAAAAGCATTTTGTTTGTGCCTTATTCTAGATGCACCTCCTTGATGTTAATAAATACAATTCCCCTTCCTATTATTAAAGAACATCTTTGTGTTTAAGGTAATGTAAATTCATTGGTCTACTTTTTACAGATATCGACTGAAACTGAGTGAATCTATAATATGATATTTTATAAGTAAATGTTCTATACGTGATGGCTATAAACTATCAGCATAATATATTAAATTACTTGAGATATATTCATAGAAGAATGGATAAAGAAGGGATAAAGGCTCAAATAAAAACAGGTCCTAGGGCAGAACTTCAGAAATGGTGGGTGTACCAGTTCTAATAACTCGAGATGAAGACGCATACAAAATTAATTGTTACTAGATTATCTATGCCTCATCCTGAAATAGCAATACAATCACATATCTGATAAGCAGACTGACAGAAGAATCAAACACACAAAATATATGCAGATTAGTAGCACCATGCCAAACATGTGCAATGTGAACTTGGTTCACCTGCAAAAATAAAAAAGTCCCTGCAATTCCACATAAAAGTAGGATCATGGAATTTTAAATGCACAGGTTATTTCATGGAGAAGCATGGCATGTTTCTAAGCTGGCGTCTGTTTGCAAAGGGAAAATACATATGTCATACAGACATATGCTCATGCTGTAAAAGACAAGTCTATTTTGTTCTCTCAAGGAATCACAAGGCAGAAGACAGAACCCACACAGCTTTCTAACCATCCGGCCACTTGGATGGACGACAGACTGCCTCTTATATGTATAGCAGATTATAGAGAGACCCTCAATAACTCTCACTCTATGGGTTTGGTCATATTTCATCACTCACAGAGAGATTTTACAAGCAGTATATACATAGCTCAAGAGTAGTCAGCAATTATGTATTGGCTAACACAAAGGATAAATAGCTGGGACTAACATGCAACTAAACTAAGCATGCTCATCATTGTCTTCCAATTCTCTTTTTTTCTTGCTATTTTACCTCCTTCAGTTACTAGCAATTACCACTTCAATAATCACACTTTGCCTGTGTTATTACTTTTGTTATCTCACATGGCTATAGTTCAGGTACTGTCTCGCAGCTCAAAACCAATCTTCTCGAAGCTCTAAGGCATAGATGCGATGCACCAAACTGGACTCTAGGTCCCAGAGAGCTCAATCTGAATCCATGGGCTGAATTACATCTCCTGTCCAGGTCATTCTTTGAGTAAGTTGGCTCTGGACTCTTCTCGCTTCTGCCAAAGCTATGTTGTACCCTTTTTCTTTTGCACAGTTCTTAAAACCTGTATTTGCCTGTTCTGCTTGTATACAGCGGTGTGGCATGATTTAATTACTGTGTATGAAATCCATTTGTTATGCTGATGTAAAAGGTTATTTAAAATGGTTCATACTTTTGCTTGCAACTCTGACATCAAATGATTGTAAAAATAATTGAGTAATTAATTCTTCCAGCTGACAGTAGCTGTGTCTGAACCAAGCGTAAGTGAAATACTGAAGAGGAAAATGGAAAATCCATTCTGTATATTGTGGTATGGAGGCGGTGTCTGAATTTAGATTACAAATTTAGGCACTGATCATCTCATTTACCACAGAAATATTTACCTGGTATCCTGCTGATAAAGTGATTAGTTGCTGAGTTGCAGAGCCAGCCTGTGCTACTGCAGAAATAAGCTGTGATCCGTAAGAACAGCATCGTGTTACTAATCAATAAGCAAAGGTCCTTCCAGTGTGGTTTCTGCATCACACTGTTCATGAGGTGCTCAGAATGCCATACTTCCAATAACAGCTTCAGGCCAGGCATCCTACAGCGTAACTCCTTACGACATCCCGAGGACACAGTACGTGAAAGTATACATTAGTCAATATTCAGTGAGCTGTCAAGAATTAAATATTTCAGCAGTTACCACTGAAGTCTTGGCAGTCACACATTTCAGAATGCCAGTACGGTCAAAATGCTGTGAAAACAAACTAAGAGCACAGCATATGGCATGCTCTGCTTGTGCAGTGCTCATTTTATTACGGAGGTCTAAAATCTGTTAATTATATTGCTTCTATGACATTTGTGTAGTTATTACAGGCCAATTCAATAACAGCTTTTTTCGCACCAGTTTGTATAACTTATGAATACATGACTATATGTACCATGTTATCATTCGGAATTTAAATTCACACATAAAAATAACACCAAACTAAATGAGTACATGAGGGAAGTAAGAATAATTTTCAAGTGAGAAAATTGACAAGATGAATATGGAATCATCACACAGCTGAGCAAAAGGCTGTCCTAGTGTTACCCATTTTTGTGATCAAACTTTTCATTTCACTTTGCAAAGAAGCTGCTTAAGAAACCTGCACCTGAGGTTTTATTTGTCTCTTGACCTACACACAACATGGTATTTGTGTATACAATACGATCAAGAGCAGGTAGCTACTTTGTATTAGAGAGATTAAAATTCATGTTTAACTTCTCTGGTCATTGTGATTAAAAAGAAAAAAAGCATTGCACATGCATGGCCAAAGAGGAAGGTCACCAAAGAAATTTGCACTTAATTCAGAAATGTAGAAGCAAAAGAAGACTCCTAATAAACAGGGCAATTCTAAAAGCAAAACACACACACAATTTCAAAATTCTTTAAAAAAAGCCAGCCATGGTAGAAAAAGGCAATCTATCTGTGGACAGTCCTTTTGTTTGTTTTCTAGGTAGCTGGGACTTTCGTTTCCTGCAGTCTGAAAGTCTCATGTGAGATTGCACTTCCATTTTTAGCTCAAAAATCAAGAACTCTCACAGACTTCCTGCAGCATCTTCTGAAGTGTACAAAGAAGTCTGAACAGTTACAGGCTTTACATTCTCTTTGGTGTTCTTTAAAATCTCTTTGGATTTGGTGACATTTTAGCAATATTCAGCAGATGCAGAGGCTTCTGCCAGCTCAAAGAAATACCTTTTCCAGAAAAATACCTAATATATGTTTTCCTTGGAAGGAAATATAATAACTAGATGACATGGGACATTCCCTTTCATACAAAAAAATCTGTTGCCAGAGAACATCTCTTCATATCTAATTCCTACCAACCATAAAGCTCAGGAAATATTTTTATTTTTAAATAAACAAAAAAGAAGTTGTAGTCACTCATTACATATTGCTTCACATTTTAAATAGAGGTGGTTTGAAAAAACATTTTCAGTGTTGTTCTTCGAAAATGCAGGTTCTAAAAGGCAAGAGTATTCTCTTGAAAATTTGAGAGAATTTTTAGAAAAAATCTTGTCTCCTAGATTCCAGTAAACTTTTTTTTGTTCTTCTTTACTTGTTTTGGACATGCTGTTAGATATGCTTTTTATTAATTTGGGCTACTAGAGAGTTCAGAGAGTTAGGCTTTGAAAATATTTTGGTCCGTTTGAGTTTTTCATGGAATCATAGAATCATCTAGGTTGGAAGGGACCTTCAAGATCATCTAGTCCAACCACCAACCTAACTCTGACAAAAAAAACATCACTAAACCATGTCCCCCAGCACCATGTAAACCCTTCTTTTGAACACCTCCAGGGATGGTGCCTCACCACTTCCCTGCGCAGCCCATTCCAATGCTTGATAACCCTTTCAGTGTAAAAATTCTTCCTAACATCCAATCTGAACCTCCCCTGGCGCAACTTGAGGCCGTTTCCTCT
>JAOXNO010000013.1:119071725-119090218 GCA_028565335.1 Limnodromus scolopaceus
TCCAATCTGAACCTCCCCTGGCGCAACTTGAGGCCATTTCCTCTTGTCCTATCGCCTGTGACTTGGGAGAAGAGACCGACCCCCACTTCTCTACACCCTCCTTTCAGGGTGTTGTAGAGAACGATAAGGTCTCCCCTCAGCCTCCTTTTCTCCAGGCTGAACAACCTGGTACACCTCCCACTACAGCAGGTTGCTCAAAGCCCCATCCAGGTGCTCCTGCCGATGGCAGAGGGGGTTGGAACTCAATGATCTTTAAGGTCCCTTCCAACCCCAACCATTCTACGACTCTATGATTCTGTGCTGTGACAGTGTGCTCCTCCTCCCCAGGCCCCAAACTGATCTTTATTCCCTGCAACCCTGCCCGAGCAATAACTACCCGTGGTGATCACCACGGGTCTATCTAGTCGTGGTGGCGGCATCCGGGGCTCAACATGGTTTCGGGGAGACAGATAACAACATGGGCTAACTTGAGCAACACTGCTACTGTGGTCAATATGCAAAAACAAATAGGTCAGTGATCTTACCGCCATAAATAGTGAAGAACACAAAAGCTCTTTGAGCTCTCCTGTACAGAAGCGGGCTGCACACCAGGATCTCCCCTTGGGTAGGGACACCTCTCAAGGTTACTTCTCGAGATTCAGAGACTCTTTGCCACAACAGATCCTCGGTAGGTGACTAATAGCATGCTGAACTTCGAAATCTTAGCTGAGTGATACAAAGACTTGATTATGCATATATAATCCTTTAGACATAAGCTGTTCACCAAGTCTGGGACTGGGATTGGATCCAGCTGCACCCAGACTCCTCTCTGAGAAGGAGCTTAGAAAGCAACGGGATCCTTTCGGAAACCCTGACTCAAGGGGAGGGTCTCCCTGACAGTTCTGCCTGACCCTGCCCCCTGTGCAGTGAATAACCCAGTTGTGTCTCGCCATCTCGAACCATGTCGCATTTACCATCACACTTTGTTAAATATCAATAAATGTATCGCTGCTTCTCTCCACGAGTGAGGTACATCGCTCCAGCCGTGACAAATGGGCCCTGAGAGGAGACACCGCCGCGGCTGGCCTGTCCCCCCTCCCTCACAGACAGCTCCGCTCGGCTGGAGTCGGCTCGACTCGGGTCAGCTCGGCTCGCCTCGGCTGGACTCGGCTCGGCTCGCCTCGGCTGGACTCGGCCCCGCCCGCCCCCTCAGCCTCAGCCGGGCGGTCCCGGGGCGGTGCCGGCGCTGAGGGCAGTTCCGGCGGAAGGCGGCGGTGGCGGCGGGCCGGTGCCGCGGCGTGGGTCTTGCAGCAGCGATGGTGCAGGACCCGCGTGGGCGGCTGGTGGCGGAGCTGCTGTTGCAGGCGGGGGCGGCCCGCAGCATCCTCTGCCTCTGCTCCCGCGCCTTCGTTGAGTGAGTAGCGGCCTCGTCGCCGCCGGGCGGGAGGTGGGGGGGGCGCGGGGAAGGGCCGTGCTGCCGCGGCCCTGGCGGCTGCACAGAGCGGGAGGTGCCGTAAAGGATCCCGATAGGTTGTGTTAATCAAGCGAAACTTGGGGGCAGGGGGAGCGGGACAAGGGGGGAGCCCACCCACCCGCCCGCCGGTTCCCGCGGGGGGCCTTGCCGGAGTGGGCAGGGCCCAGCGGGGCCCGCTCCCCTCCCGGGGTCCGCTCCCTCCCCGTCCCCTCCTGCCTCACCCGGACCTTGGGGGGGGCCCAGGGCCTCCCCGAGCCGGAGAGGGGGAGCAGGTTTTTCAGCGAGGAGCGGGGGGAGGAGAGGTGCCGCCGATGGGCGGGCTGTGGCAGGAGGTGGGCGATTGGCATAGCGGAGCTTTGGGTGTTAAAACGCACCCGGTGTTTGGCTGAGGTGCCCACCCTCAGCGTTGGGTGTGGGGCAGAAATATGTACAGCTTTGGGCTGCAGACATGAAATTCCACCCGCTTACGCAGAATGTTTTGGGGACCAAAAATTTAATTCCCTGGTATTGCGAGTAGTGCCAGCGTTTTCCAAACATCTCTCAGGTAGGCTTTTTGCATCAGGCTTTAAAGCACTGCCTTTTTCATGTGATTCTTAACTTCGTGTGTTCAGAATCATAGAGCAGCCCAGGTGGGAAGGGACCTCAGAAGGTCATCTGGGCCAGCGTTTAATGGGAAAGGGAGCCTTGATGATGTGATCCCTCACCCTGTCCAGTTGCATCATGAATCCCCCTGCAGCGATGGGGGCTCTGCCACATCCCTGGAGAGGTTGTTCTACTGAATGATTGCTTTTACTGTACAAAAAAAGTTGTTCTAATGATGATCTTCTACATTGATGTCACCCTTCATTTTTACAGAGATCGAAAATTATATAAACTGGGATTAAAAGGATTTTATGTCAAAGATGACAATGACAGTACAGGTAAGGTAATCCCAGACTCGTAGAATGGTTAGAACGTTTTTGTAAAATTGTATTATTTTTCTTAGTGTGTTTTTTGAAAGATTTGAAACAAACCTAGTGATTTCTTGTATTTTAAGCTTGCTCTGATAGGTGCCAAAAGAATTCCTGTAAAGCATTTTCTTTTCCTAATACTAATTTTTCTGTTGTTTGCTGGGCATTTCTGTAGTTCTCTCTGCAAGTTATTGATGCTGTGCAATCACTGCTCAGCGATAGCCAAAACCTCAGTTTTGTTATCCACATTGTTTTAGCCACAGATCCAAAACATCGCCTACAGGCTGTTATGAGGAAAGTTAACTCCATCCCAGCCGGGCCCAGTGTGATGTTTTGGCTGTCGAAGTTACATTTCTGATTCCAGTGTGATGTTTTGGCTGTCGAAGTTACATTTCTGATTCCTACTGATAGTTGTGTGGAAAATAAGATGCTTATGACAAAAATTTTAAATGGAAAAGGAAGCTTAAGAGGCAGTTCTGCTGATTTTGGCGTAGGCCATGCTGGTGCATTGAGATACCAGAACGAGATTATATTCACTTAATATAATTTGTTAATAGGGGAGGAACAAGCGTCTGAGGAGGAGAATCATTGTCCCAATGCGAAATTAAAGGTGGATATTAATCATTCTCTTGACCTGGAAGAAGCTGAGCTAGACTCGGAGGCAGAGCTTATGAAGAGCATGGGATTGCCTCTTCAGTTTGGTGGGCAGTCAGCCCACAGGGACTTTGTGGTAATTCTTTATTTGCTTTATTTATTCGGTTTACTTTGTGTTTCCAGATGTAGGCGCGTGTCTGCTCCTCAGTTATTTTTGAGACTGCCGTTCATGGGAATATATCCGAGCTGGCTGCGAGCTGCCTGCCTCGCGTACGTGTAACAACATACAGCACGTACAGCGGGGTCTGCGCAGTTTGTAAAACCCACCTGCCAGTTTGACTAAACAGGGTCAGGCTGTGCTTTATGCTTCTGTATCTATATTGCTCTTGTTAGTGGAGAGAGCTAGTTTAAAACAGCTGTGATAATGCTGATGCTCTGCTTCAGAACAACTAGCACACTCCAGCCTGAGCACCTGTATTCATACCCGCTTTAACCATTTAGCTTTGGGTACTAATATTAAAAGCTAGTTCCTTAGATCCCCCTTGCAGCGATAAAGCCAGGCTTCTCCAAAGGGCAGGAGTGAGGCTTGGGTGCTCCACTTCCCGCAGAGAGTGGTTGGGCTTTAGATGAAGACTAAAGTTGTGCACAGATGAGATAAAGACACTGGGATATCCACATAGTCCATTTCTTAGAATACAGCCCTCCCTGGCAGTGAGAGAGTACTTTTGTGCAGAGCACTCCGCTTCTGACCTGATTAATTTGTAAATAAATAGGAGAAACTTGTACATTATTTTAATTGATGGCATATAAATAGACCTTTCAGGCATCCACCTTCAAGGCTGAAGTATACATGTGATTTGTGTTGTTACGTAGTAATACTGCAAATAAGTTCAATGAGAAAATAATGTATGTTTTTACTAGATAACTACTAAGCATTGTGCTTTGTGCTGCACATATTCACATGACATTGAGGGACGTGGGTGGAAGATTAATGCCAGTTCTCTGAGCCTAACTTCTTTATAGTCAACCTTATGCATTTGTCAATGCAAGAAAAATAGGGATTGCAGCTGATGGGATGTTTGGAGTAATAACTACATTTGCAGTCTTTTTGCCCATGTGTGTTGTAGTCCCTCATCTCTACCAACTTTTTACCTGCCAAACTTAATATGGCAGTTTATGAAAGAATTTGGCAGATTTCTTTGATAGAACAACTTGGTTTTCTTGGATGTTTTTATCTTGTATATATCCGTAAGCACGGGAAGCCTTACTAAAACAAGTGAAATTGTATTTGGTGAAACCAACAAGTTACCTTGGTGTCTCCTTTTGATAACAGGTTTGTGCCTTCTGTTCCACTAGACAACTGTAGTAGTCTGAGTTTGTTGGAACAAGTGAAATGGTGGTATTGCACAAGTGAAGGGCTCACCTGTTTGGAGAGGAGGCTGTTTCCTTGTCTTTCTGTTGGTCAACTTGGAGATCTTCAGATGGGAAGAATATTACACCCCTCTTTTGGGTCAGTGTCAGAGATTCAGCTGCAGGATTTACAGAGCTTATGAGTATGCAGCGATGCCTTTTTGTTTAAAGCACTCAAAGATAGGCAAGGATTTAACAGTCTATTGGGCTGAGTGTTATATGTTCACTACCCTACTAGGAACACCTGAACAGTGTTTGCTGGCCAGGCAGATACCAGGTGACAGTAAGGGTCAGCCTCCATGGCCCCTAAAACAGGTCCTTGATGTTAATGAGATACTGTTGTACTGTTGAGCTCAGCCCAGTGACCCCGTAATTCCTGACCAACCTCCGTTCAGGATTTGATCTCTTTCCTTCAGAATCCCTGAGCTGCTAATGACTTCCCTTTCAGCAGCCCCACTTCTGTCTATAATTTTTTTGTGTGTGTATCTTTCTGTCGACTTTCTCACAACTTCCTCAGAAATGCTGGCCAAGGTTATGCAGCAGGACCGTGTCAGACCCAGAAGTCCTACAGCCTTTTGTGGGGAGAATGCTCACAGCAGGGCTGCAGTGAGAGGGAGGGTTACAACAGGAACATTGTGCTTGGAGAGAGGACAAGAAAAGACTGCGTATAAGCTATAGACTTCTAAGTACTTTTTTCCATTATATTTTAGGCAATAGAAAATTACAGAAAGAGAAGTAACGTGAAGATTATGAAAAAGAAAAAGAAGAGGAAAAAAGAGTTAAAGCAAAAACATGAGGATAAAATGGGGCAGGAATGCCAGGATCGAGCCTGTGGTGGTCATATCCAGTCCGTTTCTGGTGAGCTGTCCTTAGCTGCGGAGCAATGTGAGAAGAGCAGCAAACCTCAGGAAGTAAGTGAAGGCAACTGTGAGAGTTCAGAAAGTCTTGCAAATGAGGCTTTACACAGTGAACTTAAAGAAAAATGGGAGAAGTACTGGAGTGAGTACGGAGAGGGCCTTCTTTGGCAAAGTTGGCTGGAGAAGCATCAAGAGGTCTCATCGTCTGAGGCCACCACAGCTTCTGAGCCTTGGAATAGTCCGGACACCAGGGAAGAGTGGGAGCAGCATTATAGCGAACTGTACTGGTATTACTGGGAGCAATTTCAGTACTGGACCAGTCAAGGATGGACTACTGAGAGCTCACATGGTGACAATGTGGAAGCTAATGGGGTTACCCAGGAGACAGGTTTTTCGGCAAAAATGGACTTGGTTAGCCCAGGGGCTGAATGCAGTGAAGTGCTGAGCTTGCAGCCGTGTCCCTCTGTCACCAGAAGTGAGGAAACACTCCCTTCAAGTGTTGAGCCCCACAGTGAAATCATCTCTGGGATTTATAATTTAAATCTGAATCGGGAGGAAGTGGAGCAGAGCAGTGCAGCTCTAACAGTAGCCCACCAAGGTCCTCAGGAGCATAGTTCATCTGATGGTGAAAGCCAGAAGGAGCCCTGTGATGGAGGAAACAGGAAAAGGAGTGCATCTTGTGAAAATAAAAGTATTAACCAATCAGGTAATACAAAATCAGCTAAAATGCATTCTACCAGAATCGTCAGGCATGTCTGTCTTATGCCATTTCAAAAAAGTCAATCAAGTATTGGTGAATGATTGCATACTTGATTCCTTCTTCTTTCCCCTGCTTCTCTGGACGATCTCTCTGACCTGTATATTGAATATGTTCTTCAGCCAGAAGTAATTTTAATAGAACATGTAGTTCATAAATCTTCAAAAGTACTACAGAAGGTGTTGAGAGAGCATGATTAGTGCATATTTATTTATCTTGGTATTGGTATTTCAGCTGTGTCATTCAGCTGATGTGTCTTCTCACCGATTGTCTAAAATGAGTGAAAAGTTGAGTTGATGTTCTCATGAATTTGGCAAATTTTAAGATAAGTTTTTGAGGGAAAAAAAAAAAAATTCTGCAGTTCTGGGGTTGGTGGGGGTATTTTTACCTTCTGTCTAAAAACGCCATAATTGAAAATAAACTCTTGCTTTGTTGTAGTGGACCAGATGTCTTCCAGAGGTCCTCTCCAGCATTAAGTTATCAGTTAGTCAGTGAGCTGCAGTCATCTTTACCACCCCAAATTCATATGTTCACAGCTGGTGCTGACAAGTGAAAGTGCCAGGTAATGTAGTAGTATGGTGAAAGCCAGTGGCTGTGCTGGAGAAGCTTCTGTGAGGGAGGTACAAGACTGGGCTGGAGAGGTTTTTGCCAGCTGGTTCAGCGTGCAGAGAAAGGAGAGAGCCATCTCATTTGCCTGCCAGTTCTGCTGGCCAGTGTTCGCTGTAAGCAGCAGCGTAGCATCTTTCCTGTCTGGTTTCTCACGCTGAAAAGGAGGGATGAAGCATGTGAATTGTCAGCAGCCTGGGTTTGGTGGGGAAACCTCTGACTCCACTGCTAGTGACTTCCTAAGGAAGGAAGAAGCAGGTGTGGTCCCATCTTGATCCTACAGCAGAATTGGAATGGAAGAGGTGAAAGGAAAATCTCCTTTCCAACAAGAAATGAGAGTGCTGAAATCCTTGCTTATTAAATGTATATGAATATCTTTGCATAGCTAATGAAACAGAAACAAAATTTACACACAAGGAAGAAACTGTTTTGAATTTGTACCTTGTAGGCATTTTATTTTTCTTGAACTGAAATAATTTGAAGTTGGTCCTGCTTAAGATTATTAACTCTACAGTATAACTAATACCGGAAGCTTGTATTGGTATGTTGTCCATCAAACAAAGACAGGTAAAGCTATGTGTGTTTGGCACTTGTGCCACCTTTGTCAGATTCAGGTATGTATGATAACCTAACTGTAGCTCTGGGCATACTTTGGGGACAGGAAGAAATGGAATTTATTTACGCAGAAGGAAAATATGATCTCATCTATCTTCTTTAGGTTCACAGGGGTCATGTAGCTCAAATTCAAATGACAAAGAACAGTTGCTGCTTCATGACCAAGACGAAGATGAGGATGAAGAGCCTCCCGAATACAGACATGCCAAAGTCAAGAGAAGGCAAGTCATGACATTTAGACGAGCTTTATTTTCTAGAAGCCTCCTGATTTATAGTAACTATTTGTTTGATTGAGATTATGTGGTTTTGCACTGAAGTTCTAACTCCCAGTCTTCCATCACTGCTTATCACTTTACCTGGCAACAAGCGGTGGACATTTCCTCTCTTCCCTTGCTTTATGAAAACAGTATATGGCCCCAATGACTGTTCAAGATGACGGTACTATTCTTGTGCCACTGAAGTATAGAAGGCTGTTAAATTGGATAGGACAACTTGCTTAGCTAAGTCCAATTAGTGTAGACAATACAAGAATGATAATAAATAGTTTGTGTTGTTTAACTGAATCGTTTGCTGCCAGTAAAGTGCTCAGTGCTATGGCAATCATAAAATAGCTAATCTCTCCAGTGTCACAGTCTTTTTCTTTCTTCTCTAAAAATGTATAGCCTCAAACATGATGAGATGGCTTTTCCTCTCTAATAAATTTATAAACTCAAAGGTAAAGGGATGAATGGAATTACGATCTGCTAATCACGTAGCTTTGGTTTTCTTTGAATATTTGGCTTTTGCCATAGCATTAATAATACATAATAATATCAATAACATAATAGACGATGAAGGTAATTTGGAATTAGGGTGAACAAACATTATCTTCATCAGTTCCTTGTAGGTCTTGATGGTAAATATTTTAAGAGGTCATTTGGAATAGTTGGAATAGTAGGATGTACATCCCTGAAGGCCAGGCTGGATGGAGCTTTGAGCAACCTGCTCTAGTGGAGGTGTCCCTGCCCATAGCAGGGCGGTTGGAACTCGATGATCTTTAACGTCCCTTCCAATTCTAAGAATTCTATGATTCTAAAATTAGGTAAGAAAAAAAAGTACGTGAATAGGTTGATGTTATCTGCCTTCCTTGGTTTCAGCAGTGTGTGGAAGAACCTACTGAAGCCCACATTTAAATGTTTTCAATACCCCATTTTCTTAATGGTATATCTGTAGAAACAGAGTGTTTTTTACAGTAAGTAACTTTGTCATCTGCATTTTTTCCTAGCCATGAACTGGATGTGGATGAGAACCCTGTGGAAGATCCTGAGGAAACCTGCTCTGTCTTGGGTTTCAAGTGTGGCACAGGACAAAAGTAATTGCTTCTGAGGAACTTGGGGTTTCTTCATAAGTCACCTCTCTTGTTACTATTCAAGTAGACCATTCATCTCCGTTCCCATTTTGTTAACCTTTTGAAGATGGTTCCCAGTTTCATAATAAAACTGTCATCCCTAGAGAGGGAAATGCAAAGTTACACAGACTAATTAAAGAACAAGAAAAGTGCTTTGAAACAGAAGTGCAATTTGTAAGGTACTTGCAGTTGTTTAAATGTTAAATGGCTGGTTAGCTACTTAAATTAGAGCTTAAAGGCTCTGATGATGAATGGTCCTCACAGTTTGGAGTCCTGTGAGCTTAGATTGTAACTATCAGCTGCTTCATACTGGAATGAGGTTGCTTTATACTGGTAAAATGTTGCTATGCTAATAAAGTGTTGCCAGAGCATTGACCAGTGGAATTTTATTTTTGGTGGTATGACCTGAAGGCGTTGATGGTCAGTGCTATAGAAGTAACCTCGTAGGGCACATCAGAAGTAACACACAACCAACATCATAGGGTGAACTGTAGCTTATGTCTAGCAGTTCTGCGAGATGTGAGTTGTTTAGTACATATATATATTTGAGAGGAGTATGTTTTGTAGCTGACAATCTCTGTTCTACTTTATAAAAATTATTTAAATTAATTTCCCATATTTCCCTTTTTTTTTTTTTTTTTTAAATTGCATTTGCCAGGAGACAGAAGTTAGCTGTTTTGGAGGTTCTTTAGAGCCACTAAAAAGATGTTTTATTGTACTAATCAAGATATTTTTTCATTTCCTATTTTTGAGGCTGGTCTGGGAAATTGTTTTCACCTAAAGTTATAAACCAAATAGAAAAAAAAAAAATTAAAATAAATCTAAAACCAATTTAGATAAACATTTTCAAATGAAAGTATATAAAAGTTTTCCTGAAAGAAATTCTTTACTGTGCGGGTGGTGAGGCACTGGAACAGGTTGCCCAGAGAACCTGTGGATGCCCCATCCTTGGAGGGGTTCAAGGCCAGGCTGGATGGGGCTTTGAGGAACCTGGTCTGGTGGGAGGTGTCCCTGCCCATGGCAGGGGGGTTGGAACTCGATGATCTTTAAGGTCCCTTCCAACTCTAACGATTCTATGATTGTTTAGCAGCTACATTAAGTCTCATATATTTTAAAAGTGGAGCAAATGTCTAATAAGGAAATAATTTAGTGTAAATTTTTTCTAGACGTCAACATTCATTTTAAAGCTTCCAGATTGGAAATTAACCAAGTCTTTTTTTTTCTTTTTTTTTTTTTAATCTTTTTAAATTTCAGGTATGGTGGAATTCCCAATTTCACCCACCGAAGCGTGCAGTACTTGGAGAAAAAAGCAAAACTCAAGTCCAGATTCTTGGATATGCGTAAACCAAGGAAGAGCAAAAACACTCACATCTTCTTTACAGAGGGATCTGAAACATCTTGCAAAAAAAATAAAACTTTGAAGAAGGTAGGTTTAATTGTTAGTGTTGCTGTGATTCACAGATTTATCTGCTCCCTTAGCTGTTGTTGAATTACAAAAATGAAAAAAAAAATTAATTGCCCAGAGTAGGTGGCATTTTTAATTGTCACTCCACTGCTCTTTATTCTTTTTTATTTTTATTTTTTTTTAATTTCCTTGCTTAGGTGAAGAGTAGGTAGTTTAGGGTGGATATGGGAAGGCATTGGTGGGCTCTTGGCAATCTATCAAGAGGAACGTGACCTTACTGGTGAAGTTATGTGAAAGTCACTCCTAATATCTGGGTGCATCATTCCTTTAGAGGTGTGTCTGTGTAGGTTTCTAAAGTTACTGAAAGTGTCTCTGATTTTAAAATGCATGTGAGGGCATTTGTTTTAGTGCTGGCACTTCAGCAGTGAGAGAAAAATATTTGTATACATTAGTGTATTTCATGTAACTCCGTGGTCTTAATGTGTATCAACATTTTTGCTTACACTTCTGCCTGTATTTATTTTCACCTATAACTTTTTTTTTTAACTCCTAGGTTAGTAATGAGTAGAAAAACTTTTTCACTGATTGTCTTAGTTGAGTCTCTTTAAAATCTGCTACTTCAGATTTTCAGTGTTACTTTGCCACCTTCTGGGACGTTTGGCCTTCCCGAACTCCCACATGCAAAACACTGTTTTCTGGTGGTGACAGCACATACTGTATTGAACTCCAGTCCCATTGCTATAATTTTTGATCAAAGGCTTGATCATCTTGTACCTGAGGCCAGTGTAGTTCAAGGGCAACTTTAATGATGTAAATGAAAAAAAAAAGTTATAAATTTCCTCAGACTTTCTGAGGAACGCTTTCAGCAGAACCGTTTAGCACGTGCACCATTTGGTACATCTTGGAGCTGATGCAGCTAATGAATGAAGTTAATTTTACCTATTTATTCAAACCTGGAAGGCAGAATTCTCTGCCTGATAGCTTCTTTGAATATGGATTAGGGACAAGATGGTTAATTAAAAAGTATCAGTCTTGGTCAGTCTGACTGTTTATGTTTCAGATATTACTTGAGAATGATTTACTGTATTTACAGTTGATTTTTGTGGAGTTTCTCATTTGCAGGTAGTTGGTATCTAGCTCTCAAAGACAGCTTGTTTTCAAAATGCTGTAAAAAGGGAGCAGAGTTAAGGGACTTGTTTATCCTCCTGAATGTTCTGACTGTGGATATTTTACTTTTTTCAATATACATGTGGCTAAGAGTGCGTGCATGGCAGGCGCTTTTGAACTCTAATGCTTTTAAACTAGCCTTACAGTTCAAAAGTAAGCTGGGTAACAGTCTAATCATCCATGATATTTGACAATCACAGGTGGAGGAGTTCCTAAAGCAGGTTAATAAGCCTGGGGAAGAAGCCACATCCCAGACAGCCGCACCTCACTTTAAAGTGGAAGCATCATCCTCGAGCAGCGACTCAGAAGATCAGGAAGGTGTTACTGCCACACAGACTGTGACACTGAATGCTGAAAACCAAAAGCCACCATCCTCCAGCGTGCCCCTCACAGAACCTGGAGGGAGTAACCTTGAGGAGGAAGCCGGGGATGCAGCAGCAAGTGGCTCTGATGGCCAGGGTGCGGGGAGGCAGGAGCGTGGCTGCGGGAGGCAGCTAGTCCCCCTGGATATTCCCGATTATCTCCGGGTAGAGACGGAAGACGTCAGCCAAGGTACATCAGTTTCCCACAAACTGGAAATGAATTGGCAGTGAACTTAATACTAGCCTTCCCAAATTACAGTGTTGTGTGGTGTTTATTCTCTTATTCAAAGAGACTTGTTAGATGCAAGGGGTGATGAGGCTGACTGAGAGCTGTGCTAGTGGAAGTAGCTTATTCCTGGAGCGTCAGAACCCCAGATCTTGTCTTTAACAGTTGCAGTATTTCTTTATAGGTAAACAGCCATTGTTGATCCTAGACGTGATCTAACAGGTCCTCAGTTTACAATCTTTTTCCCCTGCAAGGATGAGGGTGATTAACTTCGGGTAGATGCACAGACTGTCAGGTTTTGGGTCCTGGATGCATATTACTGAGCTTTGGGGAACATGTGTTGTTAAAATTATGTTCTAGGGGAAAAAAAAAATCCATATTAGGAACTTTCCTTTGTTTACAGTGTTAAATAGAAAAACAGGATTATTCAGGTTTTTACATATAGTTCAGTCCTTCATACAGTAATTCAGTTATGTTAGATTTCTACTGTAAAACTCTTGTCCGGATTTGTTCTTGCTCCTTATTTATCGAAGGGCATTAAATTGGGCTCTGATCCACTTGTTTGCTCACTCTGTAGAGTTTATTTGCTGCCAGTTGAAGGTGATAGTTAGCCTGTTAAGGCTCTTAAATAATGGGTGAAGTGTCACGATTTTTAGGACTGTGTTACAGTGTTTTTTAGTGTTACCTGCCAGGTAACACTATTCCCTTGAAATATAGTGTGCTCTTTTTTAACTTAAACCACTAATTGGCATAATGTGGCAAACAGTAATAAAGGACGTTTAGCAGTGGTGTTAAACATGAGCATCTTATGACTTAACTCTCACCTACCTACCGACTACGTTCCTAGCCTGCAAGAACAGTGATTGTGAACTTTTGCAGTGTCTTCCAGCTGCAGATGAAAAAATTACTACGAAGAAGAAGGAGAAAAAAAGGAGGAGACGGAATAAGATTGCGCTGGGCGCTCTACCTGCCGAGATTGCGGCTGATCCGGAGCTGGCCAAGTACTGGGCACAGCGCTACCGGCTGTTCTCCCGGTTTGACGAGGGAATTAAACTTGACCGAGGTGTGTTTAGCACAAAGCACGCTGACTTGGTGGTACAAGATGTATCCAAACCTGTTGTCCTTCTCACAGTTTATTACTGATTTCCTTATAAGAGGAGAGTTACTGCATCTACTTTTGCATCTCTGGATAAATTCCATCCCCCAGCATGCAGGCAAACAGAAGTCTTGGACTTCAGTAGAGCTTCTAGCATGGAACACCCGTGTTTGCACTATGTTTGCATAGTGATGTTTGCTGAAGATCATACTGTACCCAAATTATACTTGGTCAGGCCTTTTTCAGAAATTTGACATATTTCTATATTTTATGAAATAATCTTGTGAGACTTCCAAATATGCTGATGGATCTACTTTTGTTCTGACTTCCAGCAGTCACTTTCAAAGTCACTTTATTCCATCTTTGCATGGAAGCTGCTTCTAGATCGTAAATTTATAGGTAAAGGAGGAATTAGGATTACTGCTTTTTGTATCTTGGATTTGTAAGCCTCTCGCTTCTAATGCTCTCCCACATAAACACGTAGATTATTTGGCAGACGAGACATTGCTGTAAAGAAAACAACATGTCAGATAAGAGAGAATATATTTCTGGTTTTATTTGTCACAGAGCATAATTGTGATGTCTAAAGTTTTTTTTAATAGCTGTCTCAGTGGGTTTGTGCTCAATAAGCTGGAGTCCTCAGCACCAAGTTCAACAAAGCATTTGCTGAGATTCAGGCGTATCTGTTTGCTTCAGTGAGACTTTGTTTGCTTTGCAAATCGCTGGACTGACCAGAGTTTATCATCTTCAAAGCCTGTATTTTCTGGCTGAATACGCTAAGCCGAAATTGTTGGGATTAATGTTAACCTTCAGTTGTATGGGGGGGTTGGTTGGCTGGTTTTAATTCGGGTGACCTTGAAATAAGAGGCAAAAAATACACTTCTTCCCTTTCCTTTGCAGAGGGTTGGTTTTCTGTTACTCCGGAGAAAATAGCTGAGCACATTGCCCTCCGCGTTAGCCAGTCATTCAACTGCGATATCATCGTGGACGCGTTCTGTGGGGTTGGAGGAAATGCTATTCAGTTTGCACTGACCTCCAAAAGAGGTAAGCAGGTGTTGTATATATTGTATGTTTTGTTTCTCCCTAAAAATTTGGGTATGGATTTGTTTTGTTTGCTTTGTTTGCTGAATTTATTGGGTTTTGAAAAAAATTTTTTCAGTGCTTCTGAAGCAACAGAAGCTTTTTTGCTTCATCAGACTTACAATATGAACTCTTGTGTTTTTGAAAAGGACCTATAAAACTACTTTTCTATTTTAAGTCAGAGATGGATTTGTGTTGTACTAGTCAAAAGTTATTTTTATGTGACATAGTAATTAGTCTGTCAGATGCTGTGAAGATCTGTTCTGTTTGCAGTGCTGACCTGCAGAAACACCACAAAGCTGCTGCTTTTCCCAATTGTTACACCAAGCCCGTGTACTTAAAAGCAAGTTATGTGTGAATAGTACTTAAAACACTTGAATGGGATCACCTGCAGGTGCAGCAGAACCTAATACAGAAAAGTGATGATAACTTAATGTGAACTCATTTCCTGTTGCCAACTAATGAAGTTGCAGTGAAACATTAAGAGTGCTTTTTGTAAAAACATTGACTGCTTGATATTCCTGTACTCATCAAACATTCTGGTAAAATACCAGCTTGTCTAATGCTTCTGAACAATTTCTGAGCAAGACAAACGGTAGTTTCTACTGCATTAAATTTGGTCGGCTATGATCCATTTTATAAATATTTTCTAAATTTCATGTAACTTTTTCTATTTCCTGGCTAAATATTTATTTCTGTGATTATGTACTGCCCTTCTATCATCTCTCTTTTGCTGTGTTGTTGGGTGGGTTTTTTTTCAGTACAATGGGATATCTTTAACAAAGGAGAAGAGTTAAGTTTCTAATTGACACCATTTAAGCGGTCAAGCTCCTGCCAAGTTTGAAGAGAGGAGGACTTCCTCTCTTAGGCTGACAGCCTTACCTGTACACTGCTTGAGCAGAGATGGAGGATTGTCGTGATAGTAGATGTGTGACTGCCAAAAGCTAAAGCTTCCCAGCTTTGCAATAGCAGCTGAGCCTTCCCAACCTCGGCTGCGTGACTTCCCTTGCTGGTTTGTCAACACAGGCCTTCTGCTCTTGGTGGAACCTCTGCTCCTGCCACGCAAGAGCAGGTCCTTCCCTTCTGAGGAACCGTAGCTTCATGTCTATCAGGACCTACAAAACTGAAGTGCTCACTCACCACACAGCAGTAAATTATAGATGTGACTTGTGGTGGTGGCTGCAGAAGAGCACTTTCCTTTTGAAACATCCTTTTGGTGGTCAGGTGGCAATCACAGTTCACATTAACCTGTGTGTTTGCTCTCTCTCTCATTTTCAGTGATCGCTATTGATATTGATCCCGAGAAGCTCAGTCTGGCGCGCAACAACGCTGAGGTCTACGGTGTGGCGGATCAGATAGAATTCGTGTGCGGGGACTTCATGGTGCTGGCTGCCGACCTGAAAGCAGATGTGGTGTTCCTCAGCCCACCCTGGGGGGGCCCTGACTACGCCACTGCCGAAATCTTCGATATCCAAACCATGATTTGCCCAGATGGATATCCTTTCAAAGTTATGCATTGTTGTGATTTTCAGAAAGAACTAGTGGTTTTCTCACTTTCTTCTCCTTCCTCTCTTGATGTGGGCTTTGCATGTACACTTAGCTGACTGGGGATGATATGACCAGAAGCTGAAGTCCCATATGTGCCACATTTGTTTAGTCCTCCTCAGCTACATGACTTTGACCACCTAAAATTGAATATTTTTATAATATTTTTTTTTTTTAAATAACATAAAGATTTCTTATTAAAGGTAAAAAAATCCTTTAGAGAATTATAGTAGCTTCTTAACTTAAAGCATTAATTCAGTAGTTTTAACTCCTTTATATTATTTTGTTAAAATGCCCTGAAGTAATCAAATAACCACATGGTGTGTATATATAGGTAATAATTAGTTACATGAGCTATGACTTTGTCATTAATTCCACTTTTTAATTGATTTATAAAAGATATATCTTATTTAGAATATCTTACTCAGACTATTCTCAATCATAGCACCTGACTATGACTTGGGAAATTACAGAAGAGTGCAAGCAAAATATTAACCTTTTAATTAATGTATAAAATTCCATACTAACTTTTTAACATTGGTATCAAGCAATCATTCATCCAGGAAGGTAATAGTTTAATATTTTCATCAAATATGAACAGTGGTGGGTTTGGTTTTTTTTTGCCAAAAAATAATCTCAGTTGTTTCCTTTTTGTTTAAAATATAGCCATATTTGTAAGAGTAAGAAAATCTTTGTATGCATGTGCGAGAGAGATTCTACGAAATGGATTAGAAAACAAATACTGAACCACTGTACTAGCTATAAAATACATTTAAATGTCTCAAATACTTTCTAGTTCAGTTAAATTTTCTTAAAAATGAGGTGGTTTGGGTTTGGTTTTTTCTGACTTTCTGGGGCAAAAATGGTGAAATAGTACGGTATAAACGCAGAAACTCTAATTTCTGCATTTCAGAAGAGTGTCTAACTCATACACCCAGAAGACTAACTATAATTTAATTGCATAAGAACTGAATTTGGGACATACTTTCAAAATGAATGAGTATAAAGCAATATCTCCATCCCCATTCTTGTTTTTTCCTTTACTGGCTTCTACATTTGAAATTTTCAGACTCTCCAAGAAGATCACCAATAATATTGTGTATTTTCTACCTCGGAATGCTGACATTGACCAGGTTTGTTACTGGAAAAAGACTTGGTAGTTACAGAAAGCTTGGCTGGCTTTAAAGCATGAGTATTATAAGCACAAATTTAAACTTTTAAATCTGTTTAACCGAATGTGAGAAGTTGTTTTGTTTTAAGTTTGAACTTTGTTAGGTGATTTCTGTGCTTGCAGTACTTTTGATACATTTGGAAATGGGAGTAGTGGATTATTTCTGTGGTTTTGATAGTGTTCCTTCATAAAGCGACAGATTTGATGTTCTTATAGAAGATCCAGAGCCAGTACATTTCTCGAATGCCAAATGGATACATCACTATAAAAGAAAAAATATTTTAACCAGCTCTTGCTTACCTGGTAAGGTGCCGAGTCCTAAATTTCAGTTTCTGATGGAGTTGCAGGAAATCATTGTACAGCCTGCAATCATTAATATCACTGATTAGTAGATCAGTGACGAATGTCATGCCCCCAGAGGGGAGTATTGATGCTGTCCACACAAATGATGCTGTGTTGGTTCCATATGGGCTGGTTGCCTTGTGGTGATTAGACAGTTAGATACATCACTGACTCGACAAACGCACAATTTGTTCCACCGGTGTGGGGTTTTTTTGTAATGGAGATTTTTGTTAGAAAATTTTTTTTAAGTAATTAGATGACTGTAACAATTCCCCTGAGTGTCTGGTTTAGTTTCCTGTGTGTATTTTTTATGTTAATTACGTCTTGCAGCTTTTTGCAAAGAAGGGAGCAGTGAGATGTTCTCCTCACCTGCAACATGCCACACAACTTCCCAGGATTATTTCCTGCTTTTCCAAAAGCTGTGTCTGACTTAGAGCAGGCAAGGTTTCAAGCCACAGGGTGGCTCGCGGAATGGTTGGTGGCAAAGAGATGGCTGAAACGGGCTGAAATTCACATGGCCTGAGTATTAACACACTAGAGCCTACGTTATGCACAGCACCATTCGTACAGCAGGTGATGATTCAGTTGTGTTTTGCACTTCAGGCTGGTGAAATGTCAAAGTGGCTTATGAATCTTTGGCCAGGGACCTAACTTTAGGCAGAATTTCTTTAGTTTAAACTTCTAACCACTGCGTTTTATCAGGTGTTTCATTCTCATGATGAAGAATGACCTTACCAGGTTTCTCCTCTGCTCTTGGGTACTTTTTGCTGGATTTGTAAGTGGGAAAAGGCAGCTACATTTCACTTACGTTCCCACAAAAGCATCTAAGAGTGCTATCCACAGGCCTGCACCTATTCCTACAGAAGAGCTCAACACCTCTACGTGGCTGAGTGAGATGTCTTGCCACCTCTATGTCTTGATCAAGTTAGCTCTGGATGTTGTTGATGTGCTCTCAAGTCTTCGTTGATGTACACGTGTGGGTTTGCCTTTACACAAGTGGCTGAAGAGTAACTGCTGTTGCACAAAAACATGGCTTTGTGGTCATGGTTCAGGTGTTAAAAGCACGTGGGTGGAGACCTGGGTTCAGTTCAGTCATCCAGGCCATGGGCTACTCTCAGGAAAAGAAATAGGGCCACAAAAATGATAAGAGGGCTGGAGCACCTCTCCTATGAGGGCACGCTGAGAGAGTTGGGGTTGTTCAACCTGGAGAAGAGAAGGCTCCGGTGAGACCTTAAAACAGCCTTCCAGTACCTGAAGGGGGTCTACAGGAGAGATGGGGAGTGTAGTGATAGGATGAGAGGTAATGACTTTAAATTGGAAGAGGGGAGATTTAGATTAGACACCAGAAAGAAATTCTTTAGTGTGAGGGTGGTGAGACACTGGAACAGGTTGTCCAGGGAAGCTGTGGATGCCCCATCCCTGGAGGGGTTCAAGGCCAGGCTGGATGGGGCTTTGAGCAACCTGCTCTAG
>JAOXNO010000013.1:119090318-119106463 GCA_028565335.1 Limnodromus scolopaceus
TGGAACTCCATGAGCTTAAAGGTCCCTTCCAACTCTAACCATTCTGTGATTCAATGAAATCAGCTCCTCATGCCTTTCTCCAGAGCTTGTGCCAGTGTAAGGAAAAAAACCCTCAAGGTTGGTGATCTGACAGCAGGGAAAGGTAACATGAATCTAGGCCACTGTTTAGGGAAATGTAGTCTTAATCCTGTTTGGGCAGAGGTGTGTCAAACATGACTGTCCCAAATCATAGAATAATTCAGGTTGAAAAAGACCCTTGGGATCATCAAGTCCAACCATCAGCCCTACTCTACAAAGTTCTCCCCTACATCATATATCGCCCAACACCACATCTAAACGGCTCTTAAACACATTCAGGGATGGTGACTCAACCATCTCCCTGAGATTATCTGATGCCTTAGATTTGAGCGGAAATGTAAAAACCGAAGTTTGATTTGTGATAACGTTGCTCAGGTGTGTAAGATTTGCCTCTTCTCTGTCCTCAAAAATTAACTCTGTATGCTCATACAAGGGTAAGGCTTCCAGAGATTGCTTAGCTCCTAGGAGAGGTGGTCTGATATGTTTAACACATAAGGTGGCAGTTGTTAAAACTTAAGCACTCTGACTCTTGTCTCTCATTAACTGGCTTGAGCCTACAACTGAGGTGTGCCTCTGTGCTTTCTCAATTAAAATTGATTTAGAAGCTGACTTAATCGCCGTTGCAAACTTCCATGAAGATGTTTATACTGACTGTAAGCCAGTGTATCAGTGCAAGTTTGCTTGTCTGCCAGTGGGTCTCAAGCAGAAATGGAAATAAATGCCCAGCAGTTAGAAGCAACATTACAATAAAAAGTGTTTAACGTTCAGTTAAGGTAGTGCAAGTTTAGTGAAAAATCTCTGCTGCTTTTTACAGTTAGAGAGCCAAGATAGAGCAGAGGTCCTGCTGCTGCTGTGAAAGCAGGTGGTAGCTGGCCATGACCCAGCTGCGTCAGAGGACTTGGTGTTCATTGCCTTACTGGTAGACAAGAGGCAGCCTTGTTCCATGTGACTTTCCTGCAAAACCAGTGCTTATTTTGTCTGCAGGCATGGCCTGTTCTGTGTAGAGTTGGTGTTGTAGAGAGATACGAGGTTCTCTGATTCCCTTACAAAAGTCACTGAGTTTAGGTGGAAGATGAGGAATGAACTTCTGTACTTTTGCCTCGAGAGGGAGCAGCGAACCAGTGGAATGTGGTTGGTGCCTTTACAAGAAATGTGAAACATTTCCCTTAATTGCATCAAATCTACTTGTTTACAAGTGTGTACTTGTTACAAAATTTGTAATGTGTACAGGTCCGTTTTTAGGTCGAATCAGCCCTTCAAAGTATTCTTTCTAGTTGAGGAATCATGAGGAATTACTGTATATATGTATGTGCACATACATAAAAAAATACATTGCTTTATTAATAGTGCCTATTATGTAGTTCATGTGTGGCACCCTTGTTGATACCTATCTCTGTGCAGCATTTTAACATCTCAGTTTTTTATTTTCTTTAAGGTTTTTTTTCACAACCCTTAAAAAAAAATAAGGCGGGGGGAAGTTGTGGAAACCACCAGTCAGCAGTATATTAACACTGCTTCAGTTCTGGGGGGCTAAACCTGTGTTTGGCTGCCAGTGGTAGTTCTGAAAAGCAGTGACTGTACTACTTGAGGGTGCAACAGTGTTCACAGGCATATGCCATTCTAGCTGTATTTTTCAGAGTATTCTCCCACGTGATTCCTACTGGTTGGCTGGAATCATATAAACTGGGGTCATAATGCAAATTTGCATTATGACCCTGTCTTCACTTAAACTAGTTAGTGATTTATTTGTTACCAGCCGGTTGTGGTTCTGTCCATCACGAGCTGACCTGCCAGAGGTCTGCTTGGTGATGTATAGGTTTGTAACGCAGTCAGTCCCCACCAGGAAAATCTTCCTGGCTGCATTTTTCCACTCAAGATACTGTGTTTTCAAAAAAAGAAGTAGGGTAAGAGCCAGGGAAAGGTTTACGTTAGTCTTTGTGCACTGTTGATAATTCTTTTTTTTTTCTGTACCACTTTTCAGACCTTTTCCTGTTTGTGTATCGAAAGCTTTGTGTGTGTAAGATGTGATGACTGCTGCAAAAAAAATTGGGCAGATTCCTCGGTTTGGGTTTTTTTGTGTTTTGGAGGCAGGTGTTTGGGTTTTTGTTGTTTGTGATAGATCTGCCTAATTTAGTGAAATTTCACTGTTTTTGGAACTTTTGCTGTCCTAAATGGTGGTGTCTGAGACCTGGTTTATATTCCAAATTCTGCCAGAAGGTACGAATTACCTTTTGTTCCTTGTCTAGTGTGTAGAGTGATTCCCTGAGCTCAGAATTAAGCAAAGTGCCTTTTTTTTTTCTTTTTTTCTTGCATTTGTTGCCATGTCATCTTTGTTGTCTATTTTGAGACAATCTAGATGTAGACACTGAAGCCTTGTTCTGTCTGAAAGTCTAGTGTTTGGATGGGACGATGTTTGCTGTGTTTCTGTTCTTGAAAGTCCAGTTGTTTCAAATGACCGGTCAATGAAGGGAGTATAAAGATGGGTAAAATTAATCAATTAATTTATTTTAATTCTAGCTGGTGTCATTCAGAGAACAGAAAATCATGCCAGAGAGATCAGTTTAATAAAAGAAAGTATGGTAACATCTGAATTAACAAACTTGATGGGAGGCTGACGAGTAAAACTACTACTGGCACCTTTTGTTTAGCTGCAATTTTTAGACTGGAGACGTAGCCAAATGGGAGCTGCCAAGCCATGTTGTGTTTATTTAGGAGTAAATACAACAATGAGCAAAGCAGGGAGTGAGAGGCCAGGAGACAAACTCGGATGAATTTGAGTGTATTTTTAAGATGCTTGGATATTAGGGGAGTTGGCAGGTGAAAGACTGTGGGTCCGTGTGTTTTGCAGGCTGATTGTTTCTAAGTGGATGTATATATGTAATTGTGTACTCTTCAGCTGTGACCATCACGTTAATAACTGCAGCTTTTAAGCAGCAGACTTTAAATTCACATCTGTTCTCTGTCCCTGATAAAAGATAAAGCTAGAAGATACCCCCAGCATACAGCAAGCCACTTCTGGACTTCTAATCTTCCTAAAGCTCATAGAACTTAAATAGTGAATTGTGGTTTGCCTACCTCAAGTTTTTAAAAAAAAAAAAATAATAAAATCTCTAGCCTGTCAATGGGTGGCAGCACCACTGTGGCAGTGGCATTGTTCACCTGCAGATGTAAATCTCAAAAAATGCTGCCTGAGAGCATTTTGGTTTATTATGTTCAGGGTAAAGAATACCATTGCTTTTTTTTTTTTTCCAAGTGGTTTGGGATTTTATTTTTCCCTACCCTTTAGGTTGGTTCGGGGTAGGAAACAGGATTCTTCTTTTTACTAGTGTTCTGTAAAACAAAGTGAATCACAGTGTCCTTGTGTGACTGCTTATTAAGCCAAAAAGCTTGTATTTCTCATACCCTAGAAACGTTTCTTGGAGGAGGGAAAAAATGACCATAGAGCTTTTTATCCACAGTAACCTTAGTTGGTGGCTGGAACAGATAGGAAGTTACTTTAGTAAAGGAATTTCAGTATGATTAAAAAAAAAAACCCTGCAAGGCCAGCAGGAAAACCTTGGAGTTCAAAAATACACCTGAACTATATAAAGCACCTTAAACAACTTGTGCTCCTGAGGTAATCTTCCATGTTCCTTTCCCTTTTCATATTTCTTTTCTGATGTCCCCCATTTTAAACTTGAGACCAAACCTGCTGGCTGCATTTTTAATTCCCCGTGGCTGTGTCTGTAGCTGTGGGCTCTTTCCATCAGCAATCTCTGAACTGAAGGGCCAAGCATCCAGGTGAGAGGGATGCGGGGACATGTCAACTGAAGCTGCATCTTTTCCCTCTGCCCCGCCTCGAGTACGTGGGTTTGGGCTAAAGAACAAACCAGGATGAGGAGAACGGCCAGCAGGGAATCGTCGCGTTTGCACAGAAGATGCAAAATAAGCAAAATTTGGACTTGTCCAGTTTTTTAAAGAGACTAAGCCTTTCCATACTCACCGTTGTAGTTTGCTGCAGAAACAGGAGATGTGTGTCAGTATTTCTAAAAATAGGTGAGCACCTTCGTTTTCCTCAAAGCATCGTTCCTCAATCCTCTCCAATTTTTAGGGGGCGTCCCTCCGCCAAGCTGGCACCTTTCTGGAGCGTGGTGTGTGGCAGCTTTCCCTTGTTAAGCTGTCAAGGTTGACTTTCCTCGGAAGGGGTCAACTTGGCAATTCCTACATAATTAAATTTGCAACCTCCAGCAATTTACAAATAAGCATCATCACAGAGGATCTGCATTTCTCTCCTCTAGATATCGGGGCCGGGGGGAGGAGGGTTGAGGAACTTGTGCTGGATCCGTCCCTGCGGAGCTAATGCCCTTGTGCTCATTAGATTTTTGTCACTACTGGGTTTATCAAATAACTTTAGTAGTTGTTTGAGATTAGTCTTAATTATCCTGGATTTAACACTTAGAGACTAGACACAGCGTATGTAACTTCCTGGGTGACCTTTGGTGGATGCCACCCCTCAGCAGAGGAGCAACATTTGCCTGTGTTACCGATGAAGCATTTTTGGTTTACTTGGTCTTCGAAGAGAAATATTTACTAAACAGTTGTGTTTAATATCAGTGCATTAGTCATACGTGGATGTGCTGCTGATACAAAGCGTGCCCTGAAACTGGGAGTACGTAACCTCGAGACAGTAATTTCCATATTCTTATATGAAGTTGACTAATCCAATTAATATTTTAAAATACTTAAAACAACAATAGCTATAAAGTGCAAAGCCTCTAACGCTTTTCAGAAGGGACATTCCAGCTTTTGTTTGTAATAAATGAAAAATATGAACTTAACTTCTTCCTAGAAAAAAAAAATACAGATCTCACCACAGCGTTAACTGCTTTCAGGATTTCAAGTAAGAAAAGATAAGTTGGGAAATTAACATTCCTGATCACTTGCCAATTTCAGATTCTTGTGCTATTTATAAGTCAGCCAGCTTCTGCTTTTTTACTTAAGTGGCAGGTTCCTCTTTGACAAGAAGGTGGAGGGTTTTTTTCCCACTACCATTAAATTGAAGGATGAAGAAACTGCTCACACTTTTGTTTTTGTCTGCAGAAACAAAAAAAAATGAAAAGAGAGGGGAAAAAAAAAACCAAAACAAAACAGAAAAGTAAATGCTTGCTTTAGATAAGTGCCGTAATTTTCTGGGCAAGTCAATAAAAGTTCAAAGTATAATTTAGATTAATCTGTTATTTCCTCTTGATAGCAGGCTGGTTTTTTACTTACAGTAAAATAGAGGAAGTTCGGCGTGTTTATATTTAAACCTGCGCTACAGAGTCGAGTCTCCGAGGAGTTTACGAGTGTTAATAATGCAACCTGAACTTTTAAGTCTCAGCTGCTAACGTCACGGGCTTCTTGCTTTAAAGATCAATTAAAACCTACTGCAGGCTTGTAGGCCTTGATTGCTTTGCCTGGGAAGTTTCCCCGCACAGGGAATGATAGAAATAGTTTTCCTGCAGCCAGCAGGAGAAACGGCAGCACGGAGCAGGGACGCCCAGCACAGCACAGGTCCTCGGGGTCCGCGATGTGGTGGGGGGAAAGCAGTCTACACTGAATTTTTTTGCTGTTCTCTTGCTTCTGTCTGCCCAGTCTGTCCTGGTGAGAAATCGGTCGCCTGTTCTGCTGTTGTCCCTCAGAGGGGTTGCACTGGGCATCATGAGTAGGAACAGGAGAGGAGAGGGTATTGCATGCTCCGGTCCAAAAATGCACAGTCCGCTGCAAAGCGTTGTCTGCCTGTAATCGTTGAGCATTAAAGGTGTGCACCGGGCTCGGGCAACAGAGCATGAACGGTGAAATTCTCACTCCAGTGGTCGTAAACAGGAGACCTGGGCCTGGTGCTGCCCAGTGGGCTCTCCCTGCAGTTACTCAGCTGCCCCCAGCCTTACCCTCACGCTGCCCAAGGCTCCGCTGCACACACCAGCTTGCTTTTTTTGGTTGCAATAGCAACAACAAAAAACTGTTTTGTGTGAGGTTGTCATCCTGTTTGGGATTTCGGCGTTGTTTTATTTAGGTTTTTCTCCTTTCACCCCCTTCAGTGCAACCTTTATGCTTCCTAAGTCCAGGATTTGGTTTTACTCTTTCCCCAAAACTTTGCATTTTTGACATCTTCAAAGTTTACAGCTTTTTTGCCCCCAACTGGGTGTCTCAAATGCCAAGTACCCAGCAAACCAGAGTGTCTCACCTCAGCACAGCATGTGAAACAATGAGTATTTATCTTTACTTCTGAAGTCCTCTTGTTTTCATGGTGAGGGGGACTTTTCAGTCACAAGAAAGCCACAAACCACTTCTGTGAGTAAGAGGAGATACGGAAAGAGGACTGGAGGCATTAGGTGCCAAGGAGTGTTGTCACCAGTATTAACAGAGCAAAGATGTGGTTTAGGTGAAATTTTTATGTGAATAAAAGGTTCGGGGAGTTCACCTCTTTTCCTGTGCGTTGATTGGTTTGCTTTTTGTTCTTTGTTTTTCAGGTGGCTTCCTTAGCAGGGCCAGGAGGGAAAGTTGAAATCGAACAAAATTTTCTCAACAACAAGCTGAAGACAATAACAGCTTATTTTGGTGATCTAATAAGGCATGACATCTCCTGAGCTCAGTGTGGATTCTTCCAACCTCCCCAACTGCTGCTCTGCTTAAGCTTTTGTACAGCTGGCTGCTCAACAATGACTTAAAGCCATTTTCCACTTTAATTTCTGTTTACAGAAATTTGTTCTGTTTATTGCAGCCGTCAATAAATGTTTTATAATAATTTTCTGTAAATGTGGAGGAGCTGTCAATATAGGAAAAAAGATCGTTCTGAAATGCAGTCTTGCAAGGTTTGAGTCCAAGCAGTTGAAGGGAAGTTCAGGATTTCTTTGTGCCTCACATACGTGCTACTTCTGCACTTGCTCCCATTTGGAGCATTCAGAGGGTCAAAAAGAAGAGTGAAGGGTACCCATGTGTCAGGAGCTGCTCTCTGTGCCTGAGAAACAAAAGCGTCTGAACTAGATGGAACTAGAGAGGGTCAGCTGCACCACCAGAGGTTCACCCCGTTCGTCTCCCTGCTCAGTGGAAAACACTTGCAAGACAAAAATCCCCACGTTTCTTATCGGCGAGTGCTCCAGCTTGTTCCAGCACAGGGAGAGAGCAGGGCATGTTTGTGGGTTCTGTTACTTATTTTATTTTTTTCCTCCTTGCCAGCCCTCTCCGTTACAAGGATATTTTGGAGGAACCTTCTGACTGGAGGTTTGTCTCAGGAACCAGAGAGGGGGGTGTCCCTGCTCTTTTTGAGGCCTTTTAGATGCTGGCACGGGCTTCAGGGAGGGCAGAGGGAGCCCAGATCTCCCTGGTGAGGATTTCTAGTGCCCACTTGGGAATTGGGGGGAAAGAGTGGCGTTTGGACACTTCTCCAAGCAGAAGAGGAGGCGGGTGAGAAGCGTCTAGGCCATGGATATGGTGCTGTCACTGACATACACTTACCCAAGATCAATTTTGAGCCTGTTTTTGAGGTAAGAGTGTAGGAATATAATTTCTAAGACAATAAATTAGTTCAGTTTCTCCTTTGCTTGAAGTGCAGTGGGATGCTGAAGGCAGCAGAGACTAAGCATTAAACCACGCCTTAGTGCTGACAAACAAAACTCTATGGAATAACTGTATAGAATAACCAAATAAGAGGATTTTTTTCTTCCCTGTAAGGAATAAAATCCAACTCTTCAAATCAGTTAAGAGACCAAAGAGGGGGTGGGGGTGGGGGATGTTAAGAACCATATATGCAGCCTGACTGAGTGCAGGTTTGCTGTGCAGTAAAATAGGACTTGGGGACATCGGTTTTTTCCTAACTTCACTGCCCAGCCAGTACCAGACGAGTGCTAAACTGTTAGTGACCATCACATCCACGCTTCAGGTAAGGTATTTTAGATTACTTTGAGAGATAATTTGACTGGTTGGCATCACTGCACTTTGCCACTGTGCTGTAGCGAAGAAGTGGTGCTGTAATCGTGCCAGCCTCTGTGTTGATATTTAAAAGGAATTGTAAAGGAAAGAAATGATCTGCACTTCAGTATTCTGTTGAATTTTGCTACTTGGAGGCAGGGGAGGTTGGCAAGAGGGCCAGTATTACAGGAGGTCCAAAGCTACTCTAGTGGTGGCATGTAAATGTAATGATGCTACTCACTACAAGCTACAAAAAAAAAAATCCCAAGAAAGAATCATGAGGCCAAATGAAGAATAAATTAATTTATACTGTGTATGTCACAGTACTCTCTACACTAAAATTTGACTATATTTGGCTTATTTCTGGTTATGGAAACACCGTGTCTTATTCTCTGGTCCTCTTTTCCTCCCTAAAGTTACTCCTTAACTTTAGAAGCATTTTGAGATCTTGCTGATGTTCCTCCTGCAAAAGGAAGCTCTACGGGGGGAAATACCAGCAAATTTACTTTTACCTTGAGGAAAGTGGTCAGATTTTGTTCAGTGCCCAGTATGTAAAATGTGGAAGCTGAAATATGGCATACAAGGTATGACATTTACTGTTTTAGAGTTTACTGCCATTATAATGCACTTACTGGTAAAAAGGAATGATTTATCAAAGGTCTCTGCTGAGCTTTGCAAGCACATGAAGCACCAAAAGCGGAAGAATATCCTTCTTTGTGGCTGTTCCTCTCTGTAAAAAAAAAAAAAGTACAAAAGGTTCATTTTTAATATTTTATTTTTTTTTAAAATACAGCTTGAAGTCAATACACTCTGCTCAGCTGCGATAAATGTTTTGCCCTCAGCTTCCCACTCACAGGGAACAGGTGAAGTTCCTTGGGGCTGGGAATCAATCTGTTAAGCCTAAAATACATCTACGGGTAGTTTTAATTCCTTGTCAGTAACTTCAACCAACAAACACTTCATGGAGGACAGCTTCATTCATGGCGTGAGTTTCTGTAGAGTGTTACTCTGCTTTATCTTCTAGAAAAAGAAGGTAATGTAGGCTGAGATAAATTTCCAGACATCTCATGCCCAGAGTTTTAATACCCTGTTGAGACTCAAGTGCTATTTTGCATATAATGTATTAGGCTAAAAGGAAGTTATGTTGCTACTGTAAAGTAAATACTCACAGAGGTTTGGTCTTTTAATGATTTTTAAGCCACAAAATAAGTTATAGGAAAAATGCAGGGGTTTTTTTTGGTTTTTTTTTTTGGAAGCTAACTAATATTTGGACTAAATGCAATAAATACATACTGGTTTATACTTTCCGCTGTGCTCTTGAGCTTCTGCTCTCTTTAGGTTTATCTTAATGAAATCCAGTATGAAACCAAGCCCGGTATGAAGAGAAGGGATGGAACACGCAGTTAAAACAGGCACGTTACAAGGCTTGAAGCCTAATTACAGGGGACCAGAGCATCAGCGGGGGCCGAGCAACCGTCTCTTCATGGTAGGACAGTCAGGGACGTGCCCTTCCCTGACGGCGGCCCCATTAGTGTGATGGTAAAAAAAAAAAAAAAAAATCACTGTGCCGTGAAGTTTTAATGTGCAGTTTTTAGAAAATCTTCCCCAAGCGTCGTGGCTCTGAAATAACATCTGGGTCTATATGTGCAACACGGGGGGGGTTATGTAAACAAATTGATGTTACACCACAGTGACCATGGTAACATTTAGAAGAGGGGAAGCCCCATAAATAGCACAAGGAAAAAATTACTTGCAGTAACTCATTGAACAAATCAGTAGAAAATTGGGTCATTTTCACTTGATTTACTCTCTGTGCTTTCATATGCCTCATACTCACTGCTTGCTTTAAAAGTCTTCCTGGGGTAGTCCTAGCAAGTAGTATGAAGTGATTTGGCATTGCTAGTTTAGCCTTTCCAACGCAAAAGCCTTGGTATTCCTGCCACTGGAATATCTTGGTGTGGTCCACAGTACTCAAAAAAAACCCTAACACTGACAAATCCATCACTAAACCGTATCCCTCTGCACCACGTCTATCCATCTTTTAAATGCCTCCAGGGATGGTGATTCCACCACTTCCCTGGGCAGCCTGTTCCAGTGTTTGATAACCCTTTCAGTGCAGAAATTTTTCCCAATATCCAGTTTAAACCTTCCCTGGACCAACTTGAGGTTGTTTCCTCTTGCCCTGTGGCTTGAGAGAAGAGACCGACCCCCAACTCTCTACAACCTTCTTCCAAGAAGCTTGTTACTTGGGAGGCCGCAGAAGTCATCCCTAGCTGAAGGGAAGCGACAGGAATGGCTAAAACCAGCTGGAATGACTGAATCCAGTGAGGCTGGAGGTTTACCCAGGCAGCGAAAACCCTACTGCGATCATGGAGGAGAAAAGACAGTCTGCAAACAGGGCTTGTCCACCTCAGGGTTTGGTGGCCACCTCTGCTCAGCATGGCCCTCTGGTGTCTCCTAAAGATGCCTGAGGCTTCGATTGTGCCTGAGCGATGCTGTGAGCCAGGGTTTTGCCCGAGGCAGAGGAAGGGAGGGCACCAGCCCATCTTGGAGACAGAACAGGCTCTGCTCGAGGGTTTCCCCACACCAGGGAATTCCCCGGCTGGGCTGGGCACACAGCTCTGCCAAACACCCCCGGACACGTACAGCAGGGTCTCACCATTTATCTTCTCCTTCTACCAACCTGAGAGTCAGCCCCAGATTTCTCCATATAAAGACCTGAGGATCAGTGTCTTTTTAGGAGATGTCACGACGGGGCTGTCTCTGGGTGACCGGGAGCGTGGTTTTGCCATCAGCCCCTTGTGTACCCTTCTTCAAGTCTCATGCAAAGGTGTTTTCTGAGCCCTTCCTCCGGAACTTAAGTTCCAAAACTGGAGTGAGTTTCAAAGAGCTTCCCAGCAGCACAGGCTTCCCTGAAACCCCGAAACGGCGCTCTGGGTTTCTGGGTTCTCAGACCTCTAAGGGAAAAAAAAAAAAAGTGCTGTTGTGGCAGTCTGGGTTTGGTGACAACACAATCCTTCCCGGCTCTCTCTCTGGCTCTTTTTCTTCCCTTTTTCTCAAGGCTGCGCTGCAACCTTCTTGTGAAACCCCTGTGGTTTATCAGAGGAGTGCAGTGGCATCACCAGAGCTTTAGCATTGCATAAACACGAGCACAGAGGCTGACAGTGTGCCTTGGCTGCGTTGGGAGTAATGAAACACCTTCCCCCGAAACTCTTGTCCTAAAAATGTGGCCGAGGAACGGGCCATCAGAGAGGATATTCCTCTGCATAGTTATTGCAGGTTGAAACAGGTTGAATAAATACATGTATCGGATCAGTGCACCGCTACCTAGAGCTCTGGAGGGGGTTCTTTACACTGTCACAGTGTCAGGCACAGCGACGGTGACAGCGGCAAGAGCCTCTGCGAGAGGCGGTGTTATGATCTGACAGCAAAACCCGTCCTAAGGTATTCATTAAATTGTTCCAGGCACCGGGACAGCATGTGATTATGTCAAACAAGAGGAGCAAATTGTACGCTCTGCTTTCCCGGTACCCGCGAACTTAATCTGAAAGTCTGCCTGGGAAGGTTAAACACGGGCAGGTTTGCTCAGGAGAACTCCAAACTGGCAGAGGGTTGCTGGAGGGGGGAGAACTGCCCGTGCCAGGCATCCCTGCCGGTATGGGAATGATTTCTGTGGATGCAGGTTGCCGGTGGGCTTAACCAAAGGGTTCCCTCCGACCTCGGAGGGGTTGGATGTTGCCAGCAGAGGCAATGTTACCTGCAGCTCAGGCTCAGCCCTGTGCTTCTGGAAAGCAACTGTCCCCAAAGGGGAAGCTGGAGTTCCCCGGGCTGTGACTGTGCGGGGAACCCCAGGACTGGGCTTCTGCTGGCAGAGAAACCGCGCTCCGGGAAGGGCTTGTAGTCATAGAATGGTTAGAGCTGGAAGGAACCTTAAAGATCACCACGTTCCAACCCCCTGCCATGGGCAGGGACACCTCCCACTAGAGCAGGTTGCTCAAAGCCCCATCCAGTCTGGCCTTGAACACCTCCAGGGATGGGGCATCCACAGCTTCCCTGGGCAACCTGTTCCAGTGCCTCACCACCCTGGGGCTTGGGGTTTGACAACCAGTCCTGGGATTTGACACTGAGAAGCCCAGTTCTCCCAAGAAAAGCAAGTCTCATGGAGGGTCTTCACCTAAATACAGAAAAATACAAGCCAGGGTGTTCATTAACCCTGTCCAGGAGAGGTGCTGTTAACTAAGAGCCAGGTTTGAGAACCACCCATGTGGTCATGGGGTGTCTCCTACAAGCAAGTGCTCCTGGTGGCTCAAGAAGGAGCCGAGTCCTGGGAGCAGGACAGGGCACAGGGACAAGAGAGCTGTGTTCAGGCTGCCGAGAGGAAT
Source organism: Limnodromus scolopaceus (assembly GCA_028565335.1). Lineage (NCBI taxonomy): Eukaryota > Metazoa > Chordata > Aves > Charadriiformes > Scolopacidae > Limnodromus > Limnodromus scolopaceus. Next base: position 119,102,708 of record JAOXNO010000013.1, read on the forward strand.
GCCATGCTGTCTGGGTTGCAGCTTCTGCAGGAGACACTGTGTCCACTTTCACTCTTGTTGCCAAGTTTTGTGTCTTTACTGGCAGTCTTTCGATATTTTTTTATGCAGCTTGTAAAGAGCATTGTTTGAAAAAGAAACAAAGAAAAAAGAAAGAACCGCTTTCATCTAAAAATAAATCTGTGGTCCTTGCAGTTAAAAAAAAAAAGCAAAAACAAAACCAAAAACAAAACCAAACAAAACCAGCTGACACAAAACCAAGACCTGGATGCATTATAATAGTTCAGAAATCAGATAAGAATGTCCAAAATGTAACTATTTCACAATTGCTTCGTAGGCAGGTCCGCCTCGTGTTTTGGCCCCAGGCACGGAGCTGAAGAAAGGCTGACATGATTTTTCAGCATTCGGGACTGACCGTGCTGCTTGTCTCTGCTGCTGCTGCTCTGACTTACCGGCTTTGTTTGAAGAACTGGGGGCTTTTCTTATTTATGAGTTCAAATGGGAAAAGGTCTGACTTCTTGCGTGTTTATTTTCTCTGTTAACGAGGAAAATGACCTACCACAAAATTATTGTCACTTGTTATAAAGATTCAAAGTGGAGAAGTCATTTAATCTGTTTGCAAGTAGAAAACCAGTTCACAAAGGGAAGCGGTGGCTGCAGAATCAAGGTCTGCCAAGAAGAAATCCAATTTGGCCGATTTTGCAAAATTAACACGGTAGAGTTTTCTAAAAATATGAGCTATGCCAGCACAGAGGACTCGGAAAACCCTAGGAGATTCAGGATCTCAACTCAGCCCAGGGGAGGAGCCAGTGACAAGCAGCTGTTTGACAGTGGTGAACCATGAGAGAAGCAAACCTGAGTGTTTGGCCAGCTCAGCATGTGGACAGGCATGACAAGCAGCGGGGATTAGGGACCTGGGGAAACTGCCAAGAGAAGAAATTCCAAGGAGCAGTGAAGTCAAGGAGCAGCTTGGAAGTCGACTGCTTGGGTGAGAAATAAAAAGAGCCAGAATTTCGATCATAGATCTAAAGATCAAGAGATCATGGTTTATAGGTACCCAGTCTTGCAGAAAGTTTGTGAGTTTTAAGAGAAAAAGGAAAAGCAGATGGCCGTGCCCAGGCTGGTGCAGGTGTTTGAGGGAATGGCTGGGAGCAGAGCTGGGTCACTGCAAGGGTTTGCTGATGCTAAAGATGCTGCTGCCTTGCACAGCAGGGCCATCATGAGCAAAGAGGAATGGCAAAATCCATGGCAATTCACAATAACTTAGATAAAGGAATATTAAGAAAAGCTCAAATTCCTGCTGGAGTCCAGGTTGTGTTAAGCAAACGCTGCCTCTTCCCTTCCCCTGTTCATCTGCAAAATGAGTTTTGTGTTGCCTTTCGGGCCATCCAGGGAACTTCATTTTTCATTTACACGAGAAGAGTGATCAGATGACCTTGGTGACAGGTGTCACGCCATGATTTTGAGCCTACACAATGAGCAGCAATGCCAGGATCCCCCACCAGCAGTATCGTGTTCCACCATTTATTGCAGAGGAAGCAAATACCCAAGCTGCTCCGTGCTGGCCACAGCAGGACTCCCGAGCGCCGCAGAACACCAGGCAAAGTGCATTTTTGGGAAAAATACCACAGATGCTTCAGCTGGTAGACCTGGGAGCACAGCTGTCCTGTGCTGGGGGTAAAGAATAACCCAAATGTGATCCAAATAGGCAGCAGGGCGGTACCAGGTACCCTCTTCACAACATCTCAACCACTTCAATCTCCCCACGGGTCTCTGAAGAAAGCTGGAGGAAGGAGGAAGGAGCTGGTGGCCAGCCCCCATCTGTGCAGGCTGGTGCTTGTGCTGTCCTTTCCTGGTTAGTTTTTCATTAAAAAGAGGTCAAAATGAGTCAGTGGCCTGAGGCGGTGACACAGCTGCTGAGGTGTGATAGCTGTTAGTTCTCTTAGTCGTAAGAGAAAATAGCAATGCTGCAGTTTGCTGCTTGCACTACACAATGGATTTGCCAAGACCATTGGAGGTTAGCACAAAGAGCTGTGAATAAACAGTACATGTCAGAGTGTGCAGTAGAAGTTTGGAAGCCATGGCTTCTCGCTGATGCCGGGCTATTCTAGCTGAACGCTTAGTTGGTACCAATGACTGCATGAGCCCCAGATCCCTTCCTTGTAGCCAAGGAGACATTCTCAGGTTTCTTTCCGAGGTGTCGCCTTCCGACCAGGGCAACCCAGACTCCAATCCCAAAATCGGTGTCCAGCCGTGCAGGGGAGGTTACTCCAGCTAGGTCCCCGTGGGCAAGGCAGCGCCCTAGGGAGGGAGCTGGAGAGGGAAACCGCCAGTGCAGAGGCCCCGTGCAGCGCACGTGGCTGGGATTTTGTCACCGAGCAGCTCTGATCCTGTCCCATTAATTTAAAAGATGTGCTCTTGATCCAAATTAAACTATTGGTCTAGAGAGACCTGGAGATAACAGGTGCCTTACCCGGGGACTGAACTCTGGCTCAGCATCCCGATGCTCCCTACCTGGAAGAATTGGAGGGCTAACTGGAGCTAAAAAAATAGATATAAATCGCTGCTAGACATCTGTGATTCTTCTCCTTATTTCTATGTCTGTCTGTCTCTACAGACAGCAACTGAACGCCTCTACTTTGCATGTCAATGTATTTTCGCTTTGCCTTCACTTAAAATTCATCTCAGTCTGAGCTGAGTGATTTCAGGCGGGCTGGCAAACTACCAGTATCTCATTCTCTAGAGAAGAGCAGTCCCAGCTGGGACTGGGGAAGCAGCGCCCGCCAGCTGCAGGCAGGGTCCCTCGGAATGCGGGGGGCACGGGGCTGTTCCCCCACCGAGCCGGGAGGGCTGGTTTGAAGCAGCAAAAGGCGGCGGGGAACTGGAGCATCACCGGCACAGCGCGAGGACAGGGAACACCCCGAATCCTGGGTGAGGAGTCCTGTTCCTCTCCAAAATTATCATTCTTTCCCTTCATTTTCTGTGGACTGAAACAATTTGTCACGGAATCATAGCGATGTCTAGGTTGGAAGGGGCCTCTCAGATCACAGCTTCTGAATGAGCGAGTGAGAAGGGAGGGCTGCACCCTTACAGGTGTTGGCTCAGAGATCGATCTAACAATAAACATTATTCTGTTAATTATATATCCACCCTGGGTTTTCCTGAAGTATCAGATGCTGCTCTGTAAACACCACGCTTACCTAGACAGGCTATCTCACACCCAACCTCCACCTCCCCCCCGTTCCTCTCAGTTCTGTGGTGCCCCCAGGGCCCAGGGATGCTCGGGAGCGCGATGCGGGAGCGGAGCCGCTGGGCGAAACTCGGAGAAGAAATGATGCAACTCGGTCTGAGAAATTAATGAAGTGGTAGCAAGTAGGGCAAGACTGTTTTGAAACGAGAATGAATTATTATTGTACGCTAAGCTGATTATGCGTCCGGGGTGAGACGCCCAGGACGGGTGGGCTACGCTGTGGCCGGGGGAAGGCAGGCAGGCAGCCAGCCCCCTACAATGCACATGTTTGTGCGGCCGGTGGCGAGCAAATCCCTCGCCCTCTTCAGGGAGAGCGCTGCAAATGGGAGAGGGGGGTCTGCCAGATGGCAGACAGCCGGAGAGACACGGGGAGGGAGCGTAGCGTAGCCGCATTGTGCGCTGGAGCACCTCTCTCACGAGGAGAGGCTGAGGGACTTGGGTCTTTTTAGTCTTGAGAAAAGAAGACTTAGGGGGGATCTGATCAATGCTTACAAATACTTAAAGGGAGG
>JAOXNO010000013.1:119152343-119164632 GCA_028565335.1 Limnodromus scolopaceus
TCCAGCCATTCTTCCCCAAGCCTGTAGCGCTGCCTGGGGTTGTTGTGACCCAAGTGCAGGACCCAGCACTTGGCCTTGTTGATCCTCATCCCATTGGCCTTGGCCCATCGATCCAGCCTGTCCAGATTCCTCTGCAAAACCTTTCTGCCCTCATACTGTATTTGTGTGATTTCACACAGCATCGAGCGGGCTTCTGTGGGGTCACAGAGCACCTGCACATGGGCATTAGCGATCCCTTGTTGTTACTGTCACCAGAAAATACTGACCTTGACCTTACCAGCACAGCCTCGCAGCAGGCTTACGTTACAGCTGTTCACGTGCTTTAAGCTGCAGGAAAAAAAAAAAAAATTGGAATAAAACCACCTTTCTCTGAGTTTACACCAGTGCCGGGCAAACTGCAGTCTCTAAAGGTATCTTCAGCTTTCTTACAGCAATAGGGAAAGGGATTTTTGGCTGACAACTTGGATCAAATTACCTTATGTCCTCCACTTCAGCTGTTTGTTCTGTAGAAGCGGGACTATTGAAGAGCAAAAAGGTTAGCGCTTAGGTGGCTCAATACCTGATTTTGCAGATGCAGCAGGTAATTAAACACTGGGCTTCCTGATGTCCAGGGTGAGCGTGCAAACACCAGCTTGCCCGGGAGTGTGCAGAAGTTTCCTATGAACCATTAGCTACAGAACAAGAGTGTTCTGTAGACCACAATTATAAGTAAGTAAAATAAAATCCTCAGTATTTCAAAACAACTAGTGAGTAAGCCGTGTAAAGCTGAGAATTTGGAAAAAATCTTCCGCTAGACGTTTTCACAAACTGAAATTAAGCATTAAAGATGTTTGCTTCTAAGGGAAGGTCCTGGCTGAAGGTGCCCCTCAGTGCCTTCAAACAAGTATGGGAGCACTGTAATGTTGACACACAAGAAGAGGAAACTGTATTCTCTGTCTCTCTGGGATGATGATGCTTGGTCAGCGCCTATTGATTTTCTATATGATTCCTTTTATTTTTATTTCAAGAGAAGGCGAGAAGGGGAGCGACGAGTTCTCATGCTGCTTTTAAACCCGTATCACAGTTCACTGCGTCGCTGCTGAAATCTTATGGACAGCCGAGATTTGGTGGCAATGGGTGCCAGATAATTTGCAGAAATGGTAGGCCAGGAGGTACCCTCCTCTCATGTTTAGAAGAAAACATTCAGCTCTTGGATAGGACAGTGCGTCTGTCATTACGTGGTGCCTCCTCAAGGGCAGGATGGGATTTAAATGAAGGCGATGTGGGAAGCTGAGACCTGCCATGAGAGAGTGCTTGTGGCCTTGGCTTATTGTTATAGTCAGTTAGGATTATGATTATAGAATCATAGAATTTTCTGGGTTGGCAGGGACCTTTCAGATCATCTAGTCCGGCCATCAACCTAACACTGACAAAACCCAGCACTAAGCCGTATCTCTAAGCACTACGTCTACCCACCTTCTAAATACAGCCAGGGTATTTATTATCAGTATTGTTACAAAAGTATAAGTCTTAATATGAACCCAGACCCATCTGCCTAATTTTCCTGTGTGCAGGGGTAGGGTGTGTAAGGCACATCCCATTGAAACAGTCGTGTCTGCAGGAGGACACCTCTGCTGCTTTAACTGTTTTCTATGATTACCTTTTCTACCCTAGAGATGAAGGTAAAGGTGAGGTGTAGTACAGGGTGTTAGAATCTGCTTTAGCTTCTCCAGCTGTGTTTTAGTCCGTGCTGGTTTACTTGAGCCCGAATGAGCTCTTATTTTAGGTTTTACATTGTTCTTCAAGGAACTGGCTTTAAAGATTAATTAGGGCAGGGGGGGAGCAAGAGTGTGTGCCTGCAAGGGAAAAATGTGACTGTGAACCTAGCATTAGAGCACTGACCTGAAAGGAGGGAGAGAGGAAGGAAGGAGAGGTTTGAAAAGCATTCATAGTGGATTCTTTGAAGAGTAAGTATGACTGCTCTCCTCTGAGGGAGGAATACAGAGATAATGTTGTATGTGTGCTTGCTGAGGAACTGTGTAATTACATCATGGGATTAGCAGTCAGGTTCCAGTCATGTAGATGCTAACAGCTGTATCTCGTCTGATTTAGCATGGGTGCACATCCCGAGAAGGATTATCCTTCTAAATTGTGTTGAAGAAGAAATAACTTGTGTGGTGATTTGCCGTCACTGGTACAGCAGCCTCACGATAGCCGGTGTGTGTAACAGGCCTGTTTGAACAAACACGGGGATTCATTCCTGAAGGTCAGAGTAGCAGCGTGGCTGCCACGGAGCTGGGGCTGCACAAGTCATCAGCCTCACGCGAGACGGGGATTTGAACCAAACGGAGCTCCCTGCTGGGCTGGCGTAGGCCAAATGAAGTGGGGAGATACAGGTGTTGGCAACTCCAGCTGCAGTTCTCATCATTCCGACTGGAATTTTTTTTCCTACGTCTTCCAAAGCAGCCTTTTCTCTAAAGCACGCCGAAATAAGTCATCGCTACAGCAATTATGTTTTTCTTATATCTATTCTTAAGCTCGCAGAAGTATCAGAAAGCTGTAAGGGATTTAGGGGGGAGGGGGGCAGATTGGGGAGAAAAGATGATAAATCTGAAAATATTGAAATGGTAAATAACTATTTTGAAATATTTACTTCATCTGCGTATTGAGACGAGAAGTAATTTCTTTCCTTTGCAGCAGAAAAGAGCTTTCAGCGTGGGTTCCTACCCTTCGGTTGTTCTCCCTGTGGACTACTGTATATTAAAAGGAAGCATGTATTTGCTGCATAGCCCAGATGATTGCATGGGAAACAGCTTGGTTTATGGCATAATGTTTTTTGTTTAATACCTTCTTTATTCCAACAGGAAATATGGGATGTATAAAATCAAAAAGGAAAGAGAATCAGCATGGAGATGGGCTAGATTTGAAGAATCAACCAGTACGTAAAACTGAACGAACTATTTATGTGAGGGATCCAACGTCCAATAAACAGCAAAGGCCAGTAAGTAGATAGTCTCAGGGGAGAATTCCAGTAGCAAGATCAAAGCATGACTGGCATAACTTAAATTTCAATCCAAAGCACATGCATGAAGAAATTCGAATGATCATTAGTACACAATTGGGCTCTTAGTGTTGTACACTTCACCCTCAACTAATAATTACTTAAAGAAATAAAAAATAAAAATTGATGATTTGTTACTTAATTACTTTGTTATGTTTGTCATAGTTTTCTGCATGAAAACTGTAATCCTTCTTGGGGATGCTTGATCTAGATGTAGCTACGTCTGTAGAAGAATGCTAGGTGACTTTAGAAAACCTGAAGTAGTTTAGAACTGTTTTTAAAAGCATCGGAGTTGGGTTTTTAATAGCTGTGGGAACCAGGTGTTGATTATTCTATTTTAAAAGGCTGAGATAATTACGGGTGGTTCTTTACCAGCTCTAGTCAACTTTCCTTTCACTCCCTGAAGGCCAGTACTCGACGTGGCACCAGGGGCATAGGTAAGGATGGGAGGGGAGCAGAGGGTGCAGGGAGCAGGGCTGTTCTGCAGGAGGAAAGACCTGCTGGTGGTCCTGTGTGTGCTGCTTGGCATCAGAAAAGAAGGGGAATCCATCGGGTACCAAGTGGGTTTGCTATTTTGCTGATTGACTGGTACCTTTTTTCCGTGCCTCTGCGAGCGTGAGGGACACCCTCCTCTCCCCTCTCACCAGATGACGCGGTGGGATCAGTGGGCTCTCAGTCGACGTTACACACGTCACAGACTGCTATTTGCATATTTTTTTTTTTAATTACTTCTTTTGTCTGGCACAATCTTGGCAGCGCAACTGCGCTTTTTGTTCCTTAGCATGACAGCTACATGTCAGTGACTGTCCTGCTAAAGCGCCCTGCATAAATCCTCATCAGCAGAAGTCACAAAGCTGGGAACTTCCCTCCCCCCCCCAAGCTTGTGTCACACCTTCCCGAGGTCTGAGCTGCTCAATTCAATATCTAGTGGGGACTTGCTGTATTTTCATCTTTCGAAGAACGGTGGGAAAAAGATTGGAGCATTTCCTTTTAATTTATGACATAGAAGACGATACCAAATCACCTGAATAATACGTAATTGTAATGTTAGATCGTCACAAAGATCTAAAACTGCTTAATTAAAGACATATTTTATTGTAGGCAAACCAGGAAGCACAGCTCTTACCAGGACAGAGGTTTGTCAGCGAAGGTACGTTTTCGTGGGACTCTTACTGCTGCGTGCTGTGCCCGTGTCACCCCGTGAAACAATGCAAACCTGCCTCTGGCTTTCTGCCTTTGTAGATACAGAGGAGCACGGAGTCATCGTGGTAGCTTTGTACCCCTATGATGGCATTCACGAAGATGACCTGTCCTTCAAAAAAGGAGAAAAATTGAAAGTTATCGAGGAGTAAGTACGACAGTACTGATTGCGTTGTAGTTTTCCTTTGGACTCATCTAATTCCCTTCATAATTTTTTGATATCCTACTCAAAACATGACTGCGTTAATGGTAAGAGAGCTCCCTTATGTGTGGAAACACAAATGCATGTGGAGCTGCTGTTAGGACTTGGCAGCTCCCCTTGGTAACAGCGACCAGACATTGATCTGGTGGAGCCAATGGCTTCTAAGGGGGCTTGAGTTCAGGGGAAAGATGCTGCTTCTCTCCCCAGTGCGGGCAAAGCTCTCAGCACAGTAGAACCCAAATAACACTTTATAATTTTCCTTTCCTGTGAATACGAGCGTTGTTTCTGTTTTTCAGGCTGGGAGAATGGTGGAGGGCAAAATCTCTCACCACGAGGAAGGAAGGATTCATTCCCAGCAACTACGTAGCAAAAGTAAACACCTTGGAAACAGAAGAGTGAGTTCTCCCAGGCTCTAAATCCTGGCAAACTACTTCTTCACCCTGGTGGTGGATCCTTTGTGGGTGGGGGAAGAAAAGGCTTCTAGCTCTTTGAAATATTTTTCAGATGGTTCTTCAAAGACATAACCCGAAAAGATGCCGAAAGACAACTCCTGGCTCCCGGAAATAGTCCTGGATCTTTCCTTATCAGGGAAAGTGAAACATTAAAAGGTAGGCTACGGGGTGGGTTACTTTGGGATTGATAGTAGAGTTAAAAATGTACAGTCTGTCTTCACAAAAATTGGCATTAAGTGGCACTGGGTGTGGAGTAGTCCTAGTGTGTCCTATTGTGTGAATGCTCTGCAGTTCTGTAGGAGTGAGAAGGATGAGAAAATCACAGGGAAAAGAGAAAAGAGAGTACAACCCAAAGTTGAGATAGGGGGGAAAAAAACCCCAACGTGTGTATGTGATTACACTGACAAGACGCAAGAATGAATGGAGACATCTTTTCCCTTCCTAACATTTGTGATTCCTTTACTGAAGGACACTTTTCATTGTAAACAGTAGATGCTGCATTTCATAATCTTCCATTATTGGGTCTGTGTCCATTGCTACAAGGTTTAAAATGTAGTTAGTGCATAAGGAGGGGTTTACGCTTCTGCACTGTAGTGGGATTTTTTTCCAAAAGCTTTTTGGTAAAGGCTTTTGCTGTAGACAGAGCTCCTTGTACTGAAAAGCTTAGTGAAGTCTCCAGGCTCTTTGGTGGGGACTTTCAGAAAAGCGTTAGGAGGTTCTGCCCCAGCATCTGGACTCTGACAGCAGCCTGACTCCGTTCTCCAGCTGGGTACTCCAACACTGCATCCTCCGGAGGAAGGTGCATGAATCCCTTCAGCAGACCGTATGTCTGTCCTCTCCACACAGGTAGATTTTCTGTAACTAACAGATTCTTGATCAGGTAGCTCTCTGTAATGGGCCCATATCATTGTTTCTGTGCTCTCAAATGAAGACTCCTAAATGAAGTTCTCAATGGAAGACTCCTAAATTCAACATAGGCTACTGAGACTAAGGCAAAGTACCCCCAAAATTTTTATTCCTATCTCCTTCTGTCACTGGGTCTGTGTGTGGGGAGGGAGAAGGCGGTGAGGTGGTCTCTTATCCTTTGAAAATGGACAAGAAGAATTGTGCGAGTCAAAGCAAAGAGCTCTGTAGGTTAGGGTAGATGTTCTGCAGCCCCGTCTTAAATCCCAGCTGAGGTCAGGCTCTGTGGGACTAACAGATCTGCCCTCCCTCCCATGTGCCTTGAGCCATCTCCAAGCTATCCTTTTGCTGGGCCCATGACATCCAGCGTGTTCCTCTTCTGAAATTCCAAAATCTCTGAATTCCAGCTTCTGCCTGAGGAGTCTGACAGCCCTGGCCTTGCTTTCCCAGCTGGTTCCACTTGAGCCGGGGGGACTTTCTGCAGGTGTGGGTGTTGGAGGTGGAGCTGTCTGCCGTATGGAACTCCTAACTTTGTTGAATAAGATTGAAGAAGAAAGTGACTGTAAGCATTTTGGTGACCGGTTCAGGACCGGCTGTTGGCCAACTTCCTCTTGTTGGTTGCAAAATGCTTTTTGAGGAAATAAGAGAGTAAAAAGAAAAACAGACAAAAAGGTGATTTTTGTTAGGCTCAACTGTACATGTGTGGACACTGTAGAGACTTTTGCTGTCTTTTAATGATCATTCGTTCTTTACCCGCAGGCAGCTATTCTCTCTCCATAAGAGACTATGATCCACAGCACGGCGACGTTATTAAGCACTACAAAATTAGGAGTCTAGACAACGGAGGATTTTACATCTCTCCAAGAATAACTTTTCCCAACATCAATGATATGATCAAACATTATCAAAGTAAGTTAAATCGGTTAGTGGGTTACTTAATAGAATACAGCCATTATTTCCTGTGAAGGAAAAGAAATGCTTTCTTGTTTTGTTTCAAACCTTTTCATCTTTTTTTGTTGTTTGTTTTTTCTAAGTAGCGCAGGCATGCATGTTATCAAAGATAAAGGAAAACTGGTTGGAACTCAAGTAACGTTATCATAATCAGACCTAATGCTGCTTGCTCTGTGGCGTGCCATTGTGAAATAAAGAATAGCTTTATAGAACACTTCATCAAAGTTAAGATGATGTGAAACTACAGTAAGAATTGACTGCATTGGAAATAAATGAATTCTGTATTCGGAAGTAAATCAGTATTCAGTATTCACAATTAGCAGAAATACATATGGACTTATGAATATCTTCCTGTGGTGGTGTGTGTGGAATTGTTTTTATTTTTCCTGTCATTTTTTTGGTTGGTTTGTTTGTTTATTTATTGTAAATGTCATTTTGAAGGAAGCAGAAGTCCATTGACTTCAAAGAATGAAAATTGCACACACATAGAATCTATACATTTATTTTAAAAAAAATAGGGAGAGGAGGAGGAAGGGACAGGTTTCTACATATGTTTTAGCTACAGAAGTGACTTTTCATTCTGTAAAGCTTCCTGTTGGATAGCTCCAAAATATGTGGTTTTAGTCTTGTAACTGAGAAGACAGAGGAGATGAAAAATGTAGGACAGAAAATCAGGTAGTGATTTATCAAAACCACACTGAGGTCTTGGCCATGAGGTTTCTCTGAGCTGTTGGACATGTGTGGTAATTATTTGGCACAGCTGGAAAACCTGAGAATTATTCTACATTTGTGTTGAAGTTGTGGCTGTTCTGTGTCTGGAGAAAAAAGATAATCGTGACCTACTTATGCTTCCATGCACATGTGTCTGAAACAATGCTATCAGAAATGTAATGACAAATTCAGAGTACAACTTCCAAACCTGACTCCAGTGTGCATCTTCGTCAACATACTGACAGTAAACAGATCTTATATTTTATTTAGTTTGTATGAATTGTACTAAAAAACCCTTAATAATCTGATGGTAACCAGATGCATGTGACACTTCTTTGTTAAATTTGTCCCTGAATACCAAATTTCAGTTCAGAGGTGCTTAAAGTTACATGAAAGCACCAGAGAGGTTACGTTTTCATCAAAAGAGCTGATTATTTTGAAAATTATTTTGAGCTGGTTGATGCACACCTGCAATTAAGAAATGTTTGTCTCAAGTCATGGGGCACAGAAGTGTAGCAAATTTTGTATTTTGTTTTTCCTTTGAAAAACAGAGCAATCAGATGGCTTATGCAGAAAGTTGGAAAAAGCTTGTATTAGTCCCAAGCCTCAAAAACCATGGGATAAAGACGCATGGGAAATTCCACGGGAATCAATTAAATTAGTGAAGAAGCTTGGAGCTGGTCAGTTTGGAGAAGTCTGGATGGGTAAGTTCATTCCTTTGGGAAGTGTATTTAAATGTGCTGAAAGAAGTGTCATTTCAGAGTCATTTAGAATACTAGTGGACATGAACCTGGTCTGATAATCTTGTAAAACAGCACAGTCAGACCCAGAATATACCTTCTTTACAAAACAAATCCTTTGGTGTCTTTTAAAGTAAAAAAGAATAACGGGTAAGGACTCTAATTTAGAGGGTTGAAGACAACAGTGGGGTTTTTTGGTTGTGTTTTGGGGGAAGGAGAAGGTTATATTTAGATGTGACTCCTGATTCTCAAAATCAGTGGTGATCTCAGAACTTTGTTTCAAATCAGAAGGTGGTAAAGAAACTGAAATAGAAAGAAATTATGTCTTTCAGTGAATAATGCATAGAGGTTTCCTTATCTCTTGGTAAAGAAGAGGCTGCAGTGTAATGCGTGGCACTGCTGTACTGGGTGAAAAACGGGGACACTTCATCCAAGATTCTTGCCTGCCAGAACGCAGGTGAGAAAGGAGGTGACTTATGTAGTGAGAAGATTAGAGATGGATCTCTCTCTGCCTTGAGCTATCATGAAGGTCCCCAGTAATGAAAGTGTCATGAGACTTACAAGTTGTAAATTAATATATACCCGGCAAAAAATGATAGCATTATTATAACTATAATTAAGGTTGTCTATAAGCAAAGCTATTTTCTCAGCCTTGGTGACTTCCTGTGGCAAGGGGCTCTGACCATTCTCTAACCACATTCTGCAAAAGTATTTGATCCCCTTGCTTTTGAAATGCTGTCTATTCAGGGATCTGAGTAATCTTTTGGGTTCCATATTGCATGCTCTGTGTGCTATTCGCTACTTCCACGCTCGTTACTGTTTACCATCTTATTTGAGGTAAATTATATCTTTCTCCCAAAGTCTTGATTATGGTGGTTTTTTTGGGCCAGAACATTGTCTCAGCCCTTCCCTGAATCTCCTTTTAGGAGGATATATTCAAACAGTAACAAAATTTGTATTGTAATAATGGAACATTTTAGTTTTGGTTGGGGTTTTTGTTGGGTTTTTGTTGTTGTTTTTAAACAAGATTCTGTAGACAGGGCATTTCTGAACAACTTAATAGCGTATCCCAAAACTTATCAGAGGATCAGGGGTCTCTGGTGCCGCTCGGGAGTGTGACAGGCTAACGGGAACGTCTTTGCTTTGAAGAGACGCTCTCGTTTAGAAAAGTAAAGCGCAGAGGGGTGTTGTTTGAGTGGCTAATTCCACGCACAACTGCAGTGTCACTCAGGAAGCTCTAATTCAGCCCTAGGTGCAGTCTTTTGATACAAATAATGTAAAAAATGCAAACAATGCATCTCTATAGTATAGCCAAATTCAATCTTTTATCTGCCTTCGTGAGAAAAGACTTAAGAAACCCTCTGGCTATGATATACGTGAGTAACAATTCACGTGCTAGTTAGGACAAGCGTCAGCCATTGTGCAGGTTTTTTTCTGTCTAATAAACCAAGAAATGTTTAACTGACACTGAAACACCGTGAAAGACTTGGTGGCAGAAGTTAATCGCCTGCTTGAAAACGTAGATCGTTTTGGGAAGTGACTACTTCTGCACAGGCACGCACAAAGGCATACAAGTTTAAAAGGGTGTTTCTGGTTCAAGATGTTTCCTCTTGTTTGTGTCACTGCTTCGACGTCTAGATTGGGGCTGACCCCTGCGTGTGGATTGCTGCTCTGTGAGAAAAACTAACGTACTGTGAAAGCGATGGCTCGATGGCTGCGTTTCCCCTTCGCCCCTTGCTTTCTGAAGCGAGAGCAGCTGATTTGCATGGCACAGGTCCCCTCGCATCAGGAGCCTGGTTAATCTTAGAACCAAGGAAGCTCAAGCTGGAAAAGACCTACCGGGTCAGCAAATGCTCCGTGTTGTAATGATCAACCAGGGGCAGCAGGAGGTGTGTGGAGGTGCTGAGAAGTAACCTCCTTGTTACGCTCTCCTGATTAGAGATCGAGTTGTTACGTCTCTCCTCGTATAGAACAACACGATTTTTCAGCCATAGCATGAATGAGAGAGAGCGTTCCGTGCTTTAATTACTAAATAGATTTCTTCTTGATAAAGGGTACTTAGAACTGTGGTTTCAGATGGAACAGTGTCCCTTTCAGATCCCCCAGCAAAGAGAGATACAGAGCTACTGCAGAGAGACCAGCAAAGGGCCACAAGGATGATGAAGGGACTGGAGCATCTCTGTTGTGAGAGAAGACTGAGAGCTGGGACTGCTCAGCCTGGAGAAGAGAAGGCTCAAGGGGATCTTGTCAATGTATATAAATACCTGAAGGTAGAATGCAAAGAGGATGGAGCCAGGCTCTTCTCAGCAGTGCCCAGTGACAGGACCAGAGGCAATGAGCACAGACTGAAGCACAGGAGGTTCCCTATGAACATCCCATTCTCACTGTGTGAGTGACCAAGTGCTGGCACAGGTTGCCGAGAGAGTTCATGGCGTCCCCGCTCTTGGAGATAGTCAAAAGCCAACGGGACAGAGTTCTGGGCAACCAGCTCTAGGTGGCCCTGCTTGATCAGGGAGGCCGGACCAGATGCCCTCCAGAGGTCCCTTCCAACCTCAGCCTTTCTGTGTTTCTGTGATATATAGGAAGATAGAGATAATGCTGCTACTGCAACATGAAAATATGCCAGCATATCATTTATAGTCTTTTCTTTCCAGTTTGACCATAAGTACTCTTTGGGCTTCCAAGTTGACATCTTCCTATTGCACATTTTGGAAGGAGTTAGCTTATGTTATGGGAGGACTAGGAAAACCTGAGGAACAAAACATCAGACTCCCATATTCCCCAGCCACTCAGCTGTGCTCATATGTGACCTGTGCAGAGAATGTGTGTCACTTACGAAGTGGGCAGGTGAGGTGGTGGAGTTTCTGTCTCTGGAGACATTCAAAGCCTGCCTAGACACGTTCCTGTGCAACCTGCTCTAGGTGGACCTACTGGATGAGATGATGTCCAGAGGTCCCTTCCAACCCCATATCATTCTGTGATTCTATGGAGATCTGGTCAGAAATGGTAGCCCTATCCTCATTATTGTCTGTTATAAATTCACGTCACACCTTGGCCAATGCAAGAATTTGGTGGCAACCTATCTGTCCAGGTTACTTCTCTGTCACAATAATCATAATCAACTCCAAAATAAATACGTGAAACGCTAATAATTTTTGGAGGATTCTATTCTAACACGTAGAGAAGAACATGGCTCTCTCTGTAAGACATCATGACATTCCTCAGACTTGCCTACAGTTGCTTGCATCATGTTCCATTTTTTACAGAAGCATTAGTTGTAGAGAGATTTTCTTCCTGCCATGGTATGAAAAGGTTTTTGACCGTGGAGTTTAGTGCATCTGGGCAGCTTCTTCAGTGATGTGATGAACCAGAGTAGCACTGCAAGAGCAGGGTCTATGTTTTATGCATTTTTCTTTCTAGTGTGCACTGATATGATGTGAACCATGATGCTCTGGGGTATTAATAATCCATGAAAGGAATTCTCAAGCAGGGCTAAGAGAAAAGTTAACAAGCCAAATGGAGCCATTACAGTGTATTTTATTAATGAGGCGCATTCTGCTTGCATCTCAGGTGTAAAAGATTCTTTCATTGGGTAACTCCCAAATTAGAATATATGTAATACATGTTTTGGAGGTATATTTTCTTATGCAGCTGTTACAAAAATCAAAGACTTCTAAAATGAACCAAGAAAACTTGCCAGCACATCTCACCAGTATCACAAATACTTTTTTATAGTACGTACATGAGCTGAATGTCAGTTGCAAAGAATCTGATTTTTATGTCAGGTGTCCTAGATGTAAGCGAGAGCTTCATTGCTTTCCCATGCTTTTTAATTCATGTTTAGGCAGCAAACTGACCATGTGTTCATTCATATCATGTGGCAAGGCATACCGTGACCCAGCGAGTACTGGGTTTACACCCCAGAGCCGGGTTCCGTTCAGCCAAGGCAGATGTTAGCGAAGGGTTTGGAGCCCCTGGTGCTGTATGAAGCGAAGGTGATGCAGTGCTGTAACCATAGAATCATAGAATTGTCTAGGTTGGAAGAGACCCTTGGGATCATCGAGTCCAACCATCTACCCTACTCTACAAA
>JAOXNO010000013.1:119180453-119198364 GCA_028565335.1 Limnodromus scolopaceus
ATGATCTTTAAGGTCCCTTCCAACTCTAACCGTTCTGTGATTCTGTGATACGGGATTTTCTGAAATGGGTTAATTAGACATGAAAGACAGTATTTTAAGATACGACCTTTTAAGATATGACTTGCTACTTCTTTTGTATCTGAATGGCTGAATGGTTAATGTGTATGTTGAAGCTGGATTGACTTTCTATAAAATCAGAAAAGTTAATTAAACTCTTGCGAAGTTCCAGCTGATGGGAATTGTAAGATTGTTACCAGACCACTGGGCAGAAGGTAAAATGGTGACTGTGATTTTAGCAAAAATTCACCATGCCTAGGAGTCAAAAGGTGCTGTGTAACTTCCAGCATCTCATCTGCCCCTCTGACGCAGGACATGCAGTCCACATCTCACAGCACATGTCTGCTGGTAACCCTCGGATAGGAGTTGCTGGAACTTTAGGAGTATCATAGGCAAGTCATTTAAGACCTTCTAGTGACTTGATATTGAGTGTTTAAATTTGCCTTAGACTGATGGAGATTGTACTTTTTTTCTTTTAGGTGCAAAATTCCCTATTAAATGGACAGCACCAGAGGCAATAAACTATGGATCTTTCACTATTAAATCTGATGTGTGGTCATTTGGGATTCTCCTGTATGAAATCGTTACGTATGGAAAGATTCCTTATCCAGGTATGGGCATGTATTTATACTGTTACTCTGTATTTATACGTACCCCTGGGAATATTTACTCTTCATTGTTCCGAGCAGTTCAGGTAGGAGACCACAGAGGAGTACATCAATCACAGGTGCATTAAGTAGCTGTGAAAGAGTTAGGTGTTTTTATGTTTAGTTTTTCTTTCTGATAAACGAGGTACATGTTAATGTTTCCAGCACGTAGAAAGAACTTGTATGAAGGATATTGCACACAAAATTGTCACATCTCAGGCATAGCTGATGAACATAGCAGACCACGTTCTTTTAAGCCTACTGAGGTTTATGGAAAATTAACCTAAATTCTCTTATCTTGTGGGCAAACGGGAAAAGTACAACCATATTGACCTGTAACTGCACAGCTCAGATGGAGTGACTTGTGAGAAGAACCCTTAGGATCCTGCAGTTTATAGGCAGTGAAGGGAGAGCAGATACTTTATGCAAAGCTTTCCCAGCGCATCACAGTGCACAATGTCTTGAAACTGAAAACATTTTCACCGCCACATCCTGAGCAGGTGGAATTCTGCCAGAGGTGTTCACAGGGGCAGACCTGGGTGACCCGAGTCCCAGAACCTGAAATGACAGTGAGCTCGATACCTCTGGGCAGAGGGAGGCTGGACCCCCTGCGAGACTCAGGCAGCAGGGAAGGGGTGAGGGTGGCCAACTTTACACCGCGTTATGGGAGAACATATCAACTTTCCATACAAGAGGTAGAACCAAACCAGACATTCTCATCGCTTGGTAAGGCTCCAGACCAGGAGAGCACTTAAGCTCAAGGGTAGCCCCCCTTAAACTTCAAGAGGTGATAGGGCGGCTTGCACAGCAAAGTGTTTAAACATATGCTCCAGGTTGGTTTTTAGGTAAGGGCTATAAAATACGTGACTGAGTAGCAGGTCCTCCCAAAGCTGTTCTGAACATTGCTCATGTCCCCAGGAAGGATCAGATGGGAGTCATAGGCAGCAGAATAACACATGGTTCTTCCCACAGTCGAGACACTTTATTTTCCCATTAGCACATGCCTGTGTATCCAGACAGTTGCCTACATTGAGCTGGGCTCACCAAGTTATTTCTGGATGCCTGGAAAATTGTCCTTCGCTGAGCAAACCTGCGAGCTCACCTGGAAACCAGCAGTGCAACAATACAAACCCCAACCCAATACTTAATCCTGCAGCTAAGTCTGCTCTCTCTTTACCTCCATAAAACATATCATATTTTTATTCTCAGAACAAAATCAATCTGTACAGCAGACACCACGCTGCTGTACTACCGTGGGAAAATATTTCATCTAGTGGAAGTCTGGGCGATATTTTTTAAGATATGGGAGCATTTTTATGAGGACCATAAATAGGCCATGCACTATGGATTTATTTGTCTAGCAGCAATTAGAAACGGAAGCCTCTTGCGTGTGCACTGGAAGGTTTTAATAGTTTGCAGGCATTGCTTGCATCCAACTGGAAGAGGAATATATGTCTATTTTAAATAGAGGTATAAATTGAAACAGACTACTAGACTGAAAGTTGATACTTGGAAGAATCAGGACAGCAAAATAAATAAGTGACCAACTTACTTTATATGATGAGATGTGACAAGTTTGGGCAAATTACCCCAGCGTGGCAAGAGTAACTTCGTGATGGGTTGTAACCAGCAGCCACCAGAGAGAAACAATAAATTGATTTTTCAGTTCTAAAAGTGGAGTGCTTCAAAATATTATTTTCAATTATTAACCAGCAACTAGACAGTATTCATCATAAAGCTGTGTATGAAACAGTTTGAGTTGAAACTGGCAAGTAGTTAATTTCCGTAAAGAAAATCTAGGCAGGCAACTTGGTAGGGAGTATTTCCAGCCAAGAAACTTGGGGCTTTTGTGATCTTTGTTCTTAAATTCCAACAGCTGTTCCTCTTCCTGAGAAACTCAAAGCAATTAGTGGGACTGTAGTTTCAGGAACTACCTCAGAAATATGACACAAGAATCTGAATCTCTGGGCGAATAAGTTGAATTGGTTGTTAAAACTAATTTCCAGATGATTATAAAGTATGTCAAATACTTGCATTCCAACTGTGTCCGCTGCTCTTCACAAGACTTGCCCTTTTCTGGACAGTGAGATTCTTCCTCCATACCACTGTGTTCACATAATTTCCCAGGCTCTAACCTAAAGAAATATATGCTGTTATCTGTGAAGCTTAACAGTAGCACAGTGTAAATTAACAGACGTACCAAACCTTTAGAGGTGATGTCCTTTGCTAGCATTTAAGAGGGTGTAAGTGTAACAAATATGCACCTGGGATATATTTCTTCAACTGCTTAGGATGTAGCTTTGATGAGACAGGTACTTCTCTACCCACAAAAAAATAAAAATAAAAATGATAATTAAAAAAAAAAGTTAAGCAAATCGGTATTTTGAGAATAGTGCTTGGACTGTGGGGTAGACAAGTAAGCTTTTTTGTTTTAAATAAAACTCCAAACATACGCAAGTACATTCATGACGTATTTTCTATGAAATACTGAGAAAATTATTTTCATTTTTGTCTTGTGAACTTAAATGGTTATTTAACAGAGAGTTTTCCTGCAGGTTAATGGGAACACGGGCTTTGTCCTTGGCATTCAGAATGTAACAATCAGTCCTGCGGACACTAGATCTAAGCACAATCCTATAAAGTACTGAAACCCACAGAATCAGCCCTGTTCTGCCCAAAAGCCCAGTGGCAGCAGTTCTCATGCAGCAGCACACTGTCAGCTAAGACTTTGCATAATATGAACAACTATTTTACTGCATACATTATATGCGGTTCATTTCCTTAAGCTCAGGGAGTCAGATTGCTGTTCTCTATAAAATGCTGTACTGGCTTTCTTCCTGTTTATTTTGTCTTTATATAGCAGTAATTCCTTATTCTGTGACAATCCACCATTCAGCTGCTATCTTCAAAATACTGTTTTTCTACCCGTGTGCAGTATTAGCTCAGGAAAACTTCACTCCTCCTTCCAAAGCAGAACTGAAAATACGAAAGATGTAGTCAAAGTAAGCACTCTGAGCCAGACCCAGATTTCATGGCTGACTGTATTTCTAGAATAGGTTAAAGCCAAAAGGCTTGAACTGAAGTCAACTATATGAACTTTAGTCATCTTGAATAATCAAAGTAGTTATACTGGCTAAAATTGTCATTTGGTTGTAATTCAAATGTGTCCTCTCCTGCCAAGTGGCTTAAGTCTTAGCCTCAGTAGTCAGTTAGGTAGCACCTACAAAGGTCTGCACCATCTGCAGCAACAGAGCTGTACAGTCACCAGGTACTCAGGGGGAGCACCACCTGCATCTCCGCTGCTGACCTTGCTTGTCAGAGTGTAGCTGCTCTCCCCAATACCTCTGGGGAACTGGTGTAAGCAGGAGCAGTGAAGGTCATGCACGCACCTGACCGGAGGCTGAGTTGCCTGAGAAAAACCATGAGAAACCATAGTCTTAGGCAGAATTGCACCATGTGGACCATTTGGCCTGAGTGACTAGTGGCTGTGGGGTCTGGAATACCGTTCTTGATAGAGGGAAAGGCTTCACTGGTGGTAGCAAGTATCTAGGCTGAAGCACAGATGCTTCCTGCATGTTCAGTCATCGGAAGACACGGCATGGACTGGAGTACAGAAAGCTTAGTGTCCATGGCCTGGAGAAGGCAATCCTGGCACAGTTACTCCAGCGCATGGCATAAGATTTGCAGAGGCAGGGACAAGCTGAAAGGCAGGTTTCTGTGTAGGAAGTGGTGAGCCTTTGTGTTGGCCCTGCCATAGCTGACCTTTTGAGACCAGGTGTCGAAATCCGTCTGTGAACCAGTCTCTCAAGGATTTAAAAAATGGGGAGACAGGGGTGGAGGTAAAAAAAGAGCAGCATAGGATGGAGCAGGAGAGGATGGAGAGGCAAGGCTCTCTCACGTGACATTAGTTGGCACGTGAGGCTCAGGATGCACTGCTGGGAGTCAGAGATCTTATCCTCTGAAAGAAAACCGTAACTGGGAAACAAAGCAAAGCTCAGCACAGCTGGCAGGATGGGTTTGCACAACAGGATGAGGAAGAAGGGAGGGGAAATTGCCTGTTACAAGTAATGATATCATGAGTGACCACATCTAGCATCTTGCAAGCAGCAGCACTTACACAAGAAGCTGATGTAGAAGAAAATCTGGAAGTGTGTTACGACGTCGGGCAGGGTGAATAGGAGCGTGGAAAACAGCTCAGCTGCTCTCCTATAGATGAGCATCTCTGTCTCACTATGGATGGGGCCTGCAGTGAGCAGGTTAGAAGCTCTGCAGCTGGAGACAAAGGCTGATGCCAGGGTGGGCTTTTGCTGTGAATCTCACCTTGGCTGGAAGCAGAACAAAGGGTGGCAGGACTAGTCAGAGGACAAGAACAGAGTTGGTTCTGGAGACAAGAGTTATGATCTCTCCTAGTCTTGTCAGACTTGGCAGTAAAGAGGTCGCGACACTCAACTGGGGAAACAGAAAACTCCCCCAGGATTTTCAAAGCAAGTCCCTTGGTGCTGGTGCACATCTCAGCCTTGTTTATTGAAGCATATTAGTAGCTACCTTTGGTAAGTTGTAGTAGCCTTGTATTATTGGGTGAAGATCTTTAGAGTGAAGTAAATAAAAAAGAAGTAATTGTTTCTTCAGGAATTGAGTTCATTTGATCAACACTTTCTTTTTCTGTTGAAGGTATGAGCAATTCAGATGTGATGGTTGCTCTTCAGCGTGGGTACCGAATGCCACGCATGGAAACTTGTCCAGCCGAGCTTTACGATATCATGAAAACATGCTGGAAAGACAAAGCAGAAGAGAGGCCAACGTTCGATTATCTACAGAGTGTGCTTGATGACTTCTACACAGCAACAGAAGGGCAGTATCAGCAACAGCCATAGAACAAAGAACAATTATTACAGACTATTATTTGGACAGACTGCTCAAACCAATTTCTTCACAAGTTTGGATGTCTTAACCGAGTGCGGAAGCTGAAATGCTGAAGGAAAGAGTACTTCTGCAAAGAAATAATAATGTTTTCATTTGGTTAAAACAGTTCCTCTAAAGATTGAAGTTCTCCTTAAACGCTCTGGTTTGCATCTGCAGAAACGTCCCAAACCAAAGAGGCTTTTTGGGGCAGGGAGGGAGAAGGAAAGAAAGAGATCACGCACTGGCACAGTCTGATACAGCCTTCTTAGGACCTAAGTCATGGCATACGTTCCAAGGAGACCTTTATAAAAGGGGCAAGAAGATGCGTGAAGAGCTGTTTCCAAAAGAAAAAGCCACGAAGGAGAACTTAAAGAGTTAAGACGTGGTGATGTTCTTAGATCATCTTTTTTTCAAATACAGCATATTGTGAAAATATTTTTATATCCTTATTTCACATTAGTAGCTGGAGTACTGTCACCTCTTGTAAGACTTTCTAAAGGGTGTGGTGGTTTCCTTTAAGGAAGGGTTATGTATGCAGCTCTTTACGCTGAAGATGATTCTGTTTTACTGCTGTATTACTCGAAATTAGAATAATTTTCAAAGCATTGCACAGCCATCACAGATGCAGAAGTGCGATACGAGCACACACATGGCAGAGGCGGCCGCACACCCAGCTCCATTCCACCTTTGGATTCCCCACAAGGCCAAAGGCATCATCTGAGGTCCATGGGAAAGCACAGGATTTTGAAGGAAGTTAATACTTTCATTGCAGTCTCTGAGACTGTTACCAGTGAAAATATTTTAATCTTAATTTTTAGTCCTCTGTGATTATTCAAGAATATTCTTTATATTTTTGCTGCTTTAATCAACTAACCTCAAATCTGTTTTAAAGCTAAAACCAGCTCTAGCACTATCCAAAACAATTTGTGGAAATATGCAGTAGGACATCAAGTTACATTGCAGTGACACTAAAGGTCTGTTACTCAGTAGAGAAATTAATTCATAAAAGTGAATGCAGTTTGCTAACATCTACATATTGAAATGTTCTAGCATATTACTTATCAAAACAGTTGAACTAGTGCATTTGCAATGTAACTACAGGATAGAGTACACTGGTTCTTACACCTGAAACCCAGTCCACCTTTGCCACCCCTCAGCCCAATTATTTAGGCAAATGGTACTTTGCAGAAGCTTAAACCCCTTTTGATAAAGCTTCAGTGTGCCTGCGGTTGAAGTTCAGCAGCATAAATATTGATCGCTTTTCTTCTCAATTGGCTTCCTTCAGTCAAACTGTGCAGTTTAAGCAGACTCAGTTAAATATGTAAATAGTTTCTATTGTATGGTGATTTTTAATTTTAATAAACACTTAATCTGAAGAAAGTTGTACAGTAGTAATTTGAGACAAAACAAATGGCTGATGTTCTATCCAGAGCAGTAGCTTCATGTGGAACAGGGAAACATCTGTTCATCACCAGTAACAAGATTATTTTGCAATGGTAAACATTAATGGATTCTGCTTTCCCTACATCCATTCAGCTTTGAGAAGCTGTCCTTGAAACAGCCTCTCAGAAGTATTTAATGTAATAGCAACAGGCCATTGCCTTAATTTTATTATTTTTTTCCTTAATTTCTTAATTTTATTTTATTTTCTTAGTTTTATTTTAAGATAATGTAACCTTGTCTTTCAAAACTGTTTCCTGTAGCCAAAGAACTCTGGGAAGTAAGACGGAACATGGAAAGAGGAGTTGCTCAGGAAATAAGAGGTTACAGTTTAATTAGTAAGTTTCTGTAACACTTTCTCAGACGAGCAACAGACTGTCAAGGTATAGCACTAGATCATTTGAAATGGTATTATAGAAAGTTTCCAGCATTAGCCTGTTGAGAAGGTTTTTGGTTTTTTTTAACTTCTGTTTGAATATTGCTGTTCTTAGCTGTTACATACAAATTGCTCTATCTTATTCAAGGAATCAACACTCAGTTTATTGTATTGCTACACCAAAATGTTTTTTAATAGCTGGAATAGTTTGCATGGGAGTAGAGCTTTCAAACTACTGCAGTCACATAGACTACGTTTGACAGAAACCATTCAAAACACGAGAGCAGAACTGGCTCAAGTGCTACATCTCCAGCCTGGCTAAAGACACATCAGGGTGATGACTTATCACTGCATTTGCACAGACCAATCCAAGACTCAGACCTGGCAAGAACATTCACACCAGAGAAGGGCTGCTCTCAGTGTCACACAGGAACGCTGCACCACCTAGTGTCTCCACAGGGAGCATGAGGTTCTTCGTCTGAACCTTTCCACTACAAGAAACAGCATTACAGGGCCTGATCAATCCAATTTACTTACTTATGGATTCTGCCTTGTTCCAAAGCCATCCTCCAGCACTTACAGGCATGGTCCTTTCACAGAACCATTCCATGAAAGCTATTTCAAATTTTATCATGCTCCAAGTCTTCCCTC
Organism: Limnodromus scolopaceus; assembly: GCA_028565335.1. NCBI lineage: Eukaryota > Metazoa > Chordata > Aves > Charadriiformes > Scolopacidae > Limnodromus > Limnodromus scolopaceus. Next base: position 119,188,527 of record JAOXNO010000013.1, read on the forward strand.
CTTAAGTTACTAGAGTCAACTTGAGATCATCGTATGTCAATCATCACTATGATCATTTGGCCTCTAAGTTTATGATCTTTCCTTATCTTGATTTCACTGGTTTTCTCACCTTTATAAAATGAGCAGCCAGAGTTTAATTTATCAATGGAAAATTTTATTATAAATAGATTCTTCAAATTTTAATGCATATTCTTAGTGAAAATTCAAATGATATCAAGACAAGTTCCTTTACAAAGCCAAGTTAGCTGAAAAATAGCAAGGAGACAGATAAGAACTCATTTGGTTGCCTCTTGTATGAGGCCTTATGTTTAGCAATTTGCTCAGTTTGATCCCAAGATAGCACTTCCCAGATCAAAGCCAGAATGTTAACTGAAGAACCAAGCTATTTTAACCTTTTGAGATTAATCTTACAAAACATCTGATTTCTAGGAATCAGCAATGAAAATTAAATACTTAGTTTAAAATGGTAAAAAGAGCAGCAAGTGAGGAGCATCTAATTTTGCATGAATTACATATTTATCAGTATAGAAAACCATGATAGCAGTTACTCAAGAATTAAAAATGTTTTTATATTTATATCAAATCGTATCCCTATACCAACAGTAAAAACACATATTTAGGTCTATACTTACATAGTTCTAAATTCAACCCTGATTCAGTTAAAAAAGTTCTGTATTAAACATTTTTCTGTTAGTTAACGTAACAGTCAAGATGGCAGATTTAAAAAAAGCTACCAACCGTTTGAGATGATTGCACAATTATTGGACTTCTTTATCATTTCCATTAATCAATTATTAGTCTTTTGTTTTATGAGCCCACAGTACTTGCTTTCTTGAAGAGGATGAAGCGTCTTCATGCTTCCCCCAGCCTTTACCAAGAGGGGTACTAGCAGTAGCTGCTACTGTGGATTTCAGATTAGCCAACAAACCTCTCTTAGGTTTTTGTTGTTTTGGCTCCTCTATAGAAAAATGCTTTTTCCTTTCGTTAAGTTCTTTTTGCAGGGAAGACACTGTTTCTTCAAGCTCAAGAACACGTTTAGCCCAGTTCTGAAGACTATTCATTTCTTGTTCCTATGAGGATAAGGAATGTGAACATTCCAAAGCCTTTTTCAAGTAGTTAATTTTCTGTTTCAGATTATTTTACTATACCAGTAAACACCCCTGTTGTTATTATGTCCATGCAGTACCCATTTCTTTTGAATTACTGCTACGTAATTTAGAGAACAGCAAACTACGGGGCCATCAGATCTAGTTATAGACCAAGTCTGACTGAAGAAGCTGATGCTAAAACACTTTGCCATACTTCACAAATAATTGCTGGTGTTCTAGGAATCAAATGAAAAAAAGACTTTCCTGTCTTAAGCTTTAATTACTGAAAGCAAAACTGGTCAAGTCTAAACTGTTATAATAGTTGGAAGTCTGCTAACCAGGACTGAATAAATACTTTGAGTGGGCCGAATATAGTCTTAAAGATGCTCTCTAATCCCTGTGGTTAACAAAAAAATCATTTTCCTGTGTCTTAGAAACAATGAAAATTATCCATCTTGAACTTTGTTTCTGTCTCAGAACTAAATTACCTTCTGCATGTTTTTTAGTATAATGTTCAAAGACATCACTAAGCAGTCTTATACCTGCCTTGCTTCATTGGCAGATTACAGTGAGGCATAGATGCAAAGTGTCAAGAGTTCAAAATTTCCGTTTTATATTTCAAAATTTAGTTGATGTCTGAGGTCAGATGCTGTCAACTTTATGAAGTCCCTGCTTCTGAAAGAAAGATTTCTTCTGTTTCAGTATTAAGAGTTTATCTGCCTATATCTCTTACCCAGCATGGCCACCTCTGCAGGATCGTCAGTACAGCTTGAAAGCCATAGATCCTTAGCTCTCGTTGCACTAACATTTGTGCACTGACTGCTTGCTCTCAGCAAAACACTTCATGACTAGAATCCTGAGCAGTATCTTCTTTACTCGACAATTTCTGGCATCTTTAGATTGGCAAGAGTTGTCAGCCCAAAGTTACTCTATTGACCACGTCTATCATTTAAACTGAAAAATGAGTCTTTTCTTACAAAGTGAAGAAAAGAAACACAAGAGCTCTGAGCTCATAATTCAGGAAGTTAGGGATGAAATAAAAGAAGGGAATAAAACCAACTTAAGTAAAAACATTATGCTAACATCGAAATAAATTAGACTGAATGGTGGTTTTACATGTACAAAGACACAGAAACATCCAGTACAACTATAGATAAAACCTATATTAAAGTTGCTTTTAAATTGTTGACAAACCTTGAGCACAATTGTACGCTTCAGTTGACTGTTCTCTTCTGCCATTTTTCTGTAGCCTTCATTCGCTTCTAGCAGGGTCTCATTTAGTTTCTGTATTTTAAGCTTCAGAGATTTTATAAGCTGAAAATAAGACCCACAGACACTGGAGCTCAAGACAGCATATTTTACATGAATATTGTTTATGACTAGAATTCACACAGACACTATAAGCATTTCTGATTAATATTGAACAGTGCAAACTCCCAAGACCAAAGCAATGAAGACAAAACCTGCTTCCCTCAACCTCTCATTTCCCAACCCATCATTTCTGGTGATAAAATACAGTTGGAGTCAGTTATATCATTAATTTATTTCTATAAGGTTGGAGGGAAAAATATCTAGATTGCCAAAACAACCCTTCCCCCATATTTAATGGCAGAATGGGAAGGGAAAAAAAAGTAGCAAAATCTCATCACACATGCACAGATATGCAAGACAAAGCAGCAAAAGGGCACTGATAAAACCAACTGCTTTAAACTGCTCTCACTTCATTTAGTGCCCCTTATTCTAACACTTTCTAGCCACACAAACCAATCAATGCTGTATCCCCATATCAAGCATAAAAGCCAAACTTTCTTTGCAGCATCAAAATTAACATAGGAAATGGAAAATTATGTAGAGCTCTCAAGAGCAGGGGTGGAAAACAAATGCCAGAGGCCATAACACGAGACATTAAACTTGGTAAGGAAAAAGTTATTTTTGGAGTATACTTTCTCAATAGAAAGGGATTTAAGTTCACTTTCCATTTGCATGGTTTATTAGAACCAGCTGGAAGTATTTCTCCATCCCCTACTCCTATTTATTATTAGTGAAAGGAGCAAGGCTTGTCTCTTCCCTCCTCCCCATCCTCTTTAAACATGAGAAACTAACTGTAGCCTTACAAAAAGTTCATTCTAGGTACAGACTAAAAATGTATACCTAAAAATAATTAATATTTCTTTTCCATAACACAGCCTGATGTTCATAATTTCCACCTCTATATGCTATTCAGAACACTGGAATCTTGTCTGAAGAACAGAGACATTACCCTTTACTTAAGTTTAAGGGCATAGTGGGGTTCAGTACTTAACAGAAAGGAGCGGTTTAAGGCACTATTTTGGCTCTAGATGGAAACTGTTACCAGATTCTGTAGCTGTTCCTGGGTGCATGAGCAGGCAGCGTTTCAGGAAGGAAAGCAGCGAGGCCATGGCAGCAATGTTTACAACAAATTCCAATACAAGGCTATATACTTCCCTACTTCCAACTCACATCATGTTCACTGTGTGACTTGTTATAGCAGCGGATGCCTTTACAAACTAGAGTAAAGCCAGAACACAGCTAATCTCTGGCAAACGTCATCCACATTTGGGCAAGGGCTTTTTTGCCAACTTGATGCCAATTTGCAGGAATCTTCATGCTTTTGTCCACAGTGTAGATCTTTAAGCATTGAACTATGCCAGAGTTTAGGACCGTTATCACCAGACTTGTTTAATATTAAGCAAGAGCTACCTCTTCTTTCTCTTTGCATTGTTTCTGCAATCCTTCGTTGGCCCTCTTCATCGTCTTGTTCGTAAGATCTAGAGGCAACAGAAAGGTTTGCTTGGTATTATACACATTACCAAAAGTAAAGTGAACTTTGAATATCCAGATTAGATTCCTACCTAGTTCCATGTTATTTTCAGTAGTCAGTTTATCTGAATTCAGACTTCCCAGAGCCAACAGCTTCCCTGACTGTTCATCAAGTTGCCTTTCCAATTGCAGTATTTTACTCTCTCTATCCTGAAAAAAGAAGGCCACATGATAGAATTTGTCTAAATTTCTGCTTAACCTGGTGCACTACTCTACATTCTTCAATCATACTACACATATATAAGCAGTTTTAAAATCATTTCAGGTGGAAGTTGTGATGGTTATGGCGGAGAAATCACAGTAAGGAGTAACACTCAGATCATGAGACCTTCTAGAAAGAATTTCCTTTACAGAGGAGTCAACTCTTCCAGTCTGAAGATTTCCAAACTGTATTAAAAAGTAAACTTAGGACAGAAAGGAAACTTAAGTGCATCTGTTAAACACTGTTGCCAGTCAGCTTGCTAAATAAGGAATACATTTCTAAATAATAATACATTTCATAGACCAAAATTTTAATCTCAATCTCTTTTTTAATACCTGTCAGTTTGCTAGGGTGGTATTTTAAAGTGAGAAATCAAACAAGTGTCACCATTACGAAAAGTTATTCATCTAATTCTGGTTCTATGAAGCTGCCTGCTTTGATTTCATGTTGTGCCCTCCTTTGTCAATTAAGACTTTTGCACCTTAGGGATTTCATCAGTTTCATACCTGACTTGCTACCAAGACCATCTTGTTCTTTGAATTTTCCCTTATGCAGCCTTGTGGCCAGCTTAAGAGGCAGCTACAAATACAGAGAGCACTATTAAAACTCTTTTCCTCAACCCCAACATGGAGGATAGCTAGGGCTGAAGTGAACATAAAACCAGAGTCTAAGTGGGGAAAAGAGACAAGCATGAAGAAGCTGGAAAAACAGAGCCTGTTACACGATACAGTGTTGCTTGTCAGCAAGCAATCCCACAATAGAAAGCTGTAAAAGCAAAAATGTTTATATATCACAACTTACAACAGAAACCCCACTTCCTTCATGTCTTAAAAGGAACCTGCCTATCAGTGGAGTGAGATGTCTTATTGGCTCCTGGGCAGGAGAGCGTAGTGAGAAAGCACCTCTGGTGTACACCACAGTTGTTCTATTCTTCCACTACAGACCTGAAAAGACAGACCCACAGGTCCCGTCTGTTGCCTGGCTACGCTTTGCTATCTACGCGGAGGCTAGAAGTAGGGACTGACAGAGTTGCACGTGGCTAACATGGCTCAGTTGCAAAAGAAATAGCAACTTACTGGTGCCAACTCTGAGCAGCTCTAGGTATAAGTCATCTCGGCACAAAGTTTGTTTTCTCATCACAGTTTCTTATCGCACAGCCCTCCCTCTAGACCTTCAGAGCACAGATCCATTATAATTAAAATAGCTACCCTGTACTGAATTCCCCACCAGCCCTTTCAGACGAAATTTTTATTCCGCACTCTACAATCCCAAGGATCGCCACAAAGCCAGACAACTGTCTACACCATTCCTCTAGGTGTTCCAATCATTGCACTACAGAGATAAAGATAACTTGGATTTAATTGAACCGTGCCCTCAAAGATCAGATAGTTCAGGTATACACTACAGGTAGCAGTAGACAGAATACATCTCTATCCTTATAGTTAGCACTGGAAACCAGAAGAGCTAAACTGAATTCCCAGTTATGTTGACTGTTCAGTGTTACATTTACGTTTCCTGAATGATTCTGTCAAGGAAAAGGAAAATTTACAGTTAAAAGACTAGCACTGATTTATTTTTTTTTTTAACAGCAGTCAAGTCATACCTCAACTTTCTGTTGTTCAGCTAGAAATTCTTCTATGGGAACATAATGGTCTTCGATTTGTTCCATTGCACACATATACGCATGTTTCTTGATGGCCTCTTTATACATTTCAAATTTGCTCTCCAGTTTTTCTTCATACCTGTCTTTCATATCTTCCAAGCGGTTGCTGAGGGGAATATGTTAGTGTTATTTAATATATTAGCATTCCAGCTATTACAATTTGACTATATATGTTCAACTGGCAATATCCAAGATATTCATCTAATCATAAATTGTGAAGTTAAGAGACAAAGAATTACTTTTCTCCCTTTTCTCCTTCTTATTCTCAATGATCCTACAGACTTGTACTAAGACATAACTTCTATTTGGCATATACCAAGACAAGTGCTATAGAAGAACACATAATTAAGATCTGTCACACAAAAGCTTTCTTAAAAAAAATCCACCAACACATGTGATAGGTATTACGACATCAAATTAGACCTGATATTTGAACTGTATTTCCAAGAGGTGTCTTTCACGTTGTTGTTTTGGGGTTGTTTGGGGTTTTTTTTCCCCCTGTTAAAGATATATGCCAAATTTGCCTTATTATTTCAATACATTACACATTATTCTTAACACAATTTAAAAAAAATGCCCCAGCACTGACACAGAACATCACCTCAAAAGTGAAAAAGCATCACTGCTGTTTCATGTGTTTGGTCAAAGGTACCCAATTTTAAAATCAGCACAGGTGTTAAACCATAGTCTTTTCAACTGGCAACTTAACTTGGAGTTAGTCCCTGTTAGCAATTCAAACAGCAGGAAACTGATTTCAAGAAGAGAAGAATTAAGCAGCAGCGATTCAGCTTCAGCTTGAAAAAAATCCCTGAGTTAGTAACATCAGTGCGGGCAGACACAGTAATTTATAGACAATAAACTGACAAAGGTTCATAAGTCATCCAGAAGGAAAGCTCGAAGAGATACAAGTCAAACTACCTTAAGCACATGCATATTAACATGAGCAAGAGCAAGTTTTGGAACAATCACAAGCCTCAGTTGGGTACCTGTAACTGTCTTCCACATCCGCTAAATATTAATAAAGAGTCAGGACAACCTCCAGTAATTACAAATTAAGCAAAGTTCAACAGAAAGCAGCATCACTTTTGCATTGCACATAGGAAGAGGCTGATCTTTACAAGTTTTTTTTAATGATTCTTCTTCCCTTTTCATCAGAAGCTTTGAAACTGTCCAGACCTAACTTCTCTAAGTAACTGCTGCATGTATGCCTTGCGTATACATATACGCATATGTGTATATATATGTATGCACTTATATATGTGGAATCCTTTGTCTTGAAGTGGACAGCAATTTGACTTGCCTCCAGGCTTCCTCTGTTTCCAACAGCTGCCGGAACATTGCTTCTGCCATCTCTTTACGTATCTTAACCTCCAGAAGGAGCTTACTTCGCCTTTCTGCAAGTAGCTTCTCCTTTAGGTTCTCTGCAGTTTTCAAGAGATCCTAGATTTAACATATTTCAGTTCAGAAAACAAGCCAAAAACACACACTGATATGCACATCAAATGAAATATTGATACAGACAGCCATCCACAGAGGGCATTTCTACAAGCCTGTATTTTCAGGGGGGCTGCACCAAGGGTTAAATATGTTCAAACATGAATTTCTACCGTAAAAAGAACCTTTCTCCATCTTGATGGTTTCTGCTATCAAAAACTGTACTAATTTTTTGCCATTTAAATATTAATTTCTACAACTGTTCAGCATAAAGCCTACTTGATGTTTACAGTTTATTCCTATTAGATTGTATAGCTTTGTTTTTAAAGTGCTGCATCTTAACTTGTTCCTGCTGTTTGCAAAAGCACACAAACAACTAAATGTTGTTTTAAACACACATACTGCTTTCTTACTTGTTGAGCAATCAGCTGAATTCCAAATTTAGCACTTGACCTAACTAGAAAGCCACAGGCAGCTTTCCACAGCTACACTTGTTCCCTTGGAAGTAGACCACTTTAAGTTTAGGTCTGTCTGACACCCAGCAGAAGAACCCAGTTCTCATTTGATACAGCTTCCAGCACATCTTTTATGGTAAAATATTCTAATATTAGACCTAATAGCGATGGCTTTCCTGGGTACAATTTTGAGTAGATGTTATCTACCTCATGACTCAGAATGGTGATGTCCACTTCCTCTTCTGCGTAGGTTTCAGTACTGTCAGGAAAGTCATCTACAGATGTGTTAGCATCAAAGTGCATAACAGGTTTGCCGTCGCCTCCAGCTAGCTTGGGTGGAAAATAACCAAAACTTTTGGGCAGGATTGTCTGGATGACCTGGAAAATCCAGAGTTGAACACACTGGTTTATCAACACTGTCAATATTGCAGGTATCAGAATACTAGGAAGAAGTGGCATGAATGCATTGTTGTATTTGCAGTATAATTAATGATTATGAGAACATTAACAAAATTTTACGTGTCTGTCTGCAAAGATGTCTATTAATACAAATATAAGACTTCGGTACTCTAACAAAGTGAAAACGGGAAAGATTACCTGCTAACAAACTTAGTATGCTTGTCTAGAAAGGTGTTTTCTCTCCCCCTAAAATACAAGATTTTGGTGTAGTTTCCTGGAAAGTTAATGAAAAGCAGCAAATCCCCAACACATTTGTTCCTTCCTGAAATACTGTGACCAGGATTGAGCAATTCATGCTTGTTATGTAAAGATTGTACATGTGTAGGTCATACAACAATACATCAGAGAAGCTTGAGTCCTCAAAGCACGCTCTTATCTTACAATGAAAGTTGCAGCCAAACAGAATTAGAAAAAAAAAATCTGAGATCATATTAGACATGCCATTACAGACTTGGAACGTGTCAGAACTAATCCATGGTTCCAGACTAGAAATGGACTTCATTTCTGCCATGAAACACAGTACAGTTCACCACCCCACTCCCTGCAGGCAGCAGCTTGCAGGGAACTTAAGACCCCAAGTCCCGAATTTAAGGGGAGGCTGACGAGCCGAGCTAGCGGGAAACAGGCAAGCATGTAGATTTAGCAGAGGGGGTTTTGCTTTCAAAGGCAAGCGTTAATTCACAAAAAAAAAAAAGTCTTCCCTTTCTGTTATGAATCATTTTCACTTAGCCAAATAGGAGCAATGCAGGCACAAGATACCTCATTCAGACTACAAAGGCTACTTCTTTGTCTGTCACCACCAGCTGTCCAAGAAGTTTTAAACCATTGTCATTTTGTACCACAGATGCTTAACTGCACACAGGTTAAACAATTCATCAAAAGCTTGAATCGAAGTCTTGCATTTGCTCAGATACTCAGATATATTGTATAACCAGTCATATCTGAAAGTGCCCTGACTACTATTTTTTTTCTTTTTTCTTTTTCCACACCCAGAATGTCTGTGGTATAAAACTGAACAAGCCACAGACAGCTGCAGATATTTCAACTTCTTACCACAGATAGGTTTGAGGATAGGCAAGACTACTGGAAGCCTTTCAGAGGAAGCCACATACAGAATAATTAATATGATGCCTCAAAAGTCCTAATCACACTCAAGTCTGTACAACCTGATCATTTCACAAACTAATAGTAACAAAGAATGACAGAGAGCAGAGAGAGTAGATACACTCTTACCTGTTTGGCTATAGCTGAAAATTTCATTACATGTAGTGTTTCATCATATGTGGAAGCATGCTGATTAATGTTTACAATCATACAAGCTTTGCCTTTTCCGCAAAAAAAAGGCTGAAACAGACGAGTCAATTTGCTCTCTCTGAATGGAATATAGCTTGGCTTCATCCTCGTGGAGAAAAGAATAATAAAATTATGAAATAAAAAAATAATGTAAAATTGTGTGATCATAGAATCATATGGGGTTGGAAGGGACCTCTGGAGACCTTTTAGTCCAACCCCCCCGCCAGAATGGGTCTACCTAGAGCACGTTGCACAGGCACGTGTCCAGGTGGGTTTTGAATCTCTGGTTTCTCTCCAGAGAAGGAGACTCCACCACCTCTCTGGGAAGCCTGTTCCAGTGCTCTACCACTCTCACAGTAAAGAAATTCCTCCTCATGTTTAGGTGGAACTTCTTATACTCAAG
>JAOXNO010000013.1:119198464-119213783 GCA_028565335.1 Limnodromus scolopaceus
ACTTCCAGCTGGATTCTGTGCCCCTAATCACAACCCTCTGGGTTCTGTCTTTTAGCCAGTTTTCAATCCACTTAACTCTCCATTCATTTAACCCACACTTCCCAAGCTTAGCTACGAGGATACTGTGGGAGGCAGTGTCAAAAGCCTTGCTGGATACTGTAACTCCGCTGTTGTATCACTGGATATGTGATACAACTGGATATGTGATTGTATGCTGGATACTGTAACTCCGGAGTTGTATCACTCCTTGCCGGCGATACTATAACTCCACTTAATTCTGTTTCTCTCTTTCAGGAAACAGATGCAGTAGGATGCTCATATTTAAGCCTAAGCTATTTCACATCAAGGAGCAAGGTCTTTCCTGGATCTCAAACTCTCCAACAAATTGAAGTATTTAAAAGTAAAAGTAGCATAGTGTGTGCATCCCAGTTCCCTCGTGTTACAAAGCAGACACTGGAACAGCCAAATAACAGGACATCTGTCAGCTGTCTAATGAATCTCCCTGTATAATTTGGGTGTGGAAGGGAAGAAGACAAAACAGGAGCTCTGTACACAAAGTGTACACACTCATACATACACACAAAAAAAATCTTGCTAGTTTACTGCAAATTGCCCTTTTTTATTCTCCACAAACAACAGTTTTGGAGAAAGAATGTTCATTTCAGGTATTCCAGTGACATCTGTAATAAAGAAGGCTTACAGGATTTTGTAGATTTTAATTTTCCTCTGAACATGCAAACTCCCTTGGAGAAACACAAAGGGATACTCAGGTTTTCAACACAAAACTCAGCACATTGTTTACAACTTTGTCACTTACTTTGGATTTTGATTTTGCTTCAATGCTGCAATGCATTTTCCAAGGATATGAAGAGAATTATTAATATTTCCTGCTTCTTTTAGTCTGTCTCCAAAGGCTTGTGTTTTATTACACCTCTCTGATCCAGCCAAGTCACAGAAAGACAACCTGCATGAAAGAATTACCCAGAACACACATATAAGCTTGTTTCTAAACAGTATGAAAAGAGAACTGCATGTCTTTATATTTCCTTATGTGTCTAAAGTGTAAATGAGTGACTCGTTTCAGCCTACCTAGATCACTGAGTAAGTTGTATTTTAAATATTGATATTTTGTCCAGAAGGTGCTATGCAAGGTTTTTAAGATACCAGCACTAACCTATCTATCTTCCCATTTTATATTAAGATACTCAAACAAGAATGCTGCTTCTAGCACTGTCTATTCAGCACATTCAAAGAAGTCTGCTTGTGGTGTTCATTTAAAGCTTTGTAGGCATTTGTACATAAAGAATTCAGTTTAGGAGCCAAAATTATATTGCGATCCTAAAGGAAATACTTCCAGACGAGATAAGAATAATTTCTAAAATAATTTTTCATAAGTGGGGCTATAATCCAGGCACTTTGACCATCACCTTCACCGGTTCCAGCACGGAGGACTGCAGGACAGCAGTATGCTTCAGTAAACTGTAGTCTGCTTCTTTCGGATGCAGAACCGTTTGCCCACCATGACAAATAAGAGGCCAGAAGTCCTTGCCAGATCATCTTTGAGCTCTTTGCTTGGCTATAGCAATTATGTGCTACTGAACTCAGGCCACCGAGTTGTCCCTCATAGTGCAATAGGTTGCAGTGAGAGACAACTATTTTAGATAATCATAGAATTTCATCACTTTCACTTTATATTAAGAAAGGCTTGAAATATAGGAAGCTCTGAAAGTTAGATAATTTATGTAACCCAATTATTAGTCACTTATACATACATTTATTTACATAAAATAACACCTTTGTAAGATCATAGCCTTTCACACAGCTAAAATAAGTACATATTAATACTACACATATTAATAAGGCACATATTTCAACTGTATGAAAGGCTATGATCTTATGATCTTTATCCTTTTCAGTAAAAGATGGAGAGCTTTTTTTTCTTCCTTAAGCAATGTACAAACTCTGTCATTCATCTAACAGCTGCTGCGAGCTTTGCTAGGGGAATACACCAAGACAGGGAATGGTAAGGAATACAGATGCAGTAATTTCTACTAGTTATCTTTCCTTAGATTATTTATTACCATAACACCTTTTAATATCAGATATTATCTCAGTGAGGTATATTTATTACTATCTCTGCTTAGCAGAGACAAATGAATAAGAACTAAGACTGAACTAAACCACTGGTAAGTGGCTAATTTTTCCATATCAAGCTAAATGGACAATTAATCAGGAAGAAAAAGATTGGGCCACTTCCTCCAAATCACAAAAAAAAAAAAAAAAAAAAAGAGGTGTAAGGGCTTAGCACTGCTCTCACTGGGTGCAGCTACATTAGCATTTAGATCAGAAGAACAGTTCTTAAGCAAATCACCTGATGATCCCCCTCTTACTGTAGATTGTACTATGGAGCAGTCCCAGAGCATGTCACCTGCATTCTTTTTTGATGTTAGACTAGAATTTGTGTTCCAGGAGCACATCAAACATGGTACTACAAACATTCAACCCATAAACCCTAGTCTGGTCCCCAAGTAGAAAGACACACTGGCAGAGCTTGCACCTTGGCTCTTCAGCACTAACTGCCGCACTCCAACTGTAGAGACTGGCTTCTATCAGCCAGCCATTTGAATTCTGCTTACCAGAATATACAGTGCAGAATTACCTAGTGCTACTCTGTCCCCACCTCCCCCTTTATGTAAAACAATATACCTATATTTCCCTCAGTTTACATACTACTGGCAGAATTTTAACAGGTTGCTTCAGCCAAACCTTAACAGAATAAGAGCGGCAAGGAAGCACTTTGATGCCTGTCCCTGTGAGGTTTCCAGTCAGTTTTATGCAGCCAGTGAAGTTCTGATTTCCTCCTCAGCTCTCAGAGGATTTGTTTATTAAAAGAAAGTTCACCAGTTTAGCATGCTTATACCTTATCAACTTTTCTAAAACATTTACATCCTGGTAATGAACTGAAGCATTCACTTACTCCGAAACTCCAAGAACACAGGGCTGATGCTCATCAGTTAGCCTTAGCAGCCTGATTGAAAATATACTGTGACTGGAATGGAAAGAAGTCTTTTTTAATAACCACAGTTTTGAAAATTAAGCAGTCACTGAAGCAAAGTAAAATTTGTATGCTACAGAAAGTGCAGTGCTGAAGAAAGAACAAGAATTCATTCACTAATTTACATTAGTTACCTTTGCAATGCATTCATTCAGCAGCAAAAAGCAGCAATAGAAGTTGCATTTTGTGACTTTCCATTTCTCTCAGTACAGGAGAGGGAAAAACATCCCATGAAGCCTACAAGCTGCCTTGGAGAATGAACAAGTCAGTTCACTTAAGTCTACTGATCAGAAGATGATTACTCAGGTACTCATAGTATACAAACTTTAGACAGTATCTGAACTCAGTAAATCTGAGGAGTTAACTTAGAAATAAATAGGCGATGGGGGAGGAGAATAAGTTACGGTTTGACAGTCCTGTAATGTGGCCTTCAATATACACAGTTATTTGTTCAAATTACTCTGATTTCTAGAAAGGATGAATTTGTTACACTTGAAAAATCTAGTTACTGTGTTTTAGGCATCAAGCTACAAAGGCAGCTGACTGAAACCAGACAGAAAATGCCAGAACCAGGAGTGCCCTGCCCCCAGTTTAACAAATAAATGAGGAAGCACAGAAGACAAGCTTATCCAGTATAAGCTAAGAATGAAGTTTCTAAAAAGAAAAACAAAACAAAAACACAATTTAGAAACAAGCTAAATGGAAGCGAACATATTCTCTGGAGCAAAAAGATGACATTCTAGGCACACAACTCCACCAGAAAACCACAATTATTTTCTGCAGTGCTTTAGGCTTGACTGAAATTCAGGTAGAAACAGTGTGAAATTTAATGGCAGCTGTCTTTAGCTAACAGAGAAAAGAGTAACTCTTGCTTTTTAGAGAAAAAGCAGGCTTAGTAACACTATGATTATAGTAGCTAAATATACAACATGGCCCTTTCACCCCTACAGGACAAATTAATAAGAGGGCATTAAAATCAAAAAAGGTATTTTCAACAGAACGTATACCACTTTCTCTTTATTTCCTCCCACTCCATCAAACCAGATTCTCCCTGATCTGTCTCCCAGAGTCAGGTAAGAGCTGGGGGCCTAATTCTTAAGATACCAAGTAAACTCAGCTAGAACACAGCAATCTAGAAGCATCTAGATAATCTAGCAGCACTGAAAGGTACTGCAATACTTGCTCCTTCCTACATCCCCTACTGAAAGACTCCAGGTTTCTAAGAACTATACTGCTAGTGATAAAGAATTATCCAGGTTTTCCTTCAACATCCTCACACAGCCATTCCCACTCAGCATCATAAACATTTGTCAAGTGCCCTGTTGGCACTCAAAAATTAATGTGATTTGATCTTTTTGGTTGTCCAAAGCAAATAGCAACCCAGGCACAGTTACTATTAAAGTCATAGGGCATCTCCTATCTTTCTTCCAGAAAGAATTTTATAATAAAACCAGAATAATCAAGGAAAGTCTTAAGCTATTATTAAAAGAGTGGCCCATTTCAAACATATTCTGAAGTTTTCTCCCCCCTTTCCCTCCTCCCTCCCCTTAAAAGGAAAGAGACAAAGTATGCTTATAATTAGAGGAACAAACCTCCTACTTGATTGCTCATTCATTCTAGTACAAGCAAAGCTTCGGTTCTTGTTTCCTATTTTTAGTATTTTGCAGGCTTCTTCAGTGCTCTGAATGTTAATCCACTTTAAGTCTGTGAAAAGAGACCTTTTACATACACTTCTGACCACAAAGGAAATTCTGTGAAACTGCCGAGGTCACAAAACAGTATTATTACCTTTGATATAGGAATTTCCTCCTTGATCCTCACAAATTCTTAACACTCTGCGCTTCTGAGGTTTTGATGTGGATAATACATTCAATAGGTCATACACATATTCATTATAAATTTCACAAAAAGAAATCCACACAGATGCTTGTGTTCTTTGGTGTAGATTAGTCCTGTATGCGTCGAGCAGAACGAAGTTGCTCTCTGCTAACCCAAAACAGAGAGAGTTCAATGACCAAAACACTCATCGATAAGTCTTAATTGCAGTATATAGAACCTTCTAAAAGAAGGAGACTTGTAGATCTGTGTTGCGCAATGAGATACACAGCACCATGTAACTTTGCGTTTACCCAAGAACATTCAAACCTCTCAGCAGTCACTTTTAACCAGAATATGCCCATGTTCTAAGCTATTGTCCCCTCTACCACAAGCTTCCAGCAGCTTTTACATGAGCTTTGCAGAACTAAGCCTTCCCCTTCCCCCAAAGGAGCAGTGCTATCAAAGTATTTTTACATCATTACTCTTTCTCCTGAGTTGAGCAATTAAAATTTGGTTTAAAACTACATATATTCACCTTGTAGCATAGTACAGAGATTTTTTTTAATGCAATAATTACCCACTTATATTTCTCAATTTGTCTTTTTTTCCCCACCACAAAATTTTTCCACTTTATTTTACCTAGTGAATCAGAAGGAACACTTTTTGAAGTACAGTTGGAAGAAGCCGACTCCACATCACACATATTTGTAGTGGTATTTGAGATGCTTTCTGTCTCCTTGAGAAAATAAGAGACCGTTACATCCACATGAAGAGACTATGAGAACAGTAGAAATAAAAAAAAATGACAGTAATCCCAGTATTTAAGATTTAAATATTACAGTAGTACTACGTGTTAAGCCACCCTTACTTTGGCTGCAAATGAAGTATTTTTAACAATACCAAACTAAAAATCAATAAATGCTTTCCCTCACAAGAATTACTGCTCTCTGCTACTCTCACCAACCTGTTTTAGAGGCCAATGGCTGCTAACATGGTAGACTGACTTTACAGTTCTGGGAGAACCAAGATCCTCTGTCAGACTGCAACAGCCCAAGATGCCTTTATGAACTACTGGACAAACCTGAACAGTACTTCAGTCAATCAAAAGAACTGGAGAAGTAAGTTTGTTTCAGGGGCAGGGCAACAAAGACACTAAAACAGCAGAGAGTCCTAATTTGATGGCTTGTTGCTGACTGCTTTTGCAAATCACCAGGTCTGTAAGAGTTTGGGCCAAACTTACTTTGAAATGATAGCTTCATAAAGGATTTAAAGATTTGATAAACCAACAGTCTATGTTGGTTTAATTCAGATTGAATTAAAAGGCCAGTAAAAATCCTGTATACATAACAGCAGTTTCTTTAAGTATACACATTTGCTGAATTTCTTTACGTCAACAAAATTATTTATAAACCTGCCAAGACTCGTCAAAGCATAGGCTTCAAATTACCACTAGGAAAACTGGTGTAATCGAGTAGCAACACCCACTATTTAGAGATTCCAACAGCTCCACATACTACCTCCCTCTCCATATTTTATTCATTAGGACATTCACTCCAATTCACTCCATTCAACCCCAATCCTGATAGGGGGTCATCCTAGAGTAGAAGAGGGGACCAGATTCAAAGAAGTAAACCTTAAATCCATTACAACACAGGGCTAAATTCATTATGGATTGTCTACTGATGCCTCTGCTACTCACTTGATATATCCAAAACAGATTTTTCTGTTTGTAAAAAAAAAAGTATGAAGCCACTCCTTCCAATCTTCCATTTAAAAGATAAACAGTGTATGATTTTGTTGTCATTTATTTTATAAATTACTATTTTGCAAAGACTGCACTGTCTATACATTTATGTTGCTTGAGTAGTTACAACTACAACCACAAGCATGGATTCCATTCATTCAGTTTGTAACTTACAAAGCAGAAGTCTAAAGCATGGTAAGGTACTGACGTGGCATATCTATGCATGTCAAAAATGTAAAATAATGTAAAAAACCAAGTACAACAGTACTTGTACACATGGTAAGTTCCTGTAAAGGCATTTCAACAAAATGGAGTTAACTAGCTATGTTGATATGCTGTTCTTCAAATCATAAGACCAAACACAAAAAAGAACATGAAGATGAGTGCCTGAAAACAAGTAGGAACAGGAACTGACATTGTTTGCCAGCGACAGAAGCTGACATTTAATAGCAAATATGAGGACAGGTGGGAAAAGGAATGCAAGTAAAGCAGCTTTTAATCCAGTAAAACCCAGTATTTAATCCAGTGAATCGGCCAAGTAAAGTGAAGGAAAGAGAGGGTGTGAACCATGCCAAGCAAGAGTTTTTGCAGCAGTACTGTGTAGAAAACATAAACAGTAGAACATTAAACACAGGAGTATTGCAGTAACTCAGAGCAGTTTAAACAGAGAATGAAAGGAACAGCAGGCTCTTTCTGCATGACATGTAAACTGAGCCTGGGAAAAGGGCCTACAGAAATGCATGTAAACCAAAACCAAGCCCACCAAACCGTATCTGCTCTCGGATTACAAGCTTGAGTGAACATCCAAACAGTGATGCTATTCACAAGCTATCACGAAGCGCAGTTCCCGTCCTGGCGATAGCTGAGCTATCACTGTGGGAGCATTGTAACACAGAAGCAAGGTCTTGTCATGTTACTATTTTCTAGATGCATTTTTGCCTTTCCACCTTTCCCTCCTGATGGTGGAGTCTTGCTCGCTTTTCACTGTAGTACAGCAGCATTTAGATCCTCTACTGCAATACTCAGTAACAAAACTATTAATAAAGTCAGACTGATTTAACAGAAAGGAATATTTGTAAAGTATAGAATTATCTTTAGAGTAAGATATTTGACCTCCTGTTCTAGACTTTGAGCTCCTGCTTGTTCTATCTTGAAAGCTTGCAGGTTCCATAAAGTTTTTAGGAAAATATTTACCTACTATCCTCCTGACCACCTCAACTTTTCTTCAATGCCCTCACCCCTGCACATGTACACACACACAGTGCAAGTAAACTTTTTAAGACAGTCTCACAAGAAATGCACAATCTTTAGCACCTTTTGGATTTTTTCATCTGAGGTCTTCCCTCAAGAGTTAACCAGACTCAGACTATATGAAGTCCCATTTGCAGAGTTTAAATTAAGCAACAGAATTTAGAGTGGAACTTTACATATGAATATAACTCATAGAAGGATATTCTTTCAGAGCTAACCAGAGTACTTTAATACCAATGTTGTTAAAGACCATAGAAAAGAGAAAACTCAATCAATCATTACTTCTATACTTCCCAGAATTTGTTCAGTGTCACTTTGTATGAAAACCCCAAAATGCAGTAGGCTCACAGTTCAATTTAAAAATGTTCTGAACATAAGGAAAAAAAAAAAGACATCTTGTGGCAATTTGCATCTGGGCTTAGAATTATTAAACAGTCACACACACAAGGGTGCCCATTTTCTGGTAAGACCCGTCTCTTACAATGGAAACAGAAATCATTAGATAACGAGAACAGGAGGCTGCCACAGTAAAGACTCTTCTATTCTACCTACAGTCTTCAGAGACCAGAGGAAAAGACACATACAATCCTCTAAAACAGGCTGTAATCTTTTTAGGAAACTCATTTTGTGGCATCTCACTTCACTTGTACCAGAAAAGTTTCTTCATGAAGTTACACAAATCACAGGTTTACCAACTGTAATCTGCCTTAAGACTGTCTTGCACCAAAAGGGACTCTTCTGCCTCCTTCACTGCCCCTGCTAAAAAGTTGCCATCATCTTTCCTGAGCTAGCACTGGAACTTGAGCAACTGCCCAGAGATCCAGCCTGGGAACCTGATCCAAAAGAAGATTCAATTAACAACCAGCAGGTTTTAGGTCAGCTTTCAGAGACTTTTCAAGGGCTAGTGTCACCACAGTGTCAGAATTGCTCCTCTACGGAAAATCCAGGCTTTGCAATGGTTTTTTGGTTTTAACTGTGTCCTGCTTGCTGCAGCAAGTTCTTCTAGTTTACCCTGAGCTCCAAAACCAGCCCTATTATTACAAGGCTCACCAAGTAATCATACTGTAGATTTAGATAGATCTAAAAAAATCAATAGTGAAACAGATTATATTAAATATAGTCAAGAAGTTTTTAAGAAGCTTCCTTCAGTAACAGGGAAGTATTTAGTCACTGACCTCCTTCAGTGATGCAAGAATAGCAGTTTTTATGGCTTCTTCTTGCTTAACTTGTGCATCTTCTAGTTTCTTAATATCATTGCTCAAATATGGTTTGAAGTTCATCTTCAGGTAATGTCTTCCCCTTATATGGTTAAAAATCACATCAAGTGAGCGAGGTAAAATACCAAAATCTTTTGAAGTCCCTTAAAAATAACAAAACATAAGATGTAGACATTCATGAAAACTTCTCATTGGGTTTTGACTTGGTTGTTATATATGATTTTTGGCAAACATTTTATACCTTGGATAGTGAATGTCTTGCCTGCATTTGTAATCCCATAAGTAAACACCAGTCCGTTCACTCCATTAACATACGCTCTTACTATCTCTTTCATTGAGCCTTCAAAAAATTCGCTCTGAGTAGTTTCTGGTCCAAAGACCTTGGAGAAGGAGGAGGAAAAAAAAAAAGGAAAAAAAAAAAGTAGTGATAAGCAGCACAAAGAAGTTTAACGTATCAAAATATTAAGCACTGATTAATATTAAGCACTAGGTTTTCAGAGCTAGCCATGTAGAAGATACCAGCTTAGTTTTCTGTCTTGCTTGAACCCCTTCTGATTCAACGTTTTCCGTTGGGTTCTCATGGGATGACTACTTAATTCTGAGAGGCGCTCAGCTTGCGCTTATTTTTGAATATTTTCCTATTTCTAAAATAAACTACCCAAAATGCTACTGAGCACATACTATTTAGTGAATACTTTCAAGAGCTCTGCTGGTGACTCCCTCCTCAGTCTGTACCAGTCAACCAGGACAGATGAGAAGATGAGCATTACAAGGGTTTAAACAACTCAAGGCCTGGAGCTGTTTATGTTTTGATACTGTAAGAATGGAAGTTCTTGCAGAAGGTAACAGAGTTAAGAAACTTGCTTCCAGTACAGAAGGTTTAAGCAGTTAGGCTGCTATTCTTTCAAAATTAAGTCCCTAAACACATGCTTACATCAGTCCCTTTAAACAAGTGATTTCCTTTAACACTTCCCAGATGAGGGCATCTGCAGGAACAGCAGGACAACTGTAAGTATGTGCCTATGAGAAGCTTCTGTGGCATCTAATCAAAGAAAACAGAGCTACCAAGGAAGCTTCCTTGTCTCATCTAATAGGGACATCCATTGCAATACAGCTTTCTTGACAGCCTAACAGTAAATAATAAGCAGTCTGTCTTTTTTAAAGCAAGTACCACCACAAGTACCAGGTACTTCAAAGAAGAAATCACATTGCATGATATAGTAGAAAATTCAATTTTTTTTTATCATTGCGGTGGGAAAACAACAAACTATAACTAAAAATTAGAAAAATGTTTGCCTACCTGAGTAAAAGTAAACCTGTGCACAGAATGACCAATCCCTTTTTCACTGTTTTTCATTGTAGAAGACTCTTTGGGTGCATTAAGAATTACTGTCTGGGGATCTTCAATAGTTACACAACTCTTAAAAAAACAAGACAAGGTAAACCAAAACACCACACAGAAAATATTTATGAAGAAAGATATCTGAAAAAAACAAACAGACAAAAAAAACCCCACCCAAACCAACAAAAGCCCTAGTGTTTCATCTCTTTACCGGAGTTACAGAGTTGCAATAACCACTCTTGAGGCAGGTAACAACTACAGAGATAACCACTTCACATGAAAGCCAGAACGCAGACAAAGCTAAGTCAATCATACCGAGTTTTCTAAGAGGTATAAAATTTTTCTAGGATTCCTTCCAGCAACTTTTTTTTTTTTTAAACATGTTCTAAACCCTGGTATTTTGTGATTGTGGCCTGCACAACCCCTAGCTATGACAATAAAGCCATATAGAAATCTATTGGTTTTTCACTTCAATCATTTTCAGTGTGAAACATAAATAAGTAAAATAAGTTTGAAGCATTATCCTTTGACAGATGGTGTTACCAATAATGAAGAAACTGAATTAGTTTCAAGTACTACTTCTCATTTAAGTAAACGCAAGATGCAATTACTTAGCACTCACTAAGTAGATAAATGTTGAATGCAGTATCCCAGGAAAATTTATTTTACACCAGACAGGCTATCAAAAATACAAACTGAACCACCGGTATAGCTTAACTGTGTCTTGAAGCATCAGCCACAAGGATTGATTGTAACTAATCTGACATTTACATTCAGAGACTGGCTAGAGCTGGTAAAGCTAATAATCCATACGTAGCATGTACATAGGAAGTACTGCTCTCCCTAGGAGTCTCAGTTAACAAGTCTGTTTATCAACTGAAACTCCAAGAAGCTGGGTACTGAATTCAGACCAATGACTTGCTCACTGTGCCAGGCTCTAAACCCCATACACTCTTTAACATCCCTCCTACATTGCCAGGAAGAGAAACACAGGTCAGATATACCAAATCCTAGAGCTACAGAAGAATCCAACATCTGCAGCCTCATAGATGCTCGTGAGTAGAGGCCTTGAAGTCAGATCTGTAGAGCCAGAATCCAGCTAGTAACATGCCACTCTTTTTGTCTCCCCCCAGATAACCCCACAGGCAAGCTGGCAGGAGTTGGACCATTTCTGGCTCTATATACATTGTTTATATTCAAAGAACTTCCTGTTCTCCCATGGGTGACTCTAGAGAATCACTGGCAGTTGTATGAGAAGTACCAAATTTCATCCAAAGCTCTTGAGCTTTATTGCAGAAATCATTGTCTCTATAAGCAACAACAGATCAGTTAACCTATTGACTATCTCTGTTTAAACATCAGTCTACAGCTATAAGAAACAGAGCTTGGGTTCTACTTTTTTCTTTTCTTGTTGCATATTTGGAACAAAGATGCTTTCCTGACAATTATGCATGTCAGGGAGGAAAAAAGGACCTAAAAATTAAGTTGATCTCTCATTGATTATACAGACGGTAAGTGTTTTTTTGGTTGGTTGGTTGTTGGGTTTGGTTTTTTTCATTTGTTACCAAGCATCTTCCTCACAGATTCAGGTGATAGGTAAGAGAGTAAAAAAACATTGAAGAAGTTGAAGATCTTTCAAGCATTCATAGTTGTTGGAAGCTAAGGAAAAAAGGCTTCATACCATGCAAAACAGGTTATACAGCTAATACGTTGGAAGATCACCTATTTTATCATGAACTGCATTAAGACAAGAGTTTTTTTAAAAAAAAAATCTAGTTCAAGCTTCAACACTTTTTTTCCTCCCTGCCTGCTTTTAAGAACAAGTAGTTTCACTAATACAGGTAGTCAGATATTCCCCATTTCAAAGAGGAATAACATAACTCAAGAACCAATTTGATTTTGTAAATCAATTTACCCTTACAGCCAGCTCAGATTGCTAAATAATACCAAACTAGAAGCACTATGGCAGTGCATACTACTCAACAAAAACTGCCTAAAGAAAGATAAATGTAAGTTGAGGGGAAAAAAGTAATCCCAATGAAAAAAAAAACCCACAAAATTTCCAACTCGAGAAGATTAAAAGCAAGGCTACATTTCAAAAAAAGCAAATCGCAAGAAGCAAATCAGAACTAATATTAAAGTCTTCTTCAAACAGGTCAGGGACAAGACGTCTGTCAGACAGCCTTTGAGGTACCCTGCAGACATGAGGACTTCGAGATACGCTGCAGAGACCTTGTCCTTCAAGGGCAGCTAAATGAATTCTTTGCATCAGTATTCGCAATGGATGGTGTCAGGAACAAGGAGGAGTATTTCTGTGCTTTTGCATGTGTAAATGTATGTGTGTGTAAAACACTGGAACATTCTGAATCTGACAGTATATACTATAGAGGTCAGAGAGAAGTTTGGCCAGATGAGCAGCAAGTTACCGAGACGAGGTAGCAGACTATTCAGGCATCCCAAAGAAACTCCAGGATCAGACACCTGAATTACTCCTGGAATTGCATAATCTATTCCACGAAACTCCTTTGTTTCTTGAGCACTGTAGAGTCAAGGCTGACACCAACTTTTAAATAACATACCCTGTGGAATTTTGCAGAGCTACGCAAATCAGTAACAATTGTGATTTAAAAAAAAAATTAAAATCACCTTTATCCAGGTATCCACTAATTCTATTTGAAAGCAATACATGGCTTTTATAAAATAAAGTCCCGACACACAAAACTAGGTGCTCTTTGGGGGAGAAGAAAAACTTATTTCTTAGTTCTACAACTAACCTGAGATTCATGGTTTTCCAGCTCTGCTACAGAAAAGGGCCTCACTCTCAAGAAGACTTTCAAAGGTTGATATGCCTGTTCATTAATTAAAAAAAAAATGCAGTTACAATGCCACTTTTTAAATAGAACACCCTCAAATCATAGCAGGATACATCTCTGGTGCAGTATTTCATATTTTATCTTACTGCCTCACTTTCTCTTTCCGTGTAAAGTTCAGACCCTAAGGTTTCATCTGCTTCTTTACCTCCTAATGTCCTTAAGTAACCCGTTTTTTGTCCACTCTCTCTCCCTACACGCTCAGTGTTCTTTTATGACAAAGCTAAGGCTTTGATTTTAAAAAAGCACACTATTGGACGTGTAAACTGCACTGCTTCCACCTTCTGGTCTCCCTCTGTATTGAATTCAAGTTGTATTTTCTAACAGCTGCTCTGCAGTACTGCACTTCCATTTTGTATAGAGCACGTTCGGTTAACAGAATGACACATCCTTAGCCTCAAGAGACCGCTTCATTATCACCACCCAGGCACTAGCCCCTCATCTTCCTCACAGTAACAACCACGAAACGGCTCTCCATTGCTAAGGTAAGCTTTTCCAGCCCATACCATTACATAAATGTCTCCCCATCCAGGTGAGGCAATAACAGGAGGAAAATTTTTAGAGGGATCCCAGCATTCCTTCCTTTCTCACAGAGCTTCAAAGTCTCTACTTTGGCAACTTGTTCATTCAGCACATGGATTTCCCAGAGGTCTCCACAGCCCTCCCATTCCCCAACACTCCACTAACCATGGAGAATTACATCACCTGAGGGAAGTCAATAAGGAAACCTACCATTCTAAAAAAGCAGAGATGGCTATACTATCTCCAAAAGTGTACCGCAGCACAGCATTATAGATTTTTAACTCCAAGCACCTAACAAGCTTTCCACAAGGATCTACATCCCTTTTTGGCTTACTAAAAAGAACAGTACAGTCACATTGCATTCAAAGCGCAATTACTGAAGTCCTTTACTTCCTTCTCAAAAGCTTCACACGATGCATCATGGAGCATTGACCACCTGCATTTGCTACTGGCTATGATTTATTTATAAGCAATGAGAAGTAAGTAGAAGAACCAAAACATCTTGGGGGCAGGGGAATAAAGCAGTTGTTACCAAAGAAATACTTGCCAGAATTAAAGCTTTAAAAAAAAAAAAAACATAATCAGAAAACGCATTACAAAATCAGTTCACACCTCCTGCTCCTCTGTATCAGGCAATACCGTTGACTCCATAGGTGAGGGCTTATCCGCTACATTCAGAAAAGAAACTGATTCCAACACATCAGATACTTCAGCAGAAACACAGCTTTTCCCCTCATCATCCATCGTTCTGTGCAAAGGAACTTGTAAGGGGGGGGAAATAAATAAATCCATCATTTCCTCACAGAACAGGCAAAAATACGGAACAAAACAGAGAAGGGGGTTGCTTGTATATAGAGAAACAGTTCTAAAGGAAAAAAGGTCTTTGAAAGAAGTTTGGGAGTACAAAGGAACCTTAAATAAACCACTGACAGATGGGTTATGTTAAGAAATAGGCAAGTGAGAGCACACTAACTGCCTCTCTTGGGCAGTACCCTCCTCTACCTGCAAGCGCTGGGCCACCGCCTGTAGCCCCCCTCCCTCCCCGCAAGGGCTCAACACCAGGGTCCCATCCACCAGGCCCTCACTCCCCGCCCTAAGCCCGGTGTGCCCTGCCTCGACCAACCGCCGGCCCAGGCAAGGCCCCGTTCCCCACACGGGACAGGAGGGACGGCGCAGGGGGGGAACCGGCCGGGCGCCACCACCGCCTCCTCAGCGCAACGGCCGCCGCCAACCGCCGCTACCTTGCCGCGCGCGAGAGCCCGCCAAGCACACACCGCCCACCCCGCTCCTAACGCCCGCCGCCGGCATTTGGGCGGGGGGAAGGCGGGCGCTGATTGGCCGAAGGGGAAGGAGCGGGCGGGGGGTGGCGTGTCTCCCTCCGGCCGGCAGGGGGCGCCCCCGCACAGCGCAAGGCAGCCGCGCCGCCGGCGGGACCGGGCCGGGGAAGGGGGGGGACGGGACATGGGGAGCCGGGCGCAGCGCGGGGGGGGGGGGGACGCA
>JAOXNO010000013.1:119215236-119233297 GCA_028565335.1 Limnodromus scolopaceus
CAACCAAAACTCTTGACCCTGCCAGAGGGTCACAATCCTTCTGCGGCTTTACCTTTAATGACATTGAGACAAGTGGGCAGATGAGGGACTCTTGAATTCCTCGAGTAAGAAAGCTCAAGCTTTGGCCACAGTTTTAGGTCTGAGCAAATACCAACAAGACCTCAAGGACCACACAACCACGTTTCCTCACTTCTGCTTAATTAGAATTCAGGTTGTCTCCTGTGCTTGAAGCAGAAGCAGCAACCCAGTCTCAAATGGATGAATTTGGGAGGTTGGACTAGATGACCTTTAAGGGACCTTTCCAACCCAAACTAATCTATGATTCTATGAAATGAAACCGCGTTCTTTTGTTTAACTCAGGGGTTTATGTCTTGTAGGTTTAAGAATTAATCATAGTTCCTTTAAGGATTAGTTTGCAGAAGACAAAAATCCACCACCAAGCTTGAGAGGCCTAAGTAGCAGCAATGAAAATGGCTGTTTTATTGCATTACCTATGAAGCTTACCTTTATTATTTATTACCTTTAATATTCAAACCTATGGAAATCTAAACCTACAAAGACAACTAGAGAGTTTCCCTGCAAGTCTAAAGAAAGAACTTGACAAATTCAACGTATTTACCACAAATTATAAAGTTTTCTAACCAACATCCTCAGGATCCTTTGTGAAAAAGCACGGGGCGAGGGGGGGGTGGAGCAGAGAAAAGCCAAGTAAGTTAATTGTTAGCTCAGACTTGGATAACAAAAACTAAGAATTGAAACCATGGTAATTTACCTAAACATCCATTTTAATGCTACTGCTTGTCTGGGCATAGACTAAGATTTCAGCCAACGTCAAATCCTTTATGGAAAATATGGTTTTAATAATTTAAGTGCTGCATGTCCATACAGTCACCAACCTCCAATGAAACCTCCAAGTTTCATCCTTCTGGTGTTTACAACTGGCATATTCTTCCTTAAACATCACACAGTCCTCTAACACAGCATTTTGGTTATGATCTCTGTTGTCCTCCTTCATGAAAATCCTCACACGGCTACTCAAGACTCTTGGCACGCACATAAAAAACAAACAGTGATGAAAATTTGTAAATCAGCTTTATTCAACGATGACCGTCATTTAGGCATCGGCAATAGTAACTTCAACTTCTACACCTGGTTCAATGCTGATGGAAGTGATCTGCTTCACGATCTCAGAAGGACTGTGTAAGTCAATGAGCCGCTTATGGATACGCATTTGGAAACGATCCCAGGTCTTGGAACCTTCCCCACAAGGCGTCTTCCTGGTAGTGATTCGCAGAGTCTGAGGAAAAACCATAAACACAGGGAATTATTCAGTTGATGCTCACAGAAGACAAATCTACCATCAAATGGGCCCACCTAAAAATACTGTATGGTATCCATATCATTGGAAAGTTACTTAAGATCTATTCTACTGATGTTAACACCCCTTCCCTACCTTCAATTTAAAATAATTAATGATTAAAACAAACTGAAGGACAGATGAGCCCCTTCCATGTTCGACATGTTTTGCACTGAACGGTTACCTCAAGTGTCAAAGCACTTTGTGAAGTCATTATCTCTTTACACTGGGTCACTCTCAATTTAGTAGTGCTGCTTTTCACCTCCACTTTTTTTTAAAAAAAAAAAAAGAATAAGATGTTTTACATGCACATTTGCAGAAAAACAAACTTTTAAGACAAGAAAAGTGTTAAGTACCTTGGTAGGCATGCGAACAGGTCCTTTCACCTTTAGGTTTTTTTCTTTAGCGCCTCTGATCAAGTCAGCACAGACTGGAAAAAAAAATACAAAACAGCTCAGATTTGCAAGTTGTTTTTTTTTTTTTTGCTTGTTTTCCTAAGTGAAGATTTCAAACAAGATGTTGGCTCAGAATAGCGTATGAAGTGATCATTGCCATTCATTTTAAGGGTTATCCTCATAGCCAACCACACACAGAAGTGGAAGCGTTACGTTGCGGCAAGCAAAAACATGTTACAACAGCAGGCAAAAGCCATTACTCCAAGTTTAAGCTCCATTTAAGCCGTTATCAGCCTGAAGATCCTGCATTAAACAGTGATTCCACAACACTTACATTATATGATTAAAACACTGGCAAAGCCAGTTCACAGATTCTCAGATTTGACAGAGTTGGAAGGGACCTCTAGAGATTAAATAATTTCTTAAAAGAATGTTAGACTTCTAAACTAAACTCTTCAAAAAAAGAAGAGTGACAAGATACCAATCAAGAAACCGGTGCCTTTCAGTTCTTACGCGTTCACGTAGCGACAACTGAAACGCCCACAAGAACTACAGGGAAGAAGCTGCACTCTCTGCAGTGAGTCATTACGACATGAAGTTTACAGCACGCTGAAAAACCCCAAACGCTAGCTTCCATTAAAAATTAAATCAGAATCTACTCATCAGCGTTAGGAAGCGCTTTGGGTTGACTTTGTTAGCCAAGTCACATACAGAACAGGCAAAGGTTAACATCTTTAATTACAATTGGGTTCGATACATTCTATTTCACAAGACATTATATCATATAGATCATTCACGACCTAACAAGCTACCTCAGTTGGGAAAGAAAAAAAAGCATCACTCACCCTTCTCCAGTGATTTTACGTTGCGACTTGTCAAAGTAATTCTAATGCGGTGAATTGCTACCTCTTGTTCCACAGGTGCTTTGCCAGTATCTTTAAACGCCTAAAACGTTGAAGTTGCAAATATCAGACACTCCAGTCAACACCAACACAGCCTCTTAAAACCAGACTTCTAGAGGGTAAAGAACCATTCAGCTATAGGTCTGTTTTATTCTGCTGACTGGATGACGTGCCCGAAGGGTACGGTGGCATGGATGAAATGGTGGGAACAGGAAAAGAGGGGTAAAAAGCCCTAACTGCTCTGAGGAAAAGCAGTTTTTCAGTGTCTAGCTGCAACTCAGGGTGGGAAACCGCAAGCATATCCCCCCCTGGTTTGCCTACATGCAGCAGGCTGTCCAGTCACGAATGCTCCTCGTCCTCAAAATTAAAACATATTTCACATCTCGTGTATCTTACAGCTTAATGGATTACATTATTTAGATACCAGAAAGAAAATCTTTCCTGTGAGGCTGGTGAGACACTGGAACAAGTTACCCAGAGAAGCTGTGGCTGCCCCATCCCTGGAGGTGTTCAAGGCCAGGCTGGATGGGGCTTTGAGCAACCTGGTCTGGTGGCCCCCCATGGCAGGGGGTCATGGCTCGATAATCTTTAAGGTCCCTTTCACCCCAAAGCATTCTATGGTTCTAAATAACAAAGATATGCACAAAACAGCAACAAGCTAACCGGCGAGAACAAACAGGGGCGCCCGGCCAGAAAGAGTAATTCGGCCGCTCGGGGGGCTGATTTCAAGAGCGCATTCAATTAAACGCTTGCAAGTAATTGGACATTAACGTGGAGCAAGTGAGCTGATGAAAACAAATAAAGGTGAAAATACGGAGGGAGGGAGAAAGGCCTTTAAAAAAAAAAAAAAAAAAAGGCGGCGGATGAAACATGGCGTTTCTCGCACTGAGGAGGCACCACCCGCCGTTCCAACTGCCGCGCCTGCCTCTCAGAAAAGCCGGTTTTTAGGGCAAAGGAGGGGTGAGGCCCGGCCGCCCCCCGCCCCCCCCCCCAACTCCAGGCTGGGCGCCTCTCCCCTCCGCTCGCCCTTCCCGGCCGCCGCGGGCCCCGCTCCCCACGGCCCAGCTCCCCGCCGCGGCCTGCTGAGGGCCGGCCGGTGCTGGAGAAGAAGGGGGAAAGAAGCCGGCCCCCAAGCTGGCTGTCAGGGGCTCCGGGAGCCACCCCGGCAGAGGGGATCCCTCAGGCACCTCCCCTTCCCGGCGCCGAGGCCCAGGCGGCGGGGCCGAGAGGCCGGCACCGGCGGGGCACACGCGGCCGCCCGGGCCTGGCGGGCACGCCACCGGGCCAGCACCCCCAGAAGCGGCGGCGGCGGCAGGGCCTCTCCCACCCCACCTCACCTCCCCAGCGCCCCCGGCCTCACCATGGCGGCAGCGGAGCCTTCCTGGCCGACTTATTCCCGGGCGAGGGGTGGCGCGGGGCCCAGCGAACAGCGGTGAGCCAGGAAGCGGCGGCGGCGGCAGGGGCAGAGGAGGGCGCGGTCGCGGCGGGGCGCTTATATAGGGCCAGCGGCGCCGCCTCCATCCGGGCGCTGCGGGACCTTTCACCCGGCGAGCCCGGGCCCGGAAGCGCCGGGGAGGAGAAGCCGGGGCTCCTGGGCGGCCCCGGCGGCGAGTAGAGGGGAGAAAGGGGCCGGGAGCGGCTCTGGCCGGGCTCGGCGGTGAGGGGCAGGGGCGAGCGGGCCGGGCTTGGCGGTCTGTGGGGGCTGCCGTGCCCCTGTCGCGGGCCGGGCTCAGTGCCGTTACCGGTGGACCGGCTTTCTCTCAGGGACAGTGCCGGGGTTGGGTATGGAAACGAGTCCTTATCGCTTCCAGGGGTAGTGAGCCCATTCCCTTCCCTTTTTCCTTTTCCCCCTTTTTTCTTCCTTTCCCCTATTTCCCCGCTTTTCTTTTTTTTATCTCTTTCCCTCTCTCTTTTTTTTTTATCTCTTTCCCTCTCTCTTTTTTTTTTTTATCTCTTTCCCTCTCTTTTTTTTTTCTTTAGTCTTTACTGAAAGTGGAGGTGAGCAGCAACATGAATTAAAACTGCTGGTTTCATTCATTCTTAAAACTTAAGAACCTAAATTCATTTTACTTCATTAAGTCCCTTTATTTAGTCAGATTAGGCATTGGAGGGATGGTGGTTTGTTTTTTTTTTTTCATGAAAACAGTCATTGATTTGGCCTGGACACTGATAACTGCCAGTCTCAGAACAAGCATTTTGCCTGTTTCTAGGTACATCGCTACTTGACAGATCTGTGGAACTAGAGAAGATGTTATATGTTATGAAATGATGGCCTATAGTAAAATCACTGTGATTATCTTTTAAAAAGGATATTTTAATTCTCGTTTGGGGTTTTGTCCAGTAATCACAGACATATATAATGCTGGCGAAACTACTGCCACTTTTGGAAGCTTAGTAGTTACTACAATTATTCAAAACAGCATGCTTGGTGTTTTAATATGAACTTACTTTCAGCTATCATACTGCACTTAATATATATATTTTTTTCCCCCCCTACCAAAGGTTTTATAGGTCTTCATGTGGTCATTAGACCTCACGTAATGGAGTAAACTTTTGTATGCCAGTTATTCCACCAATTTTAGACTTGTTTTGCGCTTGGGTCATTTGGACTTGCTCTTTAAATCTCTGGTTTACTGATAACTTCTTTGGACTAGATCCTGTACTCTGATAAAGCGGTTCCGATAAACATGGATACAGAAGTTGTCATCCCGTAGCTGCTTCCTGAAATGCAGCAATGCCTTTTGCCAATGGAGATCAGTTTTGATGAACAGAAGAATCTGCCTTGATGGTAGCCCTGTCTCTCTGGCCTCTTCCTCCCTGCAATAAAAGCAGCATTTAGTTCTAGTGGTTTGTTTTCTGAGCATTTAACAATTATATTAACAATTTTGAGCCCATGTGTACTCTGTTACCAGCTATTCCAGCTACTTGCTGAGGAAATTTTCTATCTAGAAGTGTTTTGTATTCATCTCTCTTAAATATATGACCTCACATTGATCATGCTGAAACACTTAATTGTCCAGTAATCCAGATGGTTCTCAATCAGCAATCTTGCTATGTTATTTACTTAGAGCTCTTATGGATGTCCTTAGTGAACTTTTATGTTCAGATAAAATATTGAATAAATTGCTGCCAAGAGCTAATTCCTGTGGGATTCAATTAGAAATGTGTTTGACTGATTCCTCATTGGTGACACAGACCTGTCACGTCAGTTCTAATTTACATACGATGAACTATGTGTGCATAACTGTGCCAATTACTCCGTGTCCTACTGAACAAGTCCATGTACGAATATGTTATATCAACGCTGTTCCTATTGTCTACCAAATGTATGCTGTGATTGCATGAGAAAAATGGTAAAGCTGAAAATATACCCTTCCCTTCATTTAAGCTGTGTAGTTTAAGTAGAATTTCCTCATTTTCCTATACCAATTTTCCTATACCAAATTTCCTCTTTTTCCTATACCAAGAAGTTTGTTATTTTTTTTTTTCCTCTGCGATTAATGCAAGGTTGACAGTAAGTTCCTGAATTTGTCCCTTTCTTACTTTTTTTTTTGTAGTATTGGCACCACCTCAGCTTTCTTTGAGATTTTTTTTTTTCTCCTGAGCTTCCCCAGATTTCTCAAAGCTTATGGAAAATCCACATTAACAGCACATGAGTCTCCTTTGCCAGCTCTTAAAATTCTTGGATGCAAGTGATCTGGAGCTGCTGATTTAAAAACCGCCTTCTTTTCCTATGTTTAAGGCTTTCCTTAGCTATTGTTAGAATTTTCTGATATACGTTGGTTTTTTTCCACAAATGTAGAACAGAAATTTATCTGAACTTCCTGCTTTCTCTGAAATACACTATATATAAAAAAATACTCTCATGTTATTCACATGAGTAAATAGCCATTGTAAACACAACTTTTTGCTTACCTTCTGAATATTTTGTCATTCTTAGCTTCTGATTCATATTTTGCATTCTGCCTGGTTTTCCTTTGGTTACATACTGGGTTTAATGTAGGTTTTTCTCCCCAGCTAATACCAACTTTAGTATTGAGGTTGTGAGTTTGGACTTACAATGCACTCTTGGCATATGCTTTTTAGATGAAGCTTCCAGGAGTGTTTTCCTCGTGTCACATAATTTAGAAGATAAATGATTAAGAAGCAAGACGTGCTTTTAACATGACTTAGTAGTCTTTGCCAGAAACAATTCAATACCTAATTTCGTGATTTATCACACAGAATTTTGTTCTGGCTACATTCATGACACTTCCTGACTTTATTTTATTTTTTATAGAATACTAAGGGGTTTTTTTATCCCTTTTTTTTGGTCAGTTTGACCTTCAGAAACAGTCCTGAGTAATGAACTGAATATTTTGTCTCCATATAGTTTCCATTAGCTTATAGTGAAACCAATTAGATTCAATTTATGCTTCCAAATTAGTAATTCAGTTCCTATTAATTAAATATGTATGTGTATGGAGTTAGGTTCTTGTCAGGTTTGTGGACGTTTGTTTAATTTTAGCCTGCTCATCTTTACTGTGTGCTAAACAAAGGGTCACCTGATTCTTTAGCTACTTAATGCCATTGCATTTCATCATCCTAAGTGTTGCCTGGGAAGGTTGGGGTTTTTCCCCCCGCCTCTGTGACAGGTTGAATTACACAGTTTTTTATCCAGAAAAGATGTCCCAATGTTCTACAAATCTGAATCCATGAAGTCTAGATGTCAACCGTCTGCCTTCCTTTGTTCATGTGTCAAAAAGGATCTTTGAGGAGATCTCGTAGATATTCTTGTAGTGCCCAAGCGGTCATAATTCAAGAGTAGATCCTGGTATGAATCTGCCTGTGTGACTGAAGCGTTAATTGAGTGAGCAGGTGCCTGCTGTCACTCAGCATCCTCTAAAATACTGCAATAACTTCTCAAAATGAAGGCTCGTTCTATCTTCTGGTGATGCACCTTCAGGTGGTTCAAAGGACAGGCATAGGCTTTGCAAGTTGGCTTGTGAACACCATTTAGTCATTTGAGTAGATTTATCCTGTTTATTTCACACAGGTGGCCTGTGGATGGTTTTGGCAGGGCTCACAGTAGCTTCCTTAAATCTGCTTTTGTTGTTTTTCATAGTGATTATTTGACGTGGGCAGGTCTCCGGGTTATGCCAGCCTCATGCCTCTAGACTTTGCTTTCAACGGTGGTTAACGTATCGCCAAAATACATTCCTGTTTACTTGAAAATCACTTCCATCTCCAAGGTCTTTGAGATCTGAACTCACTTTTAAAGGCTTCGTTTGAACTTCTGGTCATAAAACACCTGTGAAGCAGGATCACACTCACGGCTTCTCAGGAAATCATCAGTAGGTGGTGGAGCATCTGAACCAGTCAGCAGCAATCCAATGAAAGTTATTTTCAAGCCTTCTAAGAAAGGCTTCAGCATCTGCTTGGTCTCAGTTGTAGGTATCTGCTGATCCTCTTGTGTTAGCCTGAAGTTAGTTGTATCATGTCTCAGAACTCTCCTCCAACTTCTTTGCTCTGCAGTTAGCTGTTACCTGTTAAAATCCTTCTCTCCTCTCTGGGTTTTGAACATCTGTATTTACTGTTTCTACAGGTGCCTCACCTATTGAAACTTCCAGAAAGCCCACTGGAACTGAAAATGTGCCCTTTTTAAAGATTGATTTGTGTAGCTGGGTAGTTGCTAACTGGCAACTGATGTTCTCTGCAGGTAGCAGACGGACAGAACAGACAGTGCATCAGCACCGCTCTGCAGCTGGAGTTCTCATATTGTACCTTTTTAAATCTTCTAAATTTTCTTGCCAATTCCAGCATAAAACTCACCATATAAAAATGCAACACCCCCCCCCCTCAAAATATTAGGCTGCCTTTCCCTTAAAAATGCCTCATGCAAGCTTGGAAAGAGAGCAATTGTGCTTCGATGGAGTCCTTTACTGTTGACAAATATTCATTGTTAAAGAGACTTTTTCAAGTGGGTGGCATGAACTTCATAGTTATCACCACAAGCTCTTTCCTTCTAAATATGTACTTTACACCTGACAGATAATACACTTGCCTTCTAATATCAGTGACCTGGACAGAGCAAAACTTCTCCCCTGTCAGCCTGTTTCGCCTTGTTCTTTTGACACAAATCCCAGTGACAAAAAACACGTAGCTGCTAATACGTCAGAGCATTTCTAGTGACACCGAATCTGCGATAGATCGCTGCGGTATCTCTTTGAACACTCGGGATTGAAGCAGGATTGTACATCTGGGCTGCTTTCGGGAGGATATTGTTTGAATTTTTCCTCCTCTGGTTCAATCTTAAGATTTTTTTTCAGATTGATGAATTATATCTTCTCTGCTTGTCTGGAAGAATGTTTATTGCCTCTCCACTCCTTGCTGTGCAGATGTGATGCTTCTGTCAAATTTGTAATAAAGAAACAGCAGCTTTTTGCAGAGACTCTGCGCAACTCACACGGTCTTGACAGCATCAAGGTGGTTTATTGATTATCAACATGTAATTTGCCGGTAATCAGTGAACTATATATTGTGGATCCCTATCAGCAACACAACAGAAATCACAGTATTAGATGCTGACAAAGTGTTTGTAAGCACCTACAAATTTCTTACACACCCTTCTACAACTGATCCCACTGGGCTCCCCAGTTCAAGAGGGACAGGGAACTACTGGAAAGCGTCCAGCGTAGGACAACAAAGATGATTAAGGGCTTGGAGCATCTTCCTTATGAGGAAAGGCTGAGAGAGCTGGGACTCTTTAGCCTGGAGAAGAGAAGACTGAGGGGAGACCTTATTAATGCTTATAAGTATCTAAAGGGGGGGTTTGAAGGATGATGGAGCTGGACTCTTTCCAGTGGTTCCCAGTGACAGGACGAGGGGCAACGGGCACAAGCTGGAACATAGGAATTTCCACTCAAATCACACACACACACACACACACACACACACACACAATCACCTAGGTTGGAAGGGACCTTTTAAGATCATCTAGTCCAACCAATGCAAAAAAAAAAAAGGAAAATAAACAAACAAACAAACAAAAAAATACAGCGAGGGTGACAGAGCCCTGGAACAGGCTGCCCAGGGAGGTTGTGGAGTCCCCTTCTCTGGAGATCACAAGACCCACCTGGATGCAGTCCTGAGTGATGTGCTCTGGGCAATCCTGCTTTGGCAGGGGAGTTGGACTAGATGATCTCTAGAAGCTCCCTTCCAACTCCAACAATTCCGTGATTCACTCAGTTCTATATGGACATCCCCTCTCTTGGGAGAAGTGTGGGTTACAAATACAGGGAGTGCAGATTCCTCTGTTTCCAAGTCCTTCTTGTGAAAGATGTGGGCACTCGTACCTGTGCAGCTAATCCAACTGCTGGTGGAAGTGTACCCCATGAGTTCCCATACACGCTCCGGAGAGAGGGGTCCCTCATCCTGTCAGCCCCCCAGCCCATACAGGAGTGCAGTGACAGCCACTTACCATGTCTGACGGGGAGAATGATGTCCTGCGAAACCATGGTGCCTGCTCCTCTGGTACCGCTTTCCCATCCCAAGATTTCCTCCAACAGTCACAAATTCTCATGCTTCTTTCCAAGCTACCATCTTTTCTCAAAAGGCTCTTGGTCATCTAATCCCCTGGTTACTGTTTAATCTGGGTGATCATTGTCTTAAGCGAGCTTTGTTATTGTTGATATCTTCTTAGCGTTATCAGGTTTTGGGGAAACATCCTCTCAGAACATGTCGATTTGGGTATTTTGTTCTCACACACTATTTACACTCGCATTCCTACTGTACCATCTGTTGTTATCCAGGCCACGGTACCAAGAGGGGGGGAACACAATTCCTGGGCAAAAAAATCCCCAGCACCAGTCTGGTGAAAGCAGAACTGGTGGGCATAGAAACAAAACCTCTATTTTTGCATCCAGTTTTCATTTTGGAAATCGCCTTGGCAGACTTCATGCGAGGAAAGGTTCATCAAGTATAAAAATAATGTATTCCAAAACTCCACAAATCTCTCCAATCCAGATTTGGCCACTTGAGGCAGCACCGCTCAGCACTGGTTTTCGTGATCTGTGTTACTTGTGACAAAACGGACAGTTGAGGAAGACTGCGATCGTTCGTAGCACTTGTTGAGAAGTGGCATCTGCTCAAACAATATCCACGGGCGTCTCTGAACGCGGAACCATTTTAACAACGGAATTGGCAATGGCTCCCGGGATGCAGGCTGGTTTGCTGCACTTAACTCACTGGCTTCTGGATGGACGCGTTGTCCCGGGAGTGTTTGGGAGCTAGCGGTACACGCTGGCGCGTACCAACTCCTGCCACACTGTCCTAATAAAGATTTCGGAGCTCTCTCCTCTCCTCTCCTTACGTCTCCCTCTGGCAAAGACTTTGTGCGAAGCTACCAGCAGCAGGGTGTCTGCCTGGTTGGATGTCTGTCCTTGAGGAAGAAAACGCCGGTTAATTTTACAGCAATTATGTTTACCAATATATGTAGTCCACATATATTTTTGCCTACTGTTTAAGAGCCCAGTTACAAAGTCACAGAT
This sequence comes from Limnodromus scolopaceus, assembly GCA_028565335.1. Lineage (NCBI taxonomy): Eukaryota > Metazoa > Chordata > Aves > Charadriiformes > Scolopacidae > Limnodromus > Limnodromus scolopaceus. The sequence continues at coordinate 119,226,419 of JAOXNO010000013.1, forward strand.
CGCATTTTCCTATTTTTTCCTTCCAAAGAGCAGTTTAATCTAATCTAATTCTTTGGCGAGACAGAGGAGGAGGGAATTGCTTCACGGTGCTTGTGCTGCGCCTCTATCATGGAGCAGGGATAATCTAAGGAATGATCCTGACCTCACACTGCCTTACAGCAAGAGGAAAAACTTCTCTTCATATAGAATGCATCGCTGCATCTGAGGTTTTTTTGGTTTTTTTTTCCTTGAGAAGTTTTTCCTCGAGAAGTTTTTTCCTCATCCCTTTAAGATTAGTTTCTTCTTTGTTAAATCCTTCATCCAATTGGTTTTCAGATGATGAACAAGCACAAAATTTAGCAATTGCCGTCTACAGGTGATGATGAGATTTAAAGCAAGGGGGTATCGCCATCTTGATAGTACAGGGCTATTAGAGCAGGATATTGGTCGCGTCTGACAGTTGTATCTAGATTACATCCAGGTGTCAAAGTGATTTCTGTGGGACTTGCAAAGAGACGCCCTTCCCAGCCCTGGCACCTGTAAAGAAAGAGAGTAATGCTTCTCCTGTCGTGACCCGACCCTCTGTGAACAAGCCAAGTTAAATTACTCAAAACCTGACAGAAACAGGAACAATAACATAAAACTTAGGACCTGGAACTAAAGGAGATACTGTGGTGTTCAAGATGTGTTTAGAAAGAGGAATTATTAGCCACCGAGGAAATCACTACACTGTGATTGTTCAGAACAGCTGGTCGGATCCACGACGTAACATGAAAGTGATCCAAGAGGCATCAAATATTAAGAAGTTTTGGTTTCAAAGGGTTTGCTAACTTCTCCAAAAAGCTAACGTGGCAAAGAGGCAGCTGCAGCTTACTACGGGGAGATTACGAGGTTGCGGGAGGGGGGCAGGAGCAACAACCGTGGAGTCTGTAATGGCATTTCATAGAAGCCCCAGCAGTTCTGTTGAAGAGAACAACTTACAGGAGGGTACAGCAAGTCTATTCAACTTGTCTTTCCCCTAAATACCCGGCAGAAGTCCCTACTTTGCTTGTAATGAAAACAGGGCATGTACCTGAGCTTTCACACCAGTTTATAAAGCATCATCGTTGCAAATATGGGATATGGTTTGGTTTCTCTCCCAGGACATAACAGAATAGTCTTTTCCTCCTGCAACAATCACTTAAATCTCGTAAGAGCAACTATATGTAGATGCACGGGATCGCCCTTCCAACATTCCTACCTCTGTGCACAGTGAAAACTCTGGCAACGGGTTTTCCAGATGCAGATCAAGGGGAGCAGTATTGTCCACTGGTTTAAAACTGAGGAAAAGATAGAATTGGCTCTTAAGAGGGTTGTGGTCAAGCATTCGTTTTTTAGGCAAATCAAATTAATTATTACGGTATACACAGAAGGAGGTTTTGAGGATGGTAGCCAAGTCCCCTAAAAAAATGACAAGAAATATTAATACTTGAAATTTTTTCAGCATTATGGTCTCATGTTTTTCTTTTAAGAACAAAATATGTATATTACAATATAATTTTCAATAATTATGAATATTGGAAGATGTTTCTGAGAGCAGCCAGCAGGTACTTTGTTCTATCAATGCCCCTTTCCTGCACCTTCGAGCAGGTGTGTTTCATATTTGAGAGTCCCTTACGTGTTCAGAGGAAGAGCTGCTTCTCATACACTCCTGTGAAATGTCCCTGGTGTGAGGGAGAGCCCACCGCTTTGTTCTGGCAGGCAGAACAATTGCTTATGCCAATACCTAGGGATTGAGTTTCCTCCTTAAAAAAATAACTAACACACCTTTGATACAGAAAACTGAGATTTTAACTCTTAAAATCTGTATATAAAAGAAATTTCATTTCCAATGAAGAAGCCACCATTACTTGTGTAGTACTATACGTTGCGAAGATAATTTCTACTATTAAAGTGTAGCACTAAGTAATCATCACCATAATTAGCATCCAGTGCAATCATCAAGAAAAGGAAGAAAAAACCTCACAGACAGTGTGGGGGCTGGTAATGGTTTGCAGAGCAATTAAAATGAGCCAGTTTTTCATTTTGATGGGTTTTGGGGGGTGCTGGTGCTGGGAGCGAGGAGAAAGCTGTGCTTTTAACCAGGAACCACTACAACCTGGTGGTGACGGGTGACGGCTCCGAGCTGAAGCGGTGGCCCTGTCTCGTTTTAAGCACTAGTTCCAGACCCTTAGTGTAAGTCATGCGGGGTCCTGCCAGGCCAGCGGACAGGTAGCTCCAGCACACAATACAGAAACAGATTCACTTGTAGCAGATGGGTTCGGGTTTGGGGGTGTCTCCCCTCGCCCTGTTTCTGGCTGGTCTCGCTGCCTCTCCCAGCCACCCCCCTCGTCTCCCGGTGCCAACGGCTCTTCCGTGCCACCCTTGCTGCGATGGCTCAGGCAGTGCTAGTTTTTGTGGTTAGGATGCTTTTTCAAATGCTGTTTGCAATTCAATACACGACTTTTTAAACTAACTATGCAAGCAAGAAAACATTTTTTTAAGAAATTTTAAAAATCTATTTCCTCTGAAATTCGGTCATTGACAGGCATGATTAATTCAATTTTAAGAATATTCTTTTTCTCCCCTATAAATTAGAAAACATGTAATAGCAATCATTTCACCCCCCCAAAGCTATACAAGGACTGACAACTTTAAGGGAGGTCTGGAGAAGTTCTGTCACCTTCTACACAAAGAGAAATTCGGGTGACATTCATCTACTGGCCTGCCGGTCCAATGATACACTCCTTCAAAAGCCTCCTGTGTGGCTTTTGTGTTATCTGAAAAGCATTTTAATGGAATTATTAGATAAGAGAGTAACAAGGATACGGACAAAGTATATGATATATCTCTTAATTTATTGTATTATATACTATTGACTACTATTTGAAAAAAAAAATCCAGCCTCCCCAGCCTATCAGTTCCCGTATTTACTCTCAGCTTTTTCACTAGCTCTGTTCAGGCGCAACTTTCTATACTCGTCTCTGGGGCCAGCTTCACTTGGGCCATATCTGAATCGAAGCCCTTTCACCATTTTTTAAGCAAGTGGTGGAGAAAAACACATGGCTTGGAAATAAAACTGGTTTTCCTTCCGCCTTTTTTTTTTTTGGCGGGGGGGGAAAGGAGGGGAGAAACTTAAAAAGAGCTGGACATTTACGCTTCCAATCCACAGCCTACTTTGCTCTTTGTAGCCTGGCACGTGTGCAGTCAAATATTTATTAAGTTATGAATTACTGTATTATCCCAGGTGCCCTGCGAAGGCACATGCCATCACCTCCCTGCTCTGCTGAACACTCGGGCCATTGAACTTCAGGCTGGGTGGGGAGCGAAACTCAGGCTCCTGCCCCAAGAAGTCCAAGGGCGGATGGTGCCTCTACTATCAGATCGTCCCATGGCATCCTTAGCTGATGGCAGACTGGGATAGATGCCAGTAGGCTTTTTTGTTGTTGTTGTTGTTGTTGTTTTGTTCCGTTTTCCTTCTTTAACTGGTTTTTAAGGCTTTTCATTTGACAGGCAGACAAATATTTGGCAGCTGGGTTAACTGAAGCATAGAAAGAGGCTCTTTGAGCACTGCATTAAGGTATTTGCAGCAGATAAAAGGATAAAATAAAGTAATACGTTCAAAGTACAGTTAATTTGAAAAATAACCATCTGTTTTCTACCCCTATTTTCATCTTTGCTCTAGTGGATGAATTTATAAACACAGATGCTGATGCTTCAAAATTTGATACACATGTCAAATACACCATCCACCTAAGTCCCATTGAATTTACACATTTAAGGTATATTCTATAAAACATTTTTTTGCTTTGTTTTCTTCACTGCAGGCATATCTTACCACAGAATACAGAAGCAACTCATACATCTTCACACTTACATCTTCATGCTTCCCATCCTACCTGCTGTATTGAGGATGTGCCCACCTCCAAGTGATATCGTGTTTTTATCAGCTGAAGGTAGTGTTGTTCTCTCTTTCTTTCTGGGTTGAGATAAAGCATGACACCCCCAAAAGAGGAAAAAAACCAAAAAAGAATATGAAGTAAGTGAGCACAGAAGAAGGAAAGAGAAGCAAAAAACAGAACAAGCCAGGAGCAGGGTTACAGAGGCTCCTGGTTGATAGGAATCTAGAGGCTTTGTCAAGGAGAAACAGGTAACTGTTCCCCATTTAATTATCAAATATGTTTAACTGTAATACTCCCACCCCCAAATACAGAGAATAGCATCAGAATTGTAGCTTATGCTTACTTTTTTTTTTTTTAAACTGATTATGAAATATCTGTTGATATTTCTATTTGGGAACGAAAGAATAATAAAATTACTCTTCCATGCTTTTTCTTTTCCTCCTTTCTCATTCTTCCTAGGAATGGTTCATTGCAATTGCATACTTCCCGTGCTTCTAGCCGTCTTTTCTTGTCTTTCTTATAATCACCTGACTGCTAAAGTTCACGGAATTTAAGAGAGCACGTGGAAATTGCATTTCATTTTGAAGAAAAACGTGAAAAAATTTAATTTGGACCTAAAACCATTTCAGCACTAACTAGTATTGGGTCTTGTTTGGGGGTTCAGTTTGAATGAGATAAAATTACATAAAATCTCTTTTTTAACTGTGTCCTGTCAAGTTTTGCACATGTGCCCATTTGAGAGAAAAGAGGAGACACGGGGGAGGTTGGGGGCGGTGGATCACATTAGTTATAAAATAAAGAAAAAAGGCCAGAATTAGAACTTTTAATTCATGCTTTCCCTTAGTGGACAATGCTATCTGTATAACCAAGAAAGCATAAAATATAACACTCTAATATGGTTAATATGTCCAGAGCCATCCTTCTTGATGACTAGACATGAGAATGCAAGCACTTTATAGTATCTTTATGTGTACCTTATATATATTATATATATATTATTATATATATATTGTATATATGTACTTTCTGAAATTAGTAAATGCAGCCAGATTGATAGTTATATAGTGGGAGACTGGTGAGAACCAGCTGAAGTTCCCATGCAGGTTGTGGTTACCGCAGACTGCTATGAGGCAGGAGTTAACCCACCTGGGTTTGAATGGGTAGCTCTCAGTGCTGCAGGTGTTTGAAAGGCAGCTTGTGCTACTTATGAACAGAGAACATAAAACAAAACCAAAAAAAACCCCAACAGCTCACCTTGAGAAAATGGCATCTCAGCGTCCCAGAAATGGCACTGAAGTTGCTGCTATTAAAAAACCCAAACCTAAATAGAATAGTTTAGTTTCCAAGGCAAATAATTATATCAAGCTGTGGAACTTGGCTGATAGTAAGATGGGAGAGATTTGACAAATAAGGCTTCATTCCTTCCTAAAAGCACAGTCAAGATGCATGGTTGCTTTTATTTGAGCAGGTCCAGCTTGTTCTTGGCATCGGATAACTCATGCCCTGAGTCAAGCAATACCTGGCTGGTGGAGGGCTGGAGGGCACAGTCCAAAGACATATTACGGTACCACTGCGCCCAGACTTACACTGCATCATCTGAATCTGTCCAACACTGGATCCCATGCTTCCAAATTTACTAGACCCTACAGAACCAACCGAGACATGAGTGCTAGTTCAGCCTTTCCAACTCATTAGGCTTTTATATATACCCTGCCCAAGCATTTAGTCCACAGAAATAAAAAAGTGATGTCCCTTTTTATGTTTGGTTGGCTGGATGATTGGGGCAGCCGTACTAAAGATCCTCAGCGCTGGCTTCACAAGTGTTTCATGCTCAGAAAGCACCACAAGATGTTGATGAACTACAGTTACCTGGTTGTAGCGCTTTCTCCAGGTCTTCAATAAACCTTCAGTTTAGGCTGATCATCAGTTCCAGGAATGAAGACAATAAATAAACTAGGTATGAGTCCATGTCTTGTCCATTTATCCATGTCTTGCTAAACACCTGGACCTGTGCTGCATACATCTGTATGGGGAAGGAGAGCGAAAGTACAAAACCAACTTCTAGAGAGATTTGGGGGAAAACTCGGATGAACAGAAGCCCATAAGAGTTGTAACACAATTGTTTGAACTTCTCTGCTAGCATCATGTGCCTTCTGCTAACATTCGATATGGAGGTGTGCAAGTGAGACAAAGTTGAAGAGCAATGTGCAGCTGCACTCATTTATGAGCCTTTATGTCAGCTCTAGAAGAAAGAAGGCATCTTTTAAAAACCTGAAGCTGTGTCCAGATGAAGAAAATGGAAAGGCTAAAACTTTGGTGGATTAAATATAAAAACAGATGGAAAAAAACTTCAAAGAACTAACATAACTTCATAATTTCTAATTTTCAGAATATCAAGAAACAAGAAATTTGTCAAGCCTTTCTGGTAGATCTACTGAAGTCAGGTTTTTAAAAGAAAAAAAAACAAAACAAAAAACCCTAATCATTGAAACTTGATCCCCACCAAGATGACAAAGCCATTGCAAAGAATCAAGGTGTGTTCCTTGCATGTATGTTGTGCCTGGAGAAAATACAAAATAGGCTTATAGTTTCTACTGTATTTCTATATTTTTTGTAGGAGAACTCAGGAGCTGTCTGAAATTCAAGCATCTATAAGTGTTATTACACTTGCAGAATTTTTGTGGTTGGAAGGGACCTCTGGAGATCGTCTAGTCCACTCCACTCTTCAGTGCAGGGTCAACTAGAACAGCTTGCTCAGTACCGTGTCCAGTTGGGTTCTGAATTTCTCCAAGGATGAAGACTCCCCAGCCTCTCTGGACAACCTGTTTCAGTGTTTGACCACCCTCACAGTAAAACTGTGTAAAAAAAATACTGTTTTCTCTAGTATTTAAATGGAGTTTTCCGCCCTTCAGTTTCTGTCCGTCACATCTTGCCCTGTCACTGGGCACCACTGGAGAAAAGGCTGGCACCATCTTTGCTG
>JAOXNO010000013.1:119241411-119267319 GCA_028565335.1 Limnodromus scolopaceus
ACCTGGTCTGGTGGGAGGTGTCCCTGCCCATGGCAGGGGGGTTGGAACTCGATGATCTTTAAGGTCCCTTCCAACCCCAAGCATTCTATGATTCTATGATTCCGAGGGGGCACTGTAAAATATCAGATGCTGCCCTAAGTTACAGAGTATTAAACCTGCCTGATTTAAATGGGTCATGCAGTTTAAGTGCTTTGTTACGTGATTTGCATTAGTGAATAAGAAGATGATTCTTGTAAAAATACTGCTGAAGAAAAATACGCCTAAGCTGAAGAGAGCACGTAAACTATTGGGCAGTTCTGGGCTTTACTGGTTAAGGAACCAGGCACTGACAGGGTAAGAGGAGACAATTTTTAGGGGAGGGCAGATTTCAGTGAGTTTGGGGGTTTAGCCTGTGTTTATTTGTCATTAATGTTTGAAATTTCATATTTCTATGTCGGAGCTCGGATGTTGCTCATTTACGGCATGCCCCCTTAACCGTACAGAGTCTGTCTTTTACTTTTGTTTTCAAATAAGTACTTGTGAGCAAACCTGAAGGTTTCCCCAGGTGGGAAACAATTTCCCACAAAGGCAGTGGCCAGAGCTGAGCTTAATTTCAGAGGCACAGCCCCCAGAGCCCGTCTGCTGGAGCTGTATCTCATCCTACACAAGGAGAGCTGACAAACACCTTCCTCGGGGCAGTCTGTGCGCCCCCCAGATAAAAACTGCTGTCGCTCGTAGATTAATCACGTATTTGGAAGAAACTCTTCCAACTCGCCTGGGGAACCACACACGCCGTGTTGAGGAGGAGATACCTTTACAAATTGCATGATTCATTGTGGGCTTGTAAAACAGGAAGACTTTTAAACTTTTTGAAGTAAACCAAACCCAAATAAAACCAATTTCTCCACTTATCCAGGGTTGACTGCTACCCTCCCACGCACACATATATGTACACATACGTACATCTACAGGTAGACACATACTTACATATACACACACACACACATATACAAATTTAAGCAATGCACTGGTTTTCAGAAACTGACTATTCAGGTTCTCCGCGTTATTTTACACACGTGAAGCAGAGATGTGACCGATTTATATGAAATAACTAAACCATTCTTCTTCTTCGTACATTGCGGTTCAGCGCAACGGTGAAAATCAGTGCCACGGGCAAACTACCAAGGATCAATCAGAATGATTTCCAGCCCAGCCCCAGCACGCATTCCTATAATCCTGCTTTCAGAGGGCCTGATGTCTCCTCAGTCCCCTCCGAGGCACACTAGCTTTGCAGCTGCTGCTTTCATGACACAGATGTCCCCGAAGGAGACGAGGCTGTGGGATGACGAGGACAATGAAGAACACAACTGTTAATTATATTTTTCAAAACTGACCTGTTCCTCTGAAAATGTTCCTTTCTTGAGGACGCACAGAACCTTTACAACAATTAAATACGGTTACATAAAAATAAAAATACCGGGCAAGATGTTAAACCTTTATTGGGAGTAGAGAAAGTTTATACTGAGTTACCTGGGATACAGCACGCGAGCAGGAACTTGGACCTCCATTCTCCTGCGGGGCTCTGCCATTTTCCCCACCGCTATCTCCACCCTTGTTCAAAACACAGGAACGCGGCGCTGCCGTTTGTGTCCTGAAGGCCCCGGCTCACCACGATAAGCAGCAGTGAATCCTCCAGTGGACTCCTCAGACTCCTAAGCACAGGCTCTACCTTGTAACAGAGCTTTTATCTCGCTGCCCTGCTGCTGCCTGCTCGCGACGGCCAACCCCCGCTGCGCCACCCACGGCCACCGCCGCTTGGGAACACCTTAATTTCGGCCCGATTTAATGCAACATTTTGATTTGCAAAGCGGGGAAGCCAACAGCACGGAGCTGCTCAGTTCTTGCTAGTCCAGCGGCGGCCCGGGGTCTGTTTTGGGTTTCTCAGTAAAAAACCAACACGCTTTATCCTAGGGCATGCTTATGTGTGGGAAGGAAAAGGAGAGAGAAGGGGGAAACCAGAATAGTCTTTCTCTCCCACTCCTGGAGGACAGCGAGACCAGGTGCAGAAGATACTGAAGGACTACTTTTCCGTACTGTGTTATGCAGGTTTTGGAAAGGGGCGGTTACAGGAGAGAGTGAAGGGAGGATGCTCGTGGCTCTGAATTTAACAAGGAAAGCTCTGGAGGGATTGCACCAAGAGATCTCTGGATAGAACATAGACACCATCCATGCAATCACGTTCCACTTACTCCAGGGGCTGACGGAGTTTCTAGAAGGTGTCTCTTTGCAAGGAGAGCGTGTCCATTCAGTAACGGTGGGTGAGACTGACTGTGACAGTGACACAACAGGGCGGTTTTCTCTCGGGCGGGGGGCGCAGGGAGGAGAAGAAATGGTTTTGCAGAGTATTTCACATCACAGAGCAGATACCCCTAGAGCTTTTGACTCTCAATGTAACGAGGCCAACCCCCTCCAGCCAGTTAGAAACCTGTGACACAGGAGTGACGTCAGCTCAGAGGAAAGGGGTAGGGATCGCAAGAACGGAAAAATATCTGCGTATGGAGAAGGTGAAAGCCAACAACTCTCTGTAACAACCATTTCTCTCGGACCTGGCTACAGCAAGAAATCTAAAAAAGTCAAGACTTGGAAAAGAGAGGAACCCAAAAGCAGGAAAACACAGACAAGGCTGAGGATGTTAACAAAGTACGTTCTGAAGAACAACAAAAAGGGAAATGCTAGTATTTTACTTTCCCGGCAAACAGTCTGTGCCAGGGAACAACTTTCTGCGGCTGTGGGCTGGCTGCTCGTCCGGCTGCGCGGCACCTCTTCCCCCCCGGGCATCACCGTCAGGCTGCTTCGGCAGGGTCACAGGCGGACAGGAGGTCTACGGGATCAAAGCAACGGAGTTTCTCCTGGAAATATTTCAGAGAGACAAGCCCCACACCGTGCCCGGCACACGCCGCACCCTTCCAGGTTATCCTGCAAACTCTTTAACGCAACGGGTGTAAATGACTTGCCTTAATCTGAGACGACGGGAGAGCCTCTCACCCACGTCTCCCAGAGGAGCGGTCCCACCACGGAAGCCCCAGACTCACCTTCCAGTGTCTCACAGCCCTCCAGAGCGCAATTCCATGGCAAACCCAACTGCTGCTTCTGCTCACATCTGTCTTGCCACACACACAGTAGCGTCATCCAATTTGTTCCTCGGTGAAATCACGAAACGCAGATACTTATGCTTTAAGATTTTTTTTTTCTGCAAAACTGACATTTTACTGGTCATAAATTAGCAAGACAGTTACACCTTTGCAAACTCAGAAGAGCTACACCCAGCAAAACCGGATGCGCTCTGTAATTAATCTCAAACATGCAGATCAAGGTTATCTATTGAAATGCCAGGCGTAATTTATTCATTAACTAAAACCATTCTGTAATTTTATTGATATATTTTGTGGAGTTCACATATTTTTGTACAGCAAACATAACACTGTAGGCCACAAGAAGCTGCAGCACTATTGTTTAATAGCAGCAAGGTATATTTTATAATCAGGGTATGTGGACAATAAATAGTCTGTTTCTTTGGATGTGAATGTTTAAAATGAAGTTCTGCTGCAGCTTCATAATGTGATTGCTATTTTACAGAGCTTATACACAAAAATATATATGCAATCTTTTTGTCTATATTTTATACAAATACAACAGTAGTTTGTGAATACATTTTAAAGTACATATACATGATAAGCAACTCAATTTCCCATATCACAGGATAGCAAATTTTAAATGCAAGAAACATATACAAATTCAGTCTGGAATGCAGGGTTTTCTGTGATCTGTTTTTGTTTTTTTTTTTCCCCTCTATTTTTGACTCAAAACTTTTATCATAAAAACATTTTAGCATACAAGTCCAAACAATTTTTCCACTAGCTAAAAATATAATTTCAGCAATTCGAGTCAGGTTTGGGTGTGTCATCATTCCCCAATAAACTTTTCCCAGTTTTTGTCTAAATTCAAAGGCTTTTAGTAACATATAGTATGTTCTTCACTCCACACCATATAAAAAGCCCACATTTAATTTTAACTAGCAGTCACCTATTTTTATGAACAAGAGCTGGGCTTGTCAGCGTTTGAATTTGCATGTCCAAAATTTTACTTTTGCAAGTGCATATGAATACATTGTGGTGTTGCACAAAGTTCATTAATGACAAATTAAGTCACAGTATAAAAATATATCATACAACTATAGGTCTTGTATAGTCCTTTTTTTTTTTTTTTTTTTTTTTTTTTTCTCTCTATGGGTAAAAATACATCTGAATGAGACAGGGAGGTTTGTAGCACCATGAGAGGAGTTGTATCCCAAGTTACATTAGCAGCATGATCCAATATAACAATATTGCAGGAGTGTTTCTGAGGAGATAAACATTCACTCTGGTTCAACTGTACCACTGAAGCTTATACTGAAAAAGTGTTTACATATGATTAGCAATAGTTCTGTGTCACTTCCAGGGCTAGATAACTGTTATCAAAAGACACTGCCTTCCAACAAAAGTAAGACACCCTTATTGCATAAAAAGCTTTGGGACTACCCAAACACATTTTGAACTCCCGTGGCGTTCTCTGTAGGTTGAGGGAGACGCCAAGGAGGCTGTGGTTTTTAGTTGTGCACTGGGAGGATGCAGGACGGGCAGCTAAGCCTACAGGGTTTACTACATACCGGGTGAGTACATTGACTTCAGAGGCTTATCTATAGACTGAGAAGAATACAGGATGAGCTGCTAAACCAGTGTATGAGACAGACATAACGAAGGATGCAGTCCTGCTCCCCTCGACCTTTATGGATGCAGGATCAGGCCCTAAGTTAACTTCAGACAGCAGCATAGCGATGATAGGATATGACTTAAAAGACAAAGTAAATCTGTATCAAATACTGCATGTTAAACATATTTGCCATAGTTTACCATCCAGAACTCCAGAGGACACAGTTTGCAATTGGCGAGGACAAACTCCTAATTCTTTTTTTTTTTTTTTTTTTTTGACTGGTATTCAAAATGGCAGTAGAAGACAGTGTAGTTTGAAACATGTAAACCTAGTAAAAACCATTGTAAAACCCTTAAGAAAGACACACTGGTTCTGTGCAATATAGCAAATTGATAAGAAAACACTGTAAAAATGTACCTGTTTAAAATTACAATGTCTACCATTTTGTACACAAAGCATTATACCAAAGGCCTACATATATGTAATCTAATGGCACTTGAAACAAATTATAATAAAAGGTTTTATAATAAAAAGCATAACCTGTAAGAAATTTTCTTAAAAGGTTTAGGTTTTCTTTTTGAAAGTGCTATATCTTGTAATATGTGTAACATAGAGGTTGACCAAGCTTTATTTTAAAAAATATTGGCCTATAATACATGTTTAGCTCACTAGGCAAATGATCCTGAAAATATGTACTCTTAACATTCATTATTAGCTTAATAAAGCAATCAGCTCTGGCTCATGTTTCAGTCAGTATATGGTTTTTAAAAACCGCTACTGCCAAATTAACAATAAATCACTCTATTCCACAATTTACTACTAAATAAAGCACAAGCAACAAGTACACAAAAATATATATATTTAAAAAAAAAAACAAAAAAAAAAAACCCAAAACAAAACAAACCTTACTAGAAGTTTAGAAGTTGCACAAAGAGTGGTGCACGATCAAGCCAGCCCTCCCCCCCTCCCGCCGAGAATCCATCTGAAAAATGGAGAAAACGGGGTTTAAAAAAACTGACGGTTTAGTAGTGGCCAATGTTGACTCTGCCTGAATATTCGATATTCAGGAGCGCTCCGGTGGGGGTCTAAGTATTGCTTACAGCGTCAGTCTGCTTCCACCTTCCCCGCACAGCCCAGCTCGGCGGCAAACACGCGGGGTGCAAGCCACCCACGGCACGGACACCCTGCCTGAATGAGGTTCAATATCTTGTCTGAGGTCCCTGTTTTTCTCACGTGAAATGTACGTCTTGACTCCAAAAGTGAAATGTCAATCCCTGCTCGGGAAGCTAAGGCACGAACAAAGTAGTAAAGGATCCTGGCTACGCGCTGAGACACGGGTGTTGGCAAAGTGTCGGTTGGGTTCTGGTTGTTGGGGGGTTTTTTTGTTTTGTTTTGTTTTTTTAAAATGAGGTCTAATCGGTAAATGAGGCTGATAAACAGTGGCTACGGATTGGGAATTTGTGTGCCTGGCCACGCTGCTGGGAGACTGAGCGATCGCCATTCTCCTCCCCTGCGGAGGGAAGTTGGGGATGCTCAGCTCCAGGCGGGACATAACCCGCTGGAGGAACTAAGTCCGTTTATCTTCATCTCACATTGACCTAAAGGACTGAGAATAAACCCGAGTTCTTCCTAGATGCCTTATGGTTGCTGGTTTAACCTAGAGTTACATTCGGTGGCGTTCACCTTGTGCTCTGTTCATCTGTGTTTTTCTTTCCTTTAGAAAGGTGAAGAGAAAAAAAAAAAAAAGCAATATTGAACAAATCATTCAACTGAAGATGTAAGTAAGCGAGCAATCTGTTTCACAGAAACCAGAGGAAGCAGTCATGAAGCAGAGCTAAAAGCCCACTTTGAGATAACGTGCTCCTAAACCAAAAATCTAGGAGTAGTTTGCAGAATTTCAAAAGGTATTTTCCTTATTAATACATCCTTATTTTAATGCCTTTGGAACACAAACACATTTATAAAAATGTTATCTTTCAGTAATAAAATTTAAATACACATATGTATAAAATAGTAAAACTACACCTGCATATTGCTCCTAGAATTAAAAAAAAAAATAGTAGGAGCTACTGATAAAACATCCGGAGCATGAGCTCCTTAAATGGGAGCAACTTTTGTTTCTGTGAAGTATATTTAGTTTAACCACTTAAAACCTTGTACGAATCCTCATTATTGTTTGAGAGATACTAAAGTACTTAATTTCTATTTTTTAATTCCTTGTACAAAAATGACAAGGAAAAGAACGTTATTGTTGAATTACAGCAAATCTAGTTTGCTTTCATGCATCACAGGGTTAGTTTGTTGGGTTTTTTTTTTTTTTTTCCTCTTTTGGTTATCAGGGTCAGGGAATAGAATATATTGCATTAGGTAAAAGTGGTGTAAGCAATATGCTTTTACTTCACTCCTAAGAGTCCTGTCTTTAAATCTTGGCGATGGGCAAAAAGTCCCTAACCAAGTACCCAGGTGTAGAAAGTGTGATTAACATCTAACTTGTTGCTTAGGAGGACATAACACACCGTGTAACACAGCTGAAAAGATCATTCCAATAAAAAAAAATCAAAAAGAAAACAAAAAATCAACAAAAAAACCTGGTATTTGCAAATTTACATTCACTCTCTGACTGCACACTAGTTTTGAACTGAAAATAGATAACACACTTTCTGGCTGGACTCGATCCACCCTTTGGTGGTGGCAGCTGGGAGGGAGAAGACCGATGCCTACAAATGTGAATACGCTATTGGAAGATTCCTATGCAGTACTCTTTCTATGCTACTAAAGAGAAAAAACAGCAAGTTAAGAATCAAAACAAAAACTGCGACAAAATATTCTGCGTTACTACATTACAACACTTTTATATTTCAAGATCAGCCATTAATTTTGCCTGTTTCCCTCTACCAGAGTCATGAAAGCACAACACAGTTCCAAATTCAACTTGAAACATTTGTCATTTAGGCAAGCAGAGATTCTCTGTTGAAATTCTGTTCAGCCATGATTTTAGAGAATTAAACTAAATTTTTTTCTTCCATTATCCATAACAGGCCACAAAAATTTAAGCCAGAAAATGGCAAAATTCATAACACCTTTTATAATGACTTCAATACAAGTCAAAATGCTATATATATGTACATGTGTATATATGGATTTTTATATATACACACACAAGTTTTCAGAAAAATCTGAATTCTATATTTATTTAAAAAAATTTAGATTTGTCGTTATAGAACAGGTCAGATGCGTCACCATTTGGGAAAAGGATTTGTTTGGAAATGGACTGGAGAATTTTTTTCCCAGATCTTCAGGAATCTTTGTGATACATATTTTAACTGTAAATAGTAAAATATATTAAAAGGTAAAAGTGGTAAGTCTACCACTGACATCAATAAAACGGAACAGCTGGTACGGTTGAAAAAGTTTTTAAAAAGGGATGAGTGTTGAGAGTTTGCTTGGGATGACTTTCTACCCAGCATTTTAAATGTGTCAATTGGCAGTGAAAATGAAAACAATACAATGAGACTGTTTTTTTTTTTTAAAAAAAACAAAACAAAACAAAAAACCAACAAACAACAAAGTAAACACAGCTGAGAATAAACACTTTCAAAACATTTTTAAAAAGTTAATTTAAATTTCTTACTGGCTTCATGAGATTGGTACTGTACAAAAGCAGAGAATTTATAATGTCTCATAGTAGGCACTAAGTTAAAAATGGTCACCTAAGGCATTTCTACAAGTAGACAGTAACAAGCCAGCTTTGTACATCCTATTGGAAAGCTTGATGAAATCGTGGTAGGGTGGTGGTTGTGCTTAGACTGCTCGTGAAAGCTGCTGACAACGAGTGCAGAGACCCAAGACCTATACTATTGCTAGGATCTTGTGGATCCTGGGTGTGTGGTGGAAGCTGAGTCATAGAAGAATGCGCCTCCTCTTGCGTGTAACTCATTCCGAGGTTTCCCACTGAAACAGAAGGATTATAAGGAGGGCCGTTTACAGGTATGAAGTTGAACAGCTGAGAAAAGTCCAATGATGGGGTGTTTAGAGGTTCGCTAATAGGAACGGAGCCCTTGGAAAGGGAAACCTCCCCAGACCCATCATCTAGTGTCCCTACTTGTGGATCCAGCCCTAGTTTTGATGAAGATGCTTGAGAATCCTGGGATGAAGAAGGCATACCACTTTGCAACTCCATTAAGTAACTTTCGATTTCCCCTTTCAATGGCTGTTCTTTTTCAGGCATAGAAATTGCGTATGAGGTAGTACCGAGCGGATATTTCAACGATAGCTGGTGAGAAGGGTGGACAGACTCCATATCTATTGGACAAGGCATTCCCAATGGCAACGATGTGGCAACCATTTGGTGTGCAGATGCAGAACTCTGCATGGACTGAATCTGAGTGTTGTAGAGATTTAATTGCAAAGTGTTTGTAAATGGCTTTGATGTCAGTTCACTGGAAGGTAAAGACATCACTGGAAGCAGCTCATCCTTAATAGGCACAGAAACATTGCAGGTAAAGGGATCTAGAAGGTCCATTGGCTCTGTTTTGACCTTCAAAAGTTCTTGGTTGTGACTTTTCTTCATGTGGCGCGTGAGGTGATCCTTCCGCCCAAATCTCTGTGCACAGTACTGACAGAGGAAGTCCTTTCTTCCAGTGTGCACTACCATGTGTCTACGGACATCCTTTCGGGTGTAGAACCGACGATCACAGTGTTCACACTGGTGCTTTTTCTCCTTCACTCCACCCGACGACTTGCCTGCATGAGTTTTTAGGTGCTCCAGCAGCACTCCGGTGCTTTCAAAAGTCTGCAAACATACCTTACAGGTGAGGTCACCGCTTGTTGCAGCATGCAAAGCCAGGTGACGTTTGAACCCAAGCTTGGTATTGTAGTTCTTTCCACATTCTTCACACTTAAAGGCCTCTTTGTTGGGATTGTGTGTATGTAGGTGATTCTTTAGGTGATCTTTTCGGTGAAACATTTTCTCACAATAATTACACTTGTGGGTTTTCTCAGGAGAATGAGTAGCCATATGCCTTTAAACACAGATATATTCTGTAAGTAATTATTTTGATCAAAAAACACACGTGCTCATTTTTTAATGGCAGCTAAATACTACACTAGGGGCTGCTTTGCAACAGAACCTTTTAACTGAAAGCATGACACTACAAAGACAGTTTGACAAATTTAAATATAGCAAAACGCGAGCCATTTCTCTTAAATCGACACTTTAGTTTTGGTGGGTTTTAGCTACTGTAACAGGGGTATAAGGGCAAGTATGAAAGTACTCGTATAAAAGTCCATAGCCAAAGAATTTTCAGTCCATACTCTTTTTTCTTGTGACAATTCCTTATACAAATGAAAATTCTACGCTCATTTAAAAAAACAAAACAAAACAACAAACAAACAGAAAACAAAAGCAGAAAACAAATTAAGAAACAAAATCAAAGACATTAGCTTGCAAACTTAGGTAATTTAGAATTCTAGAAACAATCCAATGGCTACTTTAATTAACACATCCTCTCTGCAATCAGCTGAAGGCGTACACAAATATATACTTTTACACGGCTTAACACGGCCAACATAAAATAGATAATATAATCTGAAAGATAAATAGAGTTTAATACCTTAGTAATTTGTACTTAGAAACAAAGGCCTTGGTGCAGTCTTGTTGTGTGCACTTGTAGGGCCTCTCTCCTGTGTGAGAGTATGAGTGAACCTTTAATTTCTCAACACTGTTAAAGGCCTTGTCACACAGTTGGCAAGGAAAGTTTTTTCTTGGTTTGGTTTCACCACGCTTACGTTTCCCTGAAGGGACTTTCTGGGTATCTCTTACTTCTGACAAATCACCAGGAATGACAGTGGCCATCGCAGCCTAAACCAGGCCTTCTTGTTGGACACTTGGGAATTGCCCAACTCCACTAAATGATTTAGCTTTAGATGGCTTCTCAAGTTTCATGTGGTCGTAAAAGAAAGCAAAAGGGGACTGGAAAAAAAAAATAAGAAACAACTAGTTTGTAACTAAACTTAGATTTTGAAGTTTACTTGCTATGTGATGCTTCTGAATAAAACTTAAAAATAAAATTAGGTTCAGCTGGTCTAATGTAATACCTGCAGGTTTCTTTACACTATTTTTGCTGCAACTCTTTAAAAAACGCATTGCTCAGGATGAACAGATCCACATAACGCCCTCGAAACCACACCTGGCAACCTTCCCCTCGGGCCCCGACGGAGGTTTCTGTCAGATTACGGCAAAGTTTCTGTCAGATTAGGGGAGACGTAAAAGGGGTCACCTACCCCGACCGCCTCGGGTCTCAAAGGAACTAAAGCCGGGCCTGGGGTGACTGCACGGACACACGCACACACACCCGCACACACACCCGCATGCACGCAGTTCCCCAAGTGAATAAATCTGGAAAGCCTAGAAACGTTTGAAAGCCTGTGGGAAAAGGGGCAGTACCCCCCACAGGGAGGGCCTGAGGGGGCAAAGCTCGTGTTCTGGGGTGCACCTCCTCCTGGCTGTCATCTGCTCTGGCAAAACGCGCTCCCTGCCAGTGATTGCTAACGCCAGGTGAAATTCTCCTGTAAACTACACCCTCTGCTAACCGAGACCTGGCGTATTAACAACAGGAATCCCAGGGATTAGGGATAGATTAGATAGATTAGGGTTTTATCAGCCCAGCCCTGGAGACCCCCCGCCCCTCCTCACGCTATCCTGCCGAGATGTAGGGGCTGTTCAGCTCCGGCATTTAGGCCGGCTCAGGATGGAGAAGGCTCTTGGTCTCGCAAACCCTGCGCTACACCCGAGGCTGAAGGAGATGCGTGACGCTCGTGCCCGGCTTGCGGGCGAACAGCTTTTAAATTCATCATCTGGTAACGTGTAGCAGCAACTGGGCACCTGCCATTAATGGAGGGGGGGGGCACTCCACAGCCCTCCCTTTGTCAAGGGGGAAGCTGACAGCTTGCTCTTCTTTTTTTTCACCATCAGTGCACAATTGCTACTACAGGTACCAAAAGCCCCTTGTGCTGCCCCTTGCGGGAAGGGCCGAGCGGGAGGTCTGTGGCAACGGGGGCGAGGAGGAGGAGGACAGCGGGAGGATGGCACTCAACACTGGTGTTTGGCAGGGCCGGAAAGCCCCCAGATTTGGCTTTTCTCTCAAAAGCAGTGATTCTCCCCTCCTCCCCAGCCCAGGCTCGCAGCTGCCGCCATCCACCATGGCCTCTGCCGGGGCAGCTGGGCAAGGGGCGGCTGGGCCCAGTGGCATGGCGGCCGGGCGACATGGAGGCCGGGCTGGCCGCCCCCACAGCCCCCAGCAGCAGGG
Organism: Limnodromus scolopaceus; assembly: GCA_028565335.1. Lineage (NCBI taxonomy): Eukaryota > Metazoa > Chordata > Aves > Charadriiformes > Scolopacidae > Limnodromus > Limnodromus scolopaceus. The sequence continues at coordinate 119,253,447 of JAOXNO010000013.1, forward strand.
CCAGGGGAAGCCAGCAGCTGCTGGGGGACAGGTGGAGCCAGGCAGTGGGAGCACCAGGCCGCAGCTGCTCCAACCTAAGGCCGCCTCCCCGATCAACAAAACGGGAGTCAGGGAAGGGGCGGCGGAAAGGCTTGGAGGCAGCCTGGGCCCGGCCTCAGCTGTCCTCTCGCCCCCACCCAGGCTCAGCAGAGATGGAGGGAGCCAACCCCTCCTCTGCTGGAGAGCAGCGCCCAGGTGTGATGGGGACAAAACTCAAAGGTCCTTCCAAAAGCCCCAGCGTGGCCCTGGGAGAAAGCGAGGGGGAAGGAGAGCCTGTGTTTTTTCTCAATGAAAGGCAGGACAGGAGAGTGGAGGGCCAGGGATGGGGAATAGGGGATGCATCTCTTTAATGTCTGCATTTTATGTTTTATATTTTTATCTTCAGACTGAATTGTATACACAGAGTATGTCTTTTTTCTATGCCTCTTCCTCCCTCCTCCCCATAACTTTTGCCTTGTCTTTACAAGAGGAGAGAAGTACTGCCACACCAAGGTGGAAATCTGCTGCCTTTCAACCCTCAAGTCCTTGAATGGCAGGTTAAACTATGCTACTTTCTTTAAGCAAGAGGTTTTGTGAGACCACCTTTAATCCCCCAAATTTTATATGGAACCACTAACCTCCTTAAAGATACCCGGTGACAGAAAAGGTATTTCCTTAAGGACTCTTATGATTTCAGATTTGTCTCGGACTCATTCCCACTCATGGGACGAAGCCTGGAGACATCAGTTCCATGAGTGGGAACATGCACAGGTCTTCAAAGTATCAGCTTAATTTTATTTTCTTTCTCATAATCAACTATCTAGTTTGTGAGTGAAAAAAATGAAACAGCTGTTTGTGGAGACTTGGAATCAGTAATTTTCTGCAATAAAAGTAAATGAAGACCAGTTCCAAAGACTTCAACGAAGCCACCAATGTAATTCAAAAGGAGGGTCTGATTCCCATCAAAGTTGTGATATATTTGTGGATTGAAAGACTTTTTTTCAATATACGCCTTAATCAGAATCTGGCAATAAAATTAATTTCCCCTTCCTGTAAGTGAACACACTGGTCTTCTACGCACATTGGCCTGAATATAGAATGAAATCTCGTTTTAGCTTAACCTCTCCTGACAAATGAAGTTTGGAGGAGAGAAAACAAATAATCCAACCTGATCTACACTTACACTGGGTATTATCTATACCCCACAGGCACCAAGATGAGACTCACCACACACAGCCGACAGGGCGGCAGCTGTGGCCCTGGCTGCGTGGCTACTGCACCTACAGGCTCACTGGGGTAAGAAAGGGCTACTATGCATTTTCCCTCCTTGCCAAACCCCCATCCAGCCTGAGACAGGGCAGGCAGTGTTAGCGGTGAAGGGCAAGGGAACTGCCTCCAAGGTCTGCTGCAAGGGAGCGTGGTTAATGTGGCCAAGCTGGGTCCAGGGACCGGCAGCAAGTGGCCCTCCGTGGCCAGCTGGCAACAAGAGAAGCAGGCACAGCCGGCAGGATACAGGGAGGGAGGATGAGCGGCCGCAGGGAGGGACAACAGGCAGAACCAGGATGGGGCCGTGGGGCCAAGGAGGTGCAGTGAGTGCTGCACAGGGTCTGGGAATATCTAAGGATGCGAGGACAGGGGTGAGCTGGTAATGCTGGGGGCAGGCAGTGAGGAACTGAACGTGCATCAAGCTGGGGAGATGCAGGATATTAAGCTCATGCAGAAGGGTGATATGCAGGGTCTGATGCGAGACCAAACGCAGTGTTTGTTGTGGAACATCATATCTGTTTAGCTTTACTGCTAAATTAACAACTCTGACAACTTCTCCCTCTTTTTCTGAAAGCAAAGATCCCACACCAGGCTGAAGGCCATCCTATATTCAGGCCAATGTAACACTACTAGTGTTACCGTCTCCAAAACTCCAGGTAACCTAGTTGCTGTACCAGAGTAACCCAGAACATTCACATGGGTGAAGAAATTCGGTTTCGTTCCTCTATGATCAAAACTAATTAAGCTGACTTTGAACTGTGTTTTAAGTGTCCTTAAAAATGCATCATCAGAACAAATATAGTGTGGATCCAATCTTTGAGAATGACAGTGTTTTATTAGAAAACATCTACGCACTATTATCTCAGTACCATTTCTCAACAGATGAGGCAATTAAGAACTTCGATATTGATCTCTGAATAGCAAATAACCACTTTCTTTTTTTTTCTTGTGGATATATAGACTGAGCAATGGAGATAAAACTTAAAAAACCACTGATCCTCAAATATTACACTTTCCAAAGACCAGCTGAAAGAATTTTATGAGTAATATTGCCTGTTTGTGTCTCAACATATTATCACTTATAATCCTCATTCTTACTGGTGCTTTGACAACTGCAGGATGAATGATTATATGCAGTATCAAATATAACAAACACGTTACACAAAAGCTCATATATAATACTATTTTTAAAGAAGCATATACTTAAAAGTAGGATTAAAGCAGCCTCTGTTCAATGCACACCTGATGTTTGCCCACTAAAGTCCTCAGATTTTGGTCTTAACCAGTTCCGCTGACTCTTCTTGGAGGAAACCAGAATCCAGTACTTCCCATTTTTACTGGTCTGAAAAACAAAAGGAAGAACGGACTAGACTCCAGCGAAACGAGTGTATTCAGAAAGGCTGGGATGCGGCAAGACCAGGGGTTGGAAAGAATCGGAAAGGAAAGGTTAAAAGGGATAGATCCAACCCATGCACAGAACATTATGTACTGTTAATTATAAACTGTAGGAATCAATCGTTCTTGCATGATCAGTAGCAATTATGCACTTCAATTTGCAGTATACTTACATCGTTTCACCTAACGCTACGCTGGACAGTAACATATAAAGAGATAAAATTAGACAAAAGCAAAGGAGTTTTCCATGAAGTTAAAAACAAAACAAAAATCCACAGACCACAAATAAAGTAGAAATAACAGTGAAACACGTAAAATGCTGGGCCCAGACTTGAGTTTCTTACTCAGAAAGGACTGAATAAGAGAAGATTTCTGGATTAGGCCCAACTTTACTAGAACCTAATGCCTTCATTCTGCTTAATTATACAGGAAATAGCAGCTTAAAAGGTGACCTGCAAAGGAAAATAAAATTAATTTAAAAAAAAATAATAAAGCCTGTTAATGATGTACATGCTACAGGTAGATCCCAATGGAGGGCAAGTCTAGGTGTGCCTGAGCAAATCCAGAGGGCCTTTCTGGAATTTCCCTTATATCTCCCTTTTCCTTTGCCACCATCCTTTTTGTAAATTTGCAGCACGTCTTCCTTTTCTTGCTAGAAGGCCTCCTGGATGACAGGGGTATACGCAGAAAACCTGTTCAACGCCTCGCTGTAACGGGGAGGTTTATCCCCCTCCAACTCTCTTCTGGGTATGTAAGGTCCAAGCCCGACGCGGTGCACACTCCCCATGTGTCAGAGCAGACTGAAGGTATTTGGCAGGAGCCCCCGGCGTAATGTAGTATTTCCCCCTCCTCCCTGACCCCCCCTCCCCAAACCATTTTCCCTTCTCAATTTTCCCATTCACTCCAGTCAAGTATTCTTCCTTTCGGGTACTGGGTCCAGCTTGGCACAGCCCCAGCCTCCTCTGCTGGTGAGCACAAATGGGAGCGAACCAGCGTCTGTGAACACCTATTGAAGGCAGAAGTGCTTCAGAGCGAGTGGCTGAAGCTCTCTGACGTCTGAGGAGCACTTGCTTGAGGTTTTGTACACACAGGCAGGAGGTAGGAACAGCTCCAGTACCCAAAGAAAAAGTGAAAGCTTTGCTTTCAACTGATGACGAAGACATCAACCCCCACCTCCTCTTTTGGAGGTCCCCAAATCACCTTGTTTCAGGGTGAAAATGCTGATGACTCCCCAACTCCCCGTCTCAGCAAGACCCTTATAAATTAGTTACCCTGCCATGCCTGCCTCAACATCTTCCACCATCGCAGCAGAAAGGAAGAGCTTCGTTATCCAGATGTTTCCACTAACGTAGCTCACAATAAGCGGACAATATTTTATACAGCCACATAAACGTATGTGGCTGTATCCCTCCACCACTGGTATCTGCAGACTATTTCCTGTTCAAAAAAAAACCAAACCAACTTCTATCTAAAATATCACAGTGCCCTCTCAACAGTATTCAACATTTTCTCTTAAACGCCTATGGTACTCAATTCTCACCACACATCTAAAGTCGCTCTAGCGAAAAGCACATGCCCTCAGAGATGGGTCACTAGAGGCATGGAAATGCTATTGTATCAGGGGAAATTGAAGCAACTGGAACAAGTAAATAAGCAAAATAAACACCAGATGTAGTTCAAATGCCAAAGAGAATGAAGGAGGAAGGTCGGGTACTCTTACTCATTACCTTATGGATACACCAATATCACAGCGCAGTGGATCCAGATGAGGGCAATGCTATACCTACAATTAGCTGGGATCTCAACTCCTACAAGGCCATTATTAAGCAAAGAGCTTAATAACATACATGCAAAAGGAGCTAAATTTGTATGCATAATGAAAACATCTGCTACATTTGACAGGAGTAGTGAAACAGAAAATAAAAAAAATTCCTATGTTTTGCGACAATGAATCACCTACAGGATAAAAGACTTTTTCTTATGCACACCATACAAAAGTTGTCCATGATAATGCTCATTTTTAGACCACCTTTCTCAGAAGTCTTTGGTGCTAGAAAATCTCTGAGGCAGAATACTGGGCAAAAATGTACCACTCTTCTCGTAACGGCTTATAGTTACAGTGCCATTGAGTTTTCTTCTCTTTTCTTTCTCTCGTTAGGAACAATTTTTAATGAGTAATGAAGCTCAAATTATTCTCCACGTGAAGTTGAGAAGCATCACACTGCAAAAAGCATTGTCACGCGCGTGTGCCCAAAACCCACTCGGGAACTAGTAATAAAATACTAGTTCTGTAATTTGTCAGATTGCAATTCTTCAAATTTATCAGATCTTCCAGTATTCGTGCAGCACTAATTTTGTTAACTCTCCAGACTCCCTGATAATTCCAGGTTAGACAATATTTAAAGGGGAAAAAAAAGAGCCCCCAAACCCTAAGCTAAATAATTTATTCCTGCTTTTAACATTAAAAAAGAGTTACATGGGTTTTTTTCAAAACTCACAGTTCATCTTCAAAAATCTGAAAAAATAGCGGCAGTTGAAAATGTTTTAAAACATTATTTGATATTTAAACTAAAAGGATAATGAAGACATTACACGAGTACAACCAATAATCCTCCTCCTAACTTGCATTTCTCACTTTTCTTAAGAGTGTCCAAGCACAGTAAAGGAAAACACCAGTTTCATGGTCGTTTTCTTTCAAAACAAGAGGGTAATAATGAGAACACAGTACTGAGAACACAGTATCTGTCACTGCAGCTTGTCTAGCTTCGACTCCTGAAATTAATCGGTTTTAAACCAGAGGAAGGGTCATAATAATGGTGGAACAGATTAAGGATTTAATAGCATTACAGAGTCATCCTGGGTTTAAAATATTTCTTTAAGGAAACAAAATGAAAAGTGCTTACTTACCTTAAGGAAACTGTAATTCTCTAAGTGCTGTCCACACAGACCCCAGGTGAGCACGTACTCACATGGACAGGACCTGTTCATGGACCTGAACAGATGCTGATGTGGAGGAGCTGGCAAGGTTTGCTGCGGCTGGTTGGAAGGGAGCAGGGCCATGGGAGAGAAACATGTGGGTGAGAGCTGATGTCCTAAGCTGGGAGGGCGGTCTGAGAATGGGAAAGGTGAAACACAGGCTGGCATCCTGGTCTGGGAAGAAGAAGGATGAACACACGCAGTCCAGGGAAGCCAGGAACTGCTGCTGCTCAGGGTGGTAATGGAGCAAACTAAGCTCAGGATGCTCTAGTCTAACCTCTCTCAGGTTTGTCACCAGCAAAGACTCCTTCAGAGCGGAGGACAAGAGATCTCTTGTGGTCCCTCTATGGAGGAGGCGTCTGGAATAGCCACGATTACTGTAGCCTAAGTAACCATTTTTCTTCTTTTCTCTATCTTTTTTAGTCATCTGACTAAGGAAGTACTGACAGAGGAAACCTGCTCTGTCCCAGCAGCCAGGGACAGCTGGGGGAGCTGAGCTGGAGGAATCATCAGCAAGAGACCATCAAGGTAGCCACTTACTGTGGCTCAGAGCCAAAGTGACAGTCAGTCAGCACCTCTGCTGCAGAGAACTGAACTACAAATCTCACCACATCTGCCCTGCTCAGCTGGGGCTGTTAGAACTGGGCAAATGTTGCCAGAAGAAGATCCCTGGGTTAAGGGAGGAGTCTCTCCATGTTCTTCTACACCTGGGAGCTCAGGCTGAGGCTTTGATGCTGGAGGACAAGGAGGAGGAAGAATAGGCGTTGCTGGTGAGTTTGACCAGGAAGCCTGCCTAGGCCAGGAGCGGCTCACGCCTGCACTTTCACAAAGTGGTATTTCATTTAATTTTCTGCCTCTTTTATTGTGTAATTTGAAAGAGATTTGAAGAGCAAGCAACATGTACGCACATGTTTCTCCCCTAAGCGAAGAAGACACCTGGCACGACTGCCTATAAACAGAGCACTGCCAAATGGCAGGAGGGACAGATCTCAAGCCCCAGAGCCTTACCTCCGGCCACTGCGGCCCTTCCTACGGCAGGCAGCGAGGAGAAGACAGCCGACAGGCACACTACCTGACAGCAGCCGGGAATCCGATGGGGTTTTACAACTCCCGTTCTCTCACAAGCTGACGGGGAGATGTGAAAAGACAACGGGGTCCACACTGAGGCCCCCGAGGGGACGAGATGGCATAGAGAGGTGGGTGAAGCCACTTGGCCTTTCATGATTTTGGTCAACAGTTATTGTAAACAACCATGTAAGCACTGGCCACACCGTACAGCAGTGTTTCACGTAAGGGGAGCGCACACACATATGCAGACTAATCACAAAAGAACAGATCGTTGGTTTGGGGGTTCGTTTAAATATATACAAGGCTGTATTTATCTTATCTTGGACTTCAGGACTCCTCCTTATAGCAGGCTGCTGAGTTCAGAGAAATCCTTCTCCATGGATTCAAGCTCCAGCCCACAGCACAGAGGGGTGGCCGAGGGAAGGTGGCAGGACAGCAGCAAGAGCTGCAGGAAGACAACCGAATCCAAGCGTGCAGCAGGAGAACCGCCAGGGAAAGCTGCTGCAGGAAAACAGAATGATGTGGGCAAAACAGTGAGAATATCTATCCAGCGATCTTAGGTATAAACACAAGAGTGACTTAGAGATAATAACACATAAGACTTTACCCCTTGGGGAAACAGCCTAACATCTAGAACATAATGAAATAACATAAACGCTGAAACTAAAACCAGGCACCCATTGTAGTCTCCTGTTGCTGACAGCACATTACTGATATCTACTGTGCGCAGAGCAATGATTATGCTGCAAAGATTATACAGAAGGTAGAAAAATACAAGAGTTAAGATATTTCATCAATTCAACATTTTAACAAAGTCTTTGTTGTTGTAGGATGGTGTTTTTTGTTGTTGTTTTTTTAAACATCCACAAAACAGAGAAACTTACTGATCTTGCATAAAGTCGAGCAGGAAAAACCCCCTGATCCTTTCAAACTCGTATGAAATGTGGGTAGCAAGGGGAACAAAGGCACTACAATTATTAAACCCATTTATTTTCTTCTGGGCAGTAAATACACAGATTCCACTAGTAAGCATCTGTTAAATATACGTACCTTTTATTAATTAGTAAAGCAAGAATTTTGAGGGAAAAAACACTAGGTTGCTGCGGGACAGTAGCCATCATACAAAAATAGGTATATATATAGATTTGACTATTAAATACAACATGCTTTTTTTTGTGATAATAAGACTATTCACAATTCTTGAAAGGTGTACTGCAGTGATGAAATTTGGACAATCAGCTTTTTAATTTTAGAAAAATAACTCGTTCTTATAATATGCTATACCAGAAAGAGTATTACATAGCCTTTTTCAGAATATAGAAGGAAAACTCTACCATGCCCGCTTTTTTTTTTGTTTTTGTTTTAAATTTTTGGAAAAGTAGAACATGAACTTACCAACGTTTATTTTATCATGACCTATTAGTCTGTAATTTAAGGACAAAAAAAAAAATCACAATACTATCCAGCATCTCTTTGTGGGCTCTTATTGTTTCCAATTACTTAGGTCCACTTTAAATCTTGAGGGCTCAGTTTTGGTTACTAAGTGTTCCAAAGGATTCCTGATTACATACTAAATTAAAGGAAACAAGAGCTGCCTACAGTTAACCCATCTGATGATTGTGGTTTTATGGGCTTTTTAAGAATCTCTATGGCACTGCATAGCTGTTTTTCTAAAAACTCTGGAGAGGCTGTGATACAAATAATGCTGATACTGTAATTACTGTTAGAATGTTTAAAACCTGCAAAAGTGCTTTCATGTATTTTGGACTCACACCACCACCACACCCTTGCCAAGAATAATCTGCTTCCATTTTTAAAGTGATGATGCTTCTGTGAAAGCAAACGCCGGTTACTATATAATCTGCACTTAGGACCATGTCATTTTTATAACAAGATCAAAAGCAAATCCCGTATATGTGCAAGTAAACACAAACACACATCCCAAAGGTGCCTATGAGACCATATAAACATCAATTAATTCCTGATCATATTAGTGTAAGGAACGTTATTTTCGTTTGTCCCAAGACACCTTAAAATGCGACTAGATTAACGGTACATCCAGGCCAGTATTCTGCCTCCAGTAATAGCCAAAAGTACAGAACAGGTCATGAACGTGTGATACTTCTCACTGATACTCTCCTGACCTCCAACTACATTGATGTCGGGGACTTCCTGAACCACGTGTGGTTTCTGTTAGTTGAGCAACTTTCAGCACACCACCCTTTCAAGCAACAGTCCACGCTCCCCCTAGAAACCTTAACCATTTCTAATATCTACAGCATACCTCGGAAAAGTTGTCCCACAGGTCTCTCCACTACAGATTTTATGGCGAACCTCTTCCTTTTGAAGGCTCTGAGTCTGCCTTCCTTCCTAACTCCGTATGTTCTTGTTTTGGAAGGCAGTGGTTAGTCTGCTTTTTCCTTCCTCTGCAGATGCCCACGACATTGCCCTCAGTTAATTCCTTTTCCAGACCAAAGTCCCTTTTCCAGACCAAAGTCCCAGTTTATAGAAGTGTTCTGCATATGGAAGCCACCCCATGTAGCTCATCATCCTTGCTGACCTTCCCTAAGCCTCTTCCAGTTCTAATAAATCCTTTCTGTGATGAAGGCCCCAGAAGTGCATACAGCACCGAGGAGGCAACTGGACCATACATTCCTGTAATGACATTCTCAATTTTATTCTGTATTTCTTTCCTCTAACATTTGGGCTGTGTTTTGGTGACCAATGAGCTCATGATCTCACAGAATCATCACTCACAGTTCCCAAATTTTACTCCTCAATGGAGTAAGACTACTCTTAACTCAGCTTAAACTCAGAATCTTACAAATAATCAGGGTTGTTCTGCCCGGTACTCCTCAGTTATCTACACTGAATTTCATCACCCATTTTGTGACACAGTCCTCAGCACTTTAACATCCTTCTGCTGTTCTCCACAGCTGGCTTTCTTCTTCATAGCAAACTTGCTCACCCACTTGCTCATCCCCTTACTGATACCACTTACGAATGCGTTGAACAGCTCACATCTCTGTGGAACGTAACTGGGACCCTCTTTTAATCAAAAATTGACCTTCTACTTCTACCCTTTGATCCTGCCTCTTAATCTGTCATTTACTTGTGCAAAGACCTTTCTTCTTACACTATGGCCCCTTAGTTTCCTTAAAAAGCCTCTTTGATAAAGTTCACTTTGATTTTTGAACCAGAACATTTTTAATTCTTGCTGATGCCTCTGAAGAACTCCAAATCCCTTAGACAGGACTCTTACAAATCCTTCTTTGACTCTTCCCAAATAATCATACCTACCCTGGTGGTGACCAATTCTATGCTTTATTATAGATCTACCAAAACGCTTCCAACTCTAAGGTCCTTCCAACTCTAATCATTCTATGATTCTAAAATTGCCGGGTACAGATTTCAGCTTTCCCTGGTGCAGGCTTGCCTGGCCCAGACCACCCCTGAAACCGTGATTTTACATACTTACATTTCAGAAGATTTTTCTAAACCTGAATACTTTAGGATGTACCATTTAAACAAGATAATGAGGTTGCAGAGCACAACTAGATAGGATAGGAAGTCAGAAACCTTGCTTTTGTGAGACAGTCATCTGACTTGAATCATATGGAAGATGTCCTTAACAGTTTCAGTCTTGGGTAAAGTAAAAGGGCTTCCAGTCTGCTAGGTGGAATTCCCAACGACATGGGTGAATTCCAGATAAACTCCACTCACGTCTATCCCCACACACCACAATCCCGTGCAGCCAGTGACCTCTGCTCGCCCAGAGAGAGACGGCTTGAACTGGAACTGCACAGGAAAAAGGGCAGCCACCAGTCACTCCACTTTGTGCCCTGCTCCTCGCTTAAGCTGAAAAAGTAAACCTCACCAACCAGCTCAGTCATTTCACTTGAAGGTCTGCTGAGGCAGGCAGCACCAAGGAACCTGCTGGGCTGGAGAAATTAACAGGGTGCCAGAAGGCATGGACAGGTTTTAAACAGCAAAGTCTGTAAAATAAGCATGGACTAAATGTCAGAAAACATGGGACTACGACAATCCAACCACTGATTCATCATTCGGGCTTCGAGAAATCCTCTACCCTACCTCAATTTGTGTCTGTTAAAAAAAAAAAAAAAAAAAGAAAGACAGAAAACACGTAATACTTACCCATCCAGCTAACATGAGCTCAAATAAGAGGGGGAAGGTGGTGTTACTTGAGAAAAAATTGTAATACCACATATAAGCTGCAAGGACTGTCCTAGGACAAGCCCCTTCACAGGAGTGACGCTTCCCTCGTGAGGTTAGGTCAGATGGTTGGGAAGCTCGTGTCTGGGACAAAAAGACACCTCGGGAAGGACAGAAACGAAGTGACCGAGCGAAAGGGTAGTGTCCCCCACATACACACCGGAGGCGGGGTGTAGGTGGTAAGTACACAGTATTCCAAAGCAGGTAGTGGGAGCCCAGTCCTGCCCTGAATCCCTAATGCCCCAACAACAGCGCTCGGAGGCAAAAACTGTGACAGGGTTTACCCGTTGCTTTTTTTGTAACCTTGGATTTTCGTGTGATTTATTGGAGCTATTCCAATTAAAATGCTGATCCTGGTTGCCCCATCTCCTCTGCCTCTTATCCCAGCCCCCAAAGAAAAGTTACGAGTACGAAAGAGTGCCCAATTTCCAAGCAGCCGCTAATCTTCCAGGACGCCCTACAGTCAAGGAACTGCTGTTCTATCTGAAAAGAAAATAATTCAGAGAATACTGTAACGCTACATTAAATAAAAAGTGTCACATTTAGTCGCGGTGGCCTTTGCCACTCCTGCTACAGCTGTGACGCTGGATGATGGTATCAATGACCTTATGAGCTAAAACACAAAAGCCTTTAGGAAAGGATAACTGAAGATGCAGAACACTCAGGGTAATGCCAAAGCAAATGCCTCTTCAGAGCTGTAATGGGTGAGCCCTGCAGAGCCTGCACAGGGCAGCCCTGAACGTATTTCTGACCCTGTTGTCTACGCAGTGATGTCAGCACGGACCTCGTCAGCTCACTCTGATTACAGTGCCTTCGCAGAGCTTCATGTTTGCATGAGAACATCCTCGTTAATGAGGTAAGTACAATAGCTCTGCATTTGTTCCCACCTCCCCGTTGGGTGGTTCGCTGACGGTGCTCTGCTTCAGTTCGTCATGCACCGCGTTTTGGGATGTGCATCTTAAGAATCCCGAGGTTTGATGCCAGATTAACGAACAATTAGAAGCATTCATGCGCAATTTAGAGCTACACGATTGAACACAGCAGAGGGAGATGAAGCCAGGCGGTTAGTATCCAGAACAATCACCTGGAGTACAATTTTTGGATTCAGGTGCCTGGCAGCAACTGCTAGTTTCAGGCAGCAAAGTCAGAACCTGCCAGAAGTCCACACAGATCCTGCCTTGGAGCTGCACCAACAGAAAACCAATCCGGGAGCTCCCGCCAGCCTGATGAAATGTCGTAATGATGTAGTCACTGCACAACTTTACCATTAAATCACAAGGTAATCAGCTTGTTATTGGCAGGGCAACCAAGTCAGGAAGGCTGACAGTAGCACAAGGAGGTTTCTCCACGTCTGCCAATGCACAGGAGGCCGTGGATGGCTTTGAGGGGATAGGGTTCCCTACTGGCACAGAAGCAGGTGGTGAGACATGTACCTGTTGCCCTACTCTACCCCAGCTCCACCTCTCAAACACACAGGCTTCATCCTGGCATATTCCTTCACAGTCCTGCTGGACACAGTTTACCACAGTGAGCATTCACCATCACTAATTATGGGTGCTCTACGATGAAACACCTGTGTGCTGCAAGGTGATTTTTGTTCTCCACAGTCTGAGACACCAGGGCATTTAAGAGCTCTTCTCTTAAAAGCAACTTAGCGCACTCTGCTTCCCCGATTTCCAAGCCTACACTAAGTGACGGGAGAAAAACACATGCCAGACTTTGCCTTGAACAGCTGCAGACTGCCAGCGGGGCAGGCGGCCAGAAAGGTGGAAGGAAGATGGTGACAAAAAAGACGGAATAAAAATAGTCTTATGACTGTATGGTATGCATCAATGTTTCATGCACGTTATGGGAAAAAATCCTGGAGGGCAGATGGAAACATGAAATGGAGATGCCTTTGTGAGTCCCAGAGAACGTACTCCTCTTAAGTGCTCTCCAACAAGACGCTTGACCTCCTTCCACACCATGGGCAAAGAGCTGGAGGCTAACAAAAAAATTTACAATCAAAAGGTATGTTTTAGTTTAATTTTATTTTTTAAGAGTTGTGAAGAGATGAGTTTTACAATAGTCGTGCGTTCAATTATTTTTCAGACAGGTGTTTAGAAAATGGATTTATTTACTGATTTAGCTGATGGTGCTTTTTCAGTGAAAATACAACGACCTTAAAAACAAAGCAGGTCGTGCAAGAAGCGCTCCTCTAGATGACGTACGCAAGATCTGAACACTGTCAGGCAACATTTCTAATTAGCTCAACTGACACAGTGGTCTCAATAGGGAATGTCTTCCACGTTTTGCAGAGAGTTGGAAGGGAAGTGCTTGACCAGTGTTTTGTTACAACTGTTTATGTTTAGCACCTTTGCATTGCCTGTTTCTCCTCCCCATCCAGAATCGCACAATCCATTTCAATCTTCCAGGAGTTCTCCAGGAAACCCTCCTCTCACCACTCTGCCTTTGCAACCTCCCGCTGAGCTGAGCTGACAATGTCAAGGTTCAGATCCACCTTTCATTTATCTTCCGAAATCTGACGTCTATCTTTTAGCTAGTAATTCCTCTCTTCATATGGGCTGCAGCTTTTTTTATGTGCTAAGAGAAATCAGAAAAAATAAAGATGTTACTAGTCGCCCCGCTCACTACAAACTCTATTTTAATACTGCTAACTCGTTTCTCCCCTCATGACCACATCTAAATTCTTTTCCCCCAACTTCTCTTTTCACCGTGTTCCCTTCAAAACTGCAAGATGCCTTCCAAATTACTTCCACATACTACATATGCTATTGTAGGTTTTTCTGGGACATACGTAATGGGGTAAGTTGGTTGCTATTGTTTCAAAACTTGAAATGGTCAGACACTGTTGGATAGGCATTTGAGCATAAAGGGTTCCGCCTTTTTTTTTTTTTTAAAGAAAAAAAAAAAAAAC
>JAOXNO010000013.1:119267419-119277627 GCA_028565335.1 Limnodromus scolopaceus
AGAAAAAAAAAAAAACCAGTAGGCATTACATTTGTAACTGCACACATCTGCAACTAGCTGTCCTTATGCTGAAGGAAATTCCCTAGCAAATTCCTGGGAGACTTTAAGGGCCTTGTTCATAAAGACAACGGGCAAACTGTGATAATACACTGCAAGGCTACCTGTCAACAAGCTTCATCCGGGAGTGCTAGAGAAGCACTGTCTTAAAGAAAAAAATAAAAAAAAAAAAAAAAGAAAAAAAAAGAAGAAAAAAAAAGGGAAAAAAAAAAAGAAGGAAACCCCCCCAACACCTCCTTTACCTGCAATGTTTGTGTCAATGTTTTGCTCTTTTTACGGCTCTAAAAATTACCGTAACACACACCGCAAAATCAAGAAAATTCTGTAGCAGTTGCTACGTATCCACAAGCTCATTCTAATAAATACAAGTTTTAGAACAGCAAAACAGTTCAAAATTCCTTGTGTACTTCACCCTCAGCAAAGATCGAGCGCACTAATGAAACTCTGTGACAGCACAGCTTTATATTTGAGACTGTGTTAAGATTTATAAACGCTCTGAGCATGACTAAGGTCTGGAGCAGGGGGGCAGCATAACCAAAGCTGGGGAAGGCTGTGATTAGCGAGGAGGAAATGAGAGGAGATCAAATCAGCTGAGAAAGGAGGCAGAAAAGTGCAACTCATGTTTGGGACTTGGCACAGCACAGAAATACACCGTTCAAGCTTTAAAGTGAGACCAATGAGAAGATGCCACTTCAGGGAGAGGAGCAAGGGTAAAAAAAAAAAAAAAAAAGGCAATATGAAAAATAAAAAAAGCATCAAAAAGAGTGATCGAGAGCTCTTGTATTTGTGGAGTCAGGTTCTGGAGACATTACCAAGCCCTGATTCAGCAGCACAGATGTGACAGATGACACTGACGGGGAGGAAGGCAAACCTAGACTTGTTAAACTGAAGGACACATCCCATGGGCAGGGGTGTGGGCAGCAGCAGGAGGAAGCACGGAGTCTCACATAAGGCCATCCATCCTCCGTATCTCTGCATCCCCCTGAACACACGGTTCCCTCCCTCTGCACCCACGCGAGGAGCTGAGCTCGAGGCGAGTCCTGCGAGCTGGGATGGGGGTGTTTCTGGCTGGGCTGCTTCCTGCCTTCTCCACAGCACCACGGTCACCTCTTTCCTTCTAGAGATCTTCAAACAGGGCAAGGTAGCTACGGGACAGAGTCGCAAAGACTCGGGCAGTGAAGATAACTCAATGCTACCCCTCATGGGATGGATCTTTTACAGAGCAGGTGTACAGAGAGTGCAGAGAACGAGAGAAAGGAGAAGACATGGAGGTATGAGGGAGGTGACACAGTAAAGTTTCTGAGAAGTCCTTCAGAAGAGCAGGACTGATAACTAGGCGAGGGCAGCCGAGTGAAGACGGAACAGAATTTGCTGGATTTGACATGCAAAATTTTGGGGTAGGGGATACCAATATTAAAGGTCGTTACTCTGTGTGAGAGGGTAAGAGAAATGAAGGGATGCAGGGACAGGAGCTGGAGTGCAGGAGTTTGGAGGTGGCTAGTGAGTGACAGTGCATCCGTGTGAATGAGGAGCCTACAGCAGATAAATAAAACGAGAGCCTGATCTAAGCTTGAGAGCGGCGAAGTTAAATGGCAAGGGGGAGGCTGCCACCTGAGCCAGAGCGCTCTGCTCCAGAAAACGCAGTTTAAACCCTCCTGTGAAGTTATTGTGCAATTGGGCATGCAATACTTACTGGATCGGTTTCCTCCTCCAGCCTCTGTGGATCCTGTAGCCGTTTCTCGGGTATTGTTCACGTCTGATGAGTCACAGCGCTTGCAGCAGGCCCAGTCCCAGCTGGACACTATGGCATAGGTGAGGCTACTGACCTTTATTTGCTGGGTTTTTACCCCGTTACCTCGGGCCTTTGCTGTGGCACTGTGTAGCACCATTCAGGGGGAGGAAGGGGAGGCCGAGGCGGGGGAGAAGCACTCCTGGATTTGGTGGCAATGTGACTTGTAAAACCACAGCCCAGAGCTCGTATGAGGGCACTGAGCAAGCATCCGTTGTGTTTCTTTGCCTTCTGCTACATCCTTTGTGGTCCTTTGTGTTGGTTCATCCCTGAGGGCAGGTCCAGGTGTGCTCTCTGGCTTATGTAGGCAGTGGCCTGTACCTGTCCATCCCGTAACGACTCCTATCTGAGCAGGGTCAGACATACATGAAGCAGAGGCCACCAGCGCCTTGGCAGCCTCTTCACAACTAATCAATCGTTACCAGCAACTCGCTTACAACCCTCACCGCAAAAAGCAGGGCTCTTGGCTACCCGTCAACACATGGGGAGCACCTACCCCTGGTCAGGACCATCCCGGAGTAAAGGAGGTCCTTTGGGTGGTGACCCAGGTGGGAAGAAATACAAACTCCAGCACATTATAAGCAATCAACCCAAAGAAACCTTAGAGTGGAAACTAATTCACCGCAACAAGCATTTACTACAGTAAGCAGTCCCTTTCCATATAACTTTGAGAGTTAAGTTGAGCACGGACACATGATGCTGCAAGAGGAACCGAAGTGTGTTCAAGGTAACATCCTACTGTGGACTAAGCCATAGTAAATTGTTTTTGTTAATTATTTCCCAGCGATCAACAGCCTGGACATTCTTTTCTCACTACCTCCATTTTAAGGTTCACAAAGGGACAATTCTACCTATTATCTGCTTGAGTGAATCCTATGTTTCCATACTTAGAAAAGCAAAACAGAAGTAAAAAAAGAAAACGCAGTAAATTTTGCATGCAGTTTGAAACAGAAACAAACAGTTAGGGCAAATCTTTTTTTCAACATACAGGAAGAATATCATGCAGAAGGTAAAAAAAATCCCCACAACAGATTATTCCTCACCCTCTGCCTTTAAGACTACTCTAATAGATAACACAAACGGGTTTGAGCAACTGTGGTAACTGTTTTCAAGCACATCTTGTCTAAGTCACTGAGATGCCAAAAGAATGGGCGAGGTGAACATACATTTCAGATCTGCTAAGTCCTGATCCCATCTCTCTCACACACCCCTCTGCAATTTTTAGAAAAAGCAGCTCGTATCTACTCCGTATCAGCCAGTGCATTTTTATCAACCTCCAATCCTTGCTTAAATAAAGAAACAAAACCACTTAACTAAATCCAGCCTCCCTCTCTGTCAAGCATGCCCTTCTCTTGCAAGCTGGCCCGACTGTCCCTAGTTTCTAACGTGCAGCCCTGGCCACTCCGCTCTTGCAGATCCTCCGCAGACCATCAGCAATCACAGCGCTGCACTCCTCCTCCTCCAAAGGCTTCACTGCTTTAATGGCAAAACCCGAGGAATCACTTCAGCTCTTTGCCACCAAAGCCCACAGGTCACCGTGCACTGCGAATCAAGCACTGGAGCTTTCTACTACATACACAGCCTGTTCTTTATTTACAAAGGCCTGGATGTTAAGAAGACACCACTAAAAACAGAAGGAGTATTTATTTACAGATATCATTAGCAATTAATAAGAAAACGTAATAAACAGGTCACATATAAACAGCTGAAGCCCTGAGTGGCTAACTGGATATTTTGGCTATCTTAATTAACTTCAGTATTGCATCAAATGCTGTAAGAGAGCGACAGATTGCTAATGCCAAGTTAGTCATTTTCAGTAACAGTTCGCATGGAATTTTTTCCTTCTAAATAATCAAAACAATTGGTCATTGGACCTTATAAGGAAAAGTGCCATACCAAACAGAATTTCATAAAATACAGCTGTTTTAAATTCACAGTTCCCTCCAGCATATCTTTAGCACCTGAATTTTGGGCCTGCATTTTCATGTTTTGTTTTGTTTTTTTTTTAAACAAGACAACAAGATAAAACTATTAAAATAACGAGCAGCGGGGTAAGTTGCTCGGATGGTTTCATCTGTTCTTATGACAGTGAGAGACATTCAATAAAACCACAGCACAGCAAATTTCGAATGAAAAAATAAAGTATTGGTGTTTATTAAACAGCAAACTATTAGCCTGTGAGATTTACTGCGAGAAGGTAGCATACAGTTACACTGACAAGACTTACCTATATAACTGGATCATCCAGCATTACAATAGGATTTCAAGAGGGCTTCAGAAAAAATAATACCAACCCTCTTTTTTCAGGACAAAATCCAAACCAGCAGAGAGTTAAGTAAGAGACGATCTCTTCCTCTGTATCTTATGGTTATACCACCCCTTGAAGCATCTGATAGCAGCCAATATAAAGAAAAAATACAGGACTAGACAGAACAGTAGTCAGAATTCCTGTGTTGTATCAGATCCAGAGAGAATAACACTTTTGTGAACTCCAAACAGCAGCCTCCCATCTCTCCAGAGCATCTTTTGAAACAGGCAGTTGAGCTTGCCTCGAGTATAGCAAAGTATATGTTTTAAGACCTCGGGCGCTGGGATACCTGCCAAGTCACAACAAATATGTATACATAATCTAATCTACTTATATTTTGAGTGGAAACTCTGTGCCCTTTAGATATATCCCTCAAGGCTAGGAATAGCATACTTGTTGGACAGGATGAAGTTTCTCCGTGTAAGTAATAACTGAGCAATTCTGCCATCTAACCACACCTCCCGGCTTCTTCCAAACCCAAAGACTGGGGAGGGAGGTGTGATGGGGATGAAGGTGAGGAGGTTCAGAGACAGGGGAGAAAGGAGAGTAAGGAAGAAGAAACACAAACAAATTATAGGTGGATTAGAAACAACAAGCCTCTCTTAATAAAACAGTTCTAAGAAAGCAATCTCTTCCCCCTGCCTCCCCTTTATCTGGAAGGTGACAAGTTGGTAAAACTTGTAAAACTTGGGATTCTTCCCAAAACGGAGAATCCTGTGAAGGGGAGAAGGGGGCCTAAAAAGTTAAATGAAGCAAACCAGAGGCAAGGCAGCACTTCTGCAAGGCAACACTCGCTGTCCAACAGATTTGACTACAGGGAGGATTATTCACAGACTTGGTACAGTCACCTTTTCTTAGGAAAAAGTGGCTAGACAAGAAAGCCAATGAAGTCCTCGGGAGCCCGTATGGGCTTCTACAGCTAAAAATAAAATTAACAAAACAAAAATCAAAACCGTTTAGAATACACACGAATGCAAACGAACAGGGGCATATTTTGATAGCACAAAGCAGTACTTAAATAACTGCATTGCCTTCCAAAATGAGGGAATACTACTATTTTTCTGCAAAAGCAGGTGACTATTGGGTTTGAAATTTCATACCGCACTTGTTTCTATGACCTGTGAACCTTCTGTTAAGAAAAGCTAAACAACTGGATAAATTTTAATAAGAGATCTTTGCACATGGACTCTAGAAGAAAAATTTCACTGGCAGCCCTACTTCCTACCACTAATCAATCTCTTAAAATATAATATCTACTAATCCTTTAAAACACTTGGTCTAATTGCACACAGTAACGGGCAGACTGAGCTGAAGCAGATCTAGTGTGGTCTATGCTACTTGTTTTAGCAGGATTTTTTTTTTTTTTTTACTTCTAACAGATAATGTTACAACTACAAATTTTGAACTATAACTGCCCTGCTTACCCAAATCTGAGTACCAGCGGGCAGGCAAGGGAGATGTGGAGACCCGTGCCCGCGGCATCAGTGTCTGTAACTGCACAAACAAGCAGTCTTGAAGGAAAAAGAAATACCTGTGAACCCGAAGCGTGGATTCACGACCAGCTAACGCTGGGTAATACAGTCTGACAGCACGGCACCCACCCAAGCTTTCTGTCATTAAGAACACATGAGAAAGTAACACGGAGAAACTTGGCTGCAGAAATTACACTTCTTTCCTGCCTCCTATCATATCGCAAAAATCTGCCAGAGTAAAGAAAGGTATGCGTCCCCTTCTCCTGCAGGGAGAGCTGGAAGCTCATCTTGCTAAACCACACTTGTTACATATTACCGACCACACACAACACACTCATTTCTGACCTGTAGTGATGATCATCTTCCATCCCCTCTCCACAAACACACTGCTCTCTCCCAGCCCTGCCAGTTAGCATAAGCTGCCACCACGACTAGCGCTGGGGGGAAACGTCTGCTGAAGGGTCGGGTACAAAGCGGTCAAAAAGAGTAAGGGTTATGTGAAGGAATGGCTAAGAAAAATGACACAATGCTACCAAAACAGGTACAACAGCCTGATGATTCCAGTATGTCCTTTTCTGAAACCAACTGTTTCCTTACCAAAGCGAGGGGGGCGACGTGAGAGTGTTTCAGACAACTGTATTTCAGTCTCATGGTGACCACAGTTGTCACCAACTTCAGGGTTCGTACCTAAAAGGCTGTACTTGCAAAGACAAGAAACCAGCACTGAGACATCGCCTCTTTTTTGGTTTTGTTTAAAAAAAAACCCAAACCAAAACAAAAGCAAAAGCAACACAAAAGAAAACATTGAAGAATCACTCAGCATCGATACAGCTATGGTACATATAATTGCTGCCAGTTAACCCCAGGGCCTGATCTCTCATCAGATTTGATAGCTGCCTTGGCAAGCAGCTTCAGCAGTTACCTTCTCATCTCTGGACCCAATCCCAAAAGCAAAGCAGCTATCTCCAGAATTAGGTAACTCCACCTAAGCGAGCACTTTGTTTACTGGGTTGACTATAGGCAGAGGCAACCATGCCCACCCAAAGGTGGCCAGACACAAGCCACCTCCTTGCTGGAGGCTGGGCTGTGCAGCAAAAACAGTGCCAGGCTCAAGTGCCCATGAGCAACTCAGAGGCAGGGGGTAACGGCTCTAGCACAGCACCTTGACCAAGGCTTCAGGATTGGAGATGGGCACGTCTGTCGAACTCTTATGCTGAACAGAGCACAGGACAGCATTCTCTCAGCCTGCCCAGCACTTAGTTCACAGAGCTTCAGCACAAGGAGGACATGGACCTGTTGGAGCAGGTCCAGCAGAGAGCCATGAAGGTGATCAGAGGGCCGGAGCACCTCTCCTATGAGGACAGGCTGAGAGATTTGGGGTTGTTCAGCCTGGAGAAGAGAAGGATTTGAGGAGACGTTATAGCAGCCTTCCAATACCTAAAGGAGGCCTACAGGAGAGATGGGGAGGGACCCTTTATCAGGGAGTGGAGTGATAGGATGAGGGGTAATGGTTTTAAACTGAAAGAGGGGAGATTTACATTAGGTAACAGGAAGGAATTTTTCACTCTGAGGGTGGTGAGACACTGGAAGAGGTTGCCCAGAGAAGCTGTGGCTGCCCCATCCCTGGAGGTGTTCAAGGCCAGGCTGGATGGGGCTTTGAGCAACCTGGTCTGGTGGGAGATGTCCCTGCCCATGGCAGGGGGGTTGGAACTCAATGTTCTTTAAGGTCCCTTCCAACTGTAACCATTCTACGATTCTATGATTTCTCCACGCTGAAACCATTAAGGTATGGTGCTTCCTCCCTTTCCTTCTTGAACTGGAGCTTGTCTGGCCACACAGTGCTCCAGGTCAGAGAGCCAAAACAGTCAATTTAACCCTAGACAGCCAAAATGGTGAAATTAACCCTACAGAAAAACTCAGACTGTTTCTGTGCAGTCTAAGTCTTTGTAGTGGCTTAGTGCTCACTCAAGAGGAGGGAGGAGGAGTCATCTCAGGTACAGGGATGAGCCGGTTGGGATTCCTGAAGCTCTGGCCCAAACTGCAAATCAGCAAGGAACTGCACCCAAGGATTTCCTATGTTCTCTTGGCACCAACCAGATCAAGCAGCAGTTCAGAGTCAGGAGCAGGGGAAATTTAGCACTCTGCTACAGAAGGGGATTTGGTACTACCTCTGTCTCACAGACCCAGCGACCAACAGTGCGGTGAGGGGAACCAACCCGGCAGAAGAGATTCAGCACAAAACACCAATGGAGTATCACAGCACTGTGAGATGCCCTCATCTCAGCAATGACTCAATGACTAAGTTTGTATGATTGGTGGTGCATATATTTCCTTGAATAAACTTGTTCAGAATTAAGTCTGCCAAACATCTACCATCACAACAGAGAGAAGCCCTGAGCAACTCTTTCAACTACTATTCCCACCACAACTGAAAATAAGGTAGAAGTTTACAGTCCTCTGCACTACAGATGGCTACCAACCAGAGACCAACACAGGGGCTTCTGAAGGATGAATTAAAAAAAAAGTATCTACTATACCTAAATAACATCGCCTTTCATATTTAAATAATATCTTCTGATTTAACAGGAAGCAAGGCTGCCATGTGATGAGATGGAAAAGTCTCGGAACAGTATCAAATCCAAATAAACACCTTTTGCATCATTTTAATATTGAGGAAAAGTGGAGAAAAGTTATCTGGACATACAATTCATGACGATAGCATGGCCTCTTGCTTGGAGCATGTTTTCAAAGAAAGAATGAAAACACGAAGGCAAAGAGAAAATCGAATAAAAAATAACACGATTTTTTAAAGTTGAACCATGTCAAACATCCAACTTTTCTTCAACTTGACAAAATAGCCTTTATACAAAGGAAGCACAACAGTTCTAGTCTCACTCAGTAAGAAATCCGATATACTACCACCTGAGCAGTAGGTTGTTGAGCTGAGAAGAGAGGGGTTAGTTCAAGAATAGTGTGGCAGGAAAAGCAGCAGATTGAGAGGAGATGACAACAGATTTCTTTCTGAGAGGTTGAAGGATGTTATTTATGGACTTCTGCCAAGACTGGCCTTCAGTCTTTTTTGATTCAACATTTTCATTTAGAATTTTTTTCTGTCTTTAAGTGGGCACTACAAAAATGTGTAGAAAATACGAAACTAGGAAGTACCAGAAGTACAGTGTAGACTGAAACAACGCACAAGAAAAACTGCAACAAATCTTAAGGACAGCCACCACAGAAATAGAAAGAAAAGTAATAACAAAGGACAGAGTAATGCAATTAGAGACTAGACGTTTCTGCTGAAAAGAGACGAATCGTTAGTTGGAAGTAGCAGGAAATTGTTTGTGTATGATCATCCTACAAGCAGCTAGTAAAAGTCAGTAAAGAAACCTGGTTCAGAAGAAAGAAAATATAATGATTTAAAAAAAAGCAGCTGTATTTCCAGTGCAGAAAGGGACATACAGATGCCACTATAGCAGACTACCAAGATTTTGCGGGGAACAGTGTGTCGAGGTCTGGTAATATATATTCACAAAAGATTTATTTGGGATAGCATGACAAAACATCTGGCAAAAGAATAAAAACCCAACAAACCCGAAAGGTCTTAGCAAGTACACCAGTGAGACAATCAAGCAAGGCCGGCATAAACAGTAAGCATAAGCTTATCGTAAGTAAGTTTAGGCTGGAAAAGAATAGGGTTCCTAGACAACAAAACACTGGCTTTAAGTTTACGTGTCAGAAGACAGGGATGTGAATAGAGGAAAAAATGTGACTAGTTTGTAGGTGGATCTATACAGGTTCCTAGGGACAGACAGGGTTTCTGTGACAGCAAGGCATTTGACTCAGCCAGGGACACAGGAACAAATACAACGTATTGTTAAAGAGACAACACAACTTTTGGAAAAGGAAATCAAGCTCTCTGAAGCAAGTGAAGTCCTCTGAAGGAATCAATAAACATGTAGATAAGGGAGTTGCAACTGCA
Source organism: Limnodromus scolopaceus (assembly GCA_028565335.1). Taxonomy (NCBI): domain Eukaryota; kingdom Metazoa; phylum Chordata; class Aves; order Charadriiformes; family Scolopacidae; genus Limnodromus; species Limnodromus scolopaceus. The sequence continues at coordinate 119,277,025 of JAOXNO010000013.1, forward strand.
CAGGCTGCAAGGATACCTGCGCTGACATGATAGAGACTGACAGACAAAGCTGAACAGAGTGAAAGTCACTGCCTCTTCCAATAGAAGAGCTGAAGATCAATCAAACGATGAGGACGCAGGTTCAAGAAAGAAATGTACCTGTTCTTCCCAGGTTTCTGCTGTAGAATCTCTCATTACAGGGTGTTTAGACAATTAAGAGTTTACAGAGGTTCACGAGGTCACAGGAAGAAGTTCATGGAAAGAGTCCAGTAAACGTTAGTAAATACAAACCTACCACATCTGGCTCAGGAAGCCTTTGACAAGCAAATTATTGAAGATCAGGAGACTACCCTGGGAAAGCCATCCCTACCCGCTTGCCCTGCTCCTGTGCCTTTCACCACACCTTTGGTTTTGCTGCTGTCAGAAACAGAACAACAGGCTTCAATACGCACACAAGTGTCATAGAATAGAATCATAGAAACATAGAATTGTCTAGGTTGGAAGGGACCTTAAAGATCATCTAGTCCAACCATCAACCTAACCCTGCCAAAAATCACTAAACCATATTCCTAAGGACTATGTCAACCCGTCTTTTGAACACCTCCAGGGATGGTGCCTCAACCA
>JAOXNO010000013.1:119282621-119296340 GCA_028565335.1 Limnodromus scolopaceus
ACTTCTCCTGATGCAGCCCAGGACACGGTTGGCTCTCTGGGCTGCCAGCGCGCACTGCCGGCTCATGTTGAGCTTCTGATATTTTCTGATGCCCGTTCTTCAGTTGTTGGCAGTAAATACAACTTCATTTAGCAATAGCTCGGACGCCTCAGTAAGAGAATGTGTACGTAGTAGCTCTCTAATCTTGCTGCCCAGCTGCTAAGACAGTCACATGAGTCACTTGCTGCCTTTAGAGCAACACACACCACTTGCTGAATTTAGAGACATTCTCTGTTTCTGCACTGGCCGTACATATAAATTGAGTAATATCCTATCCTAATCACACGTAGAACTCTAGGTGTTTGCTGGTTTGGTTATAGATTTATTTTTTAATTTAAACCAGAGTCAAATAAGGTATTTTTTATTAATGCAGTTAACAACCCAGCCCCATAAAGTGATTTATGTATTGGTTTTCAGCATTGTTGTTGTCACTCCCATTAGGCTAACTTCAGGAATCAGTTCAAACATGGGTAACTTCATCTAATTTTTCAGTGAAAATACAGCTCTGGAAGAATTGAGAACTCTTATCTGCCAGGATGATTCAGTATACAGCTTTGGAACAAAACACTTCACAACAATTCCTTCCTTATCAGGATTTTAAACTGTGACTGACTGGAACACCACCTTATTCAACAGGCTATTTAAAAACAATTTACATAAAAGACTGGCATAGTTACTTCCATACAGCACTTTGGACTACCAATACATAAAACTCCTTGTTGAAAATACTTTTTTATTAACATAATCTATAGGTACTATGTAGGAAGCACTATGACATACCAGCAGTGCACAGCCTTATAGCAAAACATGGGGAGGATAATCTTCTTTAGACTCCCTGCATCCTCAGTGTAGGCCCTATGATGTTTTATTTTACTATTTCTCCTGTTCTCCCCGTGTCTCATGATGACACTGTTCCTGGCAGATGGCTGTACATGGAAGTGATTGACAACACAATGTACCATGCTCTAGTCATACGTGTTTATAGACTACCAGCATAACAAAACCCTCAGAGAATCACACTTCAAGGTATAAGGCTAACGCCACCAAAATGCCACCAAAACCAAGGAGTCGTGTAGATTGTATGACAGACTCTTCTCCAGTTCAAAAGTGTATGGCTCAAATTGCAAAAAGGTGTTTTAGTGTGCTTAAAGAAGAAAGCAGTGTGTCAAACCTTACCTAACTCTGTGAGTTTCAAGTACAGCCAAGCTTGCCTTAAAATGGTCTGTACAGACTTCTTGCCAGTAGGAAATCGCAGTAGGCAATGTCCCAGCTCACCAGTTGAGCAGCAGCACATTTTCAAGTTAAGTACTCTAATCTGTCAGATAACATTAAATAGAGCTCCCTAACTAGCCAGAATAGAGTATCAAGTAGTAACAACTAAGTAAACTTTTCACTCACGTGGTACCATTCTGAATTAGCATCTGTAAAACTAAATGAAGCTGGTTATCGTTAAACTGTTTCAGCAAACTTTGCTCTGTAATTCAATTAAGTACAAGCAAATTCATTGTATTGGTATTTAATACCTAAAAAAATTCTAGTCACTGATGTAAACAGAGGCAGTCAACCTATATTCAAATTTCACACATATATATCTACTGTTCTTCCAAGTAACATCTAAGATTCCTGAAGTTAAAAGATAAGGCAGAACTGTATTTTTCCTGTTGTATTTTTTGCACTTTGCAGAATTTTCTGCCAAGTCAGAATAGCTGTTTCCCATGTTTGTGTGACTCTACGCAGCAACAGTATACCATTACAAAACCTAAATGAGGAGAATACAACTTCAGAAAACAAAGTGGCAGAGGAACACGGGGCAAGATTAGCAATTGAAACTACTAGTCCAGATGAATCTCGGAGTCTCCAATCCAGCTGGCATAAATTCCCATCCTCCTTTACTCTATCTTTCCCATAATCAGCACTCCATTGAGGTATTTGGCTGTCACAACGTAATATTCTATATTAAAATTAGGAATCGGTACCCCTCCACACTGAGAAACAGTTTTTGCATATGACATTTTTAATCAGCAATTTGTCTCGAATAACCACAATGCCTTAAAGCAGGCCAAACCATGCTGACATACAAAAAAAATCTTGGAATAAAGGCTGCAATTTGATAATGCACGTATTATGCATTCTATTAAAGAAGACTTTATCCTTAAGAATTCAAGCTCATGGGTATATTTCTGTGATAACCTGAAAACTTTCAGATGGACTCTAGTAAGAGATAGCTGCCTGGAATAAAAACATTGCCTACAGAATGATTCATCATGTATGATGGCTTAGTGGATTAGTATGTTAAAAGCATAATCTTTTTTTGACACAGCTATTTTTAAGTGGTCTTAAAAAAAAGTATAAAATGTTAATTCTGTTTTCCAATAAACATAACTTTTGATCTGCTGAGTCAGAGGTGTTATGCATAATAATCACAGCAGGAGTACAATGCTATTTGTATTTGTTTGGAGGAAAAAGCATTAGCACAATTTTGGGCAAATAACAACACAAAAAAAAAATAATCACGGAGCAGAATTCAATTAAAGGTAAACACACCAGAGGGAAACAATAATTCCGACAAAACGAAACACTTGTTTTCCTAGGTACAGCCCGTATTACTAGAAAATCAACTCCACAGCCACGTAACATTTACATTCAGGTATTATAGGATACACTTCCAACACTGCGCTAAAATCCTGTGTGCAACTAAGTCAGTAACGTATCACTTTTCTATGTATCGCTTTTAATTCTGAATTCAAACCCACAAAACCAACAAACTCACTGATCTTAGAATGCACTTTATCTTTCACTATCTGAATGTAGTAGAAGAGTTTTGTGTTTGTACAGCTCCCAGAAATAATCATGGCAGAGTTCTCATTACCTATGCACGTCTAGGCACCTAACCTTTTTACCTCAAAAAAAAGTTATGGATGTACACGGATACAATTTTTTTTTTTTCTTTCATAAAGTTCTGACAGTTTTGTTACTGAAAACTACATTATGTATTATTTTCATAAATATATTACTATAACACACGTTACCTTACTGAGAGAACCAAGCTATTGCTAAATCAATCTCCCACAACATCGAAGTATTATTTACTTGATTGAAAAATATCATCAGATTAGTAATTTTCTTCGCTTTCAAAACAGCTAGATATTTTTCCAAGATCTTTAGTAAAAGGAATTTTGTCCTTTTCAAACACTCTAACTTCATATGCGATTACACTAAGTGACCTTTCAAGTTGACAGACTTGTAAAAATCATCCTGAATTTTGGATAGCGCAGGAAAAAGTGAAAATTTCAGTGAGTGAAGGAAGGATCTTATTCCAATTAATTAATTTGTACAAGTCAGAGTAAAGCAGTTCCCTGTTAACACCGTAGAGAGAGACCAATCCTTCACTGCAAGTCTGCTCCTTCCACATTCAGGACATTGCAGTTCCATCATTAAGCAGCATCCCCTGCTGAGAAGCACATGACTCTACTGTTCCATGATGTACCCTCAATGACCACCAGTTTCCAAATGATGCTAAAAAAAAATACTGGTTTTAACCTATAAAAAAAACCCAAACCCTGACCAGCTTGATTCTTGACAACCTGAAAGATCATCCTTTGTCATGAGTGCCACCTGAAACAATCTCAAAAGCGTGTTACAATTAAAAAAAAACAAAACCGCACGCAGATGGGGAAATACCACTCAATCCCTGAGAAGCATTTCAACTTCAACATATATCTCTCATTCTGAGACAGGCTTAAAATGTCAGCATTACAGACTATACAGTTACCATTCTACATTTACTAATGAACTACCTAGAGTTTGATAGATGGAAACGATGATATTTGGAAAGCATGAAGTAGAGGCTGAATCTCTTGAAGGTCACAGTGAAAAAAACTGTCAGCATCCAACTGGATTTTAATAAGCTTTCCCAGAGGAACCTGGGACATGCATTTTTATTGACTGTTTGTTCAATTTAATTTGTTTTGATTTATAGCAAAGCGCTGTTGAAGAGGCCAAGGAAACTTCCAAATAATCTGGTCAAGATCAGACAGGAAAAAAGTCTCCCTGTTCCATCCACAAATTCTGTAGTTCAGGTCATTTAATAACTTTGCCAGCCACTGCAACATACTCAAAAAATATCAAGAAACAGACTTCCTAAACAATTGATGAACACAACAAGTGGAGGGAAAAAAAAGAATGTTTTTAATCACCACATAACCTGTCCTAAAATACCCAAAGCAACAAGACAGAATACTTGCTCTTCAGGCCTGAGCTCTGCCATGCACAAGGTGGGGAATATATGTATTTTTGACTACATGCTCTCTCAGATGTATCCCCAAACACAAAATCAAATCACTATTTCACGAGTTGCTAAGTAACAGTTCATTCATCAGAGGGATAGAAATACATTATGATCTCGGCCTAAGTTACAAAAAGTTTGAAGATAAATATCTATATTTGTTTTCAACCATATATAGAGAGATAGATATGGATGAATAATCGTCAGAACACTGTGGGCAGCGAAAGCAGTGGCAAATTTTTACGTTTATTTGGGAAGAAAGAATTAACAAATCAGTTAAACTGTATCTTCTTCAAACTATGAACCTGACTATCTCAAGGAAACAAATGCAATTTAAGTACTATTTCGTATAACAGTTCCAGAGCACTTGCAACCCAACAGCACATTTCTGTCTGCCTTTAAGCTTTTTTGTTAAGCTTCCTACATAAAACCTTTAAGCTAAAGCTACCACCAAATATCAAACCACCTCCTTTACGATAAAAGTCGGAGGCTTAGCAGAAAGGCTTATTTGACCTTCAACCACAGTTTAACAACTAAAACTATGACAGGAATAAGGGAGGTTTAGGGCATCCGTGAAGTCTTTGAGGGTTTGCTCAGATTTGAGAAACTTTCTATGGCTTGATTCCTGATGAAAACTGAAACAAACAGTACAATAGTCAAGTACTTATTCAGACAAAACCTTTAGGGAATTCAGTCTGCCTAACGAAGAACTGTGGAGTTCATCTCAAGATAACTGAATATTATCAGTTTCAAGTTTGCAGCATTACTGTGCAACTGAAATCACAAACTCACAGGATTTAAATATTTTGAGAGACTGAGGGGCAGTGATTTAAGTCATCAGAGCCCCTTCCTGACCACCCCTCCATTTTCACTCAAGGCTTGATGAAAGATGCAGTCTCTTTTATGTTCAGTATTTTTATTAGGAAAACTACAGAAAAATAAAAAATAACAATACATGCCCAACCTCCCCAAACTAAAGCACCTTTCTACTCCAATCAATTGCACAAGTAATTAACACAGCTAAAAACTGCTTAAATGCACTTTGCTTTCAATACAAATATTTAAGTATAATGAAGAGTAGGAAGTTTGTTTTACATGATGCATAGATAAAAACTGTACTCGAAACCAAAACGTATTACTCAAGATGGACTTTACTTACTTGTTCTCAAATATTCTGAAGTGGTCAAGTTTTCAAAGGTAAAATAGTATTATACTACAGGGTAGACCTCTAAAAGCAGATTTTTTCCAAGAAATTTATTTCATACTTTATCATTTCTGAAAGTGTAATCTGGATTTCTGTTTGCCTTCTACAGCAATTGATGCTAGGAGTGTGTTTGAGTATTTCTGATGAGAAATAGCGATACCACATATTTGATTAACACTCTAAGGCTGCAAAAGCTGACATCTTTACCTCATAGGCAAGTTTAACATAGTTTGGGACAATCCCCATCATCCAAATACCACAATGATTAAGTTTCCCATGTTACTCTACACTGAATTTTTATCCTTGTAGCATCATCAGCACAAGTTAATTCCACAGTGTTCCTCAGCACAATTGTTGTAGTACAAAAATGATCAATATCAACACTTACTAGGACACAAATTCATTTTGAGAGAATGAAAGAGTTTTAAATATGTGAAAGAACTGCTGGGTTCAGAGAAGAGCATATACCCTTCTCTGAAAAAGGGCACACTTGTGCAGCTAAAACAAAAACCCTTTAAAATTACAACAGGGAAAACATTAGATTTTACAAGTAATGAGAAATTAAATGATTTTGATATAAATATTTCATATATGCTTTTTAAAGCAATTTCAACACATATTAAACCCAGACTGAATAATTAGGATAATTAACATATTATGATTCTCTGTAACTTTTTAAGTAACAAATAATGTAACTTTGTTGTTCAGGAATACAGCTGATTTCATTGTACTGGTATGCTTATAACTGTACTTAAACACCATTTAAAATAGCATGTAGCAACACCATCCTTTGACAGATGCAATAATGTTTTTATTACTTTTTCTGAAACTGATTAAAATATAGCCATAAGCTATATGTTTGTGATGGGTATAATTAGAAGTGGTTTAGACTAAACACAATCCCAGTATTCAAAAGAATTAAAGAAAACTGTCAAGTCACACAGGAAAAAAAAATAATCTACAGATTCAAACTAATTAGCATTTATTGTGATCAGCTATGTCTAAGCTCTTCTCTAAGCTACGTGGTTTCATAGTTTCTCAGTGTTTTAGATGAAACAAATTATGCGTGCATTGACCACAATAACTTCCAGCAAACAAAATAAGATTGAACAATGTCTATGTTTTGCTTTAAACAGCGCACAAAACCCTGACAGGATTTTACATTTGTTTTATTTTAGTTTAATGCTCACTCCTCCTAAAGTACTTGGGAGGGGAAGAGCTCCAGTAACTGATAACAGGTAGCTAACACCATAAATTTACGCCTTTGTAGTGTATCATCTTACAAAAACATAAGAACAGCTGTAGACAATTTCTACTTTTACATATTTACACTGTATCTATACTTCCATGTGATAAATACAGTATTATTAAGCCTTGCATGTAGGCAGCTGTAGTTAATGCACAATTAGTATAAATGAAAATTCCACATGTGACAGTAAGAGTTTGAACAAACTTAACATTTACAAACTTGTAAATGTTTTATTACTGACTATACAGGCTTGATTGAAATTTAATAGTAAGCTACCAGGATCTCTCTTTCTGCCTTTTCTTCAAAAAGGTCTATTTTAAGAAAAATATTCTTATATCACAACTGATTCAAAAGACATGACATTCTCCCTAAACAGCCAGGTATTTTCTTAACATGTGCATGTGTGTGTGTGCATCTATATGACATATAAATGTATGATTCACGATAAATACATATACCCCACAATAAACAGCTTTATTAGAAGGGACAAGCACTGGGGACAGTAAAATCTGATTTGCATACGCAGGGTCTTTCTGCTGTTCAAACTTTTAGTGTAATGTGGTATCATTAATTCAGAACCAGGTGATTTGCAGGACTTTCTAGAGAACTCATGCACTAGTAAATCTGATCCCCTGTAGTATACAAATACATACTCAATAAATGAAGAGGGAAGACAAGCTTTCTGACATTCTCCTTGCTTTTTTGATTACTAGGCAATTCACAGTAAATGTGCCTAAGACAAAATCAACCCTCTACATCTTATTTCATGAGAAATACTTCAGATTCGGCAGTCTCCAAGGTGTAATGTGACCCACAACCATAAAGAAAAGCTTTTAGCATGGGAGTCAGTGATGCACAGTGTCAGGCTACCAGGTAAACTACCTGTACAATATGTAAGTCTTTGTGCAATCTGCAAGCTTAAATGATACAAAAAAACTCTACTATTTCAGCAATATGGAAGAGATTATTAATTATCCTAACTTTAGTAAAAAAACAACTTTGACAAATAATTCCCTTTAAACACTTTCTAATCTGATTTCTAGGGATATTCTCCTTTGAGAGAGGAATTTAGCACATTAAGTGCAAAAGAAGATTATAGCAATTCAGTTTATTGTAACAGACACTTTTTGCATTTTTCCAAGTTCTTTTACATAGTTATTTCTTAATTGCATCTGATGGCAATTCTAGGTTTTACTCTCCTGATTCCCACTTGACTTCTCAAAGCTGATTTGAGCTATTGTACTTCGGAGTTTTGAGTTATTGTTCTGTGTATTACAGCCACACTTATCTACACTCATTTGTTCTATCTATCTCACTTTTTGGTTTTATACTAGTTCAGCCCTGGTTTTTTTTTTTATTCTTTCCTTTCCTTTAAACAATTAAAATAAAATTATGCACATTGGGCCACATTATACTCTCTCTATGCCCCCTTGTAAGTCTGTCAAAACAGCCAGGGTTGGGCATGTGTGAAACAGCTCATCACTATGGCCATGTATTTTAATGTATTTGACAAGGTATCTCTACACTCTGTACAGACAGTGATTTAGGAAAGGGACAGAAGTTATTACAAAGAAATCTATAATAGAAACTGATTTATTACTTCTACATGAGAATCACTGTCTAAGCTTTCCCATTCTTCACTGTCAAATGTGTACTTATGCAGTCATCTCAAAACCCTATGTAAGGTGGTTAATTTTAATGCCATGATCCTACAGTAACTCTTAACAAGACATACAAGATTCATTTAAATATTAACAATTTTAATAAATCCTATGAGAAGGCCCCGTCCTTTATAACGGTTATCACATAGCTATTTTAAAAAGCATGTTACATCTTGTCAAAATTTTTAAAAAATCCTCTAGTTCTATTGATTTTTGCTACTTGTCCTTCTAAGATGAGACAGTAACAGGTGAATACTGATACTGAAGGAGACAAAAAATACTTTAACAAGTCAATCTAAATCAAAATAAAACTGAACTTGCAGTAATGGTGACTAGTTTTGTTCAGTATTGGGTTTTCATAACTTGCATACAATTAGAATTTTACACATTTGATGTTTGGTGGACAACTGTTCATTTAAAATGCATTAGTTACTTCAATCTATTAAATTTCAGATAAAGGGTCACTATATACCTTGAAAAATCAAAAATAAAATATAGGCAGCTATACAAGTGATTATATTGAGAATTAATCAATGTTTTACATCCAAGTTAAAAGTTTGCACAATTTAAAAATCAATATAAATTTAATTAAATTCTATATGTGATTTTTCGATTAGCAGGAAAAATACACAACTCTCTATTATGAAAATAGTCAGATAAATGAAAAAAAACCCCACGACCCTACACTTCAGAAATTTAAACATTTTACATTTGATCAATACAAAATGTTACTTTGTTCTAATATTTGAATTATTTTTAAATAGTTTTTTAAGGCTACCTAAACATTTGGTAATTGGTTAAAGATGCCTAGCAGTTCAGTGCATAGATGCTGTACGTTTCTTTCAAAAGCAATCCAAGCTAAATTCTCACTGGTAGCAGATATTTGGAGAATATCTCCTTGAAAACAAGTGCTCTATCACTTCGGTGGTGGTGGCTGCTAGCTCCTTTTACCTCTACACTGATTTGAGAATGGTGTAATTGCTCTAACATATTTCACATTTTCCAGAATATCTCCCCTTAGTAAACAGACAGGCTTGTTCAAGAACCCTCCCAAAAGGTATTTGCTGGTTTTAAAGATATAAGAGGCTATAGATAGAAAATTTAAAAAGCTTACATTTTAGATTCTGAAATAAAACGCCTCTTTTAACAAAATAACCTTGAACAGTTACAAACAGTGGTTTATTTAGAACAGGAGCAGTACCCTCTTTAACCCATTAATTTTAAAACACATGCACTACCCTGAAAGGAGGAGACTTAAGGGCACCATTTTGACTGACTGCTGCAGAGATGGACGACCATTAGAAGTGGCTGCGCTTTGTATGCGGTGCCTTTTGGAATTACACAAACTTTTCAAAAGTTTCTTAATTTAAATCTCAAAGTTCTACATTGGGAAACTCATTTTTCAGAATAATTACTAAATGAAAAGTACACACCAACAGACACACTTGAACTAAGCATTCAAGAAAAGCTGAATGTATTTCAATTTAGATTCCTGTATTTGCTGTACTGTTGTATTGTAGGTATTAACTTTTAAACATTATTGAATAGGATTGATAAGTATCTAAGAATTCTAATTCTAATACATTTACAGCTCCCCAGTTTACCTACAGAAAGTAGGGTAACTTTACCAACAACAGCCCATAATATTTGTTTCCTCGGGTGTTTTAATTTTAGAAAATCTTGAAAAAATTTATAGAACCAGAACAACATATAATAGAGAAGATTATCTTAACTCTTGGAAGTAAGGAAGCTTTGAAAGTTACTTCTATTTTTATTAAACACCACATCATCCCTGTAAGAAGAGTTCAGTTTTCTACAAAAAGAGAGTAAGTAACTTTGTAGAAAACAATCCTAAAGAACATTTATCTTCTACTATTATTACCACCATCTGGATTATACCTCAAAATTAAACCCAGTTTAGAAGAGTATCAAATTCTGTGAGAACACCCTTTCCTCTTTCTCCTGTCTATGTCCTGAATTTTGTGCTATGCTTGGATACACTGAATTTACTTTGTAACACATAACTGTAAGTAAAGAAACATACTCCACAACATGTGCTGCTTTCATGTTGTTATTACCAGTGCCTATGCCTATTTTCAGCATTACAATATTAATGATTTAGAAGCTCTTAATTAGGTTAAAATGCAGTAACACATTACACACTTCATACTGATGGTCACAGACACAGTATTTGAAGAGTTCTTACACACTAGTTTATTAAAGTTAGTTCAGTACATCTACTACTATCTATCTACCCTGGTACACTGAAAACACCAACACATGGTGTACTGTAACTAATTTATCAAATTTCTATGCATTTCAGGACAATGTTATTTCAGTCAATAAAAAGAAGAGGTCAGCGTAAGAAAAATTTGGAAAGAAACTTTGATGTATGAATTCTTGCTAACTATAAAAGACCTCTCTTAGCCATAAAAGACAGTTTTGGAAAAATGTTCAATTTCACTCCTTTATACAAACTGATTCATCTTTCTTCCTTAATGAGCCTTTTTTCCTACCATAAGAGTAGTTAATGTGATTTAATTTTTACAGTTTTGAGTTGCTGAAAAACTTTGAGCTTTCTTCCAAAATCTCTAACCACAAGACTACCCTAGTCAACAACTACTGTGCAACAGCTCCTTTGGTCACACTTGCAGAAAAGGTACACATCATTTGCAAACATGTGCTATTCAACACAGAGGGTATCACAACTGATACTCAACTTCCACAAGTTCAAAGAAAACATTTGCAGAAATAGCCTCCCTACAAGTTCAGTACTCCATATTCCCGCTAGAGAACCACATAGCTGTATGCAATTTTTAACCCAGAATTAAATACAAAGACTACAAAAACAAGGCACGTGTAAAGGAAACATCGTAACTCCTCATAAAGGTATCAAATTGCCATGTTAAGAGGTGATGTTAATTTTTTTTAATAGGATATTTCACTGAAAATTAAAATACACAGGAGGTAATAGGGACAAGCAGAGCATTTCACATCATTACAGTTAAACATTTACAAGCTAAAAATTAAGCAAAAAAATTGTATCAGCCAGAACCCATGGTAAGAGCATGCATACACACACACATGCACACATATACATGAAACTAGACCACAGTTAGGAAGGTTTTTCTTTTTTTAAACAAAGCCAGAGGCAATTCTTCCAAGTGATGTTATAATTACACAGCTAAGGTATACTCATAAAAAGCCCCTAGTTTGGCCAATTAAAACCTACAGTTATTTTCACTACTTTCAAAACCTTTTGGGACTGTTCAGAAGATTTAAGTATAGAAGAAGCTCTACAATATTTGTCAACAAACTCAGGTGTCCCCAACAAAGCCGAACGTATTCAAAGTAAAAATAACGCACTCCACAACTTTTACAAAATGTCTGTGAAATTGCCCCATGCACATAGGTCTCCTCCCAGGGCATTCATAGCCAGCAGAACAGCACTAGGTTTTAATATTAAACAACCTGAGACTATTTCATTTCTGCAACACCCATTCCAAAAAACGCTCTCCAAAATCACAGCACTTTCCTTAACACACCAAGAAAATTCCCCTGAAGACCTGCTACACACAAAAGAATTGCTCTGATCCAAACGAATCTGCACGTTTCCCCCCTTTATCCTGCCTTAAATTATCAGCCCAGGGCCGATTTGATACCTCTCCATCAAAAAAAAACAACAACGAACCATCCCTCTGCTAGAGGCAGAGGTGCTGCAGAGGTGATGATAACCCTAGGAAAAGAGAAGCTGTCTCTTTAAAATGCCCTGCTATGTCCCTGATCCCACGTGGAACCAACATCAGCAGCACTTTCGCATTAACTTCAACGTGAAGCGAGATGAGGCATCATTATTTTAGATAAATAAAACGAGGGGAGTGCAGAATACATTCTTTGTAGGAGACGGACAGGTGAACCGAACGTGCCAGGGAAACCAGCAACCACCCGCAGGAGAGGTGCCCTGCCCCTGAGCCCTCTCTGCTTTCCCTGTGGAGCATTACCTCAACCCCACACTCCTCTGAAAGAATCCAGTTTAAAGAGAGGAGGGAGCCACCAGGCAAAACCTTGAAATTCAAAGGCAACGAAAACGCACTTTATAAACCGGAAAGGTTTACTCTTTGCCTCACACATCCTAATTAGATCAGGAAAGTGACACTACAAAGGCATTACATTCCGGTCCGAAAAAAAAAAAAAAAAAAAAAAAAAAAGCAAAGAAAAAAAAAAAAAGCCAGAGGAAAAGAAAGGAACCCCCATCTCCAGAACCCCCCCAAACATACAAAAAAGCATTAAAAAAGGAAGTTATAAAGCAGCACATACAGCATTTATCTTATCTAGGATCACTCCACATTACCCCCAAGTTAGGCACTTTCTGCACTATCATCTCCCCCTACCTCTCTCTCTCCCCTGAAAGGGATTTTTCACGTTTTCTCATTGTCGGTGGCGAGTTATAAGAGGCTTTTGCCTTCCCAAAGAATTCATCAACAAAAAAAAAATAATAAATATTAACTCCTTGCTCCCTGAAACCTTAAAACGGTCTCGGGAAGACACGGGTTTTATTCTGTTACCTTGAGGAAGAAAAGGGGGAGCAGCCCCGATTTTTAGGTATTTTTTGGCATTTTTTTCTGATTTTTATTTTGTTATATGCCTCAGTTCTCCCTCCATTTTGGTTGTTTATGATACTGACAACAAGCTGTCCCTGCTCTCTCTCTCTCTCTCTCCGGATCTCTCCTGCTTTCAGTTAGCAAACCCCCCTCCCCAATGCAACACGACTCGGCACTTACTTGGGTTCACACTTTTCTCTAAACACACACCGATGGGGAAGGGAAAAGCTTCTGGGCCACTCGGAGGGGGAGAGCAGGCAAATTCGTTTCTTTATTACGAAAAAAAAAACTTTTGTCCAAAAAACGACGGGAAAGGGGGGTCGAGTGCCCCAAAGTCACTCCGGATCCCCCCAAAGACGCAGCCGCCAGGTCCGGGGGACACCCCACGGGTAGCCGGGTCCACGGGGGAAATTTCTGTGCGAAATTCGGCCGGTTTGAAGCGGGGGGCGAATTTATATTAATTTTTTCCCTCATTTTTCGGCACCGCGGTCTCTAATGTCTTCCGCTCCCTCTCGCCCGCTCTCGCCGCTGTCACTGCATTCACAGCACAGGCTCCGGAGAGGCGAGGAGAGGAGGGGAGGGGGGCGGCCGCCCAGCTCCCGCTCCTCTGCCCCTGCCCCGCGCCGCCGCCGCGGCCCCCGGCCCGCCGCAGGGGGGTTCGGCGGCGGGCACCCCGCGCC
>JAOXNO010000013.1:119341814-119357295 GCA_028565335.1 Limnodromus scolopaceus
CAGAGTAGAGGGGGAGAATGACCTCCCTCGACCTGCTGGCCACACTTCTCCCTGTGCAGCCCAGGATTCCATTGGCCGTCTTGGCAACAAGGGCACATTGCTGGCTCATGGAAAGTTTGCTATCCACGAGGATTCCCAGATCCTTCTCCTCAGTAGTGCTTCTCAGCAGGTCCACCCCTAACCTATATTGGTGCATGGGGTTCTTCCTCCCCAGGTGCAGGACCCAACATTTGCTCTTGTTGAACCTCATTAAGTTCTTCTCTGCCCAGCTCTCCAGCCTGTTCGGATCACGCTGGTTGGTGGCACAGCCCTCTGGAGTGTGGCCTCTGGAGAAGGGCCCTAAGGATGGAGCAGCCCTGGGGGCAGCTCCCCTTCACCCCCACACTCCCTACCACCTACTTTACTTATTAAAAAAAAAAAAAAAAAAAGAGCAGGATTTATTATGTCCTTTTGATTTTTGTGGGGGAAGCAGTAACGTGTGTTGGAGAGGTGATGGGGTGGGAGACGGTAGATTTCGTGGGGCTGATGCAGGAACCGGCCTGGGTGGGCTTTGGGGCGGGAGGGGGGAAAGTTGGAGTAAGGGCAGTGCTGATGGAGAGGAAGGTTAACATTTTGGCCTGGGAGGAAGTTTGGAGAAACCTCTTGGGCTTTGGGACTTGCAGGATTTAGGGAAGCCCATGTGAAGAAGTCACTGTGCTTGGGGTGGTTGTGGCTCCCTGTAGAGAGCTGCACCTCAGGGTATGCTTGGGTGTGAGGTGATCCCGTAAGGCCAAGCCCTGTGTGGAGCCACGGAAAGGGTTTCACCAGGCAAATGTGGCCTTTTCAGGGTGGTGTCCTGTCAAGGGAATGAATGAGACCTGAGCTTGCAAAGTGTGTTCTAGCTGTAGTCAGAATAGTCTTGAGTTTGCAAATTCAGTGACGTGTGCTCAGTATTACTGCTATAGATACCTTTGCCCCTTAGAGCAGCAGTGTTTTGGAAGGCTTTTTTAACCTTCTGATCATCCTTAGGTAGCAGAACTCCACAACTGTAAGGCGCTGAGTATTCACAGCTTTAAGGAAAGTCCGTATGAGGAGTGAATGCTTAGTACCACCAGGAAAAAAAAATATGACTGAACGCTATTTTCTTAGCACTGAGATCATTAATATGCCTCCTCTCCAGCTTGGCGTGTTTGTGTTGCTGTTAAACTGGGGTAGAAGTTTGAGAACACAGCACTCCAGATGTTAATTTCATCTGATGAAACACTTGCTTAGGAAACACTAGATTTAATATATTGCACAATAAAAGGTATGAAACGGCAATTCATAATCTAAGATTCTTTAGTCAGCTTTAAAAATCTGCCGTTTGATCCAGTCGTCTCCAAAGAAATTTTGAAAACTGCCCGTGCACAAACATTTTCTGGGAGAAGGGATGCAGGGAGAGCACGGCTGGCGATACACGCTGGAGAGGGAGCAGGTCGCTTTACCTGCTTGCTTGCCCTGGAAGAAATGGCTCCCCATACTCAAAAAGGGCAGGGTTTTGAAAGGTGCTGTGCTGTTTAAATAAATACTTCTCTTGCTTCCCCTGCACGTTCTATTTAAAGTGTTGTTGAAAGAGGTCAAAAGGTCTTTCAGGTACGGAGTTTTGGGTCAGAGTCTAGGCTCTTAGCTATAGACGCTGCTGCACCCTCAAGAACTATGCACCGAAGATAAATTTACTGCTGGATTAGACTATTTTAGTGAGAGCTAATGTATTATTGTATTAACACAGTAAATTCAGGAGACTGATGATAGCCAGTGACACTGGTGAAATTCGAGTTTGGCCGCTGCTTTCTTTTTGTGGATTGTATCGTTTACAGTGACTCCCTTAGAACAAAGAAGTGCACAAAACCCCCACATTCATTTAATTTTCAAAAAGGTTTAAATAAAATATGTGTTTTTCAGTCACGCTTGGAAATGAATAACATTTAACATTGAGACTGACCTTGTGATCAGAGTTGGAGGCTAGAAGGTGGGAGACCTCGCTCTTTTCCCCAGCTTCTACAAAGATTTTCTGCAAGTTATAAACTCACTGAATAAAACTAGCTGAAGTAAAATTCACCAAATATCTTGGGTTTACTAGTCTGTATGATGAAAGGCTAAAATTAGCCTTAAGGTAAAGAAACCCTTTGAAAGATTGTCAAATTAGTGTCTTCCACAGTCTGGAGTCAGAGAAGACCCAAGTGGAATCATTACTCTTGATTCAAATCCAGACATGGAACTACCCTAATTTGTATTAGATGAAAATGTCTCCCTCTTGCCACACATTATTTTTTGGCCAATTTGTGACTGTCGGCAAAACCCCAGGAGTGCAGAACTGAGACTGGTGTTATTTGTGCATTTTTGTGTAACATCATGTTGGACATTTTCAAGGGAACCCAGGATGATTCAAGTCATATCAACAAGTTTGAGAAACTTTCTAATTGCTCTCACTTTTGCTCGTTTGTAGTACTTGTGCTATGGAAACATGCTGCGAGTCTGTGGTCATTTTTTACCAAGGGCTGCACTGTATTTTGGCCTACTTTAATTTCCAGAGAGCTCTTGACATTTGATGTTGGGTAGATATTGGCACCTCTAGTGAAAGAGCGTAACCAGTATCACACTAAATTGCTATTTATGCTTCATGCGAATCTGTGGTACTTTCTTTACTACATGGACCTGACTTCACTGCCATTTAATCTTGATTATGGGTTTCACAACAAATGAGGATAAAGCAAATAGCGAGTAAGGGTTAGTCTAAGCTGGATACATGCAATTGCATGGTTACCAGGATACCCATCCTCATTTTAGAGTAATAAAAAACAACAAGAGCCTGGCTTCTTGTTGGAGCCATATTCTCCTAAAAGCACTCGCATCTTTTTTTTTTTTTCTTCTTATCAGAGCACTCAAAGCATGGATATAAGTTTGATATTAAAACATGAATAACCCCCACCTACCCAGCTGCTGAAGTGTAGTGTAATCTGTTAATGTAGAAGCCACTGCCCGAGCATTCACACACCATTCATGGTGTTGCACACATGCACACTTCCGCTGGGACACGCTTCCTGCTCCTGCAGGCTCAACCCTAGGTCTCCCGCAGCAGAGTCTCAAGCATCAGATTATAGAAAATAAGTAATTTCGTTGAAAGGTTACAGCAGCAAGGACAGTCAGGGCTGGGTACCTCCAAAGAGGCAAAGAAATCCCTGGGCAATTATATCCTTGTGATCTCTACACCCACCCTTCATGCATCTTTTGGTGATTTTTTAGTCTGGGGTCTTCTAAAATTTTACTGGATTCTTATTCTTTGTCCTGGCAGGCTCTTACCTTGTTGATTCACAGTTTCAGCAGAGGGTTGGAGCCTCCTTATCTTCTGGTTTATGCTCTTTGTACACCTGCGCTTGCTGGCAGAACATGGACAACTGAAGAGTCCCAAACTTGGGAAAAACACTACCAAAACATCAGTGTGATATCAATATCTTTTCCATACTAAAAGACTAAACACAGCACTGTACCAGCTGCTAGGAAAATTAAGAAAAAATAACTCTGTCGCAGCATAAAGGCTTCAGCAAATCTAGCTGCTCATGCAAAGTAAAGGTAGGCAAGCAACACAAATCATGCCATATTATAATCCTAAGTGATTTATTCTAATTACAACTTCCTTATTTACGCTTAACAACTTACATCCCTCAACAAATATGCTTGTAAACACTTTGATCTGTTTTCTTTTAACTGGCAAGAAGTAGGAAAGGAAGTACAGGCGATACCACTGGTGCCTATATACTGTGATTTATTCTATATGTCTGCTGTGAAACTGGTAGAATCCAAATAACTTCCCAGCGTCAGTGTCAGCTGCTTTAGCAATTTCAGGTACCTTACAGCAATCGCAGCCTACACAAGCTTGTCCTTACCCACCTGTTGCAACTGCCCAAAGAGGAGTGGGTCTTACTTTGAAAACTAGTGCTTTGCTAATACAAGTCAGATGTCTGGCATGTTGCCTATGAAAGAAGTAGGGTAAACACCACGAAGCCAGAATTCTTCACTTCTTCTTCTTATTCCAGCAGAAGAAAAACAGCTGATGCAAAGGAGGCTCCACAAAAGGAAGGATCATCGTCCTGAACACTGAGTTACGTTCTGAATTTTCATTTGCTGTATGAGTTTCCTTTGAGTCATATTTACCCTCTAAGAGGAGTTTATTGAATTCTAGTTCCTTCTATCAGCATATTGAAAATACAGGAATTGTAGAAGGGACAAACTATTACCCAGTGGTGCCTCATTTGCTACAGGTAGGAAGACTGCCAAGTCCAGTTTAGTGAAGGGGTGAGATGTGCTGCACTAACATCTGCTCAAGGTATTTGCTACCTACACAGCAAATACAGCCAGCAGCTTGGTGCACTGAACAGCACGTTTCCATCCCTTGTAAATCAAATTAAGAAGGGAACAAATCCTCATCGGAAGAGGAACATGCCGGCACTAAGTTATCATCATGACATATCCATTGGATGCCCAGATCCCAGAGCTCATGGCCTGTTACGCAACTGTGTTTACAGTGTGATGGTTGGTGTGAGGACCTGACACTTCGTCTTTCGTTCCCTGAGCATTTTATTGCCGCGTGGTGAACCTCACCAGAACCAATGAGTAAAACCCTGCCAAGGAAATACTTGGGGTTTGCTTCTTCAGCTCTCTGTGATCAAATTTACCATGTGTCCACACAACACAGAGGATTGTGTGGGAAGAGCATGCAAAACAAGGCTAACTTAATCAGAGTTCCCATGGGACGTGAAAGTGTGGCATGGGCAGAAGCCTCTAACCTTGCCAATAGGTAGCATTATAGACAGGGGTGTGTCCGAAATTATGTTCTTTACCCTGACAGGGGTGCCTGTTACGTTAGTCCTCTAATGCCCAAGTCCAATTGCTCCTTGTGGATGTAGGTGGCTAGATCAGCTCTTAGGATTAACTGGTGTTTGCTGATGGGAAAACTGGTGCATGCCCCTCAGTCATGGAAACATGTGCCAGTCTCTGTTACAGTAGGGTTGTGAAGGACTTAAAACCACATTTTCCACCTTCCCGGAGGACATGTCAAATAGCTGTTCATAATTTCTTTAACGGATCGGCAGAGCTTTGAGTCATGCTGGACAAGCGAGTGTAGGTATCTGAGCCCCTTACCACAAAAACGGCACAGAGGTGCTGGAGCAGGTCCAGAGAAGGCCAACGAAGCTGGTGAGGGGTCTGGAGAATAAGTTTTATGAGGAGAGGCTGAGGGAGCTGGGGTTGTTCAGCCTGGAGAAAAGGAGGCTGAGGGGGGGAAGACCTTATCGCTCTCTACAACTACCTGAAAGGAGTAACTTAAACTTAAACACTGTAAAACTGTAGAGAGGTGGGGGTCGGTCTCTTCTCCCAAGTCACAGGCAATAGGACAAGAGGAAATGGCCTCAAGTTGCACCAGGGGAGGTTCAGATTGGATATTAGGAAAAATTTTTTCACTGAAAGGGTTATCAGACATTGGAGTGGGCTGCCCAGGGAGGTGGTTGAGGCACCATCCCTGGAGATATTTAAAAGACGGGTTGACATAGAGCTTAGTGACATGGTATAGTGATGTTTTTTTTTATCAGCGTTAGATTGATGGTTGGACTAGATGATCTTAAAGGTCCCTTCCACCCTAGACAATTCTATGATTCTGTACCTCCCCTCGCCCTGCAGTATAAAAGTGGGTGGCAGCACCAGTGTCGGCTCTTTGAAGTCATATTTACTGAGAATGCTCAACTGTATTGAACTCCCTGCTGTGGGGATGGGATTGGTACACTCTGATCCCCTCTGGGTGCAGAAGTGTTAGGTCTGTTGATCCCAAACGTGCTTTGGCATGACCGGGCTGGGAGTGGTAGCCAAGAGCTCTCTAGGGTGAGCAGGAGCATTGGCTGAGCTCGCCTCTGCCCCTAGAGCTGACCCACTTTATTCACAACGACGAGATGGATGAAAGGAAAGGTGCAAATAACTCTAGTGCGAAGTGTTACAGCATTTGCTTAGATATTGCTCAAATCAGGGCCTCCTCTAGCAGCGTCGTGTTTTCTGATCTCTCCGCTAAGATTTTATGTGCACATTCACAAGCTATAACTTTGATGCACAAGGAATACAGATAATCAGTAGCTTGCCAACTGTTGGCTGCAAAGAGGTTGCTGCTGTGTAGCTCTGCTCACTGGTTTTGCGTGCTCCTCTATGTGCCTGAGGTGTGTATTCCTCATAGTATCTCTGCTTTTAAGAGTACCTGCATGTATTGCAGGAAGAAGTGGCCTGTAAGAGATTTATCTCCTTTCTCCATGAAAAAAAATATATTTGTGAGCGGTTTGGGGAGTTTGGGCTAAAACATCATGTACAATAATATAATCCTCACTGAATAGTAAACAGACTATAAATAGTAAACAGGATACAATAGTAAACAATAATATAATCCTCACTGAATGGTAAACAGTGAGGCAGCTTCATACCATTTGGGACTTGGAAAAATAAAGAGTAATGCAAGGTTTCTGACATGGAAAAATTAGAGACACAGCAGGGAAGCAAATCTAGCAAAAGAAGTCCAAGGTCTGCAGTGGTGTTTGGGAAATGAGGCAGCGAGGCTGATAGCCAGCTAACAGAAGGAAAAGTTAGCAAGGTTTTAATTAATTGAGTGTGTACGAAAGCAGTGGGTGGGAGAGTGTGTTCTAATACGGGAATAAGCAGGGACTGGAGGAGAACACGGGATGGAAACAGCAGGGTACGACAAACCAGAGAACTAATTTAAACTCCCGTGCAGTGTAGGAGAGGCTCCAGGTGAGGCTGTGATGAATACCTCATCTGGGCTTGCAGATCTGTGCCCGGATGGAAAGTCGGGGCAGCCTTGCAGGCAGGGGCTGCATGTGGAGATAAATGACAGGGGGATGATTCTGTGCCAGACCTAATCTTCATTTCTCTGCTTTTCCTTCTTTTCAAATACTGTAGCTTTTCGTCTTGTTTTAGATGGTAAATAATCTGGAGGCAGTGAGGTGCAGAACTTACAGCGTACTCTGATGCGCTCTATAACATGCGGCCACTAATTCTGAGTGTTTGGCCCCATTCCATACTTGTATCACTGTAAACTACCGTAAAAAAAGGAAACTTCTCCTTTGTTCCCCTGTCCTTTCATTACCATGTGTTTTACAGGCCTCAAGGAGACGATTTTCTAGCTCTGTGCACAGTGGTCTCTTCTGCATCAGCTGATGTGATTATTAAGCATCGCATTTGTTGGCCATTCTGAAGAAAGCCAGAGCATACTTGTGTGTCTTGTGAAGGTCCATTGGCTCATGTATTTCTCAGAAGTTGAGATAATGCTGCAAATGGCTGTGAGCGGAGTAAAGGCTGCAGCATTTCTCTGCATTAATTGTTAGTCTGTAAATTGAAGAAAAACGCTACGAAGAGAAAAACTGCAGATACTTTTATATTAACTTTTATGTCCATGATATCATACTTAGTTACCAGCTGCAATGACATTCACCCTTGAGTCTCTGTTGTTTGCAGAATCCCGGCATTGGTGCTTTTGGATTTTAATTTGCCTTTTTCTCTATAATTTCTAAATTGTTAAGGTCTTCAGCTGCACAGAAAATCCACACAGAAAAAATTTGGTGAAACCAAATTTGGTGAAACCATTTTGTCAGAGAACATATAATTGATCATGTGGTATTTACAGGAGCGTCCTGGCTTGGACTTCCACTGTATTGCCCTGGTTACTTCAGAAGAGTCCCAAACCCGCTACTTTCTGAGCTGGTATCTGAGGAACCAGGGGTTACATCACCTTTGCTTTGCCAGGTTTGGTTCAAACTTAAACGTCATTCTCCCACATCTAAAGATTTGGATTTCTGTGGTCCACCTAATCATTTATGTAGTTGAACAGCTCCCCAAAAGAAGATGAGGCCTGATTTCCACCAGCTGGTTCTGGATGTGCCTTGCTCGTACACGCTTATGCTGCGTGGTACACACGGTACCAAGTGCAGTGCAAGGATGTAGTATTTCATGATGTCAAATTCTGATCTAAATCAGGGAGATGATTTATATTCAGGACTTTGAGGTCTTGAGTACGATTGGCCTATGTAGTACTCTGTGGTTAGAAAGTTAGAGAGTATAAGGAAAAAGACATTTAAAATATAAAAGGAGGGGGAAAAAATCCTGTCCAGCTCTTTTAGACACATTTCCCAACCCTTTTGTAAGTTGCACAGCATTCTGGTGTATATTAATTACTATATTTACATTTTGATTTTATTAAATTTGTTATATTTGTTTGAAATGCATCCACTGCATTTGTTAATACATTTTTCCTACAAGAAACTGTTGCATCTTTGTGTATTATCTACAAGATTTGTATTTTAAAATGTCACTGTTGTCACACTTCAGCTCTGATTTTAATGCCTATACCTGGCTTTTGAGGCGTGAAACTGAGCATCGTGGTAATATCACCTAGGTAAGTGTGAAACCTCACCCATGGAGAATCCTATGAAATCAGCTCGATATTACAGAGGCAGAATTATTTTCCCCTTTTGTTTGCTTTCAAATGCAGGATATGAACACTGTGGCATTTCTCATTTATATCTGAAGTAGGTTCCTTACTTTTTCTAAAATGTCTGTATTTCATAGTGCTCATCTAATTTCTGAAATATTTTTCTGTTCTAGGCTCGAAATCTATAATGTGTTAATTCCATAGCCCAAAGCCAAACAAAACCGTTTTTAAAAAGCTTCACTGTTGCCCATTCAACTCCCTGTAGCTGAAGGATAGTTCCACTAACATTATTCTCCTCAGCCTTGTTCCCATTCCCTGAAAATTATGCTTGGACAAAATGCGACCACTGACCCTTTGTTTCAGAATCTGTCAGGTTGACAATCGCTTGCTTTTTTAAACCCAAAATAATTGTCTCTGAATTAGGGAAAGAGCTGTGGGAGCATTAAGAAGAATGTAAAGAGTAACGTGTGAAGTAATAGTTTTTCAGGGAAGAAATAGATAAGAAAATAGAAAGCAATAATCATGCCATGATTTAATCACATCTTCAGTCCTGAGTGAAGACTAATTCCCCTGCGTCTTCCCCCCACTGTAGGATCTAGTAGAACCTGAAAGGTGTGCAGAAGTGTGATAAGGCTGGTTACAGTAGGCAATAACTTTTGCTTAAGAGACATTTCAACAGCTTGTAAGAGAGTTGAGAGGGGAGGGCTGTGATAGAGGAATACAAAATCCTAATGGTGTGGGTGAAGTACCTGATTATTCACTTTCTTACAATAAATAAGTAGGTAATAACAAGTGAACGGCATCCTCAAGTTATAAATAGAAGAAATTGCCCTCACACTGGAAATCAGACTGATTTCCCTGCTGCAAACTGTAACCCTTTTCTGCAGGTTGTTTGTAAAACAAATACATACTCATAAAAGTGTACCTACGAACCAGTGTTTCTAGTAATTGCCTACTAGGAACCCCTTTTCAGAGATTCAGTAGTCAGTTATGTATTGGGCACTTTAAAAGTGATAGTGGAGAATGTTCCTATTGTTCAGAGCAGCAGTTTAAAGAAAAAAAGCATTTCATTTCAGAAAGCTAAATTACTGAGCTGATCTGACACCACTGATTCTTGTACCTATACAGTACTGGCTGCCACATAGTTCTCTACAGAAGAACAGCCGTGCTGTGTTAGACAAAACATCTATTTAACCTACTATTTTACTTCTCAGGTAACCAGCAGCCTGTACTTAGGAAAACAGTGTAAGAACAGGGACAGCATGCAAGTGCTATTTCCCCAGTGGGGACAGACACATTCAGCTCAGGGACTTCCGAAGCCACAGAAAATAGTTTTGTTTTTAATGGTCCCGGCGGATAAACAGAGCAAATGCAGCTGATGTGCTCGCAGGTCACAGCAGCTTCTGAGTAACTATGGAAATGTTGCTTTTCTGTCTTTTGATCTCTGGATAATCTGTGTGAATTTCCCCCAAGAAAGGCCTTTTGTCTGTAAAGTGCATGTTTTCAGTTTGTCAATATTAGTATGTCAGCCGTGTACAATTAAAGTCTCAGGGTTTTATCTGACCTGTCTATGCAGGCATTAGAGAATAGGCACATAGTATTTATACTGTGCAATCAGGGGAACTGATTAATTGTTGAAGGCACCACTGAATTGGAAAACAATTGGAAAACAATATATTAGCCTATCTGCTGCATTTTAAACTGTGGTCCATGGATTGTGTCGTCTGTGGATCACACATAACGTAATGACAATGGAAACTAAAAAAGTAAACCTCTTCTCACTGGGCTTAAATTTGCCGTGTAGCTCCATCAGAAAATTTTTAGGCATCCACAAAATGAGATGGAAAAATATATAAAGAAGGGAAGCTCAGCAAGGAAGGCGGAAAAAAGCTTCCTGTCATGCTCAATAGAGACCTCCATCCTTTTTATTTATTTATTTATTTATTTTGTAATTGACAGGCTACCCAAAACTTCTGGAAGAAAAACAGTGATCTACGTTCTGAGCAAAGAAAATCCACAGGCCAGATTGTGCACTACCGTCCCAGAGTTTTTCAGTGAGAGGCAACCAAACCCAAACCTTAGCTTTGAAAATTCTGTTCTTATTTTAATGTTGTCTGCATTTTTATTTGCACTCCCAAATACTTGAGGGTGCAGTTTTGTTTCACTTGTTTACAGTGATTTGATAGATTGCCTTTTCATGTTTGGCATAACAGAGAAAACAGTGGTCAAGAAGGTATTGCCAAAGAGATAGCACCGCTGCCAATCTCACATTCCTGGTCTTCCCTAGAGAAGACCAAAATGCCACAAGAAACAAAATGATGCTTGAGTATTCAGTGCTTATAAATACTTAAAAGGGAGGGTGTCAAGAGGTTGGGGCCTCTTTTTTCAGTGTTGCCCAGAGACAGGACAAGAGGAAAAGGGCACAAACTTGAATGTAAGAAGTTCCACTTAAACATGAGGAGGAACTTTACTTTGAGGGTGGCAGAGCACTGGAACAGGCTGCCCAGGGAGGTGGTGGAGTCTCCTTCTCTGGAGACATACAAAACCCGCCTGGACACGTTCCTGTGCAACCTGCTCTGGGTGGACCTGCTTTGGCAGGGGAGTTGGACTAGATGATCTCCAGAGGTCCCTTCCAACCCCGTATCATTCTGTGATTCTGTGATGCGTGATGTTTCTGCTAATCCCAGGTCAGGTGAGAAGTGGGGAAGGGTGTGCTGCAAGTCCTGCTGGAGCAATACGTAGCGTCTGCTTCACAGGGCCTTTGTGAGGAACTTTGCATTTGGAACAAATACGGCAACCCACTAACAGCCGTTCCTCCCCAGGATGTCTGTGAAGCGATTAGCGAGATCATAAATTTAATAAATGGTTTTTAGAATCGTCCTCTGAAGCACCACAGCCTTCAAGAGGAAGGAGCCACTTCCCCCATGTATGTAACCCCCCGGGAGCCGGCTGAACACCTCCTCCCTACTGACTGCTGCTGCCGTTACTGGTCCCAGTCGCGATGGGAATTGAGTCAGCAGACTTCCCTTTTTTTTTCTTCCCAGGCTGTTGGGCTTTCCTCTTTAGCTTTGCGGGGCTGCAGGTGTCCCCAGCACCCCTTAACGCCAACGGCTGCCTGCCCCCGGTTCCCCCTCTCAGTGGCGTCCGTTGGGACACGCCCCGCTAACGGCTCTCCCAGCAGCCCCCGCGCCGGACGCGGCGCTGTCATTCCCCCCTTCCCCCCCTTCGTCCCGGGGGCTGCTGGGAAATGTAGTGCCGGCTATGGGGAGGCGGGCACGGCCCGTGAGGGGGCGAGGCGCCGGTAGTTTCGTGGGGGTGGCTGCGGGCGGGTGTGGGTATAGGCATGGTAGCTGCCGCTGTCGTCCACCTCCAACCCAACCCCTCTCAGTCCCCCTGGGGCAGTCGGCCGGCCGGCCGGCCTGCGCGGCAGGAGGCCGGGGTCACCACTGGGGAGGCTGCGTGAGGTGTTGGGACCGCTTGTGGCACAAAATGGCACCTGGTGGTTGCAGCGGAGCGGGCGAGCAGGCCCTGGAGCTGGGGCTTCGGCTCTGTCACATACCTGAGGGCAGATGAACTGCTGTGTGCCAATGATGGCAGTTGGGCAGTGAGCCACGATGAAGCGATTGGCATCTGATACAGTAGCGTGGGTCCCGAAATGTTTTCTCCAAGCCTAGAGCTTAGGTGTGCCCCTGTGGTGGGATTTCCGTCAGTGGGAAAAGCACCTGGATGCTTACACGTAAACAGGTTTACACCCCTGCAGTTTCACGTCGCCGGGGTTCAGTGTTACAGGCCACGTTACAGCCAGACCTGCTTCTCTGTGTTGCCAGGGCCAGTATTTGTTTCAACACCTGTGATGTTTAAGGCTTAAATAATTCGCAATTCCTGGCTTGCCTTGTGTTCCCTTTGGCCTTTCCTTTGGTGGTGTCATGCTTTCCTCAACTCTTTGGCGATCACAGTCCCTCCTCTAAGGGAATCCTTTCTGCTTCCAGTAATGGTTTGGAGATCATTAGCCAATCCATATTTACTACATGTTGTAATTCTAGCAGCCTCCCAAGCATCACCTCTTTGTCATTTGGCTGTTATCTCCTACACACCTTTTTAAGGACAGATTCTCAGCTCTTGTCACCACTCCCTTTTTGTGCATTACTACCTTCAGCACTCCCGAAACTCAACAGTGCTTTGTACTCAACAAACTGACCACTGCTTTAGTTCGTTTCCCCCTTACTATCCTCTTCAGCTTACTTTATTTCGCCTCTCTAAATCTTAAAAAGCAATCCTTTGCTTGCCAGTCCCATTGCTAAAATGGTTATCTGTGTCTTAGCCATTCCCCGTTCACCTCAGAAATCTAAGGAAAGCCTTTCCACAGAGGAGGTTGCTCAGACACTTGAATATCAGGAGAATGAAATGTGCAGGGAATTATGAGAGGCTGGTGGCAGATCAGTTCCCAGTACAGCAAAGCCAGAGAACCTCTTAAGCATCAGGGATATAAGAAAGTTAGTGACCCACAGGATCTGCTTCATTGTTCATTCCTTCTCTTAGGTCTGGAAAATAGGGACAGGAGGACCTCTGATGCACATGCCTGCTGCCCTTTCAGAGGCGGCTCTGTGAGGAGGGGAAACAATTGTCAAAGTTGTGATAATAAAGCACATAGGATTGTGGTTTGCCAGCCTGACTTACAGAGGTGAGCACTGCAGTATAAGAGAGCCTGCTGCTGCATGGGCCCAAACAGGAGCTAGCGAGGAGGAGAAGAGTAGTGGCAGCAATGTTTTACTGGCACCATTCCTCCCTGACTACTCTTCTTTAGCATTGGGAGGCTGCTGGCCTGAATGATGCCGACCATTAAGTAAGCTGCTCACTGTAACATCCTAAAAGGTTACTGTAAAGTGCAGAGCTCCTCTAAGAAGAAATTACTGGAGTACCTTGGCGACAGGCAGAGTTGTTTCCAAACCATAAAAATAATGACTGACATCTACTCTTCCTACATCTTGATGAGCATTCTGAACATTCTGTTTAGGTCTGTCTCCACAGTTGGCTAATCTTTTCATCACTTCTGTTCCTGTTGTATCTCACTACCATATGACTGTTGCTCTGTGTAATGAAATGTGAGTGAAATTCAGGTAGGAGGCAAAGTGCTCAAGAACAGTTCGCCCAGTGGCCCACTTACTTTGTTTTTGTTTGGGTTTTTTTGTTGTTGTTGTTGTTGTGTTGTGATTATTATTTTTTTTGAGAAACAGATCTGTGTTTCTTCATTTGCCAAATATTTATCCTGCCATCACTGTGTTCAGGTGTGATAGGAAGGGAAACCTAGGGCTTAGGAATAGGAAGGGTTTTATTTCATGTACTTCCCTGTAAACCTCCTTCGTGTTTGGCAAACTTGCTTTGCCATGTGGAAAATTGATCTGTAACCACTTTGAGAATAGCATGTTGTTTCAACTTTTCCTCTGAAGCATTTAACACATTCCCTAGCAAAGTTTATAATACCAAACGTTATTTCCTGATGATTTTATAATTAAAAAAAAAAATAATTAAAAGCTTTCTGAGTCCCATAACTCGGAAATAGTGGCTGCTTCATGAGGTGATGGTCATTAGGTGTTGCTGGAAATTACCTATGTCTATCCTTTAACAGCATACACTGGACAGAGCCACAGAAAGCCATAAATTAATCACTTTTCATGCAAAAGAACGTTTCAGTGTTTCACCACCAAGAGAGCGGTCAAACACTGGAACAGGCTTCCTAGAGAGGTTATCGATGCCCCAAGCCTGTCAGTATTTGAGAGGCATTTGGACAATGCCCTTAATAATTTGCTTTAACTTTTGGTCAGCCCTGAATTGGTCAGGCGGTTGGTCTAGATGATCATTGTAGGTCCCTTCCAACTGAAATATTCTATTCTATTCTGTTCTGTTCTGTTCTGTTCTGTTCTATTCTATTCTATTTAAAGTCAGGGAATGAGGAATTACATTGAAAAATGCAGTTTTTATCTCATCCTTATATTTTTAGACATATTCTTGTTGCATTAATTGTCCATGAAATGTCTAAATCTGGGGACTGTTTATATGAAGGTCAGTGCAGTACACAGATTTCAGATTTGATAGGTTATTATTATTCACAAAATAATCTAATTTTAAAGAAGATACATTTGTACTAATATAGAGGAATTTCCTCTCTGTGTAATTTTATTATTATGGCTAAATGTCCTATGCCTGTGAAATCTTAAGTGAAAAACCTACGCAGTGAAGGGCATGTTGTCTATCCTGAACAGCTGAGCCAGTGCTGTCTGCTTTTCAGATCCAATGCCCAGACTAATCAGTCCTTCCAGTGGAACTACTAGATGCCTATATGTTCTCATCATTGCCTGTGTTGTGCCTTTGTAGAAAGTCACTGTGCCAAATTTCCACTTTCGTTTGGTTTCTCCTCTTTCTTCTTGATGAATGTATCCTGTGAACTTCATCTCCTCTGTTCTGCCACCTCCTGCATAGATGTAATGGCGCATTCCTTCATTTGTTTAGGATCTGTAGCAATCACAGCAAAAGGTACACACCAAGATACTTAACACATAATAAATTGACACCTTAATTTGATTTATTACCAAGACAAATGGGACAAATGTAATGAGGAGCTTCCAGGCGTTCATATTTATGCAATTAAATGTGTGCGGAATGGAGCTGGCAAGATTGTCATCATGCTATGTTCAGCCTTACCCAACCTCACTATCGTTCCAGTTCCTGGTGACTGTCTCTCAAGGCCTGACAGAACTGGAGAAGAATGGAAGACATCAGAGATGAGAAGACTCAGAGGTATAATATGAACCCGGAGCTCACAATGTGCAGAAGTCAAAATGCCACCTTAGATTTCAAAAAGTCACAGAATCACAGAATGATATGGGGTTGGAAGGGACCAACCCCCCTGCCGAAGCAGGTCCACCCAGAGCAGGTTGCACAGGAACGTGTCCAGGCGGGTTTTGAATGTCTCCAGAGAAGGAGACTCCA